>JAOXNG010000001.1:83989247-84001035 GCA_028566535.1 Scolopax minor | reverse complement strand
GGTTGGTTTGGGATTTTGGGGGGTTTTACCACTTTTCTCTCTAGATAACAATCGGGGAGCGGTAGCTGTTTCTCCCTGGCTGAGCTCCATGAGAGTCCCAGCCTGGGGCCGTGCCACGGGACAGGACGGGTGCTGGCTCGCTGGGTCACGCTGCTCACTGGTGAGTGTTTGGTTCCTTGTCCTGTTCCCCAGACTCCAGCCTCAACCGCGTCCCGTAACCTCCCGTTTACCTTTCCGTGCAGCGTGGTCGCACTCGCGTCACTTCTCTGCTCGTGCATGGGGGCAATCAGGGTCCACTGGTTGGTCTCGGGCTGGTACCGTTCCGCGGTGTTGAGGCGCGTGTGTCCATCAAAGCCTCCCATGGCGTAGAGGAAGTTGTTGAGGACGGCGACGCTGACGTAGCAGCGCCGCGAGTGCATGGGGGCCACCTGCTGCCACGTTTTCTTCAGCGGGTCAAAGCGCTTGACGCTGCTGAAATAATCCGAGCTGTCAAATCCTCCGACGACGTAGATGAAGCCTTTAAAGTAAGCGGTGCCATGATAGGCGAGAGGTCCTTCTTGCTCACAGGTGACATTCACCCACTGGTCTGCCCGGGAGTCATAGGTCTCGATGGCATTGGTTGGAGTCCCCACGCTCCAGCCTCCGATGGCAAACAAGATGGTGCAGGGCAAGCGTGGCCGAGTGAGTTCAGAGGAGGATGGGCTGTGCATATCCAGGTTGTACATTTCCGTCAGGGCATTTCTGATGAGACCTTTGCATTCCTCGTTGTCCTTCACGTACTCGTGCATCTTGATGTTCTTCATGAAGTATTCTACGTGCATCAGCGCCAGTCGAACCTGACAAATGCGAAAAGGAGGTTGTAGAGAGGTGAGTGTTGGCCACTTCTCCCAAATAAATAATGACAGGACCAGAGAAATGGTCTGAAGTTGTGTCAGGTGAGGTTTAAATTAGATATCCCTTTACAATTAAGAATAAATTACTTCTGCATATATGCAGGTATTACTGTGCATTCACCTGCATTTTCAGTTTGAGCTGAAGGCCTGGCCCAGTACTTTTGCATTCTCTAGTGGGTTTTTTCTACCCTGAGTTTTTACTTGCTCTTCTCTCAACTGACTAGCTATGTGTCAGCCACAAAAACAGTCGTTTCATTGATTATTTTTGTCTCTTTAACTTGCTCTCTATTAATAATTAGGCAGCTTATTGCTGAAGAATACATACTATCAAATATTGCCTCTAAGAAAGTTTGTACACATGCACATGTAGATCTTTGAGAGTTTACTGGTTCACACTTTAAGCCTTGTCACTGTAATTAATCATTTGTATTGCACCATAAATGCACATAGTGCAATCTTTTGCTATATAGTCCCTGTATTTATGCTTTATTAGTATTTCTAAAGTCATCCATAGTATGTTTCCAGTTCATTAAAGTAATTGCTTTAATTTATTATTTTTTTTTCATTGTGTATGAATCAAGAATAATGAGTTGGGATTTAAACACTCCTGTGGTCAGACCTTGAATGGACATTGAGAACTGGGTTTTATCTCACAAAATACTATTGACATTGATAGGTGATAATAGGCATTTTATTGTGTATTAATTATTATTAGACACTGCTTATGGATAAAAGAGGAAGAAAAGAAAAATTATGCATTCTTCCGAGGGTGTAAGCCTTCAAAGGTGAATTATTAGAAGTGAAGAGAAAGAGGGTGAAGGAACAGTGAAGAGTACCACAAAACCAAAGAGATCTTTTGACCTTGTAGTATCTCTAAAATAGCAACAAGCAAAAAAATCCTTCTGTTGGGCTTTGCATCATTTTCTTAAAACCATCTTTTGTAAAAGCTTAGAAGCTGAGAAGGGCTCACGTTGCCTTCAAGTGATCGGAAATTACTGTTGAAGTATTTTTAGCGGCCTGTAAAAAGAGCAGTGACAAGCTCCTTTCCGTGATTTTTAAATGGTTATATCATCAGTAAAATCAGTAAACCTCCCTTCACAAAAAAGCTGCACATCCATGTCAGTCCTGTTCAGCTTCTGAAAGTCTACAACAGAAGATACCTCTGCCCTGGGCCTTTCAAGCATGTGGCAAAAATTTTGGTGTGTGGGGAAGTGTCAGGAAAGAATGGGGAAGAGCATAACAGAAAATCTTTGCTAGGATTTTAATAACTCATGTGAATCACAAGCAACTGAAGTAAAAAGTTAATTTTACTTTCCCTAACTGCCCTCCCCCCCCGAAGTAAAATATCATCCATTTAAATCTTTCTTTGTATATAATAAAATAAAAGGCAATGGTATTTTTTACTCTAAAGATTACCTTTGAGGAAAGTATTGTTCTCCTCCATTTCAAAGTCAAGCCAATTTGAGAAATCAATATATTATTTCCCAATGACCCAAAGTGACAACCAGTTAATAGAAAAGACAGGGGAAAAAAAAAAAAACAAAACAAAATAAGAATGCCTGACCTCAAAACATTTTTGCTTGCATATTTGCTTTTGCCAAGGAGACACTTTTAATGCAAAAAGTTTCTATCAAAGCAGAAGAATTATCCTCTTTATCTTGAACTTCTGGAAGATACTCAGAAAGGCTGTCCAGCCACTGCAGGCTGGAGAGCTTGCTATAAAATAAGTACAGTCACTCATATGCAGAACACATTATTCCTTTGGAACATATTTAATGAGTTCTGCAAAATGAGCTCCGCTTGTGTTTACAGCTGTAAACATTTATAACTCAGTCAAAGCAAAACCAATACGCCACAAAAAATCTAAGAGCTATTTCATTAGCAAGTTATCACTTGCTCTCAGCTATTTTGACTGTAGCCCATTGGGCATTCTTAAATTCTACGCTTCACTAACTTTTACAATCAGAAAGGCTGACCTACAAAAATGTTAAATTATAAACTGTAGACACTAATTATATACATATATAGATACTCGCAGCAATAAATGCTTTTCTTTATGCATTTTTGAGAAAAAGGAAAAAAAATCTATTTTTTCACCCAGCATGCAGCTCAAAAATAATGCTCCCCAAACTTAAATCTAAAGAAGCCTTGCAGAGCCATAAACACTGGGAAATGAAAACTTAATGAAAACTTTTGTGCAATCTTGTTTCCTTCTATAAAGCAAAAATTTACAAATGCCTTCTGTTTCCAAAACAGTTTTCCCTCATTCTTCCCACGCAGGTTTTTTTTTTTCTGGAAAATTTTAGAAACATGCTCATTCCTAGTGAAATCAGCGCATGCAAATCTGTAGATCTGTATCAAGTAAGTTCAGCCTAATTATTCTTTATTGTATATTAAAAATAACAACAACAATAACAACAAAAACATTTTAAATTGCTTACAAGAACTTCTTTACTTCTGAGTCATGAAGGGGTTTAAAGTCCCATTAAGTCCTGTAAAAGGGTACTGCCTTCCTCATTTCTGAAAAGGATGCTGCATGAAAAGCATTTGCTCCCTTCATAATATATAGAAAGATGGTTTGAATAGTTTGGCTACTTTGTCTCTCTACAGCTTGTCCTTCTTTGAACAATTTACAGTGAGGTTTTATCAGTATTGTTTTTCCCCTTTTAGAAAATTTCAAGCAAAGCTCAGTTTGAGACAAAAAGTAGTTTGCATTCAGACTGCTTAAATCTTAACTCATAGGCCTGAGAAAAACTTGGAAGAAAAATTACCTTGACTGATTTTCCCACTCAGTCAATCCTCTTCAGTTAGAGGCAAGACGTATTTTAGACACCATCTAAAAGCTTCTAAGAAACCTTATAAAAACTGAAGACCAAACTGGATATTCCCTATAGTTTTCAACTTAAATCTGAAACATGAAGTTCAAGTTTCTTTAAGTTCTATATAGTTCTCTATATATGAGTCAACAAAATGGCCATGGGCCTTTTTTCTTCCCTATGGATAATTCTGCAGTAAATAAAGCAAAGTTTTGCATATAGTTATCATCCGACTTTGCTTTCCCCAATGCATAATTTCTCTTTGTCTTTTCACCACAACAAAAATACTTATCTCTGAGATGCAAATCAACTTTGGAGTGCAATGCTAGGACCACGTAATACAGTCACAATGCAAGCTGCTGACTCCCCTGACTCTGAATTGAGGGTTGAAATTCAGCTCCTGGGCAACTTTACTGCTTCATCTCCATAGAAAGAATTTTACCGTTCTATTTTAAACCAGGCAATTCAAACATGAGATCCATGAAGCTGTATCACACGTTTTTTTCTAAATTCTTTTATCTCTACAAACTTACAGGAGTGATAACTGAATTCCAAAAATGTAAATTCTTCCAGGCATCACTGAGTTATTTCATATTTGCAGAGAAAAATCATTTTCTCTCTCCTTTTCTATCTCAGTTCCTCTACCAGTTACATTAAGGAATAACATTGTACTTTGTAAAATCATTTTTAAATCAGCAATTAAAAGAGTTGCAGAGATTTAAGAATTCGTACTGTAATCTTACTTCAATTATTTCCTCTCTGAACTCCCTCCTACTGCATTCCCCCTCCTATTAAGGGATGCTTTAACAAACTTTCCTCTTCACTACTCATAAGAAAAAAACAGTATTTTTTTCTTCCCAGTCTCCACCCTCTTTCTCTTAGATGCCACACTATTCACCTTTCCCTTACTCTATATCTTTCCTTCCTTTCCTCCTTTTGGTTCCCTCCACTCCTTTAACAGAGGCTTTCACATATGCAAGAGACGAACATTCATGACAAAGCAGTGCAGTTCATTGAGCACATGTAGCTGCAAGGATATTTCTTGGAACAAACAAGAGGCTTGTTTACAATACCTCTGCCCTTCTCCAACTCCCTCCCATAGCTCTCATTTAGCTCCTGCTCTCATCACCCTCCCTCCTATAATCTGTTTTTAGTTCCCCCATTTTCTGGGTGCCTCTTTTCCCCTGCCCATCTTTTCTCTATCCTGTCTTCACTTCTCTCTCCCTCCTCCTCTGCTGAATGAACACAACTGCCTCTTCTTGTTAATGCAAAACATTCGCTCCGTATCTATTATATGAGGAAAGTTGTTCAGGTGGCAGAGACAAAAATTCCTGATTTCAGCCCACTGGAAGCTGCCTTGCAGAACAGCATAAACATTGAGAGATTGTTTCACACAACAAACAGTGTGCAAGACCAGGAACACAAGAATCAAATACGCACAGAGCATAAATGAGGATCTTGTTCCCGAGGCAAAAAGATTATTCTTTGAGACTGTCACTTCTGAGGTAGCTAGTAGAAATGTTCATTAATGATCCTTCATAAGAAGCTTTACCCATCCCACTGAAAACAGTATCTCTCTACATCTCATGAGATAGTGATCAACCTTCAAATAGAAAAGACATGCTCAATGCTCATCTGGACTAGCATATGCATACTGGAGAACACACTTTTTTTTTTCTGTCCAGAGAAAACTTTGTTAAGTTGTTGCGTTATATAAAAATCTCTTCTTACCTTCTAGGGAGGTGACTAGATGAAAGCAGCAGACCATCCAGAGCCAACCCATTCCTGCCACTCGTCTTCCACTGATGCCAGCATTAGAATCCATGAAGATTCTCTGTAGATACCACCATCTCCAAAAAACACACACCACTCCCTTGAAATGTTCACAGATTTCTTGGGGTGTTTTAGTATCTTCCAAAATCAAAGCACAGACACCTTCATGGAGGAATACTGGTTAAGAAAAAACAGAAGGTGGAAACAAAAATCAGGTCACAATAACACAGAACTGACAGCTTTTATACACCACCTCCATCATTTACTACTTCAGAGATACAGGTGAAAAAGAGTAGCACTGACCTAGTATTTACCACATACCCACACCTCCCACTCCCCAAGACTTCAGTCCCAGTTGTTTTCTACCCTGTGTACACACAAATTTTGAGACTTTCATAGCATCGGTGAGTGTGGGGTTCACAGATCAACATTAATCTGTTCCACAGTCCAGGCTGCAGTCTTGCTTAAGTCCTGACCCTTTGCGTCTTTGGCAATCTCTCTTGGAAGGCGTCCATTCCATTTCCCCTGTATGCTTTCCAAATTCTGTCTCTTACAATTTACACTTTGCCTTTTCAGGACCTTGCAGGGCAGTAGCCATGACAGGACAGTTTTTGCCGTTTATGACACCACAAATCTGCATGGTTGGCAGACTTAGAAACTGCATTTCAGTTGCAGGCATTTGTGCTTTTAGCCTTATGACTGTAAAACACTACTGAAGCTGGACAGCACTTTTCCCATTAACATGTCACAGGTGAGGAAACAAAGGTTGTGATATTTAAAGTCAAATAGGGAGCCTGCATTACAGCCAGAAAAAGTCCAAGTCCAAATTCATTATCTTGAGTGTAAGAACACCCCAGCAAAAGCAAACAAAACTTCACCATCACCATTAAGCACCTGACATAAAGCCTTATCTCACAGTCAGGAAGCAGCATGTGGCCTAATCCAGCACTGCATTAGATCAATCCAGCACAATAATTTTGCTAGGCAAGTTATTTCTGGCTCCATCTGCCCAATTCTCGGCCCACCAGAGAAACATCATGGCAATATGTAGGTTACATGCAAAAAGCCAGTATGTTTTGTTTCTTTAGGTGCTCTTTGCACAGAGCATTGAAAACACTTCAAAGTCTTCAGTGAAACAGTGAAGCGTAGTTAAAGAGAAAGAAAAATGTCTCAGGCAATATATAGAAACGGCTCAGTAACTTGGCTGAAATAGGAGAGAGAAGAGCTGTAATTAAAAGGGGCAGCCTCACCGCAATTATCTGAAAATCTAGCAATGGGGGATTTGAGCAAGTTTGGCACAGCAGAGTAAAAAGCAGCCTGGGGAGTATGAGAAAAGGCAATGGAATACAATTTGATTTGCCTTACTAAAGAGGGGGAGAAATTACCAGACAGGAAGGAATAGTTCCCTCATACACTGCCCCTAAGGAGAACCTAGAGCACCAGACACAGATGAACCAAAGGCACCCTGGGCATCCCTAAAACATACGTTAATTACGTAAGGAAAATTACACTACTTAAGGGACCTCAGGAAGAAGCAAAAACTTTGGTTTATGATTCATGAGGAAAGAGAAAAATAAAATCAGTGAAGTATTACTGAGGAAAAATGAAGCTTAAATGGGAGGATGGATGTAATTCAGGTACTACATATTATTTTATGAAGCACAGAAGAAAAACAACACTGGATGAAACTGTGAAAAGGAGACTATTTCAGGCTGAATGATCAGAAAACCCTTTTTCTCCAAAAGAACTAGGCAAGCACATAGAAGTGTTCTCCAGGAACAGGAATGAAGACTACTGTCTGAGACTGGTACACCAGAATCAAGCCCAAATGACACTTCTACACAGAGATACAAATGCCCGGCATTTGTACTACCAGTCAATCTATGACCTTGTAACATCTAAAATCCCTTTTGTTTTACACCACCTGTTTTTTTACACAACTTGTGAGAGATGCAGACTTTTAAACATTCATTTTGAAGGCAAATAAATATAGAAACAGAGGTCAAAGAAAACTTTCATTTCAGTCAATGAGACTGCATTCATTTACAGAAGGTTTGAAAACAGCCCACAATTCAGGCCTCCTAAATGTCACATAACTTCTGAGTGGCAGAGCAGAAAACAGAAGAACGTAAATATGCTCTGGCTGCTGGATCTCAGGCCAAAGTCTTGGCTTTACTAGGTAACAGGTAAGGAAGAAATCAGTGTGTTAGCACAAAATAGATAGAACAGAAAAAACACTTGCTACCAAGAAGCAGACACCAAATCATTCCCGACTCCAAGGAAACCAACTGTTCTCCTTCCCTCCCTACCTGCACAACTCTCTTACAACATCTGTTCAGCTCACCCTGGCAGACCCTATATCCCAGCAAAGTTGCATCACTCTTCATGAGGCGCCATGCAGTCTTTGTCTGGATTAGATGAGAAAATTATTTTCCCCTGATTTAAATTGTGGTTAAACCAAAAAGCTGGTTTTGATTTAGCAGTTAAAAAAGGTACATCTGATTTTTTTTTACTTTTTTTTTAATATTCTGCCTCTTCCACACCTCAATGAAAAATGCTTAGTCCACAATGAAGGATAGAGGATAACATTATGGAAGCATTTAAGGGAGAGTAGGAGGGAAGCACTAGCCTCTCTGAATTAAAGAGTACCAAGCCCCTAAATTGCTAACCACTGCCCTGCCCTTCCCCCCAGCACTTGATGTGTGCAGAATCTGACTACACCCAAAGACGCTCATCTTTCATTCTTCACTTCTCCTACTACTTCTTCCCTACACCAAACTACTTACACAGAAACCTCAATCCATTCCAACTTTTAAACCACCCTCTTCTCTTGTCCACACAAGCACCCCTCCGTGGCCTTCTCAGCTTGTTACTTCTTCCAAAACCACTTTCAGATGGATGACCTCTCTTTGCTATAGATTCCCCCATTCTCCTCTAAATCCAACTGCAAAGTAATACACCTTCCCTGCACAGGATCTTTGAACAAACTTCCTTCTCATTCTCTCTCTCTTCCAGCTACATAGAACTTGCCACTCATGTACCAGTTGTCAATCCTTCTTATGCTAACTCTTCCACAAAGGATTCTAAACCATTTTAGGGCATATACTTCCTTGGCTAGTGGAATGATCTCCAATTTCTTCAAAGTCCTGAAAACCATAAAGCATCTGAAAAGCATGACAGTTCCTGAGGATCTTAATGCCTTTTAGTGATTCAACCCCATAAAACAGTGAAGATCCCAAGCAGTCATAAAAGATCAGTTCCATATTGCCTTTGCTTTAGTACCAGCCTCCAAGAGACAGAAGATGGAAATCTCCAGGTTATTTGCTTGCATTACTCACCAATGCTATGATGATTGTTTACTTTGGCACCATTGCTGTGGTGTCTAGATTTCCAAATTCTAATTAAATTCAGGATTCAATAAGAGAAATTAATACAATCATCACTAGTATTTTAAAGAATCCTGCTTTCTTAGCTGAACAACCAGTAAGGGAGAAGAGTTCTTCGGGAAGCTTATCAAGGCAAGTTTTTAACACCTTCATGGATGGAGATTCCTCAGCTTCTTTGGGCATCAGTTCCGGTGCTGAAACACTACTGGGGATTTATTTTTTTTTTCCTTATATATGGCCAGAATCTCCCTGTTGTCTATCTCAACAGAAGAGAGTCAGCTCTTGCCCAGCATCTCAAAGCTGCTTCTACACAAGACTGCAAACACAAACCTTTTCAACTGGAAAGCACTGAATGTGAAACATAGTATGCCCAGTTTAAGGGGCACCGTTTACAGCCTGTTTCTTCTCAACAGAGAGAGACAGTGCTGTAATTTCTCACTTTTTCTGAATTCAGTCTTGAAGTGGGAACACCTTATTACAGTCTCCAGGCAAATGATGCTCAGTGCTACAGGGCAGGCAGTGACAGTGCTCCCATATGTACTAGGACAGCTGACACTTGTACGGGTCTGTGCTTGGGAGATTTCTGTCACAAAGGGGGCTACTCTGTGTCCATCCTGTATCTAAACTGTGACAAACATGAAGCATTTCACGCAGCCAGTATCTCTGCAGCAGTTCCCTTATGCAAAGGATTCCCTCAAAGTTCAAGCATTGTCACTGAGAGCACCTGAAGAGTGACAGGGCACTCCTGCTGCTAAACAGGTCAGCGTTAACTCAAAATCCCCTTCCATCAGTGCATGTGTTTTTATTAGAAGGGAAGCAGGTTTGCTCCTAGGTTTGTGTAGTCACTTATTTTGGAGTACCCCAGTGGCATATGAGTACCCCAGTCTTGAGGAGATGATGACCACCTTGATGGAGGTGATCATGCACATGGCAAGCCTAAGAGGGATTTCTTTAGAACCGACTGCAGTTTTTCTTCTGAGTTTGCCTGGCACTCTGAGACTCATCAAGAACAGTGACAACTAGATAAACTGTATTAATTCTCTTTTGGCCACAGGTTCTGCTGGACCTAAGCTTTAAAGAAAATCCCTTGCTTTCTAATCCTTTTGATTCCACTCGTAAACCTTTAGACAGACTTTTGCTGAAGCATGTTCTAGCTTAGCATGCAGACAATATATACCCACAGATCAGAAAGCAATGTACATTGACCTTATTCCCCTCTGACAAATACCACCTGCAGAAATTGACCTCAAAGAGCAGTTAAACATTCACCTGAACCATGCACCTGTCTGACTTCTGCAGGAGGAATTCGGGCATGCCTTTAGGATCAAGAAACAAGCTAGGGTTTGTTCAGGCAATGCACAGGTCTCTTACAAAAAAAGGTGAGAGCCTGGAAGGTTCTTCCTCTCCATGAATGGAATGTAGGTGTTTCATTGAGTTCTGTGAAATTAGAGCAAACCAGAGGCAGCAGGAAGAACCACTCTTCCCATAGCCCATGATTCCTACTGGAGACCTAAAGTCAGTTTAATATTCTAATCCCTAAAAGAATCTGGGCCTGATCCACTGCAGCGAGGATGCTCCATCCTGCACTACTTTGTAGAAATCCCAGTTCTAATATTGGTCCAAGTATCTCATTCCCCAGAAGCACACAGGCAAATGGAAACAATGGGGTTGTCAACACAATATAAAAATTGTCAGTTCTTAGTTAAGAGTTCCTGACAGTCTTCCTTATTGGAAGAACACTTGTGTTCTTCAATGTGTGGTCAAGAGAATAACAATTCTGCATGCTTTAGTGCAAACTACATTTCAAATCACCAAAAAGAATGCTGAAGCAGATCAACATCCATCTAACTAAAGGTTTCTCTAGGTCTCCAGTGCCAGGCAGATCTTCTATTTGGAGATGGCTTGCAAGCCTAGCCTCTATGTGGTCCACTCCTCTCCTGTTCCTCCAGCATCCACAAATATAAGACTAGGGTTGAAAGAGAGCATACCCCAGTCCACTCACTTTAGTATCTCTTTAAGAATTATCTAATCCCTGTTTTGAACTTGCAACAGATTTGACAAGATATCTATGCCTGTGCAAGAAAGTACTTTTATGTATTTTAAATTGTTCTACTAATAGAAGCTGAAATCATAACAATGCCAGATTTTTACTCTTTCTATTCTTCTTAACTGTTCCAAGAACTTTTCCAAATCATCTTGTTTCCTCCCACTGGAACAATGCTTCTTCCTCCTTCATTGTTAACTGACTCCTTTAGGTCTATTTCACAGTAAAAATCATTATATGTGTATAGCTTCCCTTTACTACACTTGATTTGAGATTTCCCTCACATTTGTCATACTTCTTTCTCACACAAAGCATCTAGATGCAAAACAAACGCACCTCAGAAATTCTTCAAGGCAGCAAAAATTCTGCACCTTTGCAGGCACAATCTTTCCTCTTCTTGCACATTTCACACTATGACTCATAACAGCTTGATATTATTTCTCAGTGAGAAGCATTAAAAAGATAAATAATCACAACATCTGGGAGAGTTGATAAACTACTATTGCAAGGAATTTGTGCTTCACACTGATTCATCAATGTACAGAGTACATCAGAGTACAAAAAGTAGAATTAATACTTCTCATTCATGATACATAGGGAACCAGGATAATGTTATACACCAACCGAGAGACTTTCCCCCCCTCCTCTCTCCTCAGTTCTCTCCTGCTGTAATTGCTCCTTCACCACTCAGATGCCCTTGTAGCTAAGGTCACACATCTCACTAGGATAAATCTCACAAGCTGTTGTGAAAAACTGTCCCTCAATGCCGGTGCAAAACTGAGAATGACAATCCTGCCTACCTTCTCTCGTACACAATAATTACAATAACTGCTATTCATAGAAATCTTTTTACACCCCAAACAGGAAGTGAATGGG
>JAOXNG010000001.1:83932777-83944444 GCA_028566535.1 Scolopax minor | reverse complement strand
AGTCTCTAAGAAGAGTAGTTCTTTTGTCTGAAACAGCCATGAAACTATATAAGTAGTAGTTGTAATCAAAATACCAAATAAATCTCTTTGTTCAATATGAAATGTTTTGAGGAGATTAAAGAGGCACAGAGCAAGAAAAATTACTCCATTTTGTGTGATTCTACCCATCTTTCCTCTAGCAGTAAAACATGCTTTTTTTCCTGATAACTATATAAAAAATTATATGCCAGATTTCCCTCAAATCTATTATCAGATCCTTTCCAAACAAACAAATGCAGTGATTGACAGGTGACTTTTGATATATTCACCGATTTTTTCTTCACTACCACAATAAACCTGTTGCTCTTAGCAAGCTGATCTTGAGTAAGAACCTAGTGAGAGAAAAAGCAGCTACCGTGCCTCTCCTGAAAGGGTGTCACTTCTCACCTGGAAGCTATTCCCAACAAACACCTACACAATAGAAAGACACGTAAACACACAACCAGCCACATACATCAATACAGACCAAAGCACTCATGCAAACACAGGTGGCACTAACAGACCTGAGGGTTTGAGCTCTTGGTACAGACCCCCTCACTCATGGATACAAAACCTCGTGCACACCTTTGCACGTGCATGCACACACATTGGATCTCAGTAACTGACCATAGACACTGAGTCTACCCAGCAACTGGCCCCGAGCTCCACGGTCCTACCTCAGACACCCACATGCACACTGGGATCCATACTTCTACGCTGTGGGTCTTCCAGAAACTAGCCTTAGACACACAGCCTGCTTGCTAGCTGGCCCTGGTACTGGACCACACAAGCCTCTGAAGCCTGCAGCCCTACCCCAGTTGTTGGTACACAGTATGGATGAGCCTCCTACTCTTCTCTTAAAATTTAAGTTATTCCTGTAAGGATTGTCAGTGAATGATCTTTAATGTGAGTTCTTTATGGTACTACACATCACTGGAAGTTGTGTTGTAGGACGTCGTTGCTACAAAAGACCAAACTAAAGAACAACAACTCACGTTTCTGGAATGGAAAATAAGCTAAAACTTTATTCCTAATTCAACAAGCTGGGTTCTCAGCCTTTGAGCATTTAACCATTATGTTTAAAACATAATACATTGTATGTTTAAAACATGCAATACTATACGATATGATGTAACACAATATAACATGATATAGAAGCAGAGAGGAAAACCCAGCAGTGATTACAACAAAGTGGAAAGAACAAGAGGGGGACAGAGAATCATCAAGAAATAATATTCAGAAGTTTTTAGGCAGATGCATTGATCCTTTGCTGTGGAAAGGTAAAAAGTATAATTTGCTGTGTTCCTGCTGATGTAATGAAGAGGGTTCTTCATTTATTCTCTATACCACTTGCCACCAGCCTAATTGAAAACAAAACAACAAATAAACAAAATTTAAAAAAGGAACAAATAGAATAATCTAGGAATAATAGATCATATCTATCAGTGTCTCAAATGCTATGCCTCCTAAGAGCATTAATAGAAGTGACCGTGTTGTATCTCCATGCTTTCTCCCCTTTTTATACCAAGGAAGTGTCTTAACCTGTACAAATTATTTACTTACATCCCGAATGAATATCTTTATACACAACTTTGTGTATTAGATGACTAATTTGGTGGCCTTCTATAATGGAGTAACTGCATCAGTAGACAAGGGAACAACTACAGACATCATCTATGTGAACTTCTGCAAGGCCTTTGATACAGGCCCCCACAGCATTCTTGCTGCTGGATTGGAGAGATACTGATTTATTGGATGGACTCTTATATGGGTAAGGAGTTGGCTAGATGATCATGCCCAATGAGTTACAGTCAATGGCTCAATATCCAGGGGGATACCAGTAACAAGTGGTTTCCCTCAAGGGTACCTCCCAGGTTTGATACCACTTAATACCTTCATCAGTGTATCATTGATGGTGGAATTGAATCAAGTTTGTGGATGACACCAAGTTGAGTGGTGCAGATGTGCTTGAAGGAAGGGATGCCATTCAGAGGGATCTGAACAGGCCTGAGGAGTAGGTTCATATGAAAATCATGAAGTTCAACAAGGCCTTGTGCAAGGTTCTGCACCTCGGTTGGGACAATCACCAGGGTCATTGCAGACTAGAGGATGAATGGCTTAAAAGAAGCCCTGTGGAGAAAGACTTTGGGATACTGGCAGATGAAAAATTGTATGTCAGCTGACCATGTGCACTTGCAACCCATACAACCAATTGTATGGGCTGGATAAAAAGAAGTGCAGACAGCAGATCAAGGGACATGATTCTGCCCCACTCCTCTTCTCTCATGTGACCCCACCGGGAGTCACTGTGTCCAATTCTGGAGGCCCCAGTGCAAGAGAAACATGAACATGTTAAAGCAGGTCCAGAAGAGGGCCACAAAAATGTTCAGAGGCATGGAACACCTCTCCTGTGAAGAAAGGCTCAGAGTTGGGGTTGTTCAGCATGGAGAAGAGAAAGCTCTGGGGACACCTTCTTGTGGCTATTCAATATACAAGGGGGCTTATAAGAAAGACTGAGACTTTTTACCAAGGCTTGAAGTGACAGGACTAAGGGCAATGATTTTAAACTTATATTAGATACAAGGAAGAAATCTGTTATGATGAGGGTGGTGAGACATTAGAGCAGGTTGCCCAGAGATGTTTTGGATGCCCCATCATTGTAAATGTTCAAGGTCAGGTTGGATGGACCTTTGAGGAACCTGGTCTAGTAAAAGATGTACCTGCTTATGGCAGGGGGTTTGGACCAGGTGGTCTTTAAAGGTCCTAAATGATTCTGTGATTCTATGGTTCTGATCCAGTAAAGTACAAACCTGCTTACTCTTAGTATCCTTGAAAAAGGACACAAACCCATAATTGATATTGTGTTCATGTTCACCTGCAACTCTACCATGTCACTTTTCAAATACACGTCCTAGTCTTGCTTTTAAAGGAACAAGTGCTGAAGCTTTCACTGCTCTCACTGGGAATATCTTTCAGCCATATGAAAATCTTATGGATAAAAAGTATTTCCTGGCAGTTAGTTAAACTTCTCCTATTTGTTCAGATTTATTCCATTGTTCTTTGTAAATCTTTGTTCAGATTTATCCCACGTATCACCTCAAAAACACTTTTGAGTTTATTACACTTTATTACACTTTATTACTTTTACTGCTGTCATGAGTCCCTTTTCAAAGCTTACCGAAATGTATGAAATATCTGATATTTCCCTTCTTAACTTTCTGGAGAAGTTGTAATTAACTCTCATCTTTTTCCATGTGTTTAAAGAGTAATTTGAGAAAGCATTTCTCTGATAGATAGCATTGATTTTATTTGAGTTCTGGAAAAACAGTAATAGCAAACTTATCACTTACGATGGTTCAAACTAGCCTGCGCAAAGCCCAGCAAAACACATAGAGAACAACCCCACAGCTGAGAACAGATTTGGTCTGTCTCCACTGATCCTTGTACTAGCGAGTAAGCTCAACCTTCAAGCAGCACACCAGCCTACCTTGGCTGTCCACACCAGACTGCTCACCAAAACTGCATAGAGCAAGGCTTTGCCACAGAGAATCAGGTACGTGAGCTTCAGGGAGTTTCCGTACCACAGGTAGGAATCTGCAAAGGAAATATCATTTATGTATTAACTCATTATCATCACGAGAGACTAGGGGCAATGTAGCTTTAGTCAAATATAAATCCTTGAAATCTTTAGCTAAGCGACACAGAGGAACTAAATCCAAATGCATGGCTTGGTTGACACAAGATAGTGGGGAATGGAAAAGAACACTGTGATTCAAAGAACCAAAAGAAACAAGAAGTTTAGAAAAGACAGAGATTGGCTTTATGCTAAAAAAATATGTCATGATTGGGAATGCTTAACCATTGTGCTGCCACATTTACTGACAACCGTGAATCCCCTTTTAGCAGCTTCAGCTGAATCACAAGATGTGGACATTTTTCACTCATTATTGTCAGTGGCCTTGTGAGCACTGTTGATATATCAGAGAAGCTTTACACAGCTCAGAATAACATGGTGTCCAGAACTTTTATTCTTGCAGATTTTTCACTCTTAAGAAATTGCTGTAGTATTGAGCCGTCAGCCAGATCTTCATTCAGACTTATGATTCCAGAAGCATTAAAGAAGTTGGTGAAAAACAGGAGTGTGTAAATGTTTATACATAGACAAAAGAAACATAGTTTTTAATATGGATATCCCCACAATGTGGAGGTAAATGTGACTCGTAATGAGAAATATTCCGAATTGGATACTAAGAAATATACAGAATTCCAGATTCTGAATCTTGATATTGTAATCACTTGGTTATGTATGAATTTTTACTTTTATGGCTGAGCAAGTAGCTTCCCAACAGAAGGGAGTGTTAAGGACTGGAGGAGATGATAAAAAAAAATAATTACACTCTATAGAAAGTTTCATAATTTCTTCTGTTATTTCCAAGGGGAATCATAAAGAAGAGCTAAAAATCCAAAACACAGCTACATATAGCATGCACATACAACTCTCCTCAAGTTTGATTGTTTTTTTCTTTTTTTTTTTTAATCTAACATACAAATCCCTTAGATGGGGAAGCACAAATAGAACTCTCACACACCTTGTACTTAGCATCAGCAAAACTAGAATTAAAATACATAGATATTTGCCTGTGAGAACACACACATACCTTCTGTGACTGCACAACCTGAAAGACAAAAATGAACCGGTCACATTTCTCTTCAGTGCAAACAGAACACAAATTTTAGAAGTTTCAATTTACAAAACACTGTCTGATTCACTTTCCTATAATACATATTTTATTATACTATATGTTTTATGATTTAACAGAGATTTTTCAGTGAAAATCTGAAGATACCTTTGAAAAACTATAAATGTATATTGATTATTTAGATACAGAGGCCCAGGAATATGAAGACACATATGCAAATGCCTACATATTTATATACATATATGTGCCCTAACAGTGCCCTATATAGAAGTTCTATATAGATGTGTTTCACATCATAAGCCACATCCTTTTGACTTGTGATTTCTATTTTGTACAGCATGGCAATACACATTTTTCACTCACCAGCATCACCGTATATGAATTTATGTATCGAATCCAGTGTTCCATTCTTAAAAAAATTTGCAACACACTCAAAACGGGTGAAAGGGTTAAACCATTCCTGGGCTGAGATCCTCAGTCGGCTGGTCAATGAGTAGGTCTTTCCATTCAGTGTGGAAAACTCATCTGTCCCCACCCCTTCTGTCCTCTTGGCACCATTCACCTTCCAGAACAGATTCAAGTGGTCAGGGTAAAAACCAGAGGCCAGACACACCAATGTGGCCTTGCTCTTCTGTTTGATCTCTTGCTTTGATGGGGAAAAGATGGCCACATCTGGAGGTAGAATTTTGTCGTCTTTCTCTGAAATGGAAAGCAACATGGCCCAGAGCCTCCGTGATTGTTTTCAGTCTGAAACCCCTTAAAATTGTACTGTATTTGTGCTGTGTGACTCCTGAGATATATATGGCTCTTTTAACAGCTGTCTATAGACTATTAGTCTATAGACTATTAATATGTGTTAGATAAGTAAACACCAGAAAACTTACAGCATATATCTTCATTCATTACACATGAACATAAAAGGTCTGGCTACAGAAATGCACGAGTGCGTTTCTAGCATTATCTCTGTCAGAAGAATAGGGGAGCTGAAAAGAAGATGAGCAAAAAGGTATGCAGAAAAGTACCCAGGAGTGCTACAATGCCTGTATTTGTAATATTATACTAATAGATAAGAGTCTGTGTTTGGATGCACAAGCATCTTCAACTGCCTGCATTATATTAAAGGATATGTAGTAAGACATGACAGTTATGGCAGTGTTCAGTATTACACTGCCATGTGATACCCTATTCAGACCCGCCATCTAAGAGGTGACTTGAAAGGAAGGAGTTAATCTTTCCCACTGTCTGAAGCAAAGAACACTTTCAGTACGTGATTTGAATCTGCCCAAGACAATTTTTACTTTACGTCTTACCTTGCTATCCTTTTTTAAGACTATGAAATATCTCCTCATGTTATTTATTTTTTAGGTTATCTTGGTTATGAGAAACTCTCATCCTAGGCTACATACCTTCAGAAAATGATGCAAGATTCTATAAAATCACAAAACAAAAATTGTCCCTGTCTGAAAGTGTTTAATACCTACAGATCAGGCTAAAGACAACAGACTTCTACAGTCAAAAACATGTACAAAACAATGATGAGATGTTACTCAGAAGCTAGGCAGAGACCCTAAAAGCCAACTTTTTTTTTTTATCCCATATACTTTATTAGAGTGCCTTTTTACTTGTCTAGTATGATAAACCCACCAGGTGCACATAAAAACAAAAAGATAGAGAGAACTATGCAACCAATGATAAAACTTTGACTTTGTTCTTGATGTGAAGGCACTATAAATTCTAGATGTTCTTTCTAATCATTCCATCCTTTCTGGAGTGGAGAAAATTAACATAATTAACAGAAACTTAGATCTTGACCCCCAAGCCCTAGTGCTTACTTTCAACTGTTAGCCTTAATCATGATTGTCATTGCTTACACTACTAAGATCCCTGGGGTGCTTCTGTGAAATGTATGAGCTTGTTCAGACTTCAGAAGAAGTGACTAGATAGATAGCAATGGAAATAACTCCGTAGAAGATTTGGCACTGTTGTGCTTTCCTTCTAGTGGATATGAGGAGAGGTTGATCACTTTTACTGCTCCCTTCTAGTACTTGGCTTTATTAATTTTTTTCCTATCCTAAAAGTGTCTCTGACATAAGTTCATTGGTTCAGACTAAATGGCTAATGAGTAAAGACATAGAAACAGATAGGGAGGACACAGAAGAAAGATGAGAGAGATTTAACAGACTAAAACCCCCCCAAAAAAAAGCAAAGAGGAAGGCAGGTGAAAAAGGCAGGCAGAAAGAATAAGAAAACTCCTGGAAAGACAACGAGAGCCGGAGAATGAGCATGCTTGAAATGGAATAAGGAAACTGGTGAAAGCAAGAACAAACACAATCACAAAAAACTGTTAGCAACAGCCCATTTTGTTCTGATCTTCCTCAGTGTTCACGGCAGACACTAGCTTAATCATTTCCACGCATAAACTCATGCATTCCCCTGTCACACATTCTTCACCCACCTAAGAGAAAAAGTACCACAATTCTTCCATCCCCAACATGGCAAGGTCAGTTTCATGTTTTCTCGTTATCTTTTACTCCTACTCTTATTTTAAAATGTGCATATGCTACCTATCACCAATGCAAAGGAATTTTTCTAGTGTCTTCCACATTGAACACCTGGATTAATCACAACTACTTACCTATAACTCTGAGCACGGTGCCAGCTCCAAAGGTAAGTTGTGCATTAAAAGCACAGCTGTACACGCTCAGACTACAACCCGCAGTGCCATTATGCTCTTCCTGCCAGCTATTATTTCCTTAAAATGGTACTGCTTAAAGGAGCAAGAAGTATCTGAGTGTATTTCTACAGTTTACTATCAGATATGTCAGGAGCAGGTGGAAAAGGCTATTTTGAGTTGCGATTTCAAAATGCCTTTATATAGCTGATGTTAAATTATTTCCCAAGAGGGGAGAAGGCAGAGAAAGCAAATGGGGGAAAAGAGAAAGAACAGAGAAGAGTGCACTGAGAGAAAAAGGATATAGTCCTTTTTGAGAAGTAGAAGTTATGAAAAGGACTATCAGAGGAAGCTGGTGTCCCAAAGCAACTTTAGGCAGCCTGTCCACCATCTGTGGAGAGGAGAGCCAGCAAGACTACTCTTTTTCTGTCTAATTCATCAGACACAAGAATTCAGACTCTACCTCTGAAATGTTCCTTTTGATTGTCACATAGATGAATGGCAAAAATTTGCAGACCAAAGAAGGATCTTTCATTCCCAATCTCTAGAATGTTTTATTGGAGAACAGGAGGAAACAGAATTATTTTTTCCTTTCTCCCTTCATGAAGTTCCCAATAAGGGAAGAAAAAGACAACAGACATAAGAATCTCAAAATTCGTGATTGCAAATCCTACACTTCTATATCAGCACATCTCATTTTAATAAGTAACCAATAAAGGCATTAATCCCATACTCATGGCCACATGAAAAATTATTATGCTGTTAACAAAGAATCCTTGTGTTCCCTATACAAGTGTCACATATATCATGAAGATCTGACTTCTGTCTTACCTATGACCGTGAGTTTTGTCCCACTGCCGAAGTCGAGTTTTTCATTATTCACATTGTTTTGGAGCTGCAGGAAAACCTCTCCTCTACTCTTAGTCCTCTGAGCCCAACCTGGAGACTAACCCTCCCCTCATGCAATACCAACAAAAGAAGTAACATAAAGTACATTAATTTATGGTTCCATAAAAAAAAAAAATGTTCTTTAAGGGAACACCACCACATCTGTTTGTTTAACCAGGTGAGATCAATCTCAGCAATACCTCTTCCAGAGCCCTTTTTCTTCAGGCTTAGCTGAATTAATTGTTGCAGCTTATACCATTTCTTTAGATGACATTTATATATTTATCTGGGTGTACTACTAGAAAATATCTCCTATATGCAGAGAGAGTAATTTTCTTTACTTAATTTCAAATAAACAGCCTCGTTTCCTTAATTTGTTCATTTCCTTTCAACATCATGAATATTCTTCTCTTGTAAAATAAACCTCTTTATTTTTTACTTACAAAATAACTTGTAATACATAACACAGGACCCTGGTTTGCTCTCCCCATTGTAACAGTTCCTAAATATCCCTCCCTTTCTCCTTCCCTGGAAGGAAGTCTCTGCTTTTATTCTCAGGTATTCTGTTTCTGTGGTTCTCAGTGGCCTTTTAGCATCTACTCTGAAATAGTAAGACTGTTGTCATAAATGATATTTTGACCAACATTGTGGTGAGTCTGTTTTGTGGAAAGAAACTTGCTGTGCTGTGAATAGTTGTTTTCTAAATCAACAAGCAATTAAATTGCAGAGAGCTGTTAGTATTGCTTATGATAAAGTTGAGTTTTTACTTGTGGCTTCTGTTTTGTAAACTAAAAATGATAGTACATATATTTGTCTTTCCCATTCATCTAAGATAACATACACTTTAGTTTACCCTGAAAAGATCCAAAGCAATTTAAGTTTGTAAAGTCTTGATTTCGTTTACTAGACCTGTCGAAATTGTCACAGTAACTCAGTCCTTTCCAGACAGCCTTTCATTGACTTGTCCTTAATCACCTGTAGCCCCAGGAGAACTAGCACTATGGAGAACAGCTATACTTTTGGGGAATAGTGATTTTTCACAGATGTCAATTTATTAAGACAATATACTTATGTGCACATTTTTTAACCCACTCCTCATCCTAAGTCTTTCTATGGAAAACTTTTTATTCACTGAAATGAATTCATTCAGTACTCCAAAGTGAAATGTGTGTCCCTACCTAGAGTACTAAGTCTATTCTCCAAAGTATAGTGGAGACACACAGGAAAGGACAATAGGAAAGCACCAGTTTAATTATGAAAGGTAGAATAAGGTTAAAGTGAAGTTCCCTAAAGAAGAGACCTGGGATTTGAAGCAATTTAAGAGAGAAAACAAAAATTTCTTACCCATTACTGTAAGTTTTGTACCATCGCCGAAAATCAAGTTATTGGTAGTCACAGTGACAAAGTGTTGTATCATAAGCTTAGAAAATGGATACACTGCAATTGACTTAAGGAAAAAGAAGCTTAAGCAATGTTTATTGTATCTGGAATCCCAAAGATCCTTCAATCTCTGTCTCAAGGGCTTTGGCAGAAAATCAACTTGAACCCCCATTGTATAATCTGTAACATTTTTAGGAGCATTTCCCAGAGTTTTTTGATACTTATTTTTACTGTCTACATTCCACCTCAAGTTGTTTTACAACCTTTCTCTATCCTCTATGTTATCTCATTGATATTACCGGCTATTCTCATTTTGCAGCTACAGAAACCATGCAGACGTACCCAAAGTGGTAGAGGTTGTCATTGTCTAGAAATATAATTCTTCTACAACTAGAGGCTCCTTACTGTCAGTCTTGTACTCTAAGCATTGTGAAGCCTTCCTTTCTGTAACTTGTGGAGTTAATAATAAAATTATACTTGCTTTGTTGTTGTCATAGTCATATGCATTTTCATACAGGTGGTTCACATTTGTGGCACTGTACTAAAAGAAATCCATTTGGTTTCCCTTCAATGGCAGGCCATCCATCTGGAATAGTCTTTCAGGATCCCGATCAGTTTTCTGATAGGTTAAAAGTAATCCACACACACAGAGGGTCCAGAAGAATCAGTTGGGTGGTCTCAGACAAACCCTTGATATCCATTAGGAAGAACTGCAGTGAGACTGTGTGGAGAAGGATTAGAGAAAACCTTTGTGCTCACAGGCATGAGTCAGACAGTGGACACTTGAGGCTTATTAAGAGAGAAGACCCCAACATGTTTTATACAGTGCATCTGAGAAATACCTGCTACATGTCAGAAATGTTTTTCTAACCCTTTTCTCACATAAGAACCATTTAGTGGTCTATTGCAAACATTATCACAACAGAGAAAAAAAATAATACTAATTCTCTGCTTCACATACTCTGATAGGTTTTAGGTGCATTTTCAGTCAATCTGGTTTACTGAAATTCATTTCAGTGTCTCAGAATCTCCTGGCATGTTTTCCAGAGAGAGCAGGCTCAGTTCTCAGATCATGAAAGGAAGTCCTAGCATACTAGTTCTGTCAAGAAAAAACAAGACAGAACGTGCCTGCTGTGCTGCAGGATTCCCACTCTCCCACAAGGGTTATGTACATATGGGTTTTTGTAAAGGCCTCCTGGAAAATGTATCATTGTGTGCTACCTGTCCCCACAATGATAGAACCTCATACAAAAACAATCCCACCCATGGCTCAGCCCTCCCATTTTGTCACCCAGTCATGAAAGATTTCCATGAGAACCACAGACCACATCCTTCCTCTGCCATTGCTGTTTCTGTGCGATAGTCCAATTAGTTTAAGCATTATCTCTTAATTTCTAATCCCAACATTTTTCTCCTGTAGATATAAAAGTAATATATATGTTTTCTTTTATTAGCTGGTTTCAAACACAGCTATTTCTCACTTGGTAATTTTGTGAGAGCGTTCATGCTGCTTTCCTTCCCACAGTTTTTCCTTCTGTCCCAGGGTGATAAACAGACGTCAAGCCCACAGAAACTGGGTTGCAATGAGAGTGGTTTGCTTACTACAGACTGGTGTCTCTGTTTGTAGTCTGGCCTGATTGCAAATATCCTCCTTGGTCTGTGCTGCTCTTGTTAACAGCTGCTCTCAAGGGAGGGAAGTAGGATGCTGAGCTCTTAAGTTTGTGTTCTTCTCACTGCCCTGTTACAGGCAGCAGAAGAATAAGCTCCTCCCAGGTGCCTGTGACCCCAATTATGAAAAGGCTTCATCCAGGTGTTAGAGCATGCCTTCATTTTGAAGACTCACTGAAGGAAGTGGGGACTGGCAGTGGCAAGTAACAGGATACTTCTATCTCCTTCCCTTACATATATCTAAATGGAGACAAAAAACTGTATTTTCTTCCCCCATAGGTTTGTCCAGGTATGATACAACTCTCAAGAGGGAAAAAATCTGTGGCATTAAAAACACCAAAA
>JAOXNG010000001.1:83877263-83887374 GCA_028566535.1 Scolopax minor | reverse complement strand
CAAACTGCTGGATACCTTAATTATTCATTCCAACAAATCATCAGAAGCCTATACAAATCCAAATACATTCCAGGCTGGTATCAGACATGCATGTCAAAATGCCTTTACCTTCAGAGAAACACAGAGAAGTAGAGTGCAGAGGTCACAAGATAACTATTCCTGGGTAAAAGCCATCACTCAAAATACCATCTAACAAGGCTACACTGCAACAGGCAGCCCAGCTTTAGGCACTTTACCACTTTCCTTATGTTATGCTTTATTCTGAGCATTTTGTTTAAACCTCATCTTCCCTGCCACTTGAAGCTATATACGGCTATAAAGGCTCGTTGACCAAAACCTAAGTTCCACATTATTCACATTTCTCACTATAATAGGGTATTGCCAAGGTTATCAGTTTTCTGCATAGATTAATATCCAGTAATGAGGAGTCATCCTATGATTAAGTCTCCGGGTGCAAAGAAACAGCAATTTCTTTCCTTAATAAATACTCTCAGCTATTTCCATTGAAAGAAAAGTTTGGACACGTTTTTCTTAAGACAGCTTTGTAAACGTTTTTTCTCTCAGACCACATGAACTCTGTAAATTTATCATGTGTTGCATGCATGAAGGTCAAGATTTCATCCCGTGTCAGTCCTTCCTGTTGATATTTCAGCATTCCTATAAAATCTTTTATCATTTATATCAGAGTACTCTTTTCAATGTTCAGTTCAAAGTATCTTAGTGTATCCATAAAAGTTTCATCCCCACAGAACACCAGGGATGTCATACCACACATTTTTCAACTCTCCATGCAGATACATAAACACTGAGAAAAACCTACTACAGTCTTTCAAAAACCACTTTGTGATAACCTCCTATATCTTTTGAATTCTCTAACAAATCCTTTGTTACTTTTTGCTTTTTTTTTTTTTTAAATAGCACAAACGTCAGCGGTGGTTTTAAGCACTAAGCAGCTATATAACTTTCAGTCTTTCCTGTTTAACTCAAATGCCACTTAGTTTCAACATATTGAAATTTCAAGTGTTTAATCGCTTCGCTAAAATGATGAAATCCTTTAAATCCATTCCGAGAATACAACTGTCTCTATTAATGTTTTTTAAACAAGTGTTTGTAGCCACAAAACCCTCAAATTTGTCTGTCCTAAGAATCAAACACCACAAAGCAGGATGACAAAACAAGTAGTTTTCTACATAGTTCAAAACTCAAAAATGAAGTGCAATATTCCATTTTATATTGCTAAACTGTCAAAACCAAGGAAATTCAGGATTTTTTTTTTTTTTTTAATATGCTCATCAGTTCCATGGAAAGTTGAGTTTTGCTTTCAGGAAAACTGCTAGTCACTTAAGTAACAAAGCCATTGACTTATCACCCGGATTCATTATTTATTGCAAATAAAAATTTGTTTCACTCCCTGAGGAGCTAAGTGTGAAGATGGTCTGTAGACTTTTTAATGAACTGAACCCATTCCATGACAATGTAATTGCATCTTCAATGTTAGAGTTAAATTTTAACTGATTTTATCTAATCATTAGTTAATATTATCTAACCAATGCCAGTTTTTCCCTTAGAACAACTTGCATGCACATTCCAATCAGCACTTGTCAACTCTCAAAACATATACTTTTCCAGTCTGATGTACTCAAAGTTTCAGAAAAAAATAGACTAATTATTCAACCCGAAATTTTCTTTTTGATCATTTTAACGTATCAACTTTGTGGTTATGCATCAAAAAAGAGAAGAGCAGCAAAATGAATTAATCCTACAAAGAAACTGATTGCAATACTGAAGTCTAACTTTTTTTACCCAAGGAATAAATAAATATATACTCGAGCATTATAAATCAGCCTACTGACATTGCTTATGATACAGACTGCAGTTCTGATCTTTTGTAAGGAATAAACAGAACTAAGTCCAAGGAAATAGATTAAGAAGTAGCGTTTATAAATTATATAAGTCACCAATAAACACCTTTAACCCACCTATAATAAGCATCAAGTACCTTTAAGCTATGCTTCATAAAGAATCTATTAGTCTATAGACTAATTGCCATTTCTGATCATCATCCTTAAATATCAAATATTTGAGCTCATGGTTACCCAATCATACTAGTTGTACAGAATTCCCATCCTCATTTGTCTTTTATGCTTCCAGAAGTCATATTTCCTTGCCAACTACAGAATGCCCAACACATATCAGAAAAATCCACTTTGGTCCAGGATTATTTTTTCCTGACTGCATCTTTATTTTATTTTGAAATGCTTCTACCAAGGAAGTCTGCCCAGAAAGTTGCCTCAGTATAAAATAAAATAATAAAAAAAAAAAAAAAAAACCAGAATTACTGAGTTTGGAAGGAACCTCTCAAGATTATTTAGTCCAACCCCCTGCTCAAAGCAGGTCTGATAGATTAGGTTGCTCAGGACCATGTCCAACTAGATCTTAGATACTTAAGTCTCAGACACCACTTAGAGGACCCACATTCTCTCTACAGTCCTACTATAGAATACCCCTACAATAAAAGGGGTTAAGACTTAGAATCCAGTAATTTTTAAACTACCTCTTTATAAATAGGATAGGCATAGTTAACATCATAGTAAAGATGTCTCCTCAAAAAATTATAGCTGTCTTCTAAACAAGAACCTCATTAGCATTAGGCCTTTCAGATATTGTATTGAAAAATAATGGGTGGTCTGCATCAAAATGCAATATGCCTTCACTACCACCATCGCAGGTTGGTGGTCTAGAAAAGCTTTCATTTAAAAGAAAGCATGATGTTAGGTCACCAAACTCAAGCTGTATTACATAGTCTCTGGTCACAGAAATATCCAGGCATGTTCCCCCTAGCTATTTTCACGTTTGCTATAGTTCAAACTCAAAAGCGCTCCCACTTGCACATTAAAAATTTGTCCCACTGAATACAGTTCATCTGGACAGTGTACTTACCTCCTATTATGTCAGTATTGACACTGTCAAACCATTCTTTTTCTTGCAAGAAACTTTTTTTGTAAAATGATTTCTGCTTCCTGAAGCTTGCTCTCCTTAAAGTTTAGTCAAATTATCATTAACATCTGATAGCCTTCTTCAGATTTGGGGAGCACAAATTACTGATATTATAACATGCTATTATCTTTCTGCACGTATGCTCTTACATGAAGATAAGCATAAGATAACTTCTGTCCAAAAAGCGTTGCTTACATCTAGGCACAAACAGGAGACAGTACATTCACACACTATCTTACATTTGTAATTTACATACACTCACAGTAGCCTTTAACCAGTTACTTTAGATTTAACATTGATCACTCAACCTCCATGGTTTTAAAAGCTACCCACCCATTCCCCTCTTCAGCAATAAAAATTGACAAAGGTTCAATTCTGAATTGTATATCCTACACAAATGGATGATCCTCAAGTTTGGGCCAGTTAAAAAAAACCTTAACAGAACTAGGCCAAAATCTAAAAGGTCATTTCTACTCTGAAGGCCATTCCTGCAGATCACAATTACCAAAAGATGTCTTGTGCATTGCAGCCCTCTCCACAATTTACAGTGTACAAAAATCACGTTTTCTATACTCAGAGTAAAAAATAAAATCAAAATTTATTATAATACAACATTCAGGTTACCTCCCAGAAGCTATCACTAGAAACTTCTACTCCAACGGAATCATCGTATGAGCCAGACATTTCTATGTATGAAGAACTTGCAAGTATTCAGAGATTAAACAGCTTCAGAATCTGTAACGAGACAAAATAAATTATGAGCATTATTAACGAAAAACAGTTATCAAATGAGAAGTTAAATTAGGCAACATCCTTCAATTCTTTGATATCTAGGGATGCTAAATAAAAACAAAAGGTAACCACACAGGGCATGTAAATAAGTGTGTTTCACAACTACTCTACCACACAAAGTTCTTGGCTCTTAAAGCGACATTTGTTGTTCAGAAAATGTTCAATCCATCTGCCTATATCAAATTTCACCAAGCCTTTGAATTTATTTTATCATAAAATTTCCTATTACAACCAACAGAAAAGATTGAGCAGTGTGATGCTTACTGAGTTAACTGTTCCACCTCAAAGCATTCCATAAGAGACAAACAACTGCCCTTTGCTACTGATACAAGAGCCTGCATTGCTTCCTTTTTCACTGGAAATCAATGTTACACAATGAAACCCACTGGAAATATTTTAGGCCAAAATGACCTGCCAATTTAAAAACCAGCCTCCTTCCTGAAAGTCTTCGTAGAGTTTATAATATTCAGACAGCCCCAGTTTATCTCACCCAACTGCCTGTGACTAGATCTCTTACTGGGCTTGTAACTACCTGAAGTACTTGACTTTCCTGCCACCACTCTTGAGCGTTTTAAAGCAGATAATAGAATCTAAATAATGGTAAGATGCACTTATCCACTGTTCCACATGTGCCAAATAGAAGGTTACAGCTTCCATGGCAGACTACCTTCTTGAAGCTGACAATTACTTGCTCTAGAAGTTGAAAGTCCCATACCTAGTTTTACAGCATTTTATTTATGACATGTTCTCACACTACCTCATCATTTTCTTTTAGCAAAACAAATGGGAAAAAATTAGCTCCAAATTCTGATCTTTATTAGAGCTAGTTACTTCAACAATTCAGGTATTCTCACTTATACAGACACAGCTGCCTGGAAAGAAACATGATCCATCCTCATCGAAGGAAATGACTGTTCATAAAGCACTGCATATGAAAAATATTAGGGTTACCCTACACTAACATTTAAGATAAATATCAAAAGCAGTGCTAAGGCAAAAATTCAGGCACTTATATCCACAAATGTGGTTTGTAGGGTGGAGACGAAGAGGTAGGAGAGGAAGGAAACAGCTCCCTCCCAGAACACACACATGCAAATCTCTGCCTAATCTTGACAGATACTTCATCAAGTTCTCCTGTTTAGATTTCTCCTATCAAATTTACCTACAACTACTGGCAGGGCTACATACGGGTAAACAGATTTTACCTCAGCAAAAGGGTTGAGGCTCTCTTTCTCATTTGTCTTATGAATCTTGCTTCTTTAATGACAATAGGGCCACTTCCAAAGGAAGAACAGAAAACACCTACAAACCTGGCCCACCTTGCAGCCTAGTGGTTACAACGTGCTGCTGACAGAAAAGGAATTGAAAGCCTCTAAGAAAGGGGAGAGTTCAACACTAATTTAGCATTTCTTGGATATTCTGAAAGTAACTGTGCCATAAGAGTAGGCATACACCACTTTTTTGTGACAAAAACTAGCTACTGAAACTATTGTTTGAACTGTTACAGCACAAACAGAACAAAGAATAATTCGTTTCCATAATTCAATTAACAGAAAGCTTAAATAGCCTTAACACTGACTACAGGACTGAAAACTACAAGGGAAACAACAATTGTTAAGATTTTTATTTTGAGAAGACAGCCAAAAATACAGGAAGGGTTCTGCAAAATGGCAACAATTACAAAGGAAGATGATATATTGAGACAAAGTGCTTTTACTTCTTAGTATACCAGTCTTCAACTTATGTTATTAGCAGTTATCAATAACTACTTATTATTAGTAATTACCAAAACCCACTTTTCAATCTGTGCTTTTCATGAACCAGGAGGGAAAAGTGTGCTAAAACTCCATTCTTAGCAGCACACCTTTACATGGAATTTGTTCTTTCCAGATAAATTTTGGCCCTTGCAACTGTTATAATACATCAAGGTAAGCAAAGATCACATTTGTAAGCATTTTCTGATAGTCTTAGATAGCCATAAGCAGGAAACAGAAGTACAATAAACTTGGAACTAGATGGACAAACTCAAAATAATAATTTGACATTAAACAGCTTTTTCTAAGAGCTTGTTTGTTTTCAAGTTTTCACAAAAATATACGGTTACGCAGTAGTATCTTTATTCATAATTTCTGGTATTATTTTATCTGATCAAAGGGAGACCTGGAGTTCAAAGACAACTTGTTAGATCAATAAACATTGCCAGCTAGATTCTGTTAACTCTTTGTGTCCTTTTGCCTTTTTATAGTTGTTTTCCTATAGTACACCAAGACTTTCAACCCAAGTGTTCGCTGCCATTTGGAAGAGACAGGCAGACAACTATAGAGGCCAGCATCTTGGACAAAGACACCCTTACACAAAAGTATAAACCAAAAGAAAAAATTCAGCAAATCACCCATCCCATCTCTCCAAAACCACACAAGTAGTATCTGCAATTATGAAAAGAAAAGACAAGTATAGTTGCCTAAACTATAGCAATGCTGGAAATTCAGTTTGAGAAGCTACATGGAAAAAAACAGAAAAGCTGAAACAGAGGAACATTTTCTTGGGAACAAGCTGTGGGGAATTTATTTAAAAAAAATTTTATTCCTCCTCAACTAAAACTACATAATACACAGCCCTAACCTTTTTTCCATAAAAGCATGAAAATGATCAGTGCTCAGGAAATTCTGATGGATTTAAGGTTTTCATATGCCAAATACTATGCTGTGAGAAAGTATGAGCAAGCGTATTTAGGGAAATATTATGAAGTCATAGCAACAACTGGCACAGAAAAACACTATTTGTACAGCACTACTTAAAAATAAACTGAATACTGAGATAGGAACATTAAGCAGTATGAGTCATGCTCCCCTCACAAAATAGAATTATTACAACAGCCAGTCCTTTAGCACATTTTTTGTTTGGGTTTGGTTCTCCCATCCTTCAAGTGAATTTGCAGAGGTTTCACAATGAAAATTCATTGCACTTTGATTTGCAGGGTCTCTCATTTCATTATAAAAAATAAACCTATGAACAACTAAGGCTGTTACTATTAAAAAAAAAAATATTCCAGAAAATTCAGATGAAGATAACAAAAAGAGGTAAATTCTGCACAGATTATTCACACACAATCACCTGCACTTCACAAAGTTTGGGGTTCTTTGGTCAGCTAGATTGCAGTAGAACCAATAACTCCACAGGAAAGAGTGGTGCACATACCCAGTACCTATATTTCCCACAACAGTTTGGTTTCATTCACTCTGGCCTTTATCTTCTCATTCCACCACTCCAGGCCCAACTCTTCAGGAGTACTTACGCTGCCTCTTTCTTGTTCCTCAATGACCTGCTGAGCAAGCAGTAGCACAGTGCTCCAGCAGTTTCCACCCACCTTCACGCTGACTGGGAAACTAGCTCACCAAACAGGACAGATTATTACTGAGCTCACAGCAAGATTCTCTTGAGCAGGTGTATCAGTTTAGGTTTCTCCAATACAGCTGCAAATTTTCACAAAACTGATAAGAAATGGATATCTTCATCTCTGCCCTTCTTTAACACTCGTCTGAAACTGACCAAATAATGCAAAAATTACAGAAGCAGGGAGTTAAGAGGAGGCAAAGATATAAGCCACATTCTCCTCAGAAGGCAGATTAAAGATCTTCACTGCATAGAAACCATCTCCAGATCACGCTCTGTGCCTTTTCCTCAGCATGCTCTTTGCCAACACAAATGAAATCTTCTAACTTTCATACTTCTAAAACTTTGGAATTTCCACTGGGAAGCAAAATCTCAATATTTTATTAATCAAGTTCAAAGATCTTAAAACAAGTTTTTACCTGTGTCACCACAGGTAAAAAAGTCTCAGCATACATTAGCTAAGAAAACTTATATAGGCTAAAAATAAACCACAAAGTCCAACTGAAAAATGTAATTATATACTAAATAGTACATGCTGTAATAGCTATAGAATACAAACAAGCAAGGCTCAAGTTTCATGACAGTGATTTTTAACCCATTCTTATCAATTAGGATACAAGGACACATTGATCTTAGACAGAAAGAAACTGTCCAATAAAATAAATAACTTTTTTAAAAAATAAAAATAAATATATAATGACTTTTTTTAAATAAAATAAAACTACTATTTTTTAAAAAAAGTTTCCTCCTAGGGAACATTCTAGCAATGCTATATACGGAAGATTTTGAATTTCTTCTCTATTGCTAGTGCTACACCATAGGAAAATAATTGTTATAAAGCCTTAACACAAGTATTTTAGAAAAATATTAACAGTAACAAGCAAGCAGACTTTCAGATTCCTCATATAATACCATCTGAATAGAATATGCTGCCTCTGCTCTCAAGAAGTTGTTTTTGATGCTGTTACCTCGAAGGCAATTTACAAAAATCCTTGCTTCATTCATGCCGAAATATTCCATTTTTTTTAAACTCTCCTTTTCTTAACGTGTCAGGTGGTAGAGATTAGCACAACACATGACTTGCAAAAATCTGTGTAACAAATACAGACTTTTAAAATGCTAAAATAATCCCATGAATCCCAAAGTTTCTCCTAAAATGTTTTCCAACAGGAAAGGGAAGAAAAGGGAAGAGGGGAAGAAAAACATTTCAAGAAACCCTTTCATTTACCCCCCAATCGCCCAATAACAGATTAATTCATTGAGGAACTGAACTCTTATTGTGAAACAGGCAGGGTTATTCATTGAAAGACAGATTTTAACATCCTGAACCCCCTTCGAAGATTATGTTTGCTTTGATACTTTACTATTATTCAAAGAGATAGTATTGAAAAGAAAAAAAATTAAGGTCTCAATGCTATTACTGAATCCTATGATGAAAAAGAACAGATTCCAAGTCCAATATTCCAACACAAAGAATGTCTGCAGACAAAACACCATCTCAAATACTTGAAACCTGAAGGCAATACCACACATCCTTGTCCCTGCAGACTTGATCAACATTTCCCAATATGTACAATTCAGATGACGTGACTCCTTGTGCCTTACTTCCAGAACTTCAGTTTCTCGAAGAGAAAGAACTGACAGAAGTTCTCCTTGCCAACATGACATAATGCTTATCTCTTCCAATTATTCTCTCATGTACAATAGGCTGCTTTAAAGCAAGACAATCACAAGTGCTACGGCTCTAGGTGATAAACTAGTCCACAACAGAGAAAAACCTCAGAATTGTGGAATGACAGAGTGATTCAAGCAGGGTCAGTCCAGGTTGTTCAGGGCTTTATGCAGTCAGGTCTCGAAAACCTCCAGGAATGAAGACTGCACAACTTATTTCTGCGTTTAACTGTTTTCAAGATGAGAGACAGATGAAAATAAATTAATCCATATTTAGAAAACCAAATGGACTGTTCAGCTACTAGTATTATCCTTGTGTTGTCTCTAAGAACTCTGCAGAAGCAACCTCTGACAACTGATCAGCCTCTAGAAGAGAAAAGCACCTGGTGCTTTTGAATTATCTTTTCAATTTTTTTGGAACAACAGGACTTGTCACTGTGGATCTGACTCAGCAGGATTCCAAGTTTCATGACAAGGGAGTGAAATACTTATGTATAAGGACATCATTCAACTTGGATTAGCTGCTCATAAAAACTTTCAGCTATATATTACCTGAAGTCTCAGGTTTTGTTCCACACAGAATATACAATTATACATTGCTTCATTTTCTATTCTGTCCAAAGAACTTGCTCTAGAAGAGTTCCAGTTTCTTCAGGGTTACAATTTGTTTACTGCTTAAACAGACAGACACTTAAACAAAAGTGGCATAACTTCTTTAGCAATATTGTGAAATCATGTACCAAAACCTGTTAAGAATCAAGCTATCATCACTGAAAAGTCCCTAAATTAATAGGACAAGTAACTATAGGAAAAAATGTCACTTTTGTTTACACATTCAAGTGACATAAAGCAATTCTAGACCCAGGGAAAAAAAAAAAAAAGCATCAAGCCATGATTATTCACTGCTACTCAGTGCTGTAAGCTCTTCTAACTGCAACAAATAGACATGAGTGCATGTTATTAACATGCAGGTCTTAAGACTTTCAAAGGTATAGTCTCAAATCAATGCCTTAGGCCTAATTCTTATTCTTCAATCTATAAATAAGAGAGAACAGCACCATCTTTCACAGAGGTTTAAGAAAATCCCGTAGTCCCAGCCAAGAAAACAGTTACAGCAACAAATAGCAGAGAAAAGCCCATAAAAGGAAATTGAATTACTACTTCCTGGAGAATTCAGTCTGTATGTTAAAGTTAGCAGAGCCACACACCAAAGTAGTTTTAAAAAAAAAAACCAAACAGTTGACAGTAACCCATTTGG
>JAOXNG010000001.1:83669606-83681638 GCA_028566535.1 Scolopax minor | reverse complement strand
AGTAGGAGCTTTGGACATCATTATTATATGGACATTGTAGATTGCCCTTGCAACAGCTGCTTATTTTCAGAAACTATGTACAATACTAGTGAAAGACTTTATTTAAACAGTACTAAGAATTACTTCTAAAAATGCATATGAATTTTGATGTAAACATACTACAACAGGGATTGGTGTGGCATGTGCTTATATGGGTTCTATGAGCTGTTTATCTCATGTCATAGGGTCCTTGTGATGGTGTTTCTCATACCTACAGGCTTCAGTTTTACAGACGGATGAATTGTAAAATACTTCCTCTTGGCTTTTTGTGCACGTGGAAAAAACCACCCCAATTGTAAATATTAGTCTGGAGATGGAAATCAGCAACACCATCACAAAAGCTGTGGCCCCACCTGAAGCCAGCGACAAACCCTGGGTTGTCTCACTCTTCACAAAGAGTGGAGAAGTTCCACTCCAGCTTCTGTGGCTGACTGTCATCTCAATGTGCATTGTTAACACGCAAGTCTGGGTTTGCAGCAAATGCCATAAGCAAAGGCCTGGCATCAAGACAGACATTGTGGTGAAGTCAAGCACAACTACTCTCTGGATCTGCTTATGTCACCCTAGAGCCTTGTGGCATTTGTTAATAAGTCACAGTTTTGGTACACAGATCCAAGAACTCTTTGAAAATGTCCATTCTTTGTAGTTACTTCACAAAGCTCTCAATATACTTTTGGACACTCAAAAGCTAATTTCAGAATAATGGAAGGGGCAATGATTTTAGAAGAAAGAAAAAGGACTAAATCCAATATTTCTGAAATAAATGCTTATCCCAAGTTTTCTCTCGATCTCAAAATATAAGGGCGTCAGCTTTAAATAAAGGAACAGAAATTCAGATGCCGTGTGATAAGTTGCATAGCCATAATTTGACTAGAGGGGACAGGCAGTCCATTATTTTTATTTTTGTGTCCTTGTGAAGACAAATAGGAATGACTGCTCATGTCCCACTTGTACCTTTCTCACATATGCTCAGTGTAATTCATATTTGGAACGACGTGGTTCTAATCAGAGTGTGTGTGTGTGTGCGTACACATAAACTCACAAAGATTTGCCTTGCTGCATACAAGTCAGAGAACAAATGAAAAAGTAGGGATTTTAGGCAACTTAGAATTTAACATTTCACATAAGCTCCTTACAGGCAAGTGAAAGGGTAATCAAAGTGCAATCTTCACTTAGCTGTTGAACAATGATGGATATGGAGATTTCCAAAGCCTCATCACAGGCGGAAGTGAGGCTTCTCCTTTCAATGGCTGGACAAATATTTGAACTGATTGTGTCTGTCTAATCCTTTGCAGTTTTAAAATGCTACCTAGCTCCAAGAAAATATTATACTCCCAGATCAACCTGAAATAATTACAGAAACTTCATATCCTTCTTGTTTTTATTAATGACAGTGTTTTAGGATTAATAATGCTATTAGCAGCATACAGTGGACAACAATATAGACGTATTTTCTGCAAAGTGGGCTAGTCTGCTAGTTCATCTTATTCCCTGTTTTCGTAATTTTCCTTTGCTTTTCTTTCCTTCTCTTTTCTCATGCTTCTACAAATCACCACTGTCTCCTAGACCATATAACGAGAGTTGCCCTGTTGACACAGGTATTAGTTCCCTGATGCACACAGACCACAAAGTACTTTATAAAGCAGCCACAAAACTTTTTAAGCCCATGTCAGAGGTGGGGAAATAGAGGCACAGGAAAACAAACTCATCCACACTTGAATTCAAGCCCAGTGCACAACCCAACAGGCTACTTTGCTTAGACAGTGTGTCAATCAGCACAGGCTTGCACAAAACACACGTTGTTCTTCATATTGCTCTACATTACAAATATTACCAAAGCCACCAATGCTCAAATTGCAATTCTTTCAATATTTGCCCATCGCTTTGCAATAAAACTTGAAACATATTAAGTAACCTGGGATCAACGTAAACATAATCTATCAGGCTACACTTGCAATGCTCTAAATAACATTTTCCACAGTGTTTTAAATAATGTATGCCAAGGATATTTTATTAAGGTATAAAGATAATTTCATATCCTCAGACTCACTGGATTCAGTGCCACTGTGAGAAAATCTAAATCAAAGTAGAACCTAGGTTCTGCTGTTGCCTCCAGAAAACCTAAAGCCAGCTATTGTCCGGTAGTTTATAGGGAGATAGAAATCCTAGTTCCAGTTTTACAATGGATTTATGGGCAAGCTGTAACACCTCTCTACTTTACTCCATATGTATAATGGGTTATTGGTAATTATCACTTGATATTTTCAAGACTAATACTTTTAAATGGATTATTCTAATTGAACAAAGCATTTTGAGTCAAAGTAATTTACTGACAATTTTTTTTTGTGAAATCACAGTTGCTTTTAATTTGTGGTCTGGGCTTTCAAACGATTCGATACAGAAGCCAGTTCCACATTGGTAGTGTTTTGCCCTGGAAGATTTTGTGAATATGTGCAGAACTGTACAGCAGTCTGCACTTTAGGTAGTGCGGGTGCTGTTCCACCACTTCACCTGTGACTGTGCTCTCTGAAGTGCCATTCGCTGCCTCCAACGTGTTTTGCACGTCTCAGGGAGGAATAACTCTATTTATGCAGTGGTTTCCACTTGAGGATTTCAAAGGCCAGCAGCTTATCAACTTCACTGCATTAAACCTACACAAAACTTCTGCAGGAGAGATAAGTTTAATTAATTCTCCTTTAAGAAATGTGAAACTGAGGCAGGTAGGATAGTGTGTGACTTCCCAGCATCAGATAGCTACAAAATGAAACAAGGCATATATTACAGCACCTCTAATTTGAGTTTTGCGCTTCAGTGACATCTTCATTTTCCCTCCCACAGTGCTAATTAACTGTAATGTATGATAATCATTACTGAAGTGAAGTTACACTAAGTAGCAAATGAAGGTTCTCTGTTTAATTATCTTTACGGTTAGGTTGTGGGGCAATGCATTTTCCTAATTAACAGAATTAAAACTCGACTGGGCAGACAGGAATGAGTGTAATTAAATTTTAATCTCCCTCATCCTAAAAACAGGCTGCCCACAAAATAGAGAGCTTTGTTTAAATGCTCTTAGAGCATGGAAAGGTTGAGGCAGGTTTCAACACATTTCCCTCATGTCACTTTCTCCATTTTCACCTGTTATCTTTGCAATTTTCTGAAGAAACCTGTCTTCCAACACAGATGGTAATCTGTCACACACGGATTTAGGTGTCAGCTATTCTCCTCCAGGACATATCCACTCTGACATTATCCACCAACCAATCAATAAAAGAGTCTGCCAGGCTGCCAAGAGATCAATCACCTTGTAAAACAAACATTATGTCCTATTATTTTCTTATTACAGTTAATTAGATTTATAAAACACAAAAAGCTTCGAAAGTGAAAAACTTAGAAATGCTGTCAGAATAGTTTAGGCCCTGATTTCTCATTTGTGAAAGGGTGGGGATTTACTAAATCTAACGTGAAAAGAGAGGATTTTCATGTAAAATTTTTGCTGAACACTGAATTCTTTTTTAAACTTAAAAACATGTTAGTGCAATGCCTCGAACCCAAACAGTGCAAACTGTCTTAGGCTGTGACACCAGAATGTGAAGTGGACTGGAAACATAAAGAAATAGACTGATAGAGGCTTTTACAGTCTAGGCTGAGCTAGATGCAAAAACTAATGACCTCCCCACAAAAAAAAGCAAAAAAAAAAACCAACCAGGAATCACAGAAAACAAAGTTAGTTTTCCTCCTACTTAACATTTTATCAATCAAAATGCTTTTTATGAAACACTGAGAGGGAGAAGTAAATGTGCAGTTAAGACTCCCATTTGTACTTGGGGACAACAAATAACATCTCTCTGTCCTAAAAACACGTGGAAAGCACAGTACGTTGGACTGCGGGAAACTCAGAGGGTAACAACGTCCATGAACGTCCATGCAGACCTGGAGGCTGTGATTAAAACAGTGGTACAGAATTGTGCAAATGCATTCAGCTGACCATTTATCTACCTTAATTTTTCACACAGCCAATATGACCATAATAATTCTGTGTTTAATGTTTCTGCATTTTATGCAGGAGGAGCTGAGACAGAAGAACTATATAGGTTGCTGCAGGTTACACACTATAGCAACATTAAGGGAGTTAATTCACTGATTCTTCAGGTAAAAATCAGGCAAAACTGGGAAGTTGACATCCTGGGAATTTTTCCTCTAGTAGTTCTCAGTAAAAAATGCCACCATGCTCTTACCATACTCAATTTTTCCCATGTAACCTCAAAGAAGAGTGCAGGGGGAAGTGAGCAAGCTGTGCACTACTGGACCAAGACAAGAATCCCTCAGCTTAGCATATTAACTCAATTTACCTTTACTGACAGTTGTTTTCATTTCCTCCCTTGGAATTATTATCAGCTCAGGAAAGCTGTGTCCTTATTTCCAAGAATCTCAGTTTGCTTCTAAAAATTTTGTTTGCTTTAATTAAATAAAATTTGAAAATAAAATTGGTACTAAGGACAGTTGAAGATACTGATGCTCTCTTTAAAATCCCATTGAGACTATGTTATCTTTCCTATGATAAAGCTAGTCCTGCTGAAAAGAACAGCTGAATACAATTAGCCCATGATAATTCAAATGCCTCATAGCTGATAATGAATGAAGTAAATTTGGCCACTGACCAAAAATTAACCCTCCAAAACTTTTTTAAGACACTACTTCAACTAGCCAGGGATCTGTTCCGTAATACCTCGCTGAGAGCAGGATCTAGCCATATAAAAAATAAGCTGTAATTTATGATGAAAAATGAAGAAATACTGTAAGTTTTGAATGTTGGTAGCTATGATTATGTGAGTAGTCAATTCCCAAATTACAGAAAGCACATCACACTTTTACATAATAAACTGTGGTTGCTGATCCTCAGGGAGCTTTATATTGTTGAATAAATGCAAGGTCTTTTCAACAACTGAAATGCAAAATATGACCCTCCCAAGCATTAATTTAAAGGATTTGGCATTTTCAAAGGGGAGGTTCACAAAGACAAATAACAACTGCAAGTTTCCAGGGAACAGGGATATTGCCTAGTCATGAAAAAACCCTAACTTAGTACACATGAATTTATTTTGTGGGGATAGATGGAACCCTTGGGAGGGAATGACACTGAATGAGTTACATGGCAGCTGACCCAAGTCCTCAATTTTTAATGGAAGATAATCTGTTATATTATATTTGTCTGTCATGAACAAGTCGACAGCAGACAAATAAATTGTATGTATTTAACCTAAAAAAAAAAGGCAATCCCCTCCAAAATAATGAAAGTTTCGCACACATTCTTGATTCAATAAACTTGTAGCAACACTTAGAAGGCAGATGTTATCCATAGTTTTGCTTCTTGGATTCTGCTCTCCACCCTCTCTTTTTTTATTTTTGTCTTCCATTCAGTTTTCTTCTTTTTGAAAAATTTCACCTGTGTTGGTATCTAAAAATTGCATTTCCTCTCATTTTTTTTTAAAATCCCATGGGTTTATAATGTCATTTTTCCTCACTGTGGCCTGGAACTCCAATTCTCTTTTAGAAAGTCTGGATCAAATTATAGCTAAAATTCGCTGTTCTGCGGCAGTTGACCTACATGCCCATCAGTCAGTGTCCAGTTCCTCATTTTTCTGATCCCCTCACTAGGCTTTTGATTGCTTGCAGCCACCCACCACCAAGAGTTTTCTATCTTTTCCTCCCCCAAATCCCACACTGCTAGTGACCAGCATCTTTCTGTCTCTCCAACATCTCCTCTACCACCTATGGTTTCACCACCAACTCTGCTGACCCTTCTCCTCTCTCTGTCCATCATGACAGATGTCATCTTATCACGTCACATTTGCCTCTGGACCGACAAGTCAACTCCCTCTTTTCTTTAAAAAAGCAGGGAAAAAATAGAATCCTAATTCTGAGTCACCTTCCAGTCTTATCAAGCCTCCTCACTGGACATGACACAGAGCTTTCTACTGAGCTGTTTGCCAGATGCTGCTACCATTTTCCTCACATGATCTTATTCATTCTTTCTCTTGAGACTGGACAACACTGATGTAATCGCATCAAATGACTGTGGCCTCAGCAATAAGGGTATTGCAGACAGGTATTTATGTTTGCTTTTTTAATCCACTTTTAGGTAATTATTCTGAAAATGTTTCTGTAGCTACCTGGGAGCTTGTGCTCTAGTCTAATTTCCTAGTCTTTCCCATCTCCTCTAAAATAAGCAGCTCTTTTGATCAATCAGCCTTGACTATTGCTCTTCCATCAGTTACTCAGGCTTTTGTCTTTCAATCCTGATTTTTGTGAGGCTTTTTCTTTGGACACAGATGGTCTTGCATCTTGCTTAAGTCCTATCAAATAAAAAATAACCTCAAAAGTGCCTCTGTTATTTAATATTCCCTCTTGGCTTCCATTTGGTCTTCCATTTGTCACTTCTATCAAATAAATTTAGAAAACTTCCTTGTGTCTTATTTCACCAACTACCAGCTTCCCTGTTATCTCTGCAGCACAATCCCTGCTTATGGTTGGTTCATATGCCAAAGAATACTCTCTAGAAGCATTTAATGGGTTACGATCTCCTCGGTGCTTTTCTAAAGAGGTTACAAAGCCTGTGTTCTCAGAAAATCTTGCCAGTACTCAACCACTGAACAGGACCACTGTTTTCATAACAGAAGTCCTAGTTTTCCTCTCATAGTTAGTTTTGTTTCTTTTGTCTTTGATTAGGGCACCGCTTCTGTTGTTTGATAGTCCTAAATGAACCATTAGTTGCCTTTGGTTGCTTCTTTGCCAGAAATGCTTCTATTTTCTTAATCATAGGAATTTTGTCAGGAGTAGTATTAGGAAGGGTAAGAAACAGGGAGATCCATTGCTGCTGCAACATCTACCCAGAAAATCTGCTGGTTTCCATAAATCACTTGAGAATTTTGAGATTCTTACTTCTTACAGATGTGCCTCTACCATGAAGATATATGCTTACTTCCAGAAGAAGGCATGTGATCTCATGATGCTTTAACTATGCAGAAGCACTGGAAAACGGTCAAAGCTTGTTTGTCAGAAGGCATTTTAAAGAAAATTCAGCTATTTTAATTGATCGCTTAATTGCACATTTAATCTATGCATCACAGATATATAGAAAATGACTATTTTGGTTCCTCCTAAAATCACTAGTCTAGTTACTAGAGGACACACACATTTTCATTACCATAATTCCTCACACCAGTCACATGATCATGAAGTTATTTAGGTACTGACTTCTCATGCAAGATAAAGACATTCCTCTGTCCACTCTCCATTCTGTGTCATACAATTTATGCATGTAAAAATCAAACAGGTTTTTGCATTTAATTTTTCTCGTTTTTAGGATAAAAAATGGACCTCAGCCACAAGATCTGAATTTGCCTTGTGTTCATCATAGAGAAGGCAAAGGTATTTTTTGCTTCATTTCATGGCTGTAGTGGCTTGTGATTATATCTGATCTCTTCTATGATCTGATCTCTTCTATGTTCTGATAGCTCTTTTCTTACATGTACAGAAAAGCAAACTGAAATTATATTTATATTTTAGCATTCACTTATTTCTAGTTACAAACACTGGGAGGGTAGGGTGTTGTGGCTTGAAAGCACAGTCTTGTAAGGGATCTGATGGAAGCAGAGTTGCTGTAAAATGAATTATGAAAACTAGATCTTGATTTGACTATTGGGAAGTTTGCTCTTGGTTTAAGTTGATGAGAAACAGGGAGAAAGCCATTAGAGAGAAAGAATGGCTCAAAATAAACCACTTCATAAACTTAAGGATTGTTAAAAGACAACACATACTTTAATAACTAACTTCTAAAATTCTATGCCTTGATTCTAGACAGTTTGTCCACTTTATTCCTCACAGGTCAGACTCTGAAGGGAAATGGAATGGGTAACCCGTTTCATAGATATTTTCAAGGCAAGTAGAGTGGGTGCCCTATAGGCCGGGATTAGACTATTTGCATGTGCTTATGAGTATTTTATTGTGATAGCATATGAGTTCAGAGGGTGCCAGCTGTTCCATGTTATTTCCCAATGCACATATCTTTAAGCTTGTGCAAATAGGAGGTAGCTTAGCCATATGATGTAAGACCTCTAATACCATCAGGAATTACCAAGGCTGATGTGGTTATTTTTCCTTGGCCTCATCTATTCTTCTAATAAATTGGACACCGTGGGATCCCTGAGAGAACTAAAAGGCACAAGGTCCATAATCAAAGTTGGTGCCCACTGTGAGCTGATGCATAGAAGAAAGGACAGACATTCTAGTTAGGTATCCATGGCAGGGGCAATATGGCCGTTGGGGATCAAAGGATGAGTCACAGAAGGTGCAGTCTATACAAAGGCCTGAGGATGACAACCTCTATTGTAAAAATGAAATAGGGATGACATTTTCAATGTCTTTTTTTTTTCCTGAGGTTCTGGACTTGAAATTCCATGATTCAATTTTTTGAAATATCTGAGAAATTTCTCCCTAAAAAGCCTGAAGTGTATCTGGCCAATCACCTAAAAACTATTACTCGCCATCTCAGGAATCATGGTTAAAATGTTTTATCTACTTGAGTCAGCTTCTTCATAGAGGGTCTAAGCACTCACTGTATCTCAAATCTGTTTCCATTTACAAAGTCTTCAATTTTTTTTTCCAGAGCAATCCAACCCAGATACCTGTACTTATGTGCAGTAAGCAGAGAGAAGCCACTTTTTAGCTTAAATGAAAAGCTGCTCTCACTAGTCGTCACTGTACCTTTGACTGAGGGTGAGGCTAAGGGACCATTTTCCATATGTGACTTTCCAAACTGTGAACACAGGGCAACGTATCAGCAGAATGTTAACAAAATTTAATGTGCTGTACACCAAATTGCTCTGCCTCAAAAGCAATGGTACAAACCAGTATTAAAAGCAAGACTACAACCTCTCTATTAACTACATAAATTTTCTTAAAGATATGACACAGAAGTAAATGGCCATTTCAGGTGCTGCAATTATGATGGGAAATGTAATCAGAAGAAAAGGAAGTAAATTGAACTTTCTGATTTTGCCAGACATCCTCTTCATAAAAACCCACTGCTGCTTGTAATCTTGTGCCTGACATTTACGCTGACATTTGCTGGTACCGCAGCACTCCGACTGCAGTGGAGGTGATGATGCCAGCAACTTACTTCATTTCAGCTTATTCTTTCACACCATTTGCATGTATGCTTTTTGCCTTTTTTTTATAAGAGCACTGGAAAATGCTAATGGATTATAATAATGCTTATGTACCTTAAAAACTGTATGTGACTAATTTGGAGGCAGCTTAACTGACCTCTCCGCGTGTATTAAAAAAAATAATTGTGTTGCTAGAGAAAGGTGGGAAAAGCTCTTTATGGATGTCCCAGGACCTGCTCTGGGTGCCAATACAATACCTACTGACTCCAAAACCATGTAATGTAGAGCAGGCACCAATATTCCTTTGTGGAGAATCAAATATAGGACACTAAAGGATACTACTAATCGAAGATGCACAGAAAGCAGACTGAGGATCTCAAGTAACAGTAGCCAGGCAGCTGTGACAGATTTGCCGCTATAAGCAACCTCTTGAAGTTTAAATTCTTGAGATCATTGAAATTCCTTTTAATTTAAAATGCTGATGTATATGAATGAATTCAACAAGGAACATAATTCCAGCTTCACAGCACAGTAACTTAGTGATTCTAATGCAATACATTCCTCAAAGTTATGCAGAAGCTAAATACCTAAATTTTGCGGCTGTGCACCTTCAAATGGAAATTACACACTTCAGCAGGGAAATTAGTTTATCTTTCACCATGCTATTTTAGTGATGCTGATGCTTCTTATGCATTTATGAAAAAGTCATGTATACCTTTGGTAAAATGATGGTTTCACATAAATGGAAACTTAAGCATTTTCTGTGGCAATCTAACAGGAAAATTTTGTATTTGGGCGACTACTTTCAAAGAGATCTCTTTATAGCTAAGGAAGAAAACAAAACTGCCCAACCCAAAAAATAATTAAAAAGTTCATTCACATGAATTCATTTGTACCTGTCTTACATTTGACTCTTAAATGAGACAAATCTTAGTTCAGAAGACCTGCTCTAAGCCTATAGACTTGATTCTAAAGGTGCTGAGACACTTAGACGATGTGAAAAGTGTGGTCATATGTGCCACTGAAGTTCCATCTGCCTTGGTGTAAACTTGACATGCATATATTTTACAGAGGATATCTTGCACAGGGACATATCTTACTGTCTAGCTTTTACTGGCATGTAAAAAAACCTGTAAGTAGATATCAACCAAAAACCTGAGTTCATCACAGGTTATTACTCCTACTGCCAAAACTTCTCCACTCAGGCAATCAGTGAAAAAAAATACACCACTCTGAAACTTCTCCAATCAATCACAGTCAAACAAAGGTAGCATCAAGCAAGCTAATAGCTGATGTACTAGATTAACCGCTGCATCTTACTACTACTAAAAAAAAATAATCTGCAACTTCTTATGGTGTTCCTTTCTAAAAAAGAGGAAACTTTTTCAGTTTCGCATGAGCTGATTGGGACTGACAAGATGCAATTCTAAAAGCTTTAGTCAATTCAATCCAATTTAGAGAAAAAACCTAAAGCAAATTTTAAGTAATTTCGACTAATGGAATGATGGAGGAAATCATAACTGTTCACAGATATTCCTTATCCCGGAGATGAAGCCAAATTGGCCAGCTAAACTGTTCATTGTGAGCTTTTCACTCAGTGTTAGTGTGTTCTGAATTAAAAGAGAGGAAAGCCTTCAACATAGTCATACTCTCATACCAAACTGATGTCAAGCATTAATTTTAAACATCTAATTAATGAAACCTTTTGGTTAATATTTAACAAAACATGACATATTTTGCTCCATTGAAACTCATTCTGTAACAGACTCTTTCTTCACAGAAACAATTCCATTTTCAAAACTTAATTCACTTTCAGGGTTTCACTTTTTTGTATCCAAAACCAATTTAAAATGCATTTTCCTGCTGTGATAGGCTGCAATTAAGAAAGATAAAAAAGAGCAATCTATGTCAACTTAATATAGCCAATGCAAATATTCCCTTTTATTTCAATAAACTTTGAATCCATCCCTTGGCTGAAATTATTCATTAGTCTCTGTGATTCCTGCTCTTCTTTTCTAGATTGCTTAATGATAAGGAAGGTTACAGAGTCGAGTTACTGGACAAACCCTTCAACACTAAGACCCTTCTGATGCTCCCACTGCAGCACAGTCAAGTATTTAAGCATGTAAGTGCCACATTTCTTTGCTGCATCTGAATGCAAAAGGATGGGGGCCTGTTTCAAGAAGTAGAGAGAACACCACATTGCTGGGTAACCATGACAATGAGACAGCAGGAAGAAGAAATGTTTGCCTAAACAGCATCCAGTCACATAACCCCAGCGTAACACTGCTCTAGTTAAACAATATGCCAGAGGCTAAGAAGGGCTTACTTAGTGTTGCACAGTAAATAAAATGCCCCATCTCTAGGTGGAGACCTTTCTGTCTTCTAAATATATGGCCATGAAATCACCTGCGTTTGGCAAAGATCTGCTCAGGCACGTGAATTAATACTTCTGTATTTAGCCACAGCTGGTGGCAGATTATCAATGTAACATCATATTGCTACTGAAACCACTGACATTCTAGCTCAGCTGAGTATCTACCTCCCCAAATTCCACTGTCAAGTTTACCTATGAAAATAATGCAAAATAGGAAGTCAGTTAAACAAAACAATACAAATCTTGCTATTAAAAAACACCTACGGGGCATTGCAAAGTTAGCTGGCACTTTATAGATGTTTAGAGAAAAGCTGTAGTTGAGATATGGCTTCTGCTTCATAAATCCCTTAGGAATCTAGTTATACTTCTGTTTAAAATTACATTTACCATTTGACTCTAGGAGTTCAGCAAGTGCTGCACCCCACAGTTCCCCTAGGTCTATGTATACA
>JAOXNG010000001.1:83635964-83654706 GCA_028566535.1 Scolopax minor | reverse complement strand
AGAGACTGAGTAAGTGCACAGTATAGGTCATCTCTCCCTGGTGACCAGCAATGGGAAATGAGGAAATGGCATGGCGCTGCACCAGAAGTTTGGATTGGACACTGAGAGGGTGGTTAGTCATTGGAAAAGGCTCTCTAGGGAAGTGGTCAAGGCATCAAGTCAGGGTTCAAGGAGCTTCTGGATGATGGTCTTAGTTATATGGATTAGTGTTAGGTAGCCCTGTGAGGAGCAGGAAGTTGTAGGTCCCTTCCAACTTGAGAAAGTGCATGATTCTGTAATATTTCCAACAGGAATTCCTCATGTTTGGAAAGTTAGAGCACAGAAGTAGAGACCTAAATTTCTTCCCTAACTTCCCATAAGCTGCTCTGTCACCCTTGGCAAATTATTTGTGCTGAAGCTCAAAAGAAATTTTGTGACATACAGGTCTCCTCATTTAAAATAGATGCAGCATTTACTAAAAGTTCTTATGAAATTCATTAGCACACATGCTCTATGTTAAATAGTATTACTTTTATTGCTACCAGTAGCACAGAAATTACTACCAATAGTGTTGAAATTAAAAGCAAAACTTGACATTCCCCTTCTTAATTTACTTTTTGTCCTGATGATATTTGTTCTTCTGTAAATGTAACTTTTTACAGGGATAGGAGAATTTAATCTTTTCTATACACTCTTAAATTCCTTTAGATTGGCATAATACACAATATGATTAATATTAAAAAGCATTATAAAACAGATAGGTTGGTTTGTATTAACCAAATCCATTTTGGATTCGCTTTAGTTAGGTTCTATTTAAAAAATTAATCCCATAAATTCTGGAATGTGTATATATACCCGCACCTATATGCAAAACTCTGCTTTCCCAGTCCCAGTCAATCTGCTAAAACATTTGATAGACTGTTTGGTTTGATAAAAATTTGCTTAAAATAGCATAAATATTCAAATTATTCTCTGAAAAGATAAAAAGATTTTTAAAAAACTAAAGATGCTGTACATTGATACAAGGAATGAAATGGACAAGTAACAAAGTGATCAATCATGTTTTTGAGAAGATCTAAACTAAAATAAGCTCCTTGGGGTGTCAAGCAATAATTTAATTTCTGAAAGAAGTAAGCACTCTCTTTGCACTGCAAAGGTGTAATCCTGCCCATCACACAAGAAGGCTGGGCCAGCTGGCAGTCACAAAGAGCCCTCAGGAAAAGATGCCAACTCTAACTTGGGCTTGTACTGTTACTGTCTAAAAGTACAAATGCCATTTTGCATTGTGCCACCCATCACTGCACCCTTGTGCCAGTGTCACCCTTGTGACACCAGTCAATATAATATCTGTCTACTACCTTGACCTGTGCTGCTGTATCCTGAGCAAGAAACAAGATAGAGGAGAGCTATGTGGACCTCAGCATGAAGGATGATGATCTTAATTTCACATGATGCCCAGAATGACAAACTAGAGAAACATTGCCCGAGTGATCAACGACACTTCCCTTTGTTGGATAAATACGCAGCTCTTTTGCAAAGAGCCTTCAAGTGACAACGTGTGAAAGCATTACCCAGCACAGCAGTCTGAAGTCAAGAGGATCAAGAAAGCCCTGTTTGTTTTCCAACTCTTGATCATAACAATGATCAAGACTAGAGAGATGACTAGAGAGAGCAGAGAACAACTGTAAATAAAAGAGCTCTTTTCAATAAAGTGTGTATAAACATGCAAAGAAGCCTTAACAGAAGACCAGAAGTGGCCAACTATAGTGAAAACAAAAGAAATCATACATATAGTCTCAAGTGAAAATGGAGAAAGAAGCCACTTAAGTCATCACCTACATTCAAGGAAGTCTTGCAGTAGCTGCTGTCTTGATCATCCATCTCTTAGAAAAAGCATGAGAGGGACAGTTAATGGCACCTTCTTCCACAGGAAAAGTTGCTCTTGGAAAAAAATGAAATGAAAATATTCCTTATAGCTAATGATGTCCATCTCCTCTGAATCAGAGAGGAAGGTTAGACTGACCCCCTGTCTTAAGGCTTGTGCAGAGTAAAAAGATTTTTTGCAGCAACAGGTAGGCATTAAAACAGGTTTTGTCACATCTGTAGTTTATGACATCAAACTCTGAAGACAGTGAAAACTATGCAAAAAGTGCAGTGTGTGCCCTCTTTTTTCACTAACTAACACTAATTAGCAATTTGTAACTGGTTTAAAGGTAATTGCTGTTGGAAACACGGAAAGGCAGGTTTGTGCCGATTCTCAAATTTAAAAGGCCATTGAAGTACTTAATGCTGTCCTACGACACAAATCTGTGCAACTTTAGGACAAAAGGGACAAGAAGAGGCAGCAGTCCCCCAAAACAAAGAATGTTTTCTAGGTTTGCCAGGTTTCTGTAAACCATTTAGGTTGACATGGTAAACGGTAAGTACAGCTGAAAGGAAGACATAAAATGAAAAATGCTTGTTTTCTTTTCCTAGTTCCTACGAGTTGCCAAATTATACCACTGACTTCAACTAACAAGTTAAAGCAAACTAGCAATTCAACTGCCTTTCACTGGGGTCAGCAGAAACAGGGCGGATCAGCTTTGCTCTCAAAATCTATAGCACATTAGAGGAGCTTATTCTGAGCCAACTTTTATGCCAGCCAAAGAGCAATTACTGATGGAAGAGTCTGGAGTTGTGAATTTAGGGTATCTATCAGGTCCTATCAAGTAGGTCATAGCCCAAGCAAAGTTATCAGTACTTAAATACTCAGAGTGCAATCATATCTACTTCTACAGTTGGTCTGGATTTTGCACAAGATCTGAACACAGTACCTTATGCTCAGAATGACTGTCTTAAATTCAGGGCTCAGATACATGAACGAGTCATTCTTGATGTAACTGAAAGCTTAAGGTTGCGAGCAGAATGGCAGCTCTAGAGCACTCATTGTTTTAGCCAGTACAACTGTGAGATATATGGATTGCTTTAGACCATTTTTTTACCTTAGACCATTTTTTCCTAATGAGGTGCCTGTGGATACTGCTTGGCAACCAGAGTGGCAAAAAGGGTTAAAATACTAGAAATCTCTGTTCCTCAGCAGATCTGCTGTAACTAAAGCTGTTGTAAACTGCTATTGTGTCTGAACCAAGAGATAACCTGTCTACCTATCCTAAACACATAAAAATGAGTTGATTTGTCTGTGTTTCACAAACTGACTCCCCAGGCTATGTGTACCAGACAGGAAAACTTATATATTTGAACAAGTGAGGAAAGATTAAGGATATCTGTGAAAGCAAGCCAAATATCTGGCAAATATGAATACTGAAAAGCCGAAAAATGCCCTGCTGATGTTGATCACCTTGAGAGCTATCACAAGAGTTGCCATTTTCTCCTCATTTGCTTTATGTCTTGCACTGATTCCCAACAGATTTTAACAGTACACTTCAGCAGAAATGAAATGCATAACTAATCCTAGATTGTGTGCATAGGATGTCAGGGAGCACTGTCGTAAATTTACACTGGATTTATTTTTTGAAGTAAGATTTCAAATGAAAATTGCTAGGAATTGGGTAATTCTTTTAAGAAGGAATTAAATTACAATTATGAAACAGTGATGATGCTAAGGTATTAGAGCAGTTCTACAGGAGGGCCAGACCCTGCTCAGCTGAGTGGTACTGGATCCCTCACCTTCAAGAAAATTGAATTCATTCAGTTTAATACAAAAAGTATCTGGAATCAAATTAGCCCATAACTTGTATCTCCTCTCCTCTCACTCGAAAACGCTCTTTGCTCAGTCTGGCTCAAAGGAAGCCTCTGCTGACATCTCATCTCTCTCCTTCCCATTGGTATCGCAGCACAATCCCCACCAAACATAGCTCTTTCTGAATCCCAGGTATACTGGGGTTTTGCACAGTATACTCTCAATGTTTATGTTTTATAGGTGAATCTTATAAAAATAATTTTAACTGTCCCCTATCAGTGTCATAATTGCTGTATGCAGGTGGACTGTATGACCATGCCTGTCTAATTGGAAAAACATACCACTTATTTCTGACCAAAATTACACAAATTCCGAAAGCCTGAAAGTTGGAAAAGATTGAAACTTAACTTAGGAAAGGAATTATTTAAAAAAAAAATATTGTTGATTATACAGATAAGCTTGCCTTTAAGTAAGAGGGAATTTGCAGTATGAGTAAGAAAGCAATGAGAGAGAGAACACAATACAACTGCTGCTGCCATCCATAAAAAGAATTTTACTGCAAGTGGCCATATACTGTGATATGTGGCATATGGCATGAGATCAGGGTACAGGGAGGGACCCAAAGGACAGCAAGCATAAGGAGAAACTAAAGACACAACTAAAATATTTGAATTTTCACTTAAGTGAGAACTATGTTATTCTCATGCAAATTCTGCTCCGTGGTGCTGAAAGGATCAAGAAAGAGCATTCAGAAGAGTATAATGAAAGAAACAAATAGCTGTGAACACATGAAGGAGAAAGTGAAAGAGCTTCATATTCAAGGAATGAAAAAGGTGAGACAGAAAGGGTGACTTGCAGGATGTGGAATTCTTCACTCCGTTATGCTTGTCTCCTCATTTCCTTGCAATTTCATGATTGGTAGAATTTTATTTGCATGAAAATAGGATGAAAATTCTGCACTGCCACATACTGAATGTGTGAAGAAATGACGAGGTGAATCTTGCACTGAATCATGAATCCCACAGCTTTCATTTCAGAAAAGTTTGATTCCTTTTCAGGGAACACTACATATTTAGGGAATGTCACTTGATAGATTGGATCAGGTGTTTTATAAGCACGGATGAGTACAGTCTGGTCTCTTAAAAACAGCACCAGTGGTTGTGATTGCTGTGCTTTTTCTAACTAGAGAAGCTGCTTTTAAAAAAAACTGAAATACTCTAAACTTTGCGAATGAGCATTATCTCCTGACCTTGGACAAATCCTTTCATTTAAAATGGAAAAGCAAAACAATGGGAGGTACTGGTAGGAATTCTGGATAAGGTCAGAGTCTTTATCATCAGCATAGACATGAAGAAAAGGTATTTTTACAGGAAATAACACACCATTCACAAACTCAATGAATAAAAGTGACGATAACATGAGATGAAAGGATCTGCCCTTGGGAGAGAGAGAATGCATGAATGACCTCAGGGATTCCTTTTCCCTGTTTTCTATGATTTCATATAGCAAAGTAGAACTGACAGAAAGAGTTAAAGTGAGGTCTTGGTTTCACAGTAACTGAGTTCGAGATCCTCTACACCTGTTAATAATATGTTTTAAATGCTTTATTGATCAAACTAGGAGAAAGAAGGGGAGAAGTGTTGATGACCATACAAATGTGCACATGGACAATACAACTCAAGTAAGTTACCTTGCCTTCTCCTCCTATGATTATCAATATGAAGTCCACACACTGGGTGTGTGTTCTCTGAAGTCCCTATTTAATGCAATCTACCTGAAGGAGAATTTTGATTCATCAAAAACAGGGAATGTAGAGGACTGTTCTGCTAAGAGCTACATCATGCCCAGAAGCCTCTGTGAGGAACAACTGCAGAACCAAGGATGGTGCTTCAGATGGCCTTTCTGCCTTAAACTCCCGGGGAATATGTTCAGCTCACCTCTAATGGTTCTACCTCTGCTCATTAACAACAGGCCCGACACAATCTGTTACCTACAGCAATAATCTGGGGTGGAAATAACTATAACTAGGTACCTTTCTGCCACTGAGGCAATCAGGAGAGGGGTGCTCCTAAAGGATCTGATCCCACACAAAGAAAAGGCAAAGCATGCTTGATGTCCAGGGCGAATAGGGTAGCCTAATCCTTAGATAATTGTGGTTTAGGGAAAAATGCTATATGGCTCCTGGCTATATGGCTCCTAAGATCAGATGACTCAAGATATCCAGGTAGGCAGGGCATGATAAGAGTTTCAAACTGATGCTGGATTTGGACTTAACAATACGTGAATTGCATTAGCACACTCCTCAATGACAGAAAAAACAATCCTGGCAAATAGGTTCTTGAGGAAAAGAAGGTAAAGAAAAGTGGGAAGGTCTCTGTGACTGCTCCTAAGAAATACACTGAGAATATTTTCAGAAAAAAATGTGTTGTACCATACAAAACAGGGATTTGAAGATAATTTTAAGAGCTGAATGAAGGCAGTGCTCAACTAACTGCAAGATAAACTATACCAGATGTTTAACAAGACCTGAAGACATTGATTGCATCCTACTGATTTGTAGTAAGTGCAAGGTGTTTTGCAACAAGATGGATGTAAACACACCTTACGGCTAATGGTAAGGCTCAGGGTTTAAATGCTTGGATTTGTGAACTTCTGCAGGATGAATGTACATGGCTCAATGACCAGTTTATAACACCCACTATAGAACTCTGGCAGACAGCAGAACCTCACCAAAAGTCCACCTGGAGTACAATTAAGACTGCACTTCTTTCCACTCTACAGTGGTAATGGCCCAGAGGGAAGTGAAGAAAATGTAAATGAGCTGTATAACAGCAATATGGTGCAACATTCAGTGCCATCTCTTTAATTAGAGTGCTCTTTCCTTTGAATTTAAGTATTTGTCTCTGAACAGGGGAGACAAAGGACAGCTGGAAGCCCTCAGGGTCTTTCTGAACTTTATGAAAAGCACTGGATGAAAATTCCTAGGAATCACCGGATGGCTCTAAAGGAAGGTTTCTTGAAGATCATCAGAGAAGATCAGTTTCGTGTCTGCCCCACAAGATCTAAATAAAATTGCATCTAAGAGGAAGAAAGTAAGTGTATTTATCTACTTTCTCTATTTAAGATTTAGCTACAAGTCACAGTTCCACATCATGACTAGGACACAGGCCCCTGCAAGAGTCAGGACTGGCCACCCTGAGCTACAGAGGTGGCCAGTCCTGCTGTAGCAAAATGAGTGGCACAGGCAGTCATGTCTGACAGCAGTCCTGTTATCCTAAAGTAATCTAATGCAAGCTCATTCTTGGCCCTGGCTGATATTAAGGGTTATAAAGATCATAGTAAATTTAATAGCATGCAGCAAATAACAGGGGACTAGAAATTCTCATCTCAGGGCTTGCAACTGAAAGTATCTTTCATCAGACTACTAAAATTACATAAAGTCATCTACTTTGCCTATTCTCCCAAGACTGCCTAGCAGGAGGGTAAAAAAATCACAGTCCATTTATAAAAGTTTCCTGAGGAGCCTTCCAGTACTTTCTGAAACAGCTGTTTAGAAAGCATCCGAAGACACGTGGAATTCTATGGAAATGCCAAAACACTTCTGAAATGTACTAAGACTCCATTCAAAAAATAAACTGTGGATTTTCTGACCATCAGAAATCAGTAGAAATAAACAAGTAGAAAAGTCCCTAAGTAATAAGCCACCCACTTTGATCTCACTTACTAATTACATTTTTTTTAGCTCTAGTTAATGTTTTTCTAGGGAATCAGTTGCTCAAACACAGCATGTTCATAAATGCTCAGCTCTTGGCTGATACCTGCTAATACAGAAAGTACTGAAGGGTTAAAAAATGTATTTTGCAAACTGGATTTCTAACTAAACCTATTTCTAGAGTCTATGTTCAGCTTGGAACTTGCAGATCTGGTGTAACTAAGAAGCTTTTTGCTAATCGTAACTCTTGTGAGCAATGTAAGCTTATTTTGAGGTTGGATGATTACTTTTATCAGCAGGTTAGGGAGCAATGCAGTGCACTATGTTGCTCAGTCCCTCTAAGCCATATTCTACGTACTGTTAGAGGCTGAGAAAACTCACCATTTAGATGTAGAGGACTGGATTTTCCAGTGCTCTAAAAGCCCTTTGCACATTTTTTTCCTGACTTCTTGTGAGACTATGGGTCTTACTGAAATTACAACTAAATGTGTTAATAGCACCTTTAGAAAGCAAGATGCGCTTCCTCATAGCTTTTGTTAGCTTAAATTAGTTTAAACATCATGTTTACATGTTTAACATGTTTACATGTTAAACAACATAATGTATCATTAAACCATAAATTTATATAGATTGCTTGTTAGGTCTGTAAACTAATTGCAAATGAAAAATGTGAAAATAAAGGAACACATGCTCAGGTTTTCACCTCAATATTATCATCCAATACCATTTCAGAGTTACATCACTGTGCCATCTCCTACACAGTACTAGTATGCTGGCTTATGGTTAAGCGGATGGTTAGCCGTGGGTGACAAGATGGAATCAACTAGCAATCAACTAAATATTCAAACGGAGGCTTCTAGTCTCCTAGAGATGGTCCTTCCAGATAAGTGTGGATGCTTACAGTGAGAGCTGAGCTTGCCAAGGGCTAGCAAGACAAAGTCTGCAATGGGTTCAATGTTTTTAAGAAATGGAATAGTGACCAGGAAGGAAGAGAGCAGAATCTTGTCCAGCCAGAATCTCTTCTGTGGATGAAGAATCTGTGTCTTGTAAAACAGTTCATTGGGTACATCTCACCAATGCTCACTATGTTTTAAACTTAGTGGAAATTATTATATGTGGTAAGTAGGGCATAAGAATGAAAAATACAGAGTAATAAATGACCTGAAAACCTCCAAACCACTGGGCATCATCCAGCAGTCTGTGTGCTCTTTGCCATATGAAAAGAGTCTGGCAGAGGTCCAGTTACTCTACCCTTTCTGTTCCCAAAAGGTCATTCTCACTAATGGCCGTAAATATAACATGAAGAAGACAAGCACAAGGGTGTGCAATGGGTTAACTGAGAGCAGAAGCTAAAGAATTATCTTCATTGTTCAATGAACTTCCTCATCCCTTCCATGCTCAGGCTCCAACAACACAGCGAGACAAGCCATGCTTCAGCCTTGAAAGAAGAACAGAAGCTCACTGGTCACTAGGGAAAGATCTTTCAGTGGCTACTAACATAGCTGCACAAAGGAAATAAATGAATTTCCAGTCATAATATTTACATTTCAATCAAAAGTACTGCACATTTTAAGTAGGCAAATACAGTTGTTCATTTAACACCACATATGTAATAGAACATTGGTTTATATCATCGTCACCATCCACTTTTAAGTCAATAGGCAGTTCTGCAATGTGATTTTTCAGGAATCCTACAGCAACACATACACACAAACACACACAAATCAAACATAAGAAGTAGCTTGCGTAAGGTAAGTAAGGTTAATGGCAAAAGCTTCTTTCTATGCAGAAGAAATCGAACATTAAAGCTGCAGCATTAGGAAAAAAAGTTTAAAAACAAGAAATGAAGTTGTATAACAGATGAGAACTTAACAAAATTGGTGACCTTTCCACACAGATGAAGTCAGGTTAAAAAAAAAAACAAAGCAAACCAAAACCAAAGAGACCAAATGAGACCAAAAGAGAACCTCCCCCCTCACACACATACAGACAAAAGTGAGAGCACAACAAAGGAAGTGGAAGAAAAGTGTTACCCATAAGTAGCCGCCGTTTCACCCGCTTGTCCACATCAGCTACTGACGTGGCATTGTACTCAGAACTCTCAATTGCAGCCTCATCCTTCTCTAAAACACAAGTAAGGGACAAACATGGAGCAGTTGGTTAATCACAAGCCCAATTTTCCACTGCCTAAGATAGTTTCTTGGCATGGCACAGCCAAAGCCAAGAAGCAAGGCATGAAAGCACTAAATCCCCGTTAGAGAGTTAATTCCCTTTGAGACCCCAGGAACAAATTAAAGTGTGTCTTGGGAAAGGAGGGAGAAAGAGGGGGAGAAGGAAGAATGGTCAACTATGAAGTAATTATCCACATACAGAAAGCTGGATTCCTACTGGAGAACAAGACAGCTAACACGAGTGCCCCAGAGAGGTGTTAAAAATGAAAATTAAAGTTCAGGGATGCTAGTTAAACAAACTACCAAAGACAAACTGTAAAGTGATTCAGGCTAATGGTGACACCAGGATCTGAACGTGGCAGGCAGAAGACCGAGACAGATAGAGAGAGCTAGAAGAGTCCGGTGATGGATGGGCACGGATGCATCATAGTCTCGTACACATTGACACATCGTGAGGAGAAACCAAACAACAGCATGCAAATTAAACAAAAACAACAACAAAAATAAACAAACGAACAAACAACAAACCAAACAAACACAAAAAAAAGATCAATTTGGGCAGTGCTGGTTGCCTGCTTGTCTATGAAACACTACTAGCTAAACATTCAATGCTAGGAAAGATGTTGCAAGAACAGGGTTTAGTAATTTTATAAGCATGCAGTAAGCAAGATGATGTCAGCAGAGGTCATTTTACAAAGTAGTTTCTGATATCCTACATATAAGAGTTTCATACAGCATAATGAAGACTTTAGTTTGGTTATGCTTCATTAGGAATACACAGAAACTGTCACAAGTGTGGGAAGAGATGATCAGTAAGTGAAATAAAGATTCCTGATACAAGAGAGCAATGGAGAAGCAGCAGCCGGGTAAATAAAATGATTTATCTAGAGAGGGAAATGCTTATTAGGAAAACAAAAACCAAAATGCAAGTGGGGACTTTCACATGCAGCAAACATAAAAAAAATAAAATAAAAGGATAAGTCAAGCAAACAAAGACAAAATATGTTAGACAAAGGGTCAACAAGTATTTATCTGGCATTGCAGAAGTTTGCATTCTTGCAGTGATGCCTGGAATATATACACCACTGAAGGCAGCAAACACTGGAATCACTGAAGTGAGGAGGAGGAGGCTGGCAGGTTTTGTTTGTGGCAACACTACATGGTTGAGTGGTAACAAGAAGTTGTTTTGTTTTGTTTTTAACAAGTTCTAGATGGGATCAGGCTGCAATAGAGGCTTTTGTTCGAGTTTTTTTTTTATTTTGCTCTGTAAATAATTAATGAACGTCAGTTATCAGACAAGACAGGCAATCAGGAACCATCACCAGAAAGCAGGAATAAAAATGTAAAAAATAATAAAAAAAATAATCAAAGTATTCTAAGAGAAAGAACTACTCAAAGGGAAGAAAATCAGCACAGGCAGTAATATGTGACTTACATCACAAGACCAAGGAATGTAACATGGAGTTGTATGTATTACATTACAAAAATGGAAAAAAAAAAAAAGGTAAAAAACAGGTGCAGTGTAGACAGCTTTTAAAACCATTTTTGCATGCTGGACAAAATAAAACATCAATCCAAGGATATTAGTGAACGCTAATAAATAGAGGATCAATTATCCATTCAGTAAAACCTTCTCTCAAGGTCCTTGCTCTTGCAAATTCTCTGCATCTGGAATTACCACAGGCTTCAGGGAGGGTTATTTAAACAGAGGGACTGGACGATGGAGCCCTCTGTGTTAAGCAGAAGTGCTAGCTGAGAGATCCCATAAGCTGAGATATAGCTTGTGCGTGCAGCAAGGCAGAGTCCAGCGCTAAACCTTCCACCTGACACACAGTTTGTGTGATCAAACCCATCAGGAGTGAGTGAGGCTCTGGGCAGCCATGGAGTTTTATGCCATGGATCCGACTAAGGAATCACTAAAGATAACTGACAGATTTCCCTGGGTTTCAAGTGATCTGTCTTGCAGTATTGATAAGGGAAAGAAAAGGTGATATGTCCACGCTTTTTTAATCTCAGGGAATTACTAGGAATTTGTAAGAATTTGAAATCAAACAAAGGCAACATGACCACAATGCTACTGAAACAATTACTGATTTTATGTTCTGATCCATGAGTAAGAATTTCCAAATTTTGAGTATGCAAAAATACCCTTTTTTATTTTAAAAAAACCCAACAAACAGTGGAAAGAAATGGAGTTAAGCAAATATATTTTATAATCATAAATGTTTGCACAGCATCTCCAAAGATGCTCCACCTCTTGAACAGCTTTTTCCTACTGAAAATCTGAGAGAAAACTTATTCACTAAAAGCGCTGTAATTTTTAGAATCATAAAACATACAACAGGGTAGAAAGCACATCATGATAATTAATGTTCCCCAATAACAACTTAGAAAAGAGGATCGTTTTCCTCACATTGCTTACACAAGGAAATCTTGACTCATGAAAGTGAACAGAAGAGCTGAGCTTCCATTCAGAACTATGAATATACACCTTTTTACTTCAAAAATTATTAGAGTTATGGAAAGAAATAAACGTTGCAAAGGAGTAACAAAGGGTACTTCATTCACAAACATTTTGACAAAACATGCACAGACACTTCTCTCTCTGTAGACCGTGACTGTAGATACCATGGCCAGGAACTGCTGTTACAGACTTCTCTCAGCAATGGTGCTAAATCCCTGTGAGATAACGACCACACACACACTCACACATGCACACATATATATTCTTTGAAGAATATGAAATAAAATGCACTGCATAGAAGTACTTACCAATGCAGGTTCGGCCATCTGAATGTAGGGCATACTTCTGATGACAACCACACACAGGACCAGTATCTGTGTCATCACAGGTGTGTTGGCAGCCTCCATTCCCATAGTTACAGGTTACTAGTTAAGCCCCAAATGAATGTGTATATATGTATATATAAATAAAATGACAATGAAACCAATTAGTCTTGAAGGCCTTCCAGAATACAGAAGAGCAGTAACAAACCAAGATATAAGGCAACATCACATTTGTAATTGCAGTTATTTGCATTTCTTATTCTTTCTGACTCCCTTATCTGAGCCACATTCCTGTCTCACACAATACATCCAAGCAGTGAAGAGAAAAAGAGAAACAAAAAAGCAGCATGTGCTACTTTTCCTCAAGTCTATCTGTATTCATAATTTTAATATGACTGGTTAGCTGGTTAGCTTCCTAAAAGCTTCATATTTGTGATATATATCGCATGAAGAAATGAGCGGTCTACTAATATGTCTACTAATAAGGACATATATTTATAATTCAATAGACAGAATTTCTCTTTTCCTTCCCCTTCACTTTCTAAGTAGAGGAAGCACAGACCAAACAGCAAGAATAGAACCATATTAAGTCTTGAAATGTATTATTTCAAGTACTGGTATTCCTAGAGTAGAAGAAAGTTTAAAAATAAAACAGGAACTTTTTTTTTTTTTTTTTCTTCTCTGAAACAAGAAATACATGCTTGTTGTGGCCCTGCAGTGCACTGGCCTCAACTAGGAAAGAAACACTGGAGATGTTACTTTCACTTCCAAGCATACAGTGCAAAATAGATTTTAGCAATTAAAATGTCCTCCGGTGAAAAAATATTAAGCATATATTAAAGCAAACATTTTTTGTGATAGGTAGAGTTTTGAAGTTTACATAAATTAATAGATTGGAATCAATTTCCTTTGATGCACGATGGATTTAATTTCTGACTGTTAAGACAACCCAGTTTTTAAATATTTAGCTGGCTAGCATCATTAGCAATGCCTCTTATTTGCCCCTTTTCCATTTAATCCTTTGCAGTTGCATAACTTGCTGCTGAATAACACAATTCTGATCTGACTGAATTCTGAATTTAATTTACTGTCTTTACATACAGGTAATTTGTACTAGGTTCTTTATCAGTATATACATACTGGCAGATACAGGGTAAATCCAATATACCATTATTCAATGTTATCATACTCGTAATTTCAGAAGACTTCAATGTTTTGAAATCTTACAGTAATTTAAATACTGACTACAGTATTTTAAATACTGACTCCTATTAACCAGAAGGAACTTCCTCACATTGGTTTTAGCAGAATTTTCCTTCTAGATCAAAGAGTTTATAAAAGAGCCAGGGTAGTAAATTGCAATATACAGTAAAACCAAGATAATACTTAATGGGATTTTAAAATAATATATCTAAATCTAAACTGAGGTTCTATCCAACCCAATAGGGCTAAACTCATATAATTTCCCACTGACCTCAGAGACACTGCTTTAACGCTAGCTTCTTAAAATGGAGTAGACTGGAATTTTCATCCACAGTAACTAGAACTGAAATATCCCACCTCTGGTGTGAGTGTCTTAGTGCTGAATAGTCATGCCACTCTCAGTAATCACTGAAGTATTTCCCTTAAAATAGAACAGTTCTAAGAAAAGCAACTGAGAGAGACCCCCACAGCATATCCAAAAGAATTCCCATTAACACCTCCTGCCAGTGTGGGCACTGCAAGTTTACACCCATTGTCTCTGAATTCTGGCAAAGATCATAACAGGAATGGTCCATCTCTCAAGTGAGTACAGAGCAGAGGCCACTACAGGTGCAAGTATCCTTGGCTCTTCACATGGTACAATTTGAATAAAATCCTTGTGTTCAGAGACAGAGAGGGAATAGTCACATCACTTAGTGGTGAGAACAATCCCCAAGAAGAGAGCCTGCCTGGATTCGCTGCTCTATCAAATTGGAAAGAATGCCAATGAGAAAGATGGATGGAAAGATCTCTCTTACTGGAGACTAACATTTTGGGCAGTAGCCTGGAAAATAGGAACTTGGGGTTCAGTCTCACCAGACAGAGAAGGGAACTGAACTCACGTAGCCCTAGTCATAAAAATCCTAAACTTGTAAGGAGTTACATTTAAAAAGACCCCCACTGTCAGGTATTCTTTCTATTTCTCCAGTTTTATAACTTAATTATTAATCTCTTTTTGTGAAAAAATACACAAAGCAAACTATTCTGCTTTGCATCAAATGGAAGCAATATCTCATTTCCTTCAATACACAATAATATTTTGGCTTTTATTTTCGATGTCAAACAAATAAATTAAAATTTTAAGTCAATTCTCTATTCTTAAACCTCCCACCTTTTTCAGTCATGCTGAAAAATCATTTCCTTGCTCAACACTATGCCTGTCCTTATTCACCTCTCTTCTTTTTGCCCATTCTTTGATTTGCAGGGTTTTTTTGGGTTAATCTTTTTCTTGTGTGTGTCTCTCTATGACACATTATGAATGCAACAATAACTTCTTGGTTAACCTGGAGGAAGACGAAATACCAGTTTGCAGCTTAGCTGAGAGCTAGAGGAACAGAAGTGGTATAGAAGGCAGCTGCTTGCAATATTCAAGATATTTGGTGCACACTAGTAGAGCTAATCCAGGATAAGGTAATTTCTGTCTACCTGTCCTCCCTGCTTTCTTGGCCCCATAAGCCTCTTGGGCTTCATGGAAGTTCATTCAATATTTCTATCCCTGTTGGACTGCAGTGCCATCACAAATTAACTTAAAGACATTGCTTAGGCCAGATGTTTAAGTACATTTCTAGCCAACAGTATTTTTATTGAGGATTTTAAAGCACAAGCACAAGTGTATATTTTAACCAATTTGACAGCAGTTATTATTTTTGGCATTCCTGAAAGCCTCTGCTGGAAGAGATGAAAATATCTTAACATGGTTTCTCTGATCCATGTAATAGGAGGGACTTTTCCTTGATTTGTCTATGAAAATTTAGCACTAGGCTAATGGGCTTTATAGTGAATCCTGCAGAATCACACACTTCTTTTATAGTTGCTAAAGCTAAAGGTTCCTGTTCTACCCAGTCCATGAAGAGATGTAGGTCAGTTCCTTTTCCTGTCTCGTACAAATATTAGTTGATCACGTTTTTGAAGGATTTGAATTTCTGTCTAGATTCTATTTAGTTATTTCAGAAAGTCAGAAATATTCAAAATTCTGGAGCTTGATGGCTTTACAGGTGAAATTGGTAAAAAATCCAGTTGTAAAATATGTCATTTCAATTTTTCAATGTCCTTCCTGCCTTCATTCTGTGGCAGTGACACACTGACAAATTTCTCTTGCTTAGAGGAAGAAAACCAAAATTATTTAAAAGCAAAAGGACATCCAGATCTACTCCATTTTTGTCAGAAAGCATTAAAGCAAAATTAATTAGAAATGCTAAAGTGTTCTTTCAAAAACTATTTCTGATAAATTTTGACTCAACAGTTATGCAAAAGTCTGCATGCTCATTCAGAGTCCACGACATTAAAAGGGCAAATAAAGAGGCAAAATGGTAACTTGTGATGGACACAGATCACCTTCAAATATCATAAATCATGTTACATTAAAAGGGATGGAAAATAGTAAGTTATTTTTTTTTTTTTTTACTGAAGGAGAACATAGATATAACTGTTAGAACTCAGATATACTTATGACCACATAGCAGATGTAAAACCAGAGTAACACCATTGCTTTTGACACTGCTTTAGCACTCACATATGTTTTAAGTGCAATTAAAATGCGGGGCTCTTCCCCTGAGTGGGAGAAACACCCTGTAGAACTGGCTAAACACAGCATCTCATAGAGAAGGCTTCTCGGTGAGAGAAGCTCATGGCTTGTGTGGGCTACAAGCTTGAGTAGAAACAGAAGGAGCCCTACAAAGATGCACACCATCTACATGAGGCGTCTAATGCTGGTGGCCAAGTTAACAGTCTGCTCTCCCATCACTCTTTCTACTGTAAATGAAGAGCTACGGGGCACCCTGAGCCTTAGCCCTGACACTGGTGCTTCAAATAGTCTTCAAACAAGATTCATTCTTTTTGCTGACTATAATGCTCAGGCTCTTGAACTGCCCAGCCACCTTTCAGGGCCTGCAGGCTGGCAGCATGGTATAATCTCCCCAGCTGCCCACTTGCCTGTGCTGTGAGAAGCAGCATCTATTCAGTTTGGCTGAGCTGAGCTAAGCATTCCTGAGACACAGCTTTGCATGTGGGACAGTGCCTACATCCATTGAAAATACATGGTCTGGTCTGGAACTGACATTTTGATAATGAAAGACAAGAAACAACTGTCTGGAAGAGGAATGGCATCCTAAAGAACAAAAGGGGTTTTAATTTTATTCCACTAAATAATGATATTGATGTTGCACACTAAAACACTCAGAAAATAGAAAATGCTGGAATTCAGTGTTACTCTACAGGCTAAATCCTGCTTTTGGTGCTTCTCCAAAGTTTCACATCATCCTTTTTCTGGTCTTTTCCATCTGACATGTCCATGACAAGGAGTATTTGAAAACATATGGCCAAATATTAAATCTAGCATTAGTACACACAGTAAGCCAAAAAATCCCCTAAGACAACGATGTCTTGATCTTGTCTGCAAGTGGGCTGAAATGTATACTATGGCTCAGATGCCACAGAACTCGAAACTAGCTAGATCTTTTATTTTTATGTGACAGTTTGAAGCAGCACACTGCAATTCCAGATAAACTAAAAATTGCACTGCTTTTTAACTACGTTAGCCATTAAATATATAATTTATATAAATATCTGGGTATCTCTTTCTACGTGATAAAGCTGTGCATGCAACATTGCTTCCATTATTTATTCTAGAACGGCCTTACATTTTTAATATTCTGGAGATTTTTGTACTGACAGCAAATAGCTGCATGAGGGCATTGTCAGCAGAAGCTGAAAAGCTGCCACTTGCCATAGGTGGGACAGCATTGTATTGTAAACATACTAGACAGGATTTTTAGAATTACTTAGCACTCACCCTTCTGCTCACTTAAATCATTGTTATTGGAGGGGGCAGATAGAAATAGCTGTAGTTAAGGTTATCCAGCATTCTTCATTATAAGATTCAGCTTTCACATGTTTATAACTCTGTCAGAATTATTTCTTTTAGGTTGCAAGTTTGTGTATCTGCTTTAGGTTTCCTCTTGCTTTTTCAAGTTCCAGCTAAACTGATAGAGCTAATGATAGATAATAATTTAAACCACTAAGAAACCATTAAGGTTGCACTCAAAAACTACAAAATACCAGACTTCTGGTAAACAAACTTTTTGTATCATGATCACCATCTTTAGTGACAAATGCAGAGAACACTCCTGCCTTACTCAGTGCATAGTGGAGCTGGGGAAAGACAGGTCTGTGGAAATAGCTGGAGAATCTTGTCTCATTTACTGCAGAATGAGTAGTAAATCAGAATAGGACTGTCAAGAAAGGATGGTCTTGTTCAGACAGTGAAAATTGAATAACAAACCCTCATCTATCCCTGCTATGGAATTCCTACTTAGGGCTTGGCAAGTCACTTGAATCACATCTATAACAAGTTACTAATACTATATTCCTTTCTCCATGGCATTTGCAAATACAGCTGGAGCCATTGGAAGCTTGGTTTTGATCAGACTAAAACGCTATCAATGTGAGCTGGGTTTTGTGTGTTTCTTGTTAATCATCTATTGCTACTAAATGCCTTTGACATTAACATCTTTATATTAATTTCCTATTTGTAAGATAGGCAAACTGGTACTTTTTAACTTGACTAGATGGTCTGAAAATACTTTACCAGTGCCTACAAAGCACTTCGATATAACAGTAATAACCATCATGGGGAAATCCATGAGGAAATTAAAAATTTTATGTTCAGAATAGGGTTTAAATACTGTGCATCGGGAAAGGCATGACATTGAATCACGGAGAGGAAGCCACTGAACAAAAGCCTGTTTAATGAGCACTGACCATCACGTACACTGAATGAAGCAAGACACCAATAGTGACTGCCTTATTAACATGTGATGATATGATTAGGTGATATGTAATCATATAATTAGGATGTAATGATAATCTTGAAATGCATGCAAAAAAAGTAAGGAGCCTCTCTTCCTTTCTAACTTATTTTAACATTATTTTTCCCTTTGAGAAGCACGTCTCACTCCTCGTGGACTTGGGCCAATGCATCTGAAAATGTCTCCTAGAATGCCAATTCAATTGCAAACAGGCTGATAAAATTTCATTTAGTGAGGTACTGGTTCTCTGCCACTTATCCACTTAAAAAAAAACATATACGCAAGCTCTGAAAAACTCTGAAAGGCACAGTCTCCTGGAAGGAACCAAGATAAATCCGAATAATTGAGAGGGGTATATTAATATACT
>JAOXNG010000001.1:83616110-83628080 GCA_028566535.1 Scolopax minor | reverse complement strand
AGTTCAACTGTATCAGTAAGTATAATATATCATAGCAAAATATCATACTACAAAATATATTGTAAGTATTATAATTATATAATAAAAAGCAGAATGTAGCATGTAAAACTCTTTAGGTCACCAAATTGTCACTTATGATCATTCTCTCAATGCCTGGTGCTAGAAAGAGGGAAATATATCTTCAGCAGCAGAGAGAGGAAATAATACAAGAACAAATAAGCATTCTGGTGGTTCTAATAACATAGTGGAATATTTCTGTTTTGTATTGTTTATTTTCTTTTTAAAAATTCATGTGAGTAACTACAGCACTACATTAAAACACACTGGTTAATAACCAAGCAATATAGAAGACTGACAGCAACAACTCTTCTCTCAGGCTTTTTGTTTTACTGGAATAAAGGTCAGACAAAACACACCAAGTTTCTGATTGACACAGGAACATGATGCTAGTGAAAGTGAAAGATGGCTGTTTCAAGCCAAATGTTACATTACGTATGTAAATTTTCATCATATAAATGCAGTTAGATGGTTGACTATCCAAAAAAAGCATGCTGTTAACTTTTTGGCTGGCTTGTGGAAAGCAGCTCCCCATCTCCATCTGTGTGTCCCTTCTTAGGCCTTCTAACTCCAGCATCTTGTGTGCTTTAGAAAAGTAATGAAAATTCAGCTAAACAACCCAATTACAGTCAACAAATACATATGGTCGGATCTTAGCTCCATTGTAGCTGAAGGATTGTCTCCCAACAGTCCAGATCTGACTTTCACCTTTATGCTGCACATTTACATCAGATCTTCTGGACACTTCTGGCTCACTAATAAGGTGTGATTCTGGAACGTGAAGAATGTCTGGGTGAGCTAACCTCAAAACAGAGTATGTCCTCACATGAGGATAAAAAAGAAACAGCAAGATTTGCTTCTTCAGCAAGAAAATGGAAAACAAAACTAACTGATTGAGGCAGCTACCCTTCCTCAGCCGATCGTATCATGGGTGCGAAGCATCCAGCTGGGAATAGACCACTGGAGCTAAGTGAGACGCCTTGCACTGAGTATGCTGGAAATCTAATAATCTGTGTCATGGTCTAATGTTTATTGTATTCTTCACTGTGTGAATGAACACAGACTTTCTTTCCATCTTCATTCCTGAAATAAGTTGTTGGGTTCTGCATAAAACTTTGGAAAAATACAGTTGTTTCAGTGGCTACAACTCACCCCAAGAGGGGTTGAAAAGAAAAGAAAACAAATAAAGCAGGCAAACCGACCCAAGGAAACAGAATTCTACACTATTAAGTAGGTTGGCTGGAGAAATCCTGGACATCATTCAAGAAAACAGCTGCTGGTATATAATAAAATAAACAATTTCAAGTTTGTTTAGCAATTACATGTGTTTTCAGTTTGGATATAAAATGTGCTTAGGGACAGCATCTTCAGCAGGCAGGCTTGCAGTCTGATCTCCGACAAGATGTTCCTGCTCTGAGCAGCAGCCAGGAAACTGCATGTGTCATCCAGCCCTAAAGAGGGGTTTTATCTTAAGATTCAGAAATAGGCATGTGTCAGAAATATAACTTCATTCCGCCAGCAGTAAAAGCAAAGATCTGAAATTCTGCAAAGGTATTGTAATTTCAGAAAAGAGGATAGAAAGATTAAGTGAATGATGGGAGCGAACAGACCAAGTTTAATTTAGCAGAAAAACGATTCAGGAAGGGAAAGGAAATAGATTCAAAAATTTCCAGAAACCAACAGCAATACCTGTGGGACCAAGAACAGAGAATAAGAATGACTGGCTGAAATCCAGCCCACGTTGGTTTTGACCAACTTGTGATTGTGTGATGGCTTTTTATTAGATCACATGAAAGAAGTTTGGCAATCTGAGTCTATTTCTCACATTGCAGAGCTACCAATAGAAGCTGGTAAAGCCCTTCTAATAATCTCTGTGGGGAAACGGAGTATAGTTACCTTCTCAAATCTTTGAGATATGGTTTATCTCAAAGAAAATTCAGCAAGATAACCCAGGGAAAGTGTGTTGCTGCTGCTCCAGCAGAATCAAGGCTGTCAGTCCCTGCTAGTATTTACTTGGCACCTGACATTACCACTGTTTTCACACAAAGGGAAATACAGGGCAGGGGAAAAGAAAGATAAGGACAAGAAAGGAAAGCAAACCAAAACACAGTCACCACCACTGCAATCTGCTTTTAATTTTGTTTCATCTTTAAATTGCAATTCCTTAAACAGTAAAGCAAAGCAAAAGAAAAGGTTGGTTTTCAGGGAGATGGAGCTGACCCTGTGGGCAGACAAGGCTATGCAGGAAGCATAGTTGAGGAACGATCTTTTCTGTTTGAGTCTTCACTATTGCTGTCATAATTCTAATATACTAATAAACCTTGAGCTAATAAACCTGGAGTAGGTCTGATATCCTGGCTCCCAGAGAAGCAGTGCTACAGCACAGCCAGCAAATGACATCATCATCAAGGCTTGCTCAAATACCCTCCAATGGGTAGGAGTTCAATAACTACTAGGAAGTCCCAAGTTGTCTCAACAATGAGAAAGTCCCAGGTTATTTTTTTAAATACTTGGCCTTTGGGCCTCATAGCATAGTAGAGATATGAAAACCTGGATCACTCTTTCCTAAAAGGTTCTCTCAAGGGATAAAAAGTACCTATTTATAATATTGGAAGACTGTAGGGCATTAGACCAGATAATGGCAAGAAAATGATTTTTCCATCCCTGGTTACAGGAAAACTGAGTTATTTAAACAAAATTTCTCCACCTCTACCAAGTGAAACTTTTCATAAAGATATTGCAAAGTTTTTAGTCCTCCAATAAAAAACTATGATTCTATAAACTTTAAATAATGTCAGAAAGCAGATGCATTCCACAAATATAAATAAATAATTTTGTTGAACTTACATCTTTTAATGTAGTGTTTCGTGAGATGTTTTTGAAGCAGGTCTAGCCGAAGTTTAAATCATTACAATATTATTTGCATAAAGATAAGGCAAGAGATGGGATGAAAAAAAAAAGAATCCTAAGATTGTCTATTTTTTTCCTTCTGAAATCTGCACAGCTGACATGAGACAGCCTTGGTGTCCTGAAATCAATATTTTTAATACATTATTTTTTAAAATAGATATTTCTAGGGCACTTTTTCAAACACATAGTATATATTCAAATAGAGAGAATAACAGTAGACATTTCAACAACACTTTGCTTTGCAGGAACTCCTTCACATCCCAAACTCTTTCCAGGGAAATTTCACAACTTCTTGCAACATCATATAATTAAACATAAAATGAGTATGTGCTTGATCAGTACCTTTGAAGCAAGAGATATTTTGCAGGTTTACTTCCTGACTCTGTCATTTAAGAAAGCTGTGTAGTAAGTAAACCTTGCAAAGAAGCAGGATGAAACAGATTACTCATTTTGGGTTCCTACTAAGCTTTAACTAGCCAATGATAAAGGGCCCTGGATGTGTGAGTGTTTCATTTAAAATTCCAAGTGGAAGAATGACCTCAGCAGTGCCTATTCTGCATTGGGAAAATTCTCACAACCCAAATCCTTTTTCCGGGAAGCAACATTCTCCTGTGGCCTCGACTTATAGCCACTATCTTTCTCAGGCATAACACACCCCAATGAGACAACATTGTCTGAAGAATTCTGATACTAATTTTTATATTCTAGGAAGACTAGTTTATTATCATGAACACAACACATAAAGATATTTCTAGATGTTGATAGCCAGAAAAAGTTTCATAGATGTAATACATCTTTTTCTTATTTTCTTTTTTACTTAAACATAGAACTAATTATCAAAAAGATAGGTTATTATAATACATAGTTGTAAATTCGATATACTATTATAGATGACTTAATATGTACCAAAGTATATATATGATGAATATTTGTAATTGTATTTAATGGTATAGCTACTAATGCATATATAACCTATTAAAACCCAAAAATATGTTGTGTGGGATAAGGACCATCCACTGCTCCAAAGGTAAATATGGAACACAGATCAAATTATTATCTTGCATCAGGCCTACCATTTTGTAGGTGACCAAGATTCAAAACTCATTCTGTTCCTTAGAAAATAAAACACTGACCATGATGTTAAGGAATTCATAGATTTGCCTCTGTGCAGAAAGGACCATGTAGCACAAAGGCAGACATGTTTCTCGAAGATAAGAGACAAAGCAATCTAGTTTCTAGCTTCCTACTCAGTTTTTCTGGGGTCAGTCCACCTCTAAAAAGCTGAATGTGAAGCAACATCCATATGTAGCTGTGTCCCCAGAGCTTCACATTTCCATCAACATTTTGTCAGTAGAAAATACCAATGGTCTAAGTTACTCTCCCACAACAAACCAGGTGCTTTCTGGTAGCTTTGGTGACTTTCAAAAAGAAAGAAAATCATATACATAGAAAAATCATATACAACCTGGACCCAACATTTTAACAATATTTTTCAAGCCATTGAGTCAACCAGCTTCTCTCAAATGAGACTGTGGGTATAATTAAGTAATATGTTTGCACATAAAACAAATTCTTTTTAGGTGCCAAGCTTTCTTGTGCTCAAACCTCAAGGGTTGTACAGCCCGCTTTCATGCACCATCCAGTGTGCAAGAAACAGTTTGCCCCTTGGGGAAATCAAACTGGAAGGTGTACTCCAGGATGCCAGAAACAGCACCACAGAGGGCAAAATGGATTTCAAACTTGTTCCAAATTTTAATATATCCCATTCTTTTTCTTATAAAACCACCTATATATTTCACTGACCAGTATCAGATATATCAAGTAATACAACTTAGAACAGCAGTGGAATCAAGAACGAATAAAATGATACTACAACTTAGAAAAGGCTATAGTTTCTAAAATGTTACTCTAGCAAGACTGTCAATACCTGAGGACCACAGAACACTAAATATGAAAGGCAAAATACTTGTTTGCAAACTGCCTTGTGAATAGGCAATTTGATTTCCTATAAAATGTTTTAAGATGTGTGTAGTGGCTGGGGTAAAAGCTAAGTTATCTGGAGTATTGTCATAACTAAATAACTACTTTAATAAGCTCAGAGTGCTTGGCTCCTTCATTCTCCTCTGTCTCTTGGTTGATTATTTAGTGGGGTTTTGGTGCAAGAGCTCATAAATTTCAAAATTCTTTCAAGGTTTTTTGTCTTTCTGATCAAAGAAATGTTTATGTATCCTTCCCATACTGTGTCTCTCTAAACCACTGGCTTTTTCAAAGTGTTTTTTTTTTTTTTTAACACCATAATGTGATGTACACAGAGTGGTAAATGATGTCAGAATCCTTTCTGCCCCAAACCAGTCTGTAAATCTTCAGAAAAGCAAAGTTCATGGGTGCATTTAAAAGGGGCACAATCTGTTTGTGCTTAAAAGAAAGTCCCCCTTTTTTTGTGTGTGCAGAATAACAATGCCAGAATGTGTTATTCCAAAGAACTGTTGCCATGGTGATGCCATCAATAACATCATTTTCTGCATCCTTGTCCTTTAAACACATAAGGAACGCAACAAGCATTGGTAAATGTGAAAAAAAGAACAATTACCTTTTCTCTCTCAACAGCAGAGGAAGCCTTTTTTTCACCTCATCAATAGAAAATTATGTAGAAAGGAATAATAAAGACTGTTACAAGAAGCACCAAGAAGCCTATTAGTGACAAAGGCTTTTTTTTTTTTCTTTCCATGAATAATTACAACTCTTCAAGAAGAAATCAGCCCAGGCTAAGGACCCTTTGCAAGCTTTAGATGGTAAAACAAACATTTGACTATACAAGGATTTCCCTTTCATGTACCTTTCCAAGGAAAAACAACTAAAATCCAGAATGAAATGGGAGAGAGAAAACGCAAAGAAACATCTGCTGCAATTAAATTTAAAGAACCCTGCACATTCACCTAAAAGACTCATATCAAAAGCAACTAGATTAGTGACAGAATCAATATAAATTTCAAGCCAGCAGGTTAAAGTTGTCTGTGGTGGGAAAGTCTGGCTCTTTAAGTAGTATAATAACAGGAAGCTATTCTGATTTTGTATGAATGGGGAAAACAGGATTTCAACACTAGATGTGTTACAAAACACTTGTAAAACACTGTTAAATTTAAAACCTCAAAGTCTAAAGCAAAACGGTAGACTCACTTACTACACAGTCAGTTCATAAATAATGGAACCTTTACCAAAGCAAGATTTGACTGCAGGGACTTTTAAGAGTCCTGTAATGTATAATCAGGAAGCCCTTCTGAAACATTACACTTTTGTCCTGACTCTGATGGGTGATGTCCAAATGGGAGCTCTGAACGTGCCGTTTAGTGTTTTCTACACAAACTAAAGGTCAACCTGTTGTGTAATGGCTTTTTTATATCTTTTGGGCCTTCCCCACAAATACCTTTACTAGGGTCAGACACTGAGGAGATGATGGGAAAATCTGCTTCCTTCTCTCTAGGTAGTAAGAGGAACAGAAGTAAGAGAAAAGTGTGGAGGAAAGGAAGAAAGGAGTGACACATTTAAAGGTAGCTGAAGTATGCAAGCTGGAGATGAGAATAGGTGTTGGTAAGCTCAGACATGTATGTCCTACAGAGAGTAAGAGCTGTTAGGGTTAATGATGGCAAAGACATTAGCAGAAAACGTTAAACAGATAGAGCACTAAAATAAATTGATTACTATGATGCAATTCCAAACTCTTTAGATGAATGAGAATAGTCTACAAGTAAAAGATAACAGCTTAACCATGCGGCTGCATTTACAATGGCATGTCTGAGCTAGATAGAAAAGGAATTCAAGATGTTTGAATTCTTTTCCTAAACACATTATTGTCTTGCTTTGTCCTTGGATTTGTCACTGCTTCTGTCTTTCCATCTCTAAAGTGCGAGATAACATTTGCTCATTTTGGATAGCTTCTTCAACTCTCCACTTGTTACTGTGGAAATCCTAAAGGAATTGTGAGCCAGCAAAGATAACATATGGAGATGGCGGGAACCAATTCTTTTCCTTTCTGTCTTAGATCCTCTGCAATGTTACGAAGTACTTCACCATTCAATTCTGGCTAAATGCTAACACTGACTGGGTTCTGTTTCATGGAAAAAAAGCTTCCACATTCTGTCTAGATTTCAACGCATTTAAGAATTGTTTAGAAAGCTCTGTTGAAAGGCTTTAATAGGGCAGCTAATGGGCTAACTCAGCTTATCTGAGGGGCTATTCAACAAATTCCCCAGAAAACAAAAATTAGTGAAATCTGTTTCTTGGTATCCAAACATTACCCTCTATCTCTGAAGCTGAAGGAATAAAAGAAAAATTCTTGGAAGGAAATGTTATGATTTCTTTCCCTTCTGGCTTGCCTGAGGCTTGGAAAGAAAAAGTCTACTTTTGTAATTTCCTAGATGAATGGCAATTCCCACTTTACCGGTCCCTCAGATCAACACTCCTGCATGGTTGTCAACAAAACAACCCAGTGGTTTTGATGAATTGGTGAGAGTCTTGAACTCCACCAAGATACTTTAAAGGCCATTGGAAGTTTATATGCTTAATTTATGGAGTATGTATTAAAAGTGTACATGTGTTTTGTTAAGCAACAGTTTCTTAACTCTTGGACTCTGTGACTGGAAGGACACTTAGAAATTTTGTTTATAGGTTACCTCAGAATGCATGCAATATATAAGGGTCACTTCAATGTGAACACATTCTTACACAGATCTTTGAGAAAATCTTCTTTAATTTTTCTTCTGAAGAGAAAAAAAATCTTCTGAGATAAGACATTTTAAAAAGACATGCTGCTGCTTATGATATTAATTCTCTTTCATCAGTAATAAAAGAAAAAAAAAAAAGAATTTAATTCCTTACAATAATCAGGCATCAGCTAAATAATTCTCTTTTTCTGTCCCCTGAACCTTCACGTGGAATTTCCTCTGCTGGATCATGTAAAATCATACCATTTATCAATGGAAAAGGAGAAGGAATTACGTAAAAATTTAAACTCTTTGCTAGCAAATTTTGCATATTCATAATATATTCTTAATACTAATAACCATATTGTTAATAGTAAATACAGACATACAAACATATTCCCAATATTATTGGTGATCCTCAAAAGAGAATGATCTTCTCATTTTAGGGATGGTTGCAGAATGGAAACCTGAAGATGAACCCTGAAGTGTGCCTTTGTGGCTCTTTAGAATTAATATAACTTCCACTGTGGCAAAAGGCAGACAAAAAAAGCAAACTACAACATGCCATATCCCACTAGAAACTTGTTTTCAGATTAGTCTGCAAGAATGCATTCACCTCTACACCACCACCATTTCTACTTGAATGACTGCATTTCCCCTATGCTTAAGTCACAAAAGTGTTTTTAAAATGTTTTCAAAGACGGTATTGAAAAGCTTAGTGACATATTTCTGGCCACAACCTGCATAACAAAAGCTAGCAAGTATGTTTTACAGCTGCTCTTTTATCACCGCATAGGTAACAGGGTAGATTTTTTGTGACACATCTTTGTTAAGGAACTTGCCAGATCCTTGGCTGACAGAAAAGTGAAAGCTGTGAGTGTGTGGGCATTGCTCAGATGGAGAAAGCAGATGAGAGATGGGTCCTGGGGAAGAGGCAAAATGAGGAGATGAAGGAGGCTAGACAGGAATGGTCACTCAGCCACTGAGACAGAGGATTTGGACAGAGGCCCCTAGAGAAAGTGAGTAATAATGCTGGCACACAGCATATAAGCAATCAGGAGAGAAGGTCTTGGGTCACAGTCACATGATGGAGGAGGAGGAAAGGTAAGTCCCAGAAAGAGAAGGAAGGAAAAGCCATTTTTGATGAAATCCTGGAAGTGATCTAGTGTGGATATGGAATAGAAAGGGCAGTGTAAGTAAGTTAAATTCCTTGGACCTACAATAACAAGAAAAAAAAAACATGGAAAAGGTGTGATAATGGAGAAATGAATGAAAAAGATGCCAGATACAGGGAGTCAACGAATACAGCCTTCAGGCTTACCAGAGGAAGGTGTGCCACTCAGTTTTATTCCATGTTCCTCAATGACATGTGACAATTGCTTGAATGCCACTGAAGTTATTGGCTTGAGAAAATGTATGTTCTCCAGCATCTCTAATAGAGTTTGTGGGAAGGCTTGATTTCATTTACTACAATCTTTCTCACCACGGCTCTGTATAACCAGGCTGCTTGTGGGGTGACATCAGACCAAAGAAACATTATGAGCATTCCTCTCCACCATTGGCATAAGTACCATCATTATCAATATCCACCAAAGCGTAACAGTGAGCTTAGCATTCTTGAGTGCTTATGAAGTTAAGTTCTTTCTGTGTTTAACAATATGTTTCTTATTTAAAAAAAAAAAAGCTATAATTACCTGGGTTATTACTATAATTTAGAATAATTTGTGGACCTGGAAAGTTGCCACAGCGTGTGGGTTGTATGCCATTCTAATAGATGTTGTATGTTGTTTTTGGGTATCACTGATGCACTTTTTTTTACACTCATTGAAACAATAAAGGAGACAAAGAACATGCATTTAGGCCTGACTTCAAATTTTAAAATCTAGCTTGATGGTAGTCCACATCCTTAAAAATTACAGGGTATCATAATCTGAATTAAACCCAACACATGCACAACAAAGTCCAGCTACCTCACTTGGCCAGCCAAGGAAGAGAACATAATGCTACTTTAGGAAGTGTGTGTTTACCAGGTTGGAAGTGCTACCCTCCCTTTTTGTGCGGAACTTGTTCTGCCGAATGGAATGAAGAAGTGGTGGGTGTCAGAAAGCAAAACTGGGACAGCGCCCCCCAAGGACCTCAGGGACATTAGGAAGCCTTCTCTTTTCCCTATGCCTACAATACTTCTGTGAAGCTGCTCTTATGACCTCGTCTTCTCAACTCAGGTACACAAGTTTATAGATCTGGCACATCTCCTAACTAGGATTTGTACTACCCCAGTCTAATAATTGTGAGCTTCCCTGCACTAGGAGGCCATTGGGCATTATTTATAACATTGCTGCTTCATGCTGATGCCACTGAGTTTCCATCTTCAACTTCATGGCATGTGCAAAAGGACAGAGATTTTCCTTCCATCTACTGTTGTGAAACCTTATTGGCATCCACTCTATTTTCTTTCTGCATGACGGTAATTGCCAGATTTCATAAGTACTGAAAGGGTTGCTATGTTACTCCTGACCCTGACTCTTGTCTTCCAGGTCTCTTGCATGCAAGTTTTATTAATGTCAATGGCTTAAGAAATTAGAAGGACTCAGACTAATGTTAGGTAAAAAACATATAATCTTATAAATAAATAGTACTTTGTAAGATGCTTTGCGCTAGTGTTTTTTCTAAGATGACATTGGCACTTACAGTCCTAAAAAATAGGGTTTTGTAATGAAACATTGAGTAATCAAAGATGGATAATTCAGAAGAGTCATTGCTCTCTACATGAAATTTATGATGTTGCAAGAGCTTTCCACTGTTCTTTTCCATTAGCACGTCCTCAGTGAGTTTGTCATAGCAGGGAACTACAGGCTTTTTATCTCGTTTTAGCTGGCTGTATGAGGGCAGCAGGTCCAGCTTCCCTTGTCCGGCACTCGGTCTTATTTCCATCCCATGAAAACTGTTGTCATTTTCTGTGGTTGGTTCCTTGGAGTTGGCACCAGGCCCTTTCTGCTTCATGCTTGTCCCGTTGCTACTGGCACCATCTGAAAGAGACTGCAACGTCTGCTCCTGGGGGGAGCACTGGCTGCTGTTTGCCTTATTGTCCCCTTGATAACTAGATTTATTGGAACTCGGGGCAGGGGAAGGCTCTGGCTGCAAGAATGTCCTTGCTGTCATGAAATTTAGTTTGTGATACAAGGCTGGGGTGGGTTTATTGTTTTGTGAGTCTGGTGGTTCTCCTTGATGCTTAGGGCAAGCCGGCTTCAGAGATGTGTCTTCATTCCCCTTCTTATTCCCAGAATCAGAGCTTGAATCTTGCTTTTCCTGGTGTATGTTGCAGCTGGAGTTTTTTAGAAAGGGAGACATTTTTATGCTTCTGATGCTTACGTTGGACAGACTGCTGGAGGGACTCAAGGTTTCACCATCATTCACCTGCGGGGGTTTTAAAAGGGAGTTGTCAACTTTTGAGGTATTCTGGGAAGAGGGGCGCGTTCCAGGATCTGGCACACAGAAGCTGGTCACTGCATGGGACTCTGCGTACAAGTACCGGAATTCCTTGTCAAACTCGGCAACAATTTGACCACGAAAGTGGGTCACCAGGCCAGTGTGGACTTGGCTACAAAGCCAGGTGAAACTGTGAAAAAAAGGAAAAAAAAAAAACATGTGCAACATTAGTTCACTGAGTTCCAAGTTACCTAGCATGATTTTAACATTCCAGTTATGTATTGCTACACAATTTATGTCATTAAAACTTTCTCTGAAGTAAGCAAGTCTGAGATTGCTTGAATGTACTCATTCCATCATTACAAAAGAACAACCCTAAAATGGTCATTTCAGCATGCAGCTGTTATGGTCCATAGTATTTCAAAGAAAGTAGTATGCTTAAGCTCAGCACACACACACCCCTCAAAGAGCAACATTCAATGAAAAGATCAGTACTCTTCAGCTTAATATCAAAATAGGTGAATTCAACCAGAATGGAGATGTAGTAAAACAGTGAAAAACCTGTGGGTGGCATGAAGAGTACTCAGAAGTTCCATACTGGAGGCTCATAGTAAATGGATACAACTTCACAGAGAGAAATGAGGAAAAAAAAAGCAGAAAATAGGTGGGATGGGAAATGACAAAAGAGATGCTCTTAAGACCAGAAAGCCCAATAGTTGGATCACACATTGCAAAAGCCATGAGAAATAATATTGAGGACTCTGTGGGACTAGCACATGGTCTGTGGGCCATAGGAGTGCTCAGGTAATTCCTCTGCATCAGTGTTTACTCCCCAGGAGCTTGGGATGATTGCTGCCCTGAACCCACCTTCGTACAG
>JAOXNG010000001.1:83537513-83562238 GCA_028566535.1 Scolopax minor | reverse complement strand
CATGGGGTTCCATCCCTAGGCCTTCTATCTAAAATCACTAGACAAAGATTTCTGGTGATGTGTGCATGACAAAATGCAGCCCAAGTCACTTAGAGAGCAATTCAGCTCTCTAAACATCAGAGTCAGATGCCATTTTAGATTCCTTATATTATCCCATCTAGCCTCCACCTCACACTCCGAGTCTACTCCTGTAGATCTCACATTGCACTTTCCAGCTCCAGGCTCACTGGAATGAGGCTCCTATGTTTAGGCAGTTGAAGTGCCCTCTAAGAGTTCTTGCTGCCTGGCTCTTCACATGCTGACAAAATGGACCCCAAGAGTAATGCCTGGAAGGCCAAAAGATGGGGGAGAAGTAGGAACAGTGTGGCCTGATATTGGGTCACTCCTAGGAAATCTTCTATCTAAACACATACACATCCATGGTGCTATATGAGAAGGCAGTTCAGGCAGGGTTTTTAAAATCAACATATTGTGTGTTTTATCAGCTCATCTACAAATTCTGTGGAAAAGACATAATTCTAGGCAAGAGCCACTAGAGCCCTACTTAACGTCTATACAGACTTAATTTCAGCATGTTGAATTAGCAATCTTGATTTTGACAGTTGTTCCATCAGGATATGTGTGTGTGCATGGAAATCAGGTGAAAGATTGTCTTGAAAGGTGAAAATCATTATGAAGAATTCTTTGTCTCCTTATAATCCATGAAAATTAAGTGGTTTCTCAAAAAGCAAGAACAGGTGGAAACCAGTGGACTCATCAAAACTTTAATTCCTTTCAATGTCTAATTTCCTCATGGGGAGAAAAAAATTCTTTGGAATAAGTTAACCAAGTTCTACATTTTGGGAAAATTTTCCCCAAAGTTATAGGCCTATTTTAAACAAGTGCAAATATAAGGTTTGGTTTTGATTTGAGATCTCACTGCATCCTTTTAAAAACAGTCAACTGCATTTGCATTTTTCTGGTAGCATTAAGTGAAAGGAAATACAACTACTCCAGAAAGAAAAAGAGTAGAATGTCCCTTTTTCAAAACTCACACTGTTTTGCTAATGGGCAAAACCAGGCTATCCCAGCACTCAGTATAGCTGATAATGCCAGCAGCTAGCTAGGGACCAAATGATGACAGAAAAATGAAGTTATCTCTTTTCTGGTGACAGTGTGTCGAATCAGAGCTAGTGCACAACAGACAGTGAGAGCAGGATTTGCATGGCCACTGTCAGGATTAAAAACTTCAATCTTAGATGTTACAACTAGACAAATATTCAGCAAACTCACCCCAATTTTAAAAAAAAGGGACAAAGAGGAATGTGCCTTGATTCCCTTCTCAGTGCCCATAAGTAAAAGCAGTTATTTTACTAGGAAATATCACAGACCATTCATTAGTGGCAAATATTCAATCTGCATTTGAGGAACAAAAACTTCCCCAGTCCGCGCTATCAAAATTAGAATGGCAGTTGTGACCTCTTTTAGCATCCTAAAATTGTAGACTGGAGAAAGGGAGTCCTTTGCTATTATTCCCACTCATCTTTTCACTGAATCTCTTTTAAAAACAACATGGTTCCTAACATTTTTGGGGTAATGCAAAAAGTCAGCTCAGAGTAGACCATGAATATGGGCAGACATCAATTCTTAAAAACCTGAAAAATCTCCAAGCAAGCTTTGGATCAAAACTTTCAAGAGTAGCCACATGTTAAGCACAATGGTTTATATTATTGTGAGCCTTTTTTTTTTCCCAAAAAAGCGCAAGTGGCTGAATAGAAATTAATGAAAAGAAAATTAGAAATCTGAATATTCCTGTAGATCCCACCTATATGTCTGATGACCAGAGAGCAACTCATGCAGCAGGGGTCCAAAAAAATCCCACAGATCACAGATTCTTTATCAGGTCATTCCTACTTTTCGCTACTACTATGGGAATCATTTGGAAACAAAGTTGAAAATAACAAGCTGTTTGAAACAACATAAATGCAACTATTTGAATTCCAAATAGTTGAACTATTTGATTATGTTTGTGTCCTGTTTTACTGAGATATTTATGAACATTAGTATAAATAGAATTTTTCTTTCTTTTTTAAATGAATGGCTGGCTGCTTTTTGTGTAAGAAATATATCTTGCACAATTAATCATTTGACTACCTCAGTTTGAGGCAAATAAATCTATTCAGTCTGTTCTATAACAAATGAAATTTGAAAGTTTAGGTCAAAAGTCTGTCAGTGGTCAGGATATATAATCCATCTGAACAAATATTATTCATATTGAAAATGAACCCAGCAGGAAATAAGTCTACTGAAAGGCTAACCAAATCCTTACTCAGAAATTCTAGTTATTCCATAGCTTCAGTGAGTGCAGACTGGTGTTACTGGACTTTGTCTGGTTTGCTACCTGATTGCTTGATTTTTGTTGCAAAGAATCTCAGTTTTTACCAAACTAAAAGTGTGGTGTGACACAGAAAAAATACCTATTTTCCCCACTGTTTTATAAACATCACCTTGAACAAAATACCAGTCATTGCATTTTTATTTGGAATACTGAGAAAGATAGTCCCTAGGCAGTAGGATTTAGCTAAAATGACTACCAAGAAAGTAGGTATGGGAAAATGGGTCTAGCAGTCAAAGTTAATTTCCAGGTAATTGGTGTGAAGAAATTTCAAAAATATATACTTTTTTAGCGCATAGGATAAATCCAACCTATTTAAACCAGAACAATGGACAGGTATCAAAAAAATCCCCGCAAAATCCCCAGACTGCTGAAGCAATTAAGTGCCAGGTCTGAACATGGCTCTCTACAGTTGGTGGACTATGTCCCTCCTCTTTGTAAAGTTATTACCAATAACTGTTTCTTCTGCCCTGTTTTATTGTTCCAAGTATCCCTTCATCACACGTGCACTTTTAACATTATGTAATTTATGTTCATACAGCATATCCTAGAATTAAGTTACCGTTAAAGCAAAAAAAGGGGGAAGGGGATCTTTAAAGATATAATTGGAATTACAAAAATTGGAAGAAACAGACAATATATTTAAGTGGATGGGATGGATTACTTTTATTTAAAAATGCCCAGGTATCCAGAATAGATTTTGGGGGCCAGGATTTTTTTTTTAGCAATGTTAAAGATGCGCAAATTTATTTGAGTATGTTAGGATTAAGAGTGCCAACTTGAAGGGTCTGGTCTGAAACACACTGGAGTCAACAGATGGGTTTGAACTTATTCAGTGTGACCTGGATCAAGTCTTTACTGAAAACATACCAGACCACAAAATGCAGCAAGCAGATCAGGCCTTCTTACCACATCCATGAAATGAAACTGCCTTGCCAGCATTCACTACTTACCGAGACAGTTGTGGCCATCATGGGCTAACATGAAGCCATCATAGCATGTACACCTGTAGTTGCCAGGAATGTTGATACACTCATGGACACAACCCCCATTGTAGAAGTCATTTTCACACTCATCAATATCTAAAACAGAAGAGGAAGAAAAGAATACTAAGATTATTAAATTTAAAAAAAAAATACTAAGAATACAGAAAAATCTCTCCAACTGAGCATGATCTTTGAACATATGCATGTTCTTAATCTTTCTATATACTCGTGTAGCATATTTCATCCAACAGACCACTCAGGGAATTACTGAGTGAATATATCAGGGGCATTCATGCCTGAAAAGCAACAAGTCAATGTATAGAACATATTACAAAATAACTGTACTATCACTACAGTAAACAATGATGTGTTGTTAAAAATTGAAAAGAAACACCTGATTCTGGTACATTTTTTTATATTTAAAATGTAGGTTTTGTTTTTTGTCTTTAAAATAATCAAGCAGACAATGAGTTAAATCTTTGACTTTCAAGTAACAAACAACTATCTGAAACATGCTATTAATAACACGAGAAAATTATGCCTTGTTTTAGAAAAAACTGTCTTCTCAGAACGAGGAATATCTAGCATACTCCTGACAATACAAAGGCTGTCGTTCTGTGCAATAAACCTTCAAAAATACCACTTCTGAAACAGCTACCACAGTTCCCTGAACTTTACGAAGTTAGTATCGATAACTTGGTACAGTTTTGTCTGTCTCTTACCCTTCCTCCAAAAAATAAGCTCCATCATCATTTTCTGCTTTATTTCACACATGGCAACAACAACAAAAAGCCCAACATTTTATTCTGAGAAGATACACTAGAATTATTTTTAATTCTTTTTCATATACTGGTCTGTATCTGAAAGAGTACCATGAGTGATAAGAGAGATGCATTCTGCTGCAACTACAATCAATCCTGTTTTGATCTTCCCTCCCTCACAGAAAAATTACTTCTTCATTCATTCTAGAAAGTGCAAACTTTCTTCTTTTTACAGACTCTACCTTGGCTTATATGTAGAATGTCAGCACCACAGTCACCACTGTGAATCATTCAGTGGTGCACATCAACCAACTGAAAACACACAAATAATTATAGGCAGCCTCATAGCTTGATAACTATCAGCTCTATATCTGTGGTGCACTAGACCAAAAACACCAGGTACTGTCCCTAAGTTACACAGTCCAAGATAAATGGATAAAGTAATCTTTTTAGGAAATCACCTGTTAGTTCATTAGAGCTATCCTGGCTGTACATTTCAAATCTGTCTTCCATTGCAGAGGTGGTTGAAATGTTTCTGGTTTAGGTTCATATTCACAGATCCTTTTTTTTTTTTTTCTTTTAACTTTAAAAGTACCCCAGGAAAAGCTTTGCTACCTGGAATCATACCCAGCCACAATCCCAAGACAGTTTGGGAAGGTAGTTTGGGAAAAATAGTTTCTTCTGAAAAGCCATCTCAAACTTGGTCACTCAAAGCTTCAGTCAGTATTTCTTACCCTTGGACTGAGATATGTTTGTCCTTCCTTGCACAAACCTCTGAGAAGTTTGATCTGTCAGAGTGAGGACAGCCTCCTCCCAAGTTTTTTTGCAAGCCTTTCCCCTCAGGTCTCCCTGTCCCAGAAACCTACCCTAACCTCGAATAGCCCAGATCAGCAATTTCCTTTCGACAGCTCCTTCTACAATCTCCTCAGCAGCCTTACACAGGAGTTACAAATTTGGCTGTATCTACAAAACCAGATAGTTTTTTTGTAACTCAGCATTTAACACTACAAAAATGCTGGAAATAGGCCGGAGAAAGGATCTTCATAACAAAAATACAACCTGCTGCTTAGTTATAAACTTCCTAGTCTTTTAACCACTGCTCCATTTCACAAAATTTCCATCCTTTACTAATGATTTTCATCCATTACTTGTACAAGTGCTAAGTCAGCATAGCCATGGATGTGCTCTACTTTCTGGAATCCAGTATGACAACAAAAAGATACTGAAAGATTCTGAAAACAATAACCAGCAAGTCAATTACTGAGTATTGGGCTCATTAAGAACACACCTGCAGCATGGCAGTGCAAAGTCCTCAGGAAGCTACCCTCCTTTATTTACAGCCCAATGTACCTGGGTGCACATTGAGAAAGCATTCCACTGAGGTTTCTACTTAGCAGGTATTAGCAGCCTCTATAATGATTCATGAATATTTCCAGTAAATTCCTATCATTCTCAGGCTACAGGGACAAAAATAGATCTCTACAGTAATCTTTTAACGGGCCAAGTCAATAATCAGAAAGCACATAGCACGATTCTGATGTCAGGCATGCCAGGTGCTCCTTCAGGAAAGTCAGGAAAACCAGTATCTTAATTTTAAGATTTGTTCTTAACTTTTATTCAGCACCAAATTTCTTCAGAAGAGGGAATTCAGAAGAGAGTGTTATCAGTTATTACTCAGTATCAGACTGCCAAGTCTGATCAATTTTCAATCATTATTTTCAAACAATGAATCAAATACAACTAGTTGTTTAAGTCATGGGAGAATCTTCAAAAAAGACAAAAATCAAGGAAATGTGAAGCCTTTTGAATGCCTATCCTTTACATAATACTTATTTCTAAAAAGCTGTACAGTAATCCTACAAATACAAGTTCCAGGAAGGGTAATGTAATATATATTTAAACCAGAAAAATAACAAAAGAAACAGATTATTTGAATCTCCTTCTCTCAAGAAGTTCCAGTTACATTAAGTTTTGCAAAAGCCTTAGAAGATTACTTCTCCCTTTTCTGTCCCCTAGAGCTGTACATAACTAGGAGTGGAACCAAACATTCTACTTATCATGTTATGAGTTTACTATTTAAGGGCTTTCCCCGTCAGGCTGACTAGAATTTCTATCTCCAGTATTGCTAGTAAAATACAAAGGGAATAAGACCAGTGAATTAAACAAAAAAACCAAAAGCAACCAAAGAAAGAAACCCCAGCAAAAGAATGTCCAGAGCCTGCAAAGTCCAAATGTTGAACTTTTTTCAAGTTCCAGTTGTATCAAGAGAAAAGCAGACAACACGCCTAAAAACAACTCGAATGGCACCCCATCTTCTCTTCTCATATACCTGGAGGAGGACTTTAAAGAATGTCTCAGTGAAAGTTATGAACAACAATAATTTATGGGCAGGATATTATATCTGACACAGCAGGATATGGCTTCCTTAGTAAGCCTAATATAGAGACAAAATCAATAGGAGTACATGCAAACACATAACCTGGAGTGTTGTTCTTAATCTATTTTAAAACTCGAAATTTGCAGGGACAAGATAAGTTTATTTCTTTTTGTTAGGTCATATCCTATTATTCTTGATATTGATAGAATAGGGTCTTAAACCAACTCTTGGTTCCAAACACTTCTAACACACAAAGTTAATTGTTCCCACTAAGTTTGTAGCTTCAACTGTCCTTAACATTTTTGTGTTTGATGACTTGATACTGTCTTTCACCATGAAGAAATTACCATAACATAAAAATGAACTGAGAAACAGAGAAATGTTGCTATTTGACAGTGAAATTGCTGTACTGGATGCAGGTGCATATACTATTGAATTAGCAAAGCTCACTGCAACCTAGTTCTCAAAGGAAAACCCAAAGTTTTATCTACACTGGCAAAATATTTACAAAGTTTTCACTCCAGAACATTCTGGCTGTGCAGACAGGCAACTCTTGGGGCATCTAGTCAAGAAAACACCTTAAAAAAGGATTGCAATTTCCTCTGTAAGAGAAACTAATTTCATATGGTATTACAATGGCAGGATCCCTGGGAAAAAAATACATGCACCAAAATTATTAAGACATTTATAATAATGACTTATTTTGCCAATAACTTATTTGGGCTTACTGTGTTCAAATGATACAAGAACTCCCAATGCCAGACGCATCCCAATATATGCATCCAGAGCTGGATGCATACAACCACATCTTCAGCTGGTGGTGAGCTAGTTTTGACCATCTCTTTCTGAAACTGGTGTGAGAAACCTCCAAAATCCACTGCTTGTTTGAAAAGTTTTAAAGGAAAAAATTATCAGGAAAAAAGGAGATAAAAAGAAGCTTGCTTACTTGAGTGTACAAGTAACTGTACTGGTTCAGCTACTTCCCAAGGTGAAAGAAGCTTGGAAACTAGATCATAATTCCTTCTGAAAAGCAGAGATGAATCTTTCTGTTACAGCCTGGAAATAAATCTTTCAGCAACCCTAGAGAAAACAGCCTTGCCATGCTCTGCTCTTGTCCTCTTCAATGAGGAGCAGTATTACTTAGAGTATATACTGTATGAGACTAGAATTATTATATAAGCATCCAAGGACTTTTTTTAAAGACTTAGGGAAGTGACTGAGGAAATCCTAGCATTTATTACCATGAGGAAATGCTGTAATTTACAATCACTGTATTCCAGTTATCGGAAAAGAATTTGAAGTTATCTTCTTTAACTGATCTAATTCTTTGTGGTCCAAAGGGACCTGCATCTACGTTATGAAGATTGGGGTTGATGATTCTTTCATTATTACAGGTGAAACTGACACTATCACAGAAATTTGTTTCATTTGTGTATTCTGCAATAAAAGGATGGCACTCTCAGAAGTCTCACAAAGCCACTCTGCAGAGAAGCAGCTCTTCCAGGGGCACATACAATTTAACTAAGAAATGCTCAAAATAAACCAAGAATTGATCTCCTCGTCTTTCAGTATCATGGTATTTCAGCTTTCTGTTTCAGCTTTCTGTTTCAGCAGGGAATAGATCACACATCAGCATGCAATAACTAATGTCCAGAAGACAAATCAAACTGTAAAACAGAAGAAAATGCTAGTTTCCACTTTGCCTAAACGTATTAATCAGGGTCACAAAATTTGCTGTGTGATAACCACCTTTTCCAAGCACTAATAATCTTTGCTCCTTAGAAGATGGCATAGACTTTATGTCGGGAAAGCATAAAATCTACCTCCACCAAAATCCATTACAAAGTTTCCATTTATTAAGCTCCTGAATGTCCAAAACTCATTACAGCACCTGTAAAAAAATTTATTTGTCAGCACAGCTACAGATCAGGGCAAAGATACTGAAGTCAAAGCAAATGTCTGCATGGAGTTGATGAATTTTGGATCAGTGTCACAGCTAAACTGTCACAGAAGCCTTACAGCTATTAACATGCAAAAGGGAGAATGGCCAAGGCCTGAAAGTCAATGAGTAAAATTCAGCTTTTAGTGCTGAATTCCACTATTCTTATTCCTATAGAAAACAGCATTGAATTCCACTATATTCTGTTTCTGTAGAAACAGAAAAGCGTGCATTGGCACAACCTTTATCTTGGCATCTGTCACGGCCACAGATCCCAACACTCACAATGCAGCAGAAGATGCTCAAAATAGGAGTAGAAATGGGTAAAATCTGTGTTTATTTAAAAGTATTTCTTGACTGCTAATGTAAGGGAAAGATCTGGAGTTGATTTCGTAAACACAAATTTCAATTGACTTTGAAAGGAATAATTTATGTGCTTGGACATTTTAAAATAAATAGCCAAAGGAAGCTGTCTGCCCACATCAATTCCTTCTAATTTAAAGAATCACAAACAAAACTTAACACACAGGTATATTATGCAGACGTGGAATATTTCCTAAAGGAGCCGGATCCATAAAATGTCTAGAAGAATAAACATTAAATTCTTGTAGGTGTATCTTGATGAATAAATCCACACATTTCGTAGAATCAAATATGTGGATCATCTATTTATCTAGCTGCTTTAAACAAAACACTGCCAAAGAGGCATTATGGAGACAGTAAATAACACTGTCCTTACAAACTTGCCAGCAACGAAACTGTGTTTTTACCTTCCTTCTCCATGAGAGGTTGCTGCTAGCCCCCTGCAGAGGACTAAGCATTGCACTTGCAGAATTCTCTATCATCAGTTGTATTCTACTAAAAAAAGTCATACCCCAGTTCTGCAGTTGCAGCCTGTTGCCTGCTTATCCTGAACCATTATGCAGCAAAGGACATTGTGAAATGCTGGAACGCATATTTTCATGTGGCAATAGTTTGCACTTTAATGGCTTCTCTTTTAAAGCCTTCAAAAATTTTTACTGAGTTTTGGTCACTGTTCCTCCTAAGACAGTATCCTCATTTCCACAGAAAAATGCAGAAGAAAAGCCCCAGCCTAGGTTACAAATCCTACACAATTAAGAAAAGAGCTGCGGTACATCACTGCAGCTTTCTTCATCACTGCATAGTTTTATGCAACCCTGATCTTTGAAGCTTGGGAAAGAAGTGACCTTGTAATACCCTAAGGTGAAATGCCCTGAAGTGCAATCTCAATCCTACAAAAGTCAAGAGGCATTTTTGCCACTTCATGAAGCCAGGAAGACTTTCCTGTGATTCACATGAAAAGAGAGATGCAAGATGGAATCATCACTTGAATTCCTTGTTCCCACTTCTAATTGGGAACAAGCAGCAGTGTAGCATCAACTACACCATTACTTTACTTTTAAGGAAAAAGGGAGAACTTAGTTAACATGCACTCTGGCAAGAACACAAACAAGTTCAAGTCTTGGATCATAATGAGATCAGCATCTTATTCTTTTTAATGACTGAAATTGGGGACTGTAAAAGCCGTTAAAATAAATAAAACCAATATGGGAATATTGTTATATACCCCATTTCTTTGGCAGATTCTACATTTAATATACTTTCAGCAGTTATACACACACACTGGATAACCTGTACCTAAGGCATCTGTATTTCTTGTATCAAGTTGCACTTTCCTTAAGAAGGGAACCAGCTCCAGATCCAAAGGCCAGAATAAAAGCTCATGCATAGGTTAAGGACGGTTTTGGTTAAACACGGGCCAAATTTGCCAGAAATTCAGCTCTCTGGAAAGCATTCAACCTGAACAGGAATACTAAAATGATTAGATTCTCGAGAGGAGTTTAGCATCAGCACATTTCCACATGTTCAAAGTTATTTGAAGTCCGCTTAGCTCTGCTTTTAAAACTTGCAAGAGCTGACCTAGATAGATGTATGAAGCTTGATGTAGCAATTCCACTCAACCTGACCTGCTGAAATACCGCTTCCCTCTCCAAGTTTTGTGATAGCAGAATTTGGTATCTGCTCCAAGTCCAAATATCATGAAGGAAATACTGACACAACAAAATTCATTCACTTTTTTTCTATGCCAAATAAAACCTTGACCTCATCTCACAGTGAAGAGCGTTTCTGAAAATCCCTTTGTAAGTCACTTTTTCTATAAGAGAAATCAAATTAAAATCTCTTGTTTGTTATATCTGGTTCTTCCTGAAATACTTAATTTTTTGACTCATAAATGTTAACATCTTTATTCATTAGATGCTGTGACCTTGGAAATGTTACGATCTAATGAATCAGAGGAACACACAGTGCAGTTTTTATGGCTTTCAAGTTGTCATGATATTTTCAAGATGCTTGTGCCCAAGAAAACTGTAAAATTTGATAGCCATTAGAACTACTTTTGAGAGCCAAGGTCAAGGGTGAGCAAGCTGGGAATAGGCTAAAACCAGAAAAAGCAGCCTGATGTTTCTCAGTGGAGAGAGGAAAAAGAACAGGTACAATAGGTTGTTTATCATGTTGGTTTTTCAGTGCAAATCCCTCAAGAGCCTTTCCACTATTGGTATTGCTCCTCCAATGTTTTTCCTATTAGTGCATCCACAAAGAAAAAAAAAATACTCAGTTTTACAACTTCCTCCAAAAATGTCACAAACTCCTATTTCCCAGCACTAAAACAGCAATAAAATGAAAATGCCTTGCCAACTTAGTGGAGATGATTTGGATGAAACCAGTGGTATTGTTGGGGTGTTTTTTCTGGAAGCCATTTCATACAGTTTTCAGAAAACATCAAGTACTCTGTAGCAATTTTATTTGTTTCCTTTTCTTCTGTGGTGGCTGAGCACAAAGTTCATCATAGTTTTATACCTCGTTAAAACACCTTGTCCAAAAAAAGCGGGAACAAAAATGTAATACAATTACAAACCAAACCATATAGAGCTATGTCCAGCTTCTTCAACGGCACATATTTTTAAAGTATGAATATTTTCACATTTAGAACTATCTTCCCTAAAAACATTTAGGATGCATTTGGAAGGCTAATGAGACATCAGCCAATTTATCACTAACTGTAGGATGGGACAGTTTTACTTTCTATTTGTTTTATATGTTTTCCTATGATCATAATTATCTCCTAATTTTAGAGAAACCACAGAGATACTTATTGTGCCTTGTATCTGAATTTGTTTCCTATTATTACACTGATCACAGCAAGCATGAATCAAATTGTCACATCACACAGAGTAAGGATGGCCTTAGAAGAGTCACCTTCACTGCTTGGAAAGAACAGCAAGCTTTCAGACACACAAGACCTTCTCTGAGGAGGCAATGGAGTACATGAACTTTAGAGTTTATCAGCTGTAGAAAAAGTAGGTATGCTTAGCACTTATTTTGCAAGTTTCAGTTAATGATCTTCAAATATTGTTTACCATACAAAAGAAGAATTAATTAAAGAGTCACATTTAAGATTCTAGTGGCTAGACAGTGCTATAAGTAGAATTCAATTGATCTAGCTCATATATTGTTAAATGAAACAGGCAATAAATTGTGAAAATCCAAACTTTCTGCAGTAGCCACATGATTATAGTTTACATTTTTGGTGCATGACGATCACACTCGTCATTCATTGACAAAAGGTATAGTCTCTGGAGACTCCCTTCCTTATATTTTTCTTAAATTCACCTTCCCTTCCTTGGTTTCCTGTCTCTGTTCTCTTTCCTGCACATTTCTGTCCTTTCTTAAACTCCTAGTTCAAAGAGTTAGAAGAACATTTTTAATGGCTGGACATTGATACACCAATCATCTGACAACAGACAAAAGTGTCTGCCCCTTCAATTCATTCTTTCAGGATGCCTGTGGTTCGAGGCAGGTATTAGTGCTTCACTGTACGTGTACTTTGCCAACAGAAAGTTATCACTAAAGTACAGAGGAATAAAAATTACTTAAAAAAAAATTAAAAGGAACACCGAAACTGAAAAATGAGATTCTGCATGCATTAGATGCACTTTTCCAGCCACCAAAATACTCTTCATGGTGGCACATATAATACTGCAGGAGCTGGAACGGAGAGTAAATCAAATACATGGAACACTCTTCATTTAGGACCTTTTGGAGTTTTTGACTGCTCAATGGACAAGACTTCCTACTGCATTAACATTAGGTTTATATAGTGTTTTTTAACTAAAGTACCTTTTTGGGGTCTAAAACCTTTGGACAGCTTCAATTATTTACGGAAAAAAAATAATTAAACAGAGTTCTTTCCCTGAGAAAAATATTTTTTTTCTATTCATATATCTGGGTATTACCCTTATGTGACATTTGCCAACTCAACCAGCACAATGGAAACTTATATGGGACTATTTCATCTCTATTCATCGTTTTCTAGATAAAACCAAAACTATTGCTATCCTGCATTACACATCTTGAACCCTTGATTAGAGTTTGTTATGGTTTGACATTTTTCTTAATTGATATTTAAACAGATTGGCTGCAAGTTCTTTGAACTGCAAGTGAGATACCCAAATAAAGATGGCTACCTGCAGAGCACATAACAGTTTTAGAGTCTGTCTTTATTTAGTAGCTGCCATGCCCGACAAGCTCAAGCAGAGAGATTTCCTGTTCACAAGCTGTTATGCATGTGAAACATGACATTTGACAGCATTTTTCCCACCACTTCTAAATCACAGCTATTTCCACCACAATTCCCTCTTTTAATATAATGGGAAATGTTTGATTCCACATCTAGCCTTGCAAGTTCTTGGCGATCTAATGGGAGAATATTTTTGTGTGCCTTAGTACCACAACTGGTGTGCATGAATCCTAATGATTATCGTTTCAATAAGTCATGGCAGGAGGTTATTCCTAGACGTTTAAATTGAAATATGCATCTAAAAACTTTGAGGGAGAGGTTTAAAACAGTGAAACTAACTGATTGATACAGACATCATTCACCATTTTTTTTTCCAACCCCCAATCCCTCAGATTCTATACCTTCAACCTTCTTTGCATTTCATTTTTAAATTTCTGTCCATAGACAGAAGGAAGCAATGCCAAGCTTCAATTCTGAAATAAATTTCTTTATTACCTGTCAGTGGATGAACATTAACTTATTTTCTGTGGCCTTTCATGTGGGAGAACAGAAGGTGGTTATTCCTTCTTGCTCATTTCGCAACAAGTCAGTGACAGATCACAAACTGTAAAATGGAAGATTTCTTGATATCATATAGCACATGCTTCATTAACACCTGGCAGATTAACACTACTTCAGTTTCAGGCTGAGACAGCTAAGCAGAATGAGAGGCTACATAGCAGTGGTTTTCACCATTCTTGATATGAGGAAATCTGTGTTTTCCAGCAGAGGTGCGAATCCTGGTATAGCAAATTTATGTCATAAGACAGCAGGCTTACCTTTTCAAACTATTTATTCCACATGTGTTTTAGCAGTAGCCCCTGGGCTGCTGCAGAGTTCTGGCTGAGAACTGCTCTGTAGTGCTTGTTAACCATGTGGGATATATAATTTATATCATGTAGGATTTGAAAAACGTAGGGCTTACTGTCATCCCGTATTCCTTGGTCAAACTCCCTACTTTGTATGGAACACATATCAGACACTAATTTTACCAGCCTACAAAAACTCCCATGAGAATACCATACAGCTAATGGATCTATGAGCAGAGGAACTCTGACTTATGTGTGCTGTTGTGCACTGCCACGAGAGAACCATGCACATACTCGATGCATGACCTATGTCATGGGCTGCCTTTCACTTCAACATTTACTGAAGTCTTGTGGCTACTTCTAAACATGATACACAGGAGATCCATGGACTTGTGTCCCTGACAATGCTGGACCTAATAGTTCAACTCTGACTGTTATTTGACAAATTTAAACAGTTCCTCAACAGCATCCTTCATGAAGTAAAGGTCTCTCAGCATTTTGGTTTGCTTAGAACAGCAAAGATCAGCCTGTAAAGCTAATAAACGTGACATATTTTTATCATACTACAGGTGAAAATGTTCAGTGCTCCCGGTAGTCTATGGGAAGGTTGTTCTGGAATAAATTTGTTTTTTCCTAAATTTATTAATAAAAAGTCTCTATGCATGGATTCTTACACTCACAGGTTCTTAGACTCACATTATCTTCAGTCTTAAATAAAATTTTTTCACGTGCTATTTTATATTTGTAAAGATCATCTGTATTCAAGGTCAGGTTGGACAGACCTCTGAGCAACCTGATCTAGTTGAAGACACCCCTCCTCATTGCAGGGGGTTGGACAAGACAACCTTTACCGGTCCCTTTCCAACACAAACTGTTCTATGATTCTATGACTGCCACTCTAGTCCTTCACAAATATAATGACTCCTCACCTAGTAAACAGCAGCTGACTGGAGGATAATTTGGATGATCAAAGCACAGATCCATCTTTGTTTCCAAATCATTATTTTTATTTTTGCCATAAATACTTTTTCCAACTATGGATGTGTTTAACTGGACTAGGAAGGTCCACATGATGATTCTATAACACACTTAGAATGCACTAAAAAATGAGAGTATGGATCATTCAGTCAAGCTCAATGAAATAGAAGTCACTCACACCTTGTGGTAATTAAGACCTTGGCAAGAGTGACATATTAATACCAGCATGTTGCCTAACTCTCAACAGCAATCATTTTACAGTCCAGTTTTCTTCTGCAGGAGATAGTACTGGGGATTTCATCTTTTCCCTCTCTTTTCTATGGTGTTGTGCACTCATAGTGCTTAAAATCTATTTCAGTGCTCCTGTATATAATTTTTGTTCTCAGGAGAGCTGTAAGTACTCATTTTTGTTTGAGTTCCTTTGCATCTTTAGGAAACAAACTGCATAAATTTAGTTGAGATGACCCTACATTTAAGAGAAATGTCTCCTATACGAGGTTGATACATTTGCTTCAAAGAGACCTGAGAAGATTAAATTGAATAGAAATTAGATGAAAGTTTTGCAATCATTTTCTTAAAATCTGACATAGGTTTACAAAATGCTCTCATTTTTGTCCAGTGCTCTTCAGCTTTGTGCATTGTACAGAAGATAAAAAAGTTACTAGGCTACAGATTTTGCTATTATGTGAAGGTTGAAGGTGATCAAATCACATTATGTTTCTGTAAGGACAAATTCAACTTGACACAGAATTGTGTTTCAGAATCTCAGCTTTCAGTAAGTTAAACCTTATTAAACCTGTAATAATAAAGACAATACCTTAAATGTGATGCACACAAAGCACTGTGTGGAACAGTTCACAGCTCTAAGAGCTATCTCAATCAGAAGTCAGTGGATTTGGGAACTGTATAGTCAAGAAATGTGGAATTATTTTCAAGATGCCAAAACATTTGGCAATTTTGCTGCACAACTCTGAATTCTGGCACAGGCTTTCATCTTCTTAACAACAATTCTGTCTCCACAACGTGTGGAGGAATTACCTGCCATGTAATTCCGTTTGGGTGTACAGACCAAACATTTTCCATTTTTTGGAAGCATGGCCCTGGCCAGTATCAACAAGAAGTCCTAGATGCTGTTGTAGTAGATCAATGCAAAAGGGCTTTATTGTCAAACATATTATATTAATGTAGTTCTTAGATTCAAGCTTTCTATTCCTGAAACAGAGAACCCTGTCCTACAGATACATGCTGACAATTCTAAAATTTTATTTACAAAAGGAGTTCATTAGTTGTAGGCTTTCCTTAGTCTTCTAAAAAGCCCCACAGAAATCGGTTTTGTGAGCCAAAGCTCTGTTTATCACCAGAGACAAATAATAACAGAGAAAGTCTGAAAACCAGTGGTAAGAAGCCTTTGGGTTTTGATTTGTGGATGTGTAACAATTGTCTAGCAGAGACAAAGATCTACAGACAGTGAATGCCAGCAAGGAACCCATCAACTTTTCCGTCATTACCCTTTACAAACTCTTCAAAATATTGCCTGTATTCTTTGGTTGGTAGAGAAATAAGCAAGAGCAGGGACTCTCTGAACAGGAACTACTGAAGTTATACACTCCCCTTTGCCTGGCATGCAAGGGTGAGGGTTAGATGAGGCCAGGGCAGGCTGTACAAACACCTATTTCATAGTGAGGAAAATACAGGAAAAGCAAAAAGGATGAAATTTAAAATTCAAGCATGAAAAACATCATTGCTGACCTGTGAATCATCAAGTATTTTCAATTATAAGCTGTGCTCACATCTGATGTTTGGACAAGAAAGAGAGATAGAGCAAACAGATGCAACCAACTAGCTTTGCTGAGAAATTAGACTTCAACTCCAGTGTTCAAATATCCTGTACTAGAAAGCACACACAGCTTCCAGCACCGTTATTGCTATTCATGGGAAAAAAGAGTGAAATCACAGATACGGAAACAGGAACACAGGCATTTGCTGAAAATCGAAGAGAGCCCATATACACAGCCTGGAAATTTTCCTTTTGTAATTTTATATAACTTTGTTTGCTGTGGTGGGGAGGATGTTAGGTAGGAAGAACAAAAGAAAAAAAGCCTACAAAAATGCAGTATTCAAATAATAATATGCATCTGACAGATCGCAACAGAGAAAGACAGGCAGTCTAATCGTACTGCCCTCCTCCCCAATGGTATAGGAATAAAAGTGGATAAGTTTGTATAAATACTCATTTAGTCCTGTAGAGTTATTCCAAATACTCTAATTCAGATCATTTATTGTGAGATGCCTTTACAGCAATGTTATTTTATTATGCACAAACAAGCAAAATGCAGCAATCACTTGACTAAAGACTTGAAAAACAATCCAATAAAGAGTTTGGGTTTTTTTAATTGGACAGTATATTCAATATAAAACTAGAGACTGGAGAAGTCACTTTTTAAAATGTTCTTGATTAATTCCTCATGCTTCTGCTTCCTCCTTCCCATCTAGACAATCTCTCTTTTAAGGCTATTTTTTGGTATGCATTCTTAGTATTTCTAAGATATATAAACAGAAGTCCAGGGAAGTCCACATTTCAACATCCTTGGTTATCCACTGAAAACAGGGCACCAAGCCCTGACTAGTTAATTCACCCATGATTAATTCAGGACTTCACACTTAGTAAAAGGCTCAAAATGAAATAATAGGATTATGGGTGTTTATCCATGGCACCTGGTTTAAACATGTAACCATATAAAGGTAGGTTAAACATCCAGATCAAGCTTTTCAATGTGCCTATTCATTTTTCACAACTGACTTCAGACTGTTCTTAACAAAGCCTCATTTTCAGAAAAGCGGGAAAGCCAGTCATTCTGAAGATGTTGTTAGTTGATAACTCAAAAATCAGTGTTTGGTTTTGTGGGGTTGGGTAAACAATAGCAGACGGGAGGCAGAGAAGAGACAGGGGTATACAGCTACCTCTTCCCATACAATTCTTTTCCAGTACACTGAGCATGGCTAATCACTTATCTACCAGCATGAGTTTTGCAGCACCTACAAAAGCAAACAAATTAATTTGCCTTCTCTATTCTGAAGATACAGTGATTTGAATGAAAATTCTGACTCAAGAAGTCTCTGAATCTGTAGCTGTATTCTTCCATGTCCTGTTTTTTATAATCTACCCTAAGCATCCACTATTGCCCGCTGCCAGAGACTGCACACCAAGCTAGACAGACCTTTAGTTAGACCTGGTCTGGCCAGCTTACATACTTCTGATATGAGTAGATAAAAACATATAGGTATGTGGCATAGGTGGGGACCAGAGTTCTTTGAACCAGTTGTAAAAAGCCATGATTTTACCTTCCTGTAACGGGTATAATTTAACAATTTTTGTATACTCCATCAGCATCATACAACAATCTGGATAATAACGAGAAATTCTAAAAATACTTAAGGGATATTCCAAAGATCTGATAACTAAGCAAACAAGACCAACATTCAAGAAGGTCTGTCCATCTCCATAACCTGCACAAGTTACTTTTCTTAGGAGTTATTTCTAAGTGCACATCAGAAAGGTCCAGCAGGCTTAATGTAAAAGACTCTTAATTGTAAGTTTAGCTTAGCTAAGCAGACAACTCAGCTACTGGAATAAAAAGCAATGCAATTTAAAACTAAGGTATGATCACACAGACTGGAAGTGCTTCCGGAGTAGATTGTACCAAGAAAAATATTAAGGTCAAGTTCTATGAAAATACAATTAAAACAATAATCTTTTTCCTAAAATTAAGTTGTTGGGGGGTTTTTGTGGTTGTCATTGTGGTTTTTTTTAAACTATATGCCTGTGCTTGAGAGGTGGGAGTCTATTTAAAATTAAAGAATGAAAAATATATAACTGAGATTAGGAGGATGAATTGCATAATGATCAAATGATAATACTGCAGCTTAAAAATCCCCTGTCCTGGTTAAACTTCAAAGCACAATTAAGTATAGAACATTTTCCATTAATTTCAATGGACTTTTAATCTCACAGCTGCACAGTCTTTGGCCCAGATACACCTTATCCAACTTTACATGCCTTCACTGTAGAAGTCCACATCTGTGTTAGAAAGAGACTGTTATTTCAAGACATTATTTATCTGACCTATTTTTATCTTCATTAATACAAGGCAAACTGCATTAAAGAAATTCCTATTTCCCTCTATCATCTACAAAGGGAAAGCAAGGCAAACAGCTTAAGTGTACTGATCTGTACTACGAAGACCCATATCTGGACAGATTAAATCCACCCTTTATCCTCTTCAGATACCCCTGGAATGAACAGAAACTCTACCAAGATACCAATTGATCAATAGATAGAGCCACAGTCTCCCTTACAATACAACAGATTTTACTTTTACTGGAAGTTAGGTCTCAGGATGTGTGCAACTTGAAGCTCATAATCAACCATCTGAGCACAAGTTAAACAATAAATGAATTAAAGAATATATTATTAACAGTTGCAATTATATGCCTAGTACACCAGTGAACTGAAGTGATTGACAAGTGTTCGCTTGAGGACAGAGAAATGCAAGAAGCTAATATTTTTATTAATTCACATGCTAATTTTGTAACTTGTGACCGCAGAAAACTTTTAAAACAAAGGGCAGCAACATGTTTTCAAATTACCACAGGAAAAATAAAGTAATCCCACCCCCCACCAGTCAAACAATTTTACAGCCAGCAGAAGGCACAAAACCACATGGAGGAGATATTCTTAATTAAGTGCAATATAAGAAGAATAATGGTTACTCATATTCAGTCTAAACAACTATTATCAAAAGGACCTCAGTTTTTTAAAATAAGCCATTTAAGAAAGGCTTACTGTTTTAAACATAGGCTGTTTCCGATTATAAAGTAGAGCTTTTAATTAAGATTAGTAAAACCTAATTCAAGCTATAATTTGGTTCCTTCAGTTAGCAAATGTCTATTAAAACTGAGCAATTAAGGTTAAATGGGTTGAAGCATTAGAAGCACTCTCCTCTGCTTCAAATACTATAATAGAATAGTGACTAATTAAGACCAGAAGACATATATTTCCCTTAAGTTTTATACTTCCTGGTTGATCATAAAGTTTATTAAAGAAGAATACACTGGTAAACTAAATTTTCAGTGGAACATAACATTGTTAGATGTTTATATGTTACAGCTTACCATGCATAATTTAAAATACAGGATACAAATTCTGTGATTTTATAAATAGAGTATAAAGTTTGCTCCTATTTTGGCTTTTCTCCCTTATTCTTATATAGTTCAGTAGTAAAAATATGTAGTAAACTTTCCAGTAGCCTATTTCCCCCTTTTGACAGTTGTGTTCATACTTGGCATAATGGTCTTAAGCACATACATTGCCTGTATGTACTTTTGACAGGTAAAGGCAGAAGTGCACTATGGTTTGTATGACTTCCATAAACCACATTCCCACCTCACCTTCCACTTCCCATTTTTACAGCTTCTCCAAAGACCAAAATTCTTTGTGCTTGGTCTCATTTTGAAGATCAAGTTATTTTAGCAAGTTCAAGCAAAATCAGCTGAGCAAGCTTCAGACCTGTATGTCTGAGGGTATGACACACACACACACATATTCCTGCTCAACGCTCACCCAGCAGAGAGCCCCCTATAACACACCCAAATGGCAAACCTCACATACGTTTTCTGGACTCTTCAGGACTCCCAACAAGCACATAAATCTCGCCAATATAAATGAGATAATGTAATCAAGGCACCAGACTGTCTATTTTATTAAACACCAGACCTACAGAATACGCTGTGTGCAAACAGAATCATTCAGATGGCTTCACAATTATAAACACTAGGACCTTCCTCAATGAATGGCAACGTTAACAGAAATACACTAGTCCTTCCAACATGCATCCCTTCAGTCCAGCCTCCTGCTAATTCAGGCAGTTACATCATGTAATCCTATTCAGAATAAGGACTGATGTTGTCTTCCCATTGCAGAGTAGGCTGCAGCAACTACCTGTTACCTTCCATACAGATCACCAAAATATTTGTCTTAAAAACACCTAAAAATTACCACTGGTGCCTAATTATAACATCAATATTAATGGTAATGACTAAAGTAAATGCCTTTCAGGATAAGCAATACAGGAACGTATTCTATTAACTCTGTTCTACTCAGACACAGGCTAACACGCAGGATTACAATTTGAAATTCCTTGGGATACTTAAATATATTTACAATTACAATAGAGGTTTTCTGAAGTAATGATAGCACACACAGGTATTCATATATGCATATGCACTCACTTTGGGAAACAAAGCCCAGTGAAAGTGCTCAGAAATGTGCATTGGAAACTTTTGTATTGACTCAAAGTACAATAAGCTATTCTAGAACATGGATGCAATTCTGCTGCTATCCTGAACAGATTTGTGTGTACTACCTGTTCTGAGTAAACACTAAAGGTTTTGGGGTTTACTTCATAAGACCACATGTGATGTGGTCAACAGATTTATTTTTAAATAATGCAGTTCTCACACTTCCTGCAAGAAAAAGAATTTTTAAAAGATTTCAAAACAAAAAGAGTGAAAGGATGTAAAGTGCCAGAAGCATAAAGAAGAGAAATAATTTTATACAGAAGAGACTGTTAACATAAAAATTAAGTGACAATACCTTGGATTTTATCTATATAACAAAAAACCAAAAAGTTGTTTCTTATTCGACTGGAATGGTTAATCGTAGGAGAAACAACAATCTGTTTGGGCTGTTTTCATTGTTAAGCTTTTGAGAGAACTATAATAGAAAAGTTCTTCCATTCTAATCACTGTAGTTGTAAAACTATATACAGAACAAGCAGCTTCCATTTTCCCATAGGGAAACAGTCTACACCTAATGAAATAGACTGTACCTAACTAAACCATTTTCATTTTCAGGTTTTTATTTCAGGAAAACAGGCTGAGGTTGCCTATTCCTGCCTTATTCCCTGGCTCACTCTTACAAGTCAAAACACTCGAGTCAGAGTAACTCTGGCAGCCCTCCTTCCCTCATTTCTGTATTGCACTCTGAATACGTCTACACACTCCAGTCTGAACAGAGGTAAATTCGCTTTCCTAGGAATTCAAGCCACGCAGAAGCCACAGGGTTCCACTTGTGCCTGCCCTCTAGTAGCCAAATAGTTCACAGTTAGCCTCCCTAGTGAAGCAGTCTCATGGCTTTGGGTCAGTCTGCAACACAGGTCAAGCAAAAATGCACCCAAGCAGACAAAGTCACTATGAGAGCCCTGGGGAAAATCCCATCACAGGCAGAAGCAAGAGCAAGCAATTTGGAGCACATGCCTTTCGGGTGTCTATACCAAGACTGGTATCAAGGACCAGGTGAACTGCACCATTGTGCAAGCACTAACTGGGCTGCTTTAAGAGAAAAGTAGCACGTAGGGGGAAGGACATGGAAAGAGGAACTTTGATCATATTCATCTTTACACAGGTTGGAACACATAAGAAAAATTGAAAATTCTAAATAAAGCCAGACTTTGGTGCTTGTACTGTAAAACGTACAGTTAGATAACACTATGGGCATGTCTCCAAGTCACAGTTTCAGTGGAATCCTTTTCCTAGACAGTTTAGCAAACAGAAAAGTGCAAAAAGAATAAAGGCACAACTCTACTCAGTAAAGACACTAACATCTCTCAAGGTATGAAGTAAGCCATCCTCAGTATGTAGTCATTCAGGTATCAAATTCCTCCTATATATGTGCTGCCAAAAAAAAATTAGATATGCATTACCTATACTCCTCATTCAGCAAAGTAAATACCCACTGACTTCAACCACTTTTTCACTGTAATGGGAAAATAACTTGCTTGAAAGTTCTTAATATAACCTCTGCTTCCAGATGATGGAATCAGAACAAAGGCACTTCAGTGCAATTTCCCTCTGACAATAGCAAGAACTAGAATTCGTAGCAATTACATCCTACAGTATTTTCAGCATAGGTATGTCCAAAAAATAACAACTCCTGCAGAGGTTCCTATTCTCTAGTTTCTGAAGCACATTCTGCAGCAAACACCCTACAGCTCCCACCCCCTCAGGAACATTAATAATCACCAAATCAGTATTATGCATTTTTTTTTTTTTTTTATAGTTCAATTTATGATGCTCCCCGAGCACAATGCCTTGATAAACCTAAGGACTGTCAATGATTTGTGCAGACTAAGGCATGGCAATGCAGAGTTTAGCAATCTCAGGCTGAGAGAGTAAATGAAAATTGGCTTTTCCTCTGAGATAACAGCTCAACTGCTTAACAAATTCATTATAGGGATCACAATGATCTGAAGGTCATTTCATCTATTTAATATTTCTGATTTTGACTTTGGTGCCTGTACTGTAAAACATCATCAATAGTTGTGAAATTATGGTCTTGAATTTGATATATTATCTGTGGGGTGCTCAGCACCAAACCGCTCATGTGTTAGAGCATTAAGTTCAGGTCTGAAGCACCTGCATGATGAAGGTCTTAAATCAGCTTATTTAATGATCCAGATCATCTTTTTTTTTTTTATTTCTTGCTCACTAAATGAAAACCTGTGATCTTCTACAGCTCCAGAGAAAGAGCACTCTGAAGTAAAATAAGACAGTATCTTCAATTTAATAAAGCACTTAAACAGAATTACTTTAAAGGGTAACAGCCTCTTAAGATTACGCACATGCTCAAGTACTCTGATGAATCAAGACATCTGAACAAAACAACTCTTCAAATTCTAATGTAAGTGTATTCCTTTTGCTGAGCATCTTAAATGTATGGAAAAGTCTTGAAATCTCAAGAGGGTCCATCAAACTCTATCTTCATTTTCTTATAATTCTGCCAAATATTTACATAAGGGCTAGAATTTTTCATGCAAAGAATCTGCTTTAAAATAGGAGCTTTTTTTTTTCAGATAAAATTTAAAACAAATATATATACTAAAAAAACACAAAGAAAAATACCCAGAAAGTTGGATGGTTTTTTGGAAGTAATTATATGGAAAATTTGCTGCTTTACTATGTTTAAAAAAATCTACCCCAATTATTTGAACAGACTCAACCTCTCAGATTTTGTTTCCTGTAAGGAGGCGGGGAATTACCTTTCAGTAAATTTCTTGGGACGGAAAAAGCTGGCCAAATTACAACTAAAAATTCACCAAACAAAACCCAGACATTTAAAAAAATCACTAAAAAAAAAAAAATCACAATCAAATAAATTCACAAAGTCAGCAGGCATCTGCTGAAACTTAGGTAGCTACAGTTTCCAAAAATGTCCTTCTTGGATGGTCTCCTCCATCCCAGGGCTACCTGAGGTTTGGTCAAATTTGCCCTGTAGTTAAGGCTTCCAGCTATCCTGGTCTAGAATGGGGTTGGACTAGTACCATGTGTACAGAGAATATATCCACCATCCTCTTCCACAGGTCCAGAGACTGTATAGACCAGTCTATACAGTCCATGATTCCCATTACCTCCACTGTGTCCTAACAACATCAGAGTGGATGCTACCTGGCTCAAATACAGAGAAGACAAAAGCCACTTACTTTACTGGAGCTTCTGTGGGCAACTATTAGAGAAGTAGCAAAAGATCAGTCCCCATCCCCTCTGGCATAATGAAACCAGAAGCTCCCTGACCACAAGATGCATCAGCTTATGCTCAGCCTCAGAACAAAGAACATGTATTTTGGTAGTGTGATGGACACATGGGAAGACAGTCTATAATCAAATGGAACTGACAAATGAGGACAAAGAGCCACAAAAAGATGTTTTTCCAGCTGGTCACCTGAGGCAAGAGCCCTGGGTCTGTGGTGGTAGGAAGAGAGGGAATGTGCTGAGGCACAGGTGAACTCTGAGCTGGTGGTATAATCAG
>JAOXNG010000001.1:83420666-83431164 GCA_028566535.1 Scolopax minor | reverse complement strand
GGTGAGGGGATTCAGAATATATGGCTCCCCTTGGTAAGCAGGTTTTTAAGCATACGTAAAAAAAAAAAATATTGTTGATTGCTATCACATCAGCCATTTTGTTGTGCATCAGCTATATTTGGATTGCTGCGTTAGGAAGAAAAGTAAAACTCAGTTTGATCAAGTTTTTGTATTTTCTTATAATGAATCATTCCTGTTACAAAGTAATGTACATGTACGATGGATATTGTTAACCAAATAACGATGGGGAAAAGATAGCATGCTTTTTAAACTCTCTGCCAGGAGCAGTTCTCTAACATAGTCCACGTAGCGGGGGGGTTGTGTCATAAAATATGTTTTCTATACTTAGTGAGTTTATATAATTACAGGTTAATTTTATTGCAAGGGTACATTCTTTTGACAATTTCCATCCTACAGATAATATTTAAGGTTCATTAGTGTATGTGGTAGTTATTTAACGCAGCAAGCTCATTTCAGTATTTGTTTAGGCTTTTTTTTTTCTTTTTAATGTCCCTCAGAGTCTTACCTTTTTTTATACAGTAATAGCTTTCCTCAAGGTATAGTTGTGCATCTAAACTAAAGTGAAAAAATCAGTTTGTCATAGATTTTACTCTGCTGCATTGAGTGAACACTTTAGAACTCCTTGACAGTATTGGAGACAGATGGGCTTTGCCTTCCTGACCTCTACCTCGGACCTCATATGTGCTGCTTCTGCATCTCTTACTTATGTTGTATTACTACTATGTTATTTCTGCCAACAGAACTGTAAATTGGGTCTTTTATGAGCATTTGGTATACATTTAAAGTAAGTAAAAATTTCTTTTAAAAAGCAGGTTTTCAAGGGAATCTGTTATTCTTTCTTTTAAAATCACATCAGGCTGGAATGTAGCAAACAAGTTGTCAAACCTGATGCATATACCCCAATGTGAATTTTCAGTGTGAATAAACTGTGAAATCTCTGGGATTTTTTTTTTTTTATGAAAATTGGCATTTTCCCATTTGGTTACTTGAGATGGGTGTTAATTTTCTCTGAGCTTATTATTCTACATTTGTCTACATTAAATAGCTTCCCTCTTAAATGCACCCTTCTCTCTTTCCCTCTTAGATCTCCAGATCTTTCTGGGTTGTTTCGATCTACCCACCTGCTGTGCTGTAGTTTGTCTTCCTCTTGTGTCTACTGTGTATTCAATCAATGTACAATTTACTTAATTTTCCAAATTATTAGGGAAGATATTAGATGGTATCAGTCCCAATATTAACTTCTGAGAAATGCCACTTGGCATCTCTTCCCATTTTGATGTTCAACTGTAAATACTGTAATTATGCTCTGTTTACAATATGTCTGGCAACTTCATATCTTCATTGCAATATTCGTAACCAGGCACCATATTTCCAGTGTTGGTAATAATTTTCCAGGCAGTAAAGTACCAAAAGTCTCATTAAAGTCTTGATAAATTAAATTAAAGCAAAACACTATCTACAAAGTAGCACTAAGTAGAAACTAAAAGAAATCATTTGAACTTTCTGTGTATGATTAGATCTGTAAAAATCTGTTGAGAAAACTTTTGTCCACCCACTAACCCATAAATAATGTTTCTATAAAATCAGATCTGCCGCATTCCCTTTGTGCGCTAATCCTGTCATTTTGCACAAGTTTTCTAAGCTATCTGGCATGACCTATTCTTGATGAAAAAAGATTGCTTTCCATCTTTTATGCATCTTCAGGTTACATCTAAGCTTCCGTGCTACATGTTTCACAGTGTTGCTAACTCATCTCCCACCCCCTTATGGTCCTGGAAGATGAGTGTTCTAAGGTCTTTTGAAGATCTTTGCTTACTCCATATGGGAGAAAGTCTTGATGAAAGTCTTCCAACCAGACTGATGGGTTTTTTGCTTGTTATTATGCAATGCTGAATGAAGTTACCATACAAATTGATGTCATGTCCAGTGGAAACAGCAGTAGCAACAACGATAGCATTAATAAGTTGCCCTTCATTAGTCTATGAGAACAGCAGATGCAGAAGTAACCAAGTCATATCAGCCAGCCCACCAGTCAGAAAACTTAGGAAGAGAAACAGCTATTCTGTGTGGGTTAAACTAGCTGCCTGCTAGATAGGCAGTAGTACAAGTCTGTGCCTACTGATCACTACTGTTCCTTAGCATCTCTTTTTGTTTCTGCACTTTATTCACCCTGAAAAGAGAGGTTTGCCATTGCCTCTCTGTGAAATCAACCTCATTTTCTTTCTATATCATAGTAATGTAATCTCTAAAAAACTGCTGAACTTTGCTGAACTTTCCATGGCCAATCTTTATTTGCCCTTACATCACGGAGCCATCTCTTTAGAAAATGCTTATGAACCCAGTCAGGACTTCAAAATTTAGAGTTCTTCAAGATCTCCGAACTCAGTAAGAAAGCTAAATTTCATGCAGTTGCATGTTTAGTATCCTAAAATAAATTTTTTTTCCAGCCTTGAAAATACGCATCTATCTTTTTCAATGGGTTTGTTTAGTTGGAGAACTCCCAATTACAGTTCATGTTTGTTGTCCATATATGACTGTCCTTAATGAAAAGGTGAGCTATCTAGAAATTAAAAGACTGGTCCCCCAGGTCCTGTCTTTTCATTTCTAGTTACAGCCCTGACCTTCTGTCTTCACAATTTGTGAAAATAAGTACAAGCTATAGATATTCCTCCTTTATAAAACAGGTTAATTAATTGTTGCAGAGTACCTTGAGAACACTGTGGTAAGTGTCTGAGTGAGTGCTAATCGGCATTAACTTAGTGTGTTTACCTGTAGCTATCTGCATTTTTATATATGACCTGTAAACAGTTACTTACTGCTTAAGAAGTTTTTGTTGCAAAATAAACCATGAGAGTTTGATTGGTTTGCATAACAATCCAGTCTCAAAGGCCTTCTAGATATTTACCATTTGTATGTGGTTAAATATTTGCAATAGCAGTTGGGTATTTTGACCTCTATTATTATCTAAACCTCAATGGTTATACTTAATTGCATAGAAGAAATGGGAGACTGTTTTTTGTCAGAAACCCATGCTCTAGCTCTCTTGGGCTCCAAAGGCAAGACTTCAAGTGCTAGATTGAACCTCTACTCACTAGCAAAATATTAACTGCCTTAAATGTTAACTACTCTAGTATTATCATCAAGCAGAGAGCAACCATTTTGAAATGCAAGCTGCAAGGCACAAAAGCTTTTTTTTTTTCCTATTTAGGAATTAGTATTTGCAATACCAGCAACTTGAACCACAGATTATCTGTATGGATGTTGAGGGAGAGGAGTATAAATATCGGATGCTTAATGAGAAACTTGTGAATACCAAAATGTTAAATGTGTCCAGAGCAATCTTCAATTTTAAGGGTGGCTATGTTTGGCCTAGGGGGCTGATGCTTTTGAGAGTGCACTGTACAGTCTTGGTTGCCAGGTCTGAATAAGCATTAGAGTGCACTACTACTTATAGTGTAGCATTACACTCCTTACAGTGTAGCCCAGAGGCTGGGAGCCATTGTGGTTTTTTTTCCAATAGAAACCCTGACACCATGAGTTATTATTTTTTCATAAAAAGCTAGGCACAGGAAGATGCACTCTGTTTTCATCCCAGCAAAACACAGGATGTGGCCAGAACATATTCACAGACCTGGAAGCAATCTTGTGTAGAGAATAGCCATAGTAGCTATGAAGGTAAAGCACTTACTGTAAATTAGAATGTACTTTTAAACAGCCTCACATATTCTGGACTGCTGTGAGAAAAGTTGAACTGGCAGATAGAATAATCAAAATAATTTTTATAATAATTCTGTATAATGTATTTTTGACTGCTCAGCCTTCCCAAAGATTAAGCCATCTTCCAGAGGGGCTTAATTTGTTTTTCAGCAATGTACAAAACCATAACATAGAAGTTAAAATACAGCAAGCAGGAACACCAGAGAGGTGACAGAGAATCCATTCTTAGGTGTTTTCAAAACTTGGGAAGACAGGCATGGCTGACCAGATCTAGTGGTGGTTTGTGGTGGACTGGACTGAAGATCTCCAAAGGTCCCTTTTGAGCAATGTTTCTGTGATTCTTTCAGTCCCACTATGGAGCTTAAGCTAGGTGTCAGTGTTGGTACCTGGAAAGAACAGGTATCAACAAAGTCCTTATATAATAGGGAGCTTTGCTGTTAATATAAAATTCTGTACAAGCAGCAGACTGTCCCAACAGGTGGTTTGGCAGCTGAAATAATAGTGGAAATTTGAATTTGGATTTGAAGCAGAAGGTCTTTTCTGTGTCATCAGATGTCATTCATGGAATCATATTAATAAATGATTAGTGAGTATTTCAGTTATAGATTTCAGCCTTCTATTATAGTTCATTACCCCCACAATGCGTTATTAGTTTGCAGGTAAGAGTTTTAGCGTTAAATGTAGCTGGGTTGAAGATAGGCTATGCAATCCACTTGTGCCTCTGCATTGCTGAAGATTTTAATTGCACAATTACACACTGTATTTGCACAAAACCCCCTGATGCATTCAGTGAACAAGATCTGCTGTGCTTGCTGAATAAGTCAACTGTATATTATTCTTTTTATAGTCATTATTCAGAATTGCCACGTAAAAATAAGTGCCTGTAAAAGTGCACATACACTTTTGTATCAATGTGAGAGCACCTCTCTGAGGTTCATTCTTGAATGTGTGATCCTGAGTGTTGTTACATCTGCTTCTCTGCTGTGCAAGGTTCCAATAATGGACTCTTGTCATACTGCATATTTTTTTTTCATTGAGTTTTTTACAACTCTGTTGAATGGAATAACAACAGAAGACATGCAATAACTATGTAAGACCTGAAGACTAGTGAACTGATCCCTCATCAATAATCAGAAGCTGTTTGTGTTTTGCAAAGATTATACTGGCTGTTCTGCCAATGTCTATTATTGCCTCAAATTTCTAGAAAAGATGTGCATCTGCAGAAGAAGAAGTGTTCTGGGTGTATGCTCTGATCTTGTGGAAAATGGCAGGAATTCCAGTGGCATTTTTTAGTAAAAGGTGGATTATTGTGCATTAATGGGGGTTAATGCAGGGTAAGAGTATACATTTTACTTGACATAAGAAAAGAAATGCAAGTGGCAGAAAGAAAACATCTTCCTAACCACTGAATTTCCATAATGCTTCTAAGCAGCTGTACACAAATGCAGGAGAAACTTTGGCCCTCCTGATTTCAAACAGGCATACAAGGTGACAGGAGATCATTTTATCTCTTTCGGTGTTTTTTTTTTTTTTTTTTTTAATTTTCCACAATGTGGGAATGGAAGGGGTAATCAAAGCCCTCTTGCCAAACATACGACAATTTCATTACTGTAAATGACATATTGGCCTGGATAGCTTAAAGAAGCCCTTTAGGATGAGATTGCCTCTAGACTCATTATCCAGAGAGTGGATTTTTGCTTGACTTTGATTATCTGGAGGGATCTATTCATATGAAACAGAACCTCATTTTTCTTTTTGCAGAATTAGTTTTTTCTAGTGTCTATGTATTCTCATTTCCTCCTTCATTCTTTTGTTATAGGCCATCTGGAACTTCAGAAATTCTCATTTCCCAGTCAGGGAAAATGGGAGAGCAAAGATTAATATCAGCCTAGAAAGACATTTGTGACTATTTGTCCTGCAGTGACAGACTCCCAGGCTGGACTCCTCGGTTTTTGTAGCTTCTCTCCAATGGAACGTTGATTAGATATGGCCCTTGCTTGTTTATACACAGGTCAACAGCTCTCCTAAAACATTGTTGTTTAGATAATGGGAACTGAGTGAAGAAAGTTAGGGGTATGTATGCGGGAAGTGGGTTTTTTTTCTGCTTAAGTACTGTTTTTACTAAACTTAGCATTCTGGGTCAGGGCCGTTCAGTGAACTCTGGCTATGGCGGAGAAGATGGCCGAATCCCTTCCAGTGTAAAAGACATCAGCCTGTAAATTGCATTAGTGAGTAGCAGGCACCAGCTCAGCCTAAAGCAACCTTGACAGGGGGCTTATGCTCCAAATCACCATCCCACTTTGGTGTGAGGGCTGGAAATGTGTTCCATCCTGTTGGCCCTTTTCTTGGTGCACCCAGCTATCTATACTGTTCCAGTATGCAGCCCAGTGTCTTTGCTCAAACTGTATACTCCAGTGTGGTCCTACTGCTTAGCTATGGGGGTGTAACTCTCATCTGATCTGATACTTTCTTGAATGATTTGTTTTTTTATCACTAAGTAGGTGACTTTGTTACACTCCTCAAATGTTTTCTCTCTTTGTGAGCGTATGGGCGCACGCGTGCAAAATGAGGCAGACTTATTTTTGTTCCACACAGCCTCCAGGTCACCCATATCCTAGGTCTCCTCCTTCCTCCTCAATCTTTTCAAGAACAGCTATAATAGTCTCTTTCATTCCTCACTGAACTCAGTTTCCATCAGTAAAATAATGTAGCAAAGATTTATAGATTCATTTCATGAGAGGGACACGCTTTCATTTTGCCAGTGATGAATCATCTAATGTTTACTTTCCCAGACCTTGTACAAATCTTTACAGTCATTGAGGTGAACATCAATTAAAATGAAACTGTATTAAAATAAAATATTGACTTCATTTAACATAATAATACCTCCCAAGCTGTGAATGTGGCTTCCAGATAGAGCAGTAGCAGCAGCAGCAGTGCAAGATATCATACTGCAGGTTTCATTCCCTGTAAAATTCACAGAAAAGAGTAACTTCTGCCTCAAAGTGACCACTCTGATTCTCAGTTCTTATGCTCCCTTTCAAATCCACAAAAAGGCTATTCAGTAACTTGCACATGACTAAAATACTTAGGGACTCAAAAATTTGTGTTATTGGACAAAACCATAATAGAAGATTTTGTAGGTAAAATAGCTGACCTCCTATGTTCTCTTCTTGCTGCACCCTCACTTGGTCAGAAGACCCAAATACAAATAACTGAAGAGGAATTACTTCTGTACTGTTTCCTAAAGCAATAAAACACAACTCTAAAATTCTTGCAAACCTTAGATTAAGTAGATTTTTGATCAGGTGGCTTGTCCAGCTGTTTTCATGTCCAGCTCTGTGAGTGCTACAGTTTTGTATGGATGGATGTGGAAATATTGGATGGGGAGATACTACAGAGTGCTGGGTTTTGTTTGCTCAGAAATACGTTTTTAAAATGTTAGATGTTCCTTGATTTTTGAAGTTGGGAGCTATTTGGAGCTTTTTTAAATGAGTGACTTGCAGACAGACAATCAATGAGAGTAATTTATGTAGTAATTTATGTACTGACATGGTACTAGAAGAAAATGAAAATCATGAGTAGGAATAATAGATTCCACTCATTATTTAGAACTGAGGCATCTCAAGTTTCAGAAATTTTGGGGAGAAGGTTGGCATCTAAACCTGTCTGATGTGGCTGAATTGCTATGGTTAGAATGCTGAAGATGTTTTATTTCAGGCATTCAGTAAAAGGTAGGTGAGATGTGGCAGATGTGTAAGAAATAGCAAGATGTTTAGAAGAGAGAAAGCAAAATTCATCATCCTGTTGAAATACATTAATTAACAGTCTGAGGCACATAGATACAGGTTTAATTGTATTTTAATAGAATCCTGCAGTGATATTTTTATTTCCTCTTCCATACTTACCAGAAGCCATTTTCCATTTTGGAAAGTACTACTTCTAAAAACACTTAAAACCACAATAGACTGTAGTTTAGTTTGCAGCATATGGAAGATCATAAATGGCTTTTCCTGCAAAATGATTTTGATCTATTAAATTCAACTGCTCAGGGAAGGGAGTGGAGAGAAATGTAAGATATTGAACTCCTGAAGTGTGAAAGGTTTTCCAGTGGCAGAAAGTGAGACTTAAAAGTGCATTCTGGCTGTTTTGTTTCAACATTAGAAACAGATCACTGGATTTTTTTTTTTTTTGTTTTACTAATGGCACTTTGCTAAAATTGGTGCATTTCATGTGATAAACATGTCTTGTTTTTTTACATATTTGGAAATTTGAGTCTCATTCAGTAGTCACTAGGTATACAGGTGCTATTGCTCATGTGAGCAATCATGAATACTGCAGTACAAATTCAGTGTCTGAAAGGAATTAGGGAAAATCATTAACATTCCTGAAAAAAAAATGTGTATGGACCACAATAAAAATTTCTGAGGTTCCAAGTAATTTTTCTATAGCATGTTAAAGGAACACAGTTTGTTATTATTATTAACCAATTAAACTCTGCAATAGGTATGTGAGCAAATGAAAATTTAAACTAAACTACTTGTAACATCTGAAGACATTGTGTGGCTTTATATTTCTGTATGTGATTGGGGATTTGAATTTGCTTGTTTTGTAGCAATGCTTCTAGCTTTACTTAAATTTGAGAGCAGGCAAAGAATATATTGCTTCAGTTTAATTAGCTCGGTAGAAAAAAGTCCTTTCTTGGGCAGTAATTATTAGTTGTATATTATTAAATGGAAGTAGTTCACATTCAGTTACTTAGCAGAAATAATTGAATCTTCTGATCCAGTAAACTAGCTCACTTTGGATTCAGCTCGTTTTTAATTTAAGACCTATAGAAGAGGAGACCTGTAATCTCACTACAGGGAATTGGCTTCACTTTCCTGCAGTTCATAAACCACAAGAGTGAAATTGCAATCCCCCACAGCAGTTTTCTCTTTATTTTTCACATTTGCTTGAAAGTTTAATTTTAAGTGACAGAGCTGATTTTAAAGTTTAAAGTGCTTTTGCTATTGTTGTTTTGGTGGGTTTTTTCCCCCCATTTTTTCTTAAACAAAAAGACTACCAGCTCTATCTGTAGTCTGGTCTGTAGTCTCAGACAGCAGCGATTTCAGGATGTTTCAAAGATGTAAACACAGTTGGGTACTGTGATGAGCCCTTTGGCGATATTCCAAGAGAAACACAAATAGCTAACTAGTTTGGAGCGGATCTACGTGGAGCTGATTCTCAGCTGGAGTAAATTGGCAGAGCTCCACCAGTTCTCGAGCTGTTTACACCTGGTGAGAATCAGCTTCCCTACTTCACGGTGGCTTGCGCATATATGCATATTCCCTACCTTTTAAACAGTAGATGTGTTATTACATCAAGAAGTAGATGGTGGCTTTCCATTGCACTCCATGTGAAGAACTGTAAACAGAGCCACCATCACAAGAACTAATTCTAATGCAGTTGTCTGAGTTCTTTTTCTTTTCCCTGACCAGATTTTAAGGGAAGAAGTAATTTACCGCTTGTTGTGAAGCTGCTTAACATCAGAACACTTCCTTTGGATTTGTTGTTCATAAATTAATTTTATTTAATAAATTAGCATTGTTTAATATGAGGATTTTCTTCCCCAGAAAGAAATCAGAATAAATTGGAACCAATATTAAAACAGAGGGCTGCACCTGTGTTTGTCAGATCTTTCTAGTCACATAATTTACATCAAATAAGTGTATGATTTTTTTAATATTATCTCAGAATTCCTGAATGAGCATCCAGGTGTTAAAGCTGTACTTTTTGGTATAGAAAGTTATATTGCAGCAGTTGGTTTCCACCGCTGTACTGTGGGGGGAATTTAGGACTGCAGCAAACATGAATTTGGAATTTAAGATTCCTGTTAACTTCAGGTAGGAACATGACATATGAAGTATCAGTATGTGCTTTTTTAAACAAGAAGTAAGTTCATCTGTTGCTAAATGGAAGATGTTAAAAATAATACATTTTATGCATATATGTACACATGCTGTATTAATTTATTAGTTTTGGAAGCATTTTCACTCACTGCTTCTTTAACTCAAAATGGCTTTGAATTTTCTAAGGAAAAGAAGGGAAAAAACAAAAAGGAAGGAAAAAAAGAACTGGCAGACAGTTAGTCCATATGGCCTAATTACTCCTGATATTTTGAGAGAAGAATGTAAACCTGGTGAGTTACTAAACTGAGAAGTGGCTACTGTGAGGGCCATTTTTATCAATTCTCAGTGCACCTCTTACACATCCTACCCATTTTAGGGATGCTTCATCTAGAAGAGTCCCTCCAGGAGCTGCATCATAAAAACCCCCACAAACGTAACGTTTCCGTTTGAAGGGATATTCCATCTCTTCACTTAGCAAATTTCTGCGAAGTCTTAGAGGACTACAATAAGCACTAACTAGCTGGATGTGTGGAAGGACATTCTTTTTCTTTATCTGCCTGGTCATTTGATCATGAGAAACTGTAAAGATGCCAGGCGTAGATGGGCCTCAAATTACTTTTCCTTACTGATTGGCCTGTTCACGGCAAGTTTTACATTAAAATGAGATGGTGACTGTAATGTTGACAGAGGGGCTGTTAACTTCTTCTCTCTTAGCCCTTCTTCTTTCTCTGAGTGTCAGCTACTAGCATCTGACATACACTCTGCATAGACTGGCTCTACCTGTGTTTTTACATATCAGAGAGACTGAGGGAACAGACTCCAAGACATCAGGAGTTCAACACTTTAGCCCTGCATTAAACCCGTAAGAC
>JAOXNG010000001.1:83400785-83413687 GCA_028566535.1 Scolopax minor | reverse complement strand
AACCCCCGGCTGCCAGAGGGACTCACTGCCTCCCGACAAGCAGCGTTCAGTCCCCCCTGCATCCCATGTGCTCAGGGAAGAAGAAGGGGCTGCTCGTTGTTCAGTAGGACAGGGACAGATATTTTCTGATCTTTTTCCCAGATCTGATTTTTTTTTTTCCTACCACAGATTTTTAAGCAAATGCTTTGTTTTCTAGACCCTTTACATTTTATATTTTTTTTAATTAAAGCCCACAGCTTTTCCCACAGGAAAATGGAAAAGAGCAAACCTGGCAAAAAGAAATAGTGATCTGAGGCATCCGCTTTGTTTAATAGAGACTATTTTTTTTTCTGTTTTATTTAAAAGTTTAAATAATCATTAGAAGAGTATCCAGAGTCTGGGTCTCAAGTCCTCATGAGAGAGTGTGGCAACCATCCTGCTGGAGATACTGCTATCGCCTGCTCTAACATGCTCTTTCACCCCCTCCCAAATGCAATTCTGAAGAGACAGCTCTCCTCTTCCTCCCTCTGTGACCCTAAAACTCCAGTGGCAAAGACTTTTGCTTACTCAGCAGCAGAAGAAAGAGGATTAACCCCGTCTTTCACAAGGAAGATTTTACCTCCATTTGCCAATGCCCCCCTCTCCCCTGTATTTCTAAAATGCTTAAATCAGCTTGCTTTTGTAAATCCCATATTCATTTTTTAATTCACTGAATGAATTAATTCAATCCTGGTCCCATACAGGAACACTTTCAGATCAGCTAGGAACAGAGTGAAAAAATCCCATTTTAAAAAACAAAACCCAAACCAACAGAAAACAAACAAACAAACAAAAAAAAAGTGCAATTCCAGACCGGGGAGTGTCTCTCCCTCACTTTTCAAAAGCCTGGATACTTACAGCCCCCAGCAGAGCTGAGTATGCCATCTCCTTCTGCCACCCACCTTCCCAGGAGCAGCTCTGTCTCTACCAGTTCACCTGAGAGCCCAGGGAATAAATAGCACAACATCACCAAGGCCTGGGGATAAGTTTTCCTTTCCCAGGAGCTGGAAAGCTGTGCTGAACATACTGCCTTCCTTTCCCCAGACTGTAATAACTTGTTGTCATTAGACAACAGCATTATTAAATGCTCCTTCTTACTGCTGCTGGGATTGGCATCCATCTCCTATTTTACCAGACCCTTAGAGTGGGATTTATTCAGCCAAACTTGGAGGGCTACCATAGAGAGGTCTCCATTTAGGTAACATATTTAAACTTCCTTTATACAGGCAGTGGAAAGAAATGGGATCTTCAGGAACCTACAAGAAAACTGGAGAGGGACTTTTTACAAGGGCATGTAGCGATAGGACAAGGGGTAATGGCTTCAAACTCATTGCCTCTCTGAGGGCTTTAGAGAGAGAGGGGGTTCAGAGACTGAGAAGTCTCTGAATGCCAAGGATACAAATCATTTAGCTTGTACATAATCTGAGCTCTAGTAATCCCAACGCTTGGATGTCTGTAGCTCTGGCTCTGTTCACCCTGTTGCTCAGCCAGTTCAAGTTCACTTTCAGTAAGTGGCTGCCCTCCGGTGAAGCTCAAGGGAGAAAATTCAGGAAAACTGCTCCTATGGAAAAAGGTCCATGATGGTTTTAAGTGCGTGAGAAGGGCAAACCCTCACTGGCCTGGCCTATGGAGATATTTAGATACTTCTGCCTCCTTTTCTATCCCCACTCTAGCATGGGAGAAAAAGCATCTTTGCTCAAGTCACCCTAGCTTAGGCTTGTGTGTCTCTCTCCTTCCATTCAAGACTAGCAGAGAGGGATCCCTGCTGACAGGGAGACTGGTACTCTCTTGCACGGTTGCTATGGTGCTGTGGGCTTCTACTGCCTTCCTGCTGCCTTTTCCAGATCTGTCAAGGGACAGGGATTAGTGCAAATGTGGCAGTGACACAGGTCAGCAGTGCTTTGTCATGGGCACTATTGAACTGTGCACCAAGGTCTTTGGTAAGAGACCGGGCAGTCACACAGGAGAACTTTAAATACTTGAAGATATTTTAAAAGCAGACACCTGACACCTGCTTGCTGCCCTGCTTTTTTTTGTGCAAGCAATTAGCCATGGCTAGGAGCCCTGCAGTTGTCATCTCTATCTCAGTGTAATTTTATACACAGGAATATTCACAACATCCTGTTCCTTTGAACTCAGATGGAACAGCAAACTGTTCCTTTGCTCAGAAATGCCGCATTGTTCTCTCTGCTTAGCTGTTCTCTTACACATCAAGAGACAAGTCCAACATCCACTGAAGGTAACGGAAAGACATGGTTGGTTTTCAGTGGGGGTTAGATCAGTGTTCAGATAAATACACAATTCAGTAAGGCAGATTTTAACTGCTTCTCTTACTAGTAATACAAACATTACTCAACAGAGAGATTTTATCTTTATTTTTAAATTATTTCAAAGTTCAGAAAAGATTTAAGCTGTGTCCAACCAAGAGTTTGTATCTTTTATTGCAGGAAAAGGCTCAGAAACTTACTGTGCCAAAAACTATGAAATTGTGGGTTTCAGCTGATCTTCCTAACAGAGGCAATAATTAAAGTTGTTGTGAACACTGTATAAGGAGAAATCCATGCGTTTTTTTCCAAGATTGCCTTCTACTGCTTGTACACAGTGTTCAGCCTCTTCCAACAAGCATCCTAGAAAGACTCAGAATGTTATTTCCCCTCTCTTGGCAGGCAACCTTGGTTTTATGGCTGGGGCTTTAATCTTCCACGAGGCCAAGCACTATTAGAGAAATGGAACCTTATTCCAGATGGAATAGATATTCTTATAACACACGGACCACCTCTCGGTAAGAAAATACTAGTGCTCTTAGCTGTCTATGTCAGATGATTATAGAGTAACTGATGGCTCTCCTTAGACAAAGAGTGTAATCCTGGCTTAGAAAAGTCCAAAGTAACATCAGTACTGATTTCGGCAGCACCAGGGCTTCAGCTCGGTTTTGTTTCATGATTACCTGTGCTCAATGATAGGGAATTAAATAATGGCTTAAAAAAAAAAGCCTTAACACAAAAAGCCTTAATGAGCTTTATAAATGAGCAAAGTCTATTTCCTGTGTGTCTGTCCACTCTGCCACTGGTGAAATTAGGAGATTTAAAGCATGAAGCCTGCTTGAAAAGAAATGCAGGATAAGGATCTTAATTTTTTGGCACTCTTTTCTCCCTTTCTTGCATCAGCATTTTCCCACCATCAAGTACCCACTCTGTATTTTTCCTTATCATGCTGACTTGGTGCATCTTCTGCCTCACAAACCCAAATGCTGCCATTGTTTGCCTGTTCTTTGGACATTGTGAGTGAATTGCCTATCTTTAATACAATCTGGCAACACTAACAGACCAACAAGAAATAGTTTTGCATTTGATTTTTACAAATATTATTATAGGTGATATAAAAGCCAGGAGCGGTTTCTTGTATTCATAGATAATAGTGAAATTATCTGTATTATGGAAGTAATATAATCACAGAAACTTGTCCAGATTTGGTCAAGGCTTAAGGCTTTTAACATACTTTTCAAAGTATTTAAGCTATATTTAAGCTATATTTAATGCAACTATGTGTTTAACTCTCACTGATTTAATGAATGGATAAGAAAGTGAAGCATGTATTTAAGTGTTCTGCTGAATCTTACAGCAGTGGAGTGATTTGTGTGAAATGGAGGCAGTTGGTTTACTTAAAACTTTAGATTCCCCAGTTTCCTGAAGCTAAAACCCTCTTGTCTTCCACCCTTTCTTCTCTTCTTTCAGCACTTGGAGGAGGAAGTATCTAAAGAGTTTGTGTTTTGTTGTTTTCTTTAGAAAGACATGTTTGCATTCCACTGGTCACTAATCCTGGGGGAAAAGGCTTCTTTGTGAGCATGGTTTCTCACAGTGAGGGCATGTGTTTTGATACTTCACCTAAGAGGAGTCTCATGCCATGCCGTGACACAGGCTGATTTTAATATGTACCTGCATGGTAAAAGTGGATGGCAGAAATGAATTCTTTAGACCTGAGATATCAGCTCCAAATGGTTAGTAGTGGGGATAATTGATGGTAGGATCCAAGGCATGACACTGGGTCTTTGATACGGTTTTAGTTACAAGTCACATTTAAAACTCTTTCAGCAGCTTTTTTTTCAGCACTTCTAAAGCTCTTTTAAAAAACAGCTGATCAACTGTAAAGAAATCCAACCTTCCGCTGATCCAAAGAATATCCCTGTATGTAGCACTTGAAATTCAGTGTTGGAAGGTGGAGAGAGGGGTTCACACCACCCCGTTTCAGCCGCCTTTGCTAGTTTAGTCACCAGGCCTCTCCAGGCTGCAGAAGATCAGAAGAGGGAGGCGAACCTCTAGTGAGCACTGCAGAGCTGGTACTCAACAGACATGCTTTAGTAATAAATTTAATAATTGAAAAGTAATTTAATTATTGCAGTAATTCTGAGGAAGAGATGCTCCTCTCCACTGACTGTAATGGAGTAATGTGAATTCCCCCCATCCCCAGGTCTCAGTATTTGTTCTCTTTTCTTTTTTTAATTTTTGAGCTCCTACCATCCTCCAGGGATTTTCTTTTAAAAAAGTTTCTGCTTCTTTGTCTTTTTCTTACTGATACATTAATAGATGGCCCAAGCACAGAACCCTCTGCCTGAGGGCATCAGCTGTTGGTCTCTCTGACACCCATGGCAACAAATACATGACACTTCAAAAGAAACGAGCACTCTACCTAACTTACAGAAACTCCTTCTTGTGCAGCTCTGTCCACAGACATTTTGGGAGACAGGATCCTCCTTGACCCTCCCAGCCAATTATTTTAACCAGAAAGCTGATTTCTGTTGTTCTGATCTTGGACAGCATCACTAGAGCTGTTCCTAATGATCATAAATGAATAAATCATAAATAAATAGCAATCAGCACTCTTGAAAATTCCTTTTTTTTCTCCAGCATGGTTGCCTAAATTCTGTCCATCATCCGTTTTCTGTGCTTTTTCTCGTTCCCTCACTTCAAAAGAGCACATATCCTCCTCAGCTAATTAATACTACATTATTAAATAGATTTAAAATTGCCTGATTTAGGTGCAGAAGATATTAAGAGTTAATGGACTTTGTGTTTCCAAGCCAGTTAGGCACATAACAAAAATCTGAGGAATTTAATTTTTTTTTCTGTTTTAGAATAGTGCTCTGGGACAAAACCAGGGCAGGGACACACAGAAGGCTCACACAGGATGAGAAAACAAGGGTTAAAACAGCTTTATTGACAATTTAATTAGTCACCAGTTTATTATTAATAAAGATATGCCATATATTTAATAGTCTGCGTATAGTATAACTTTTAAAGTCTTTTCCCTGGTTGCTAAAGATCTGCATTTATGGTTCTTCTATTTATCTTCAAAAAGTTCACTATTCTTTTCTTTGTTTGTGTTTAATTTAATTTCACCTTTAAGTCTTCATTTGTAGCTGTCTGCTTGATTGTCTGTGACAAAGATTTATACATTCCTGACAGCTGCAGGAACCTGTTTCAAGTAACCAAACATTAAAAAAACCCTAAGATGAACTCTAATTGTTAGCTAGGTGTAATCAATTATTCTTAGTTTGTGTAGTCAGGTGTACATAATAAGCTGCAAACATATGGGAAAGCTTCAGAAGGGTGATAATGCATGTAAACAAAAACATGTTCAACATAAATAATGCTTAATTTAATGGAGAAGTTAATTTTATGGATTTTTGTTTGTGAAGTTTTTGAAGTGGAAATACTTTTGGCTTTATGTTCACCACAGACGTTTTGACAATTAACTGTTTCAAATCAGTGAAGTAACAAACCCTATGGTTTTGACATGTTTGCTCTGAAAAAAAAAAACAAACCATGACCAGATTCCAGGGAAGTTGCCGGCCACACTTTGACATCTTAAATACTTACTATTTCCTAACAATTAATTTTGACCTGCGTTGGCTACCAAGAGTGACTGGAAAAATCAGTTACCAGACCTGAGCATTGCTCTGCTCCCTCTGTAATTCAGTGGGACTTTGTCTTTCTACATCCCCCCAACAGGAGTCAAGCAGCATCTTCAGAGGCATCTGAATGAATTAGGAGTTTGTGGCCATTATCCTCCTCCAAAGAACTTCCTCTTTTTGACACTTAGGATGCATACTCATTTATGAATGAGTAACCATGATCCAAGGGCAAATTTTTACTATTTTCATAAAACCCCCCAGTATAATGAGCTCGGTTTTCCAACTATGGCATCTGAAAAGTATTTCTCAGTGTGTGAACCTACCCTGAAGCTCTAGCAAATCTGAGATCTTTTCCAAAGCTCGGATACCACAGTTCTGGTCTTTTAAGTCAGTTGGTTAGCTGCTATTTAGCCATGCTTGAGTGGACCTCAAAACTAAACATATGAAAACTGGGTACAGACTTTCTACCTCTGACTACTGCTTTCTCAAAGGCACAATCTATTCATGCGATCACAGCAATCTAAGACGGAGATACAAACCTATGAAAGGCACACAGGGAAAGTACCAGAACAACTAAAGAAAAACAGAATGATTATATCTTTTAGGTTTCCAAATATGAGCCTGATGAAAATGGCAGAACACTAGAAGGAAAACAAGAGTGGTTATTGCAAACCCTTAATACAACATCCTTCTTATACTACTACTTTGAAGGAAACACGAGACTTTAGTTGGCAGTAAGCATCCCCCGGCAGTATGTTTTTAGACATATAAGCAAGTTGGTGAACATTTTTGTCTGTGTTCATAAAAAATGCATTTTTATACAGCCTTCGTACAAGGAAATGTAGCACTTAAAACCAGCTACTGCAGAAGGGCTGAGTTTCTCTTCCTTTCTGAGGTCTGTAGACCTAGACTAGTGCAGCTTGCCCTATCGTGAAGTGCTTAGACCAGCTTTACCAGTTTTCCTGAGACCAGCTTTACCAGCTTTTTCTTAGTCCTTAATGAAAACATGGTTTTAGACATGCTGTGGGTTCCTTACCTGAGTTCCACTACTGTAAGATTCAATGTGATACTGATACAGTTTTATTATGAGCAACACAGATTCCATTACATCAGTTAAAGTGTTCAATTTTAAAATCTAGATCCTAGGACTAGATTTAAATAGCTAAATGCTGATTTAGATTCTGTAGGCATACTGCTTTTTATACCTCACTCTCTTAAGGGAAGAAGAACAGATAAGGCATTGCATTTTCCCTTAAACATCAGTGCAAAATTTGTTAGGATTTTTTTCCTTGAAAAACAACTGACAAGATTTGTCATAGTCCTTTTCCTTTGGATGAACTTGTACGGTTTTCCTCAAGTATTTTTCCTTTATTCCTCTTCAACCTACCAAGGCAAACACTGTTTTTTCCGTGTCAGTTCTTCTATGGCTGCTTATGAGAAATCACAAAACATGAAATCTCAGAAGCTTTCCTTTCTTTTCCAAAGGTTTTCTAGACTGGGTTCCTAAGAAAATGCAACGGGTAGGATGTGTTGAGCTGCTGAACACAGTCCAGAGACGAATACAGCCAAGGCTTCATGTTTTTGGACATATCCATGAAGGTCAGAACATATTTCTGTTGTCTGGTTTAACTAGCATTTTCAAACTTGAATGTCTGAACTGAAGCATTTCTGGAATTCAGATACTTATTTGGCTGTGTATATAGAGATGAAATTGGTTGATACCCACATTTCAATATTTGTACTTCAACTTCTCTTTCAGTTTCTACATCTATAAAGCAGGGTGATGCCTCCTTCACAGAAAGGATTACTGTGAATTTTAAAATAAGAACATGAGTCCAGTAGGTATAGAAAGTGGCTAAATATTAAGATTGATGGATTGTATTTTCCTCTGCTGAATCTCTGTGACTTAAAATAATTCATGTAAGCTCTCTGTGTCTCAGTTTCTGTGTTTGCAAAATGGGTAAGAATGCGTTGGGGGTTGCTTCTAAGGCTTAATCTTCAAGATTGTACGATAAAGGTTGTCTCTCCTCATTAGTCCATATATGAAGTTAAAATCAAAAGGGAGGTCACCACTGACTTGTGCAGATGTTCAAGATATTTATTCATGTATTTATTTGCTTTGGCAGGGGAAACATTTTGTACCCAGATAAAATAAAGTGGTTCTCTTGACTATTTGATTTTTAACTAGAAAAAAAATTAGTTCCCTTCACATAATTCAGTGAGTGGTGACAAATATGCTCCACTGAAGTCAATGACAGTAGGAATTCATCTCCAGGCAAAGGGAAAGGTAGATGCTGTCTGCTATAGAGAAATCTGTCCTGTTCTCATATTGTGGCAGCAAGACTTCAAGCAGTGCCCCTACCAAAAGAAACCCCTGGGCTGTTCAGAAGTGTACTATTGGCATGAAGCACGTACTATCAGCTGCTTAGTTCTTGGCAGTATGAACTTACTGGCAGGAAAAGGTGCTTCACAACTGCCAGTTTTCTGCTTCTGGGACTGCTCCAACCTTTGAAGGGTACCTGTGGGTCTCACCAGGGTAGAAATGAACAAAGACAAAAACAGGCATTCAGATACTTCTGTTGCTGTGAAGAACTATTACCCTTCCCAAAAAATCCTGCTCTGACTTTCTGCTGGGCACTTTCACCATGCTAGGTTAGGAGTCACGTTGGTGAGAGGTGTACTGGATTAAAATTGATGGAGAAAGCACTCAGATCATTATTTTACAGCTCAGAGACTAAGTTCTCCTCGTGTCTCATTTGCATGGACCTGTTAATGCCTAGTTAATGTCCAAGATGCTCTTACATCACAGAGTAAACAACGCATAGGCAGTATTTTTTCCTAACCCTTTGTTATTATAGCAATCTTTGAGATTCCATACAAGAGAGCTAGTGAATGCGGTTCAAACTCATTGTCTTTTCAGAAACCGTAAGCCAAGTGGGTTGCAGGGAATATAAGCAAACACTTAGCAAGCCATGAAGCTTCAGGCAGGTAAACAAAATCACATCTGCTAAGACCAAGCCCAGCTTTGGCTCCCAAGGGAAAAGAATGGCGCCTCCACAGAATGGTAAATCTCATGAATTAATACATTTGGCACAGTAGGTATCAGAACACAGAAACTAGGTATTCTTCTTGTTAACTATCATAATTTAGAGAAAACAAATGGGGAACTGCATAGCCTGTTTTGCAGTGGGATGCTAAATCTCTGCAGAGGAGAATTCCCATTACAGACAGCCTGTGCAAACGAAGCTGCTCTTTGTAGAGAGAATGCATGATTTGAACAGATGAGTTCTTCCCCTGACTGAGCATAGCTACATCTGCAGCAGTCATTTACTGAACATCCGGGAGGAAGAGATGCTTAGAAGAGATGTTTCTTCCCTATTCCCCCTCTGCACTGCTGTCTCTGCCAAAAAATACTTTTACACATGGACTTGCTGCTGACTGACCCATGGAAGTGACAAGGATCATGGTGAAAATCCCTGTTTGCCCATTACAGCCAGTAGTTGGCTGAGGTCATGGCCGAGGAAACTGTTGGCAGTAGGGTGGGACTGAAGACTGTAGCGTTAGGAATCTTCCAGCAAAAAGGATGCATTAGCAAACTGATCCTGTTCTCTCCAAACGTGTAGCCGAGGAGACAGAAAGTCCCAGCAGCAATGCTGACTGTCCTCCGTGCAGTTGGTGTTTTACACTGAACAATTTTTCTGTGGCAAACAGCAAGTGATTTAAAGAAATGTCTGTGACAGGAACCTGACAGAGTTTTCTTCCCTCCCTAGTTCCTAATTAGAGTGTGGTTTTTCCATGGGGAGTCCAGGAGGCCCTGCATTATTCAGGGTATTTTAAAGAACAAAAAAAAAAGAGAGGAATTTGGCTACTGTTTCTTTGTTTGTAAATTCTGCAACTAACAATGCTTCTATAAGACATGAAATTGCACTCAGAGAAGCTATTGGATGCTAGGTATGTAGGGCTTCAGTAGTGTATTTAACAATGAATATATTTCACTATTATCTTCATTAATGGTAAGATTGAATCTTAGTAGAAATGCTTTCTACAAAGTGTTTTCCCCCAAACCATATATTTCTTATTGTGAATATATTTCTTTGTATCGATCTTAATATTTCAATGCATGTTTCCAACATTAAGCTTTTAGTTTTAGTGTAATCAAGCTTATGTTTTTTTCTTAGTCCTTAATGAAAAGATTTGTGACAATGGAGATGTGTCTACTTTTTTGTACCACCAGGGCAGTTAAAGGGCTTTTCTTTACTTTCTGAAACAACATTTCTACAGGCCTTTGAGCTAGAAGTTTAATTTTCTGCAGAACTAGTCAGACATGAGATGTAGTTAAAGCTTTTTTGCCCCTGATGAGACATACAGAAGGGTGTTTTCTTCTGTGGAAATGTTATGGCGTTTTAGGGTGTGAATTTCCCTTGTCTATCAGAGGATGCATTAATGAAGCCATGTTTTCTCTGCCTGGGCAGACATTTTAGTGTCTTTCCATCAAATTTAGTTTAAATTGGTCAACAAGCACAAACGCATGGGAAGAAGTTCTTACTAGCCAAATCCTGCCCAGGTACACATGTGCATGCACTCTCCTTAGTCAGTCAATGCTGTTTCTTCATTGGTTGCTTAAAAGATGTACATGACAGGACAAAAAAATAGTTGGAAAGGTGAAAATTTCTCAGAGTTTTCTGACAATGGCAAACCAATGTGACCAGAAGTATGTTTTTTTCAGTGCTGCAATTGCCTAAGCTCTATCTTCTCAACCTTTCCAAATCTGAAAGGGTTTTAAGAAAAAAGCTTTGCAGACAAAAATATCTTGTCTTTCTAAGGAGGTTTGGCTAGCTGACTGCCAGAGATTGTAGCCACTACCTTGTGAGGGTCCATTTTGCTTTTCTTACACAATTTAAAAGATGATAAAAAGTTCTACTGTAGGACAAAGATGGTATTAATTCAGGAGACCTTTATGCTTTGCATGAAGAGAATTTTTAAATTCCTTCTGAGTAATAAATGTGGCACTTACTGTTGCGTGATAAAGGTGAATAATTAAAAAAAGAAAAAAAGAAGATAATAAAGACCAATGAGAGTAACCAGAGTTTTTCTTTCTTTGTAGGTTATGGTGTCATGGCTGACGGAACTACTACCTATGTGAATGCATCTGTGTGCACTGTGAATTACCAGCCACTTAATCCACCTATAGTTATTGACTTACCTACTCCAAGGAACACATGATTATAACGAGGAGTTAAAGTCGTGCCGAACACATTAGCAACTTTCTATTGCTGGCTGAGAATCCCAATAGGGAACCATTCAACAAAAAGCAAAAACCTTCTTTTTTCCCTGCTAGCTCTTCACAGATAAATTTTGAGTGACAAAAATGGATGAGGAACAAAGACATTTTGGTGCCAGAAACAGATTAAAGACTTTAACATTTCACCATTAAAATATTTGTGAACACAGAAAAGTGAATGCATTCCACGTATATATATACATATACATATATATCTCTCTCAAGTAGGGACTTTTGTATATACCGTACATTATATTGGACTTATTAAAAGAGCAATGTCTTTCAAAGGAGTGTTTCTTTAAGAAAGTTTTCAGTTTAAACTTAAGTGTTTAGACTAGGATTTCCTCATTTCAGATGTTTCCCAGTGAGCTCTTGGTAAAAGAAAAATGATGGTAAAGATGTTTTCCCTTAATTAACATGGCAAATATAAAAGATGGTGTATGAATGACCAGTCACAGGAGGAAAAAACGATTATTTCAAGTCCTCTAGGTCTAAGTCTTTGCATCTATTCAAAACCAATGCAATAGAGGCCCTAATTCACTGTACTGAAATGAAGTTTTACTACATCTGGCATTACAGATGGTAAGGGAAATGGTGCATATTGCCAGCATGCTGTAAACAGCTCAACATTCAAGAAGGGAGACTGCGTTAAGTGCAGTATAAACTCAGGAATTTGTAACCTGGACTCGCCTGTGAAAAAAAAAAAGGATGACATTTCCCTTAAAAAAAAAAGAAGAAGAAAAAAACATAACTGTGTTTTCATATGGTAAGGCGATATGTGATTGTATGTAAAAAGCAAAAAACAAAACCACAAAAATTATGTAGTGATATTTTAAATAAACCACTGTTCAGTAGTGGTATTTTAAATAAAACCCACTGGGAGTATTTGTTTAAAACCTGTTAACAGGACATGCAGCCAGTGATGAGATTACTGGTTTGAATTTGGCCCCAGTCCAAAGTGATTGAATTCCTTTTGTCCTTGGGGAATGCTGTGGATGTCAAGGGGAAGGGATCACCTCAAGGTGGAGTTTGGGTGTTCACTTTTGGGTAGCTGTGTGGTAGCCTGAGTGCGATGAGTGACGAGTACACGCCAGTGGGCACAGAGCAGGGTCACCTCACAAAACCTGTCCTTGCTATTTGCCCGCTCGTGGGCACTGCTGAGAGAGGCCCAAGACAAAATCATCAAACGAGTTGAAATGCATCTGTTGTCTTGCATGTAATGCCAGGCAAGGCAGGGGACATGTCAGGAGCTGGTTGGGATGGCCAACGCTAGCGCTGCCTATGCGGCTTCCCTGCAGGTTAACAGAGGTGTTGAAGCTGCTGGGATTTCAGTCCCGTTCTAGGCAGAAGCTTGAGAATTGATTGCAAAATTAGAAAAAAAGGGGGAAAAAAAAGGGCTTCAAACGTGCCCTACGAAAATTGGGTTTCTTGCTTGAACTAGAAAGCTTCTCCATGCTCAAAGAGGAGCCTTTTTGCCTTGATGTAGATAATTTCACTGCTGAATTCTGAATGGGGATATCCTGAATTTGGGGCTGGCAGCACCTAGACATTAATCTGGTTCACACACATTGGGCAGCTCGTCGTACTACCAACACGGGGTCTGTGCACAGCCCACATCTGTGCACGTCCATTCCCTAATGGTAATCAGATTATTATACCCATAATGATTTTGATTTGCATTTTAGCTTACGG
>JAOXNG010000001.1:83313299-83325435 GCA_028566535.1 Scolopax minor | reverse complement strand
GGAAGGGAAGGGAAGGGAAGGGAAGGGAAGGGAAGGGAAGGGAAGGGAAGGGAAGGGAAGGGAAGGGAAGGGAAAAATGACTGATATTGCTCTGAAGTATTTCTTTTGCAAACTGAGATCTTAGACCTCCAAATCACAGGCTTAGTTTCTAATGAGCCCAAGCTTCTACATCAGCTAAGGAGCCATCTTTATCCTTTAATACCTCCTCAGTTAACATGAGATGGCTAAGCTAACATGAAAGAAGTTAATGACAGTTCTCCCATTGATTGTAAAATGAAAAAATATCTCTTATGATGTTTTCTCTCTTCCTGGATCCCAAGTAAATCCCTTCCATGCTTTTTCCCTTTGAAGAATGGCTGAAATATCTTTCTTTCTCAGGCCCAATAAGAAAGTCCATAGATATGGACTACATACTCTGTTTTCTGAAATACCACAACCTTCATCAATAAGCCATTAAAATAAATAACAATTAAATATTTAATAACTTTTAAAGTCAGAAAAAAAATTAAATTATATTAAATAATGTGGCCCACTTGTACCTATTTTACATCCTTTATGGATTTACTATAACCCATGAAAGGGAAAGGTAGAACAATTATTTTTGTTAAATTTTAGAGCATGTATTTCCATATAAGCAAAATGCAGAAATATTCAGCAGTCTTATTTTATAGAATTATTAAGTGCGTTTTATAGTATTCCCTAAACTGCAAGATGATCTTAACATTTTAACTCTTATTCTAAAAATATGCAAGTGAAAGAGTTTTACTTTGATCTGAGATGCACACAGAAGATTGACTCTAAGCCTCCCAAAAGCAATTGAAAGATGACTGTGATTGGTGACTCCCTCCTGAGGATCTCAGATGGGGGCTCATCTGCTGAAGGCACCTGGTCTTCTGAGGTATCTGCTACCTTGCCTGAATGCAAGAAGTTGCCAAAACTTTACCAACTTTACAGACCCTATCCCATTGATTATTATATTCTAATTAATACTTGCAGGATCTAGTCTAAAAGACCATCTTCCCTGTCAAGGGCCTATTCACAAAAAGGTCTCTTTATCTACCAGCTTTATAACCTTGCAGGGAAGTCTTAAACTAGACTGAAGAAAGAAGCTGACATAAAAGCTCACAGGAAGGTATTAAGTACTGCCACTTAGCTGAGGACCTAAAATACTTGGAATAGGGTTATACATTACAGGGCCATAAAAGACAAAAAATCAGACAGGATGGGTGAAACATGCTGGTTGTCAGCACATGAAAATAAAAAACATGGTATAAAGAAGGGGACCTCTAAGTCCATATGGTTCAGTAAATTAAAACTTATTTATATTTCTACTGATAAAAAACTTATGAGAATATGACTACTACAATGGTAGGATATTTAATATACATCGCCAGCAAGGAAAACAGGATTTTGATTTTAAACTCTTTGAGATTTGGAATTTTTTTCTGAGAAAAAAAAAGAGGCAAAATCATGCAGGGTAAAAGAGCTGGTTGTGATTGGTTGGGTAATGACTACAGCAGAACATAGGTTGTCCAGTAGATTATCAGTTTGTGCCAGTGACATCCTGTTGATGCTGCAAAATCCAGTGAAGGGAAATTCTTTCTAAACTTTATCCTAATTAACACAGAGAAACTACTTGAAAAGGTGAAATACAGCTTTGGCAGGAATGATGACGGAATGACAGAGTTTATGACACTTGCAAAAGGAAGGAAGGAGGATAGTGAATAAAAGTAGATTTCTACCTTCTGAGGGAGCTAAAATCTCATGGGAAATGGGTATAAAGGGAAAATAACTTAAGGAGAGTTGGCAGTGCATCAGTGGAACATGCCATCACAGTATAAGAGAAGCATGAGTATATACACTCAAAACCTGAAAGGCCAAAACACAATGTGGGATTCAAGATCAAAAATATCAAGATTAATGAGAACTCACTCCAAAAATGCTTCAGTAATATAAGAGGAATCAAGAAAATGCTTGGCTTTCTATTCAACAGAGAGAAAACTACCAATGGGTTGCATTAAGGGGATGAAGCACTTTAAGCCTCTTTTCATATCAGTCTTTGATAGAGTCAAATATAAGCAGGCTGCTTGAACAATGTGTACTAATAATAAATACAAAAAAATTACAGAATATTGTTATGTATTTGTATTGGTTCTTAAAGAACCAGCAGAAATTGTCTCCCAAATTTATGCACTACCTAGTTTTTAAAAGAGAGAAGGAGGAGAACTGGAGAGTTACTGACATATTTCTAAGAAATCTATTCCTGCTTTCAGGCAGTAATTACAGAGTCACAATGAGTTCAAAGCCTGTTAAGGGACACAAGAGGCACTAGGGATCCTTGAGATCTACCCTGATTTCAGGCAAGTTTATATTCTAAATTATATTCCACTTCACCAGCACCATTTTTACCTTGGTTTCCTAGGGAAGTAAGAATAATGCAATCGTTCTTTTCATCTGCATCTGTCAGCCTTTTCCCTAAATTTGGAGTCCGTCCACGAATTTCAGTCAAACTTGAGAGGGGTAGGGGTCTTCAGCTGGAGTGGCTAGAAGTTTTGTGAAATTGTCAGTCATGAGAAGGAGAGACAGTCTTCATTCTCCTAGTTGGGAAGACAGGGACATTATCTTTTCCACTTGTTAGCAGCTAGCCAAGCAATCAGCATATGTGCTTCTCTGGCCTAGCCATGTACTGTTTCTTGCCCAGCTGCCAGCTTGAAGTATGCAGTGAAAAGTATGTTCTTTTCCTATCTTCAAGTAACAAGCCACAAGTACACTTACCAACTGTGTGAGACACTAAACCCTATTCCCTGCACATTCTCATCTCACTGGGGCTGAGATCTTAAAGTTCTCCATTCAGCTCTGACAAACCTAATCTAACCTGCTCTAACACATCAGTTCTGAGGGCCAGAATGCTTGGTGAAGGTATGGATAAAACTCCAGATGGTGGCTCAGCAGAAGTTAGAGACAGATATTTATTAGTGTGGCTAGTCTTGAGTTTAGTGTACTGTGTCCTATTGACACAACTGTATTCCATGTTGATGAATCATCTCCTATTTTATCTTGCCAGCTCTTTGCTTTGAGAGTCTATTGGTAGAAATGGCAAAAATAACCTTGGGGAATCTCTGAAACATCTGTTCTTACCAATACAAAAAGAAAGCTCTTTTGGCCTCAAGAACAAGAGGGACAAACTCAGCCTGCAGAAAACAAAGAGGTTGATTTCTTGATTGAAGTACAGCTCATGTTCTGCTTTGGGACAATCTTGAAATGCATCCGCAAGAGCGCTCTGTTCACAGAAAAACATTACACAGAAGGAGACAACTGTAATATATTATGTATTTTGTGTCTTGCAAAATTAGGAAAGAATTTCAGACACAGAGGCAGTCTGCTAAAAGTCCTGAGGATTAAGATGAAAACCATTCTGGAATGCGATCTTTCACTGGGAAGGACACCTTAACCACCCCAATGCGTGGAACAGAAACAATTTGGCAAATGGAAGCCATACAGCACCCATTATATGACAAGGAAAGGGGTAACATTAAGATTCATAAGGATACTGACACTTCATTTTAGCAATTTCAGGAGGAGGGACAGAAACCTTGAACTCCAAGCTAGGAGGCTTAGAAGGTGTTGATAGCAGAACTGACTTGGCCACCAGAGAACATCACTGGGGCAAGAACTGAAGGCAAGATGTAAATCACTGCTTATACTTACAGAAGGAGCCATTCATCTGATTTAGCTCCAATACACTTACCAATTCAGGAACCAAATATCAAAAGGTCCTGTTTAAAATTCGTCAGAATGCCTAAACTAACAGTTCTGGTCAACATCATAAATAAAAGGTCAGACTTGGTACCTTGGCAAGAAGGTAAAGGAGATTGTGCTGGTTTTAAAAATATCCCGGAAGGCTTGTATCATTCCAAGACTTGCTAGAGAAAGAGAAGGATGTCCCAGTGCATGAGAGGACTTCAGAAGATGGACAGCATGCTCCTCCTCTGCTTTGCCCTTCTACAGCACAGCCTGGCAAAGAGTGATAAGTGAATTCTAGTGAGTGCAAGCTGTCCTTTGGCAGGGTCCTTCAGCAGACATTTGAATCCTCATATTGCTGAATGAAATGCCAAATATCCACTGCCAATTTCTCTATGCTCATTACAGAAACATGAAGGTCCTGCTGGGCCTACAAACCATTTTGTGAGAGCATTACTGAAGGTTGTATTAAGAGTGGCATTGAAATTGGCGTTCAGGGTCAGGGCTTGGAGGCCTTTATACCTATGTTTGGTGTCCCAGCAATGTTTGGCCTCCTTTGTAAAGTTTGTGGGGATCCTGTTTGAGGGGATCTGAGATAACAGAACAGAGGCAAGAGAACAGGGCTTTTTGAGAGGTAAGAATAAACTGTCAGTTCTGACATGTGAATGCCCAGACCAGGCAATCTCTAGAGGTGGTCTGAAGGGCATTCAGTTGAGGACTTGAGAAACACAAAAAGGTCATATTATTAAAGAGGAAACAAAGAAGTCTGAGGAGAATATAGGCAAGACAAAGCATACTCCTGTCTTGAGAGCTGTTGACAGAAATGTTAGCTTTGCATAGGGCATTCTGCTTTATGGAATACAAACCTAAAAATGAGGGAAGATAGGCAGTGACCATGCCACAATGAACATATTGGAGTAATGCATTATCTGTCTTCAAGAGAGAGGAAATACATGTGTCCAGCATCAGACATGTAGATTATCATGCAAATATAAGAAAATAAACATTTTTAAGAGAAGCTCATTACAAGGGAAAGTTTTCATTTCCCCTCCAGATTATGCAGGCATTTACATATATTCAAAAGCTAAAAGTGAGGAGAAACAATAGGTCATACATCTTTGTAACCTGAATGCCAATGTCAATGATGCTGGTTCAGTTGGAAGCTGCAGCTATGGCTTGTAGTACTCACTGCAGTCACTGCATCCCAAGTCACATCAGATGTGCTAGAGTTCCTGATCCTCTGAGAACACTAAAATCTAGTTCCTGATTAATGAGCTGCACTGATTCTACAGAGGATCACAAGCTTACTCTTCAAATGTTATCTAGAGGGCAAAACCCCAATTTTTGAATCATGCAGTGAGACATAATCCTTGTGGACCCTGTAAAGTGGGCTTAAACATTTTCACCTGAATCCTAGAGTCTTTGATGAATGATCCATGTGTATTTGCTCTCCTGATGCAATGCTTTCAGTGTTGTACAATCTTGAATGTATCTCTGTGAAATGAGAGATCAGCTCAGGACTGTACTTGCCATTAGAAAAACAGCATGTATCCTCAGTCTATCTGAAAGTCTCCTTTCTATACATATTTTTTCTTTACGTTAAATAGAAAAACGTCTGTAATAACGTACCTTTTTGAAAGCTCTGTTTGCCTTTTTTCTTCTCTTTGTTGTTTCTCCTTTGATATATGTGAGCTGATACTATTTAAGTCACCAGAAAGAACTGCAACTTTTAAGTTATCCAAAAGCATCTTGTAAAAGATTCCATCAGAGGAGTTATCCTTGTATTTATAGCATAACCTGGATAAAATATGAATTTAAAATAATTTGGGACGTTGAGAACAATGTATAATACAAATGTCTTAAGGCAAAGATGATCAAAGTAACACATTTCTTTTCCATATACAGTTAAGGGCATTACTCAGAATTCTATCCTTAGGCAATGGAAACTAGCCTTCCAGGCTCCTTATGTAGCCTACAGAGAAAGCAAGAACCTAACTTAAACACTGTATCATTACGTGGAAGAACTCCATTGACTCTAGAAGGAACCTGAGGACACAAGCCTCCCCTACTTGCAGTTCCCCTTTGTGAATACCCTGTGTAATTAATGCTTGAATTATATGGTGGACACTCGGAAGAAACTTGGCTCACCCAACACTGACCTGTCAAATTCAGCTGTGCTGCTGGAAGATAGAGCTAAGATCACAGCCACTGCACAACTAAACCTGTCAGAAATCATGAATGAGAGCCCTTATTTACCTTAACATGCTGCCTGGCATATGAATATGAAAATAATTAGCAGCCTAAGTTAGTACTCCTGGATGTGAACTTTAGCAGCCCAGGAGCAGATGTACTGTTTCATGCAGCACCTTCTGTTATTCTGAGGGTAGCTTCCAGGGAAGAGGTCAAGTTGCTAGTTCTCTGGGTCTGTTAAATTACCCTCTTAAATCACTCCCTTATAAATTAGCAGAGCTCGTGAATCAGAGCCCTTGTCATCACCGTGTCACTGCTTCACTGAGCTCTTCAGCCTTCCAAGATTTCATTTATGTTCGTGAAGCTTTGGGACATTCCTGGATGAAAGCAGAAGGCTCCTGTCCTTGTGCCAGGGACATGTGGCATTCTCTGCACTTTTCCCAACTGCCTATTCCATTTAGAATGGCATTAAAAAATTACCTTTGGTAGAAACTACTTATAACAACATATCAAATACCTTTCTTCTGAAATCAATAAATAAATAAAAATCAAAGCTTTAATTTCTTTTGAGAAATCTAATCCACACCATATACATTGCAGGGGGGTGAGAGGGACGGGAAGGAGTCTCCATTTTCTAGTATTTGTGAAGCCCTGCTCAGCTAAAACAAGTGCAGACTTCACAAAGAAAATGGCTATGAGCACTACAGAGCAACATCTGCTTTGTGAGTGTAATCCATAAAAGGCTTCCAAATGCCCTTAAAAATTGTTCCCTCTTTTCCCCAGTCTGAATGTCATCTCACAGGAAGCCATCTGGGACAAGCATGCCAGCTACTCTGCTGCAGCGATAGCAGTATTGTCCTCAAGTGCCTCAGGATGAGTCACATCAATGCAAAAGTCCAATTATAGTAGAAGCCCCCCAAAGCAGAAGTATCATTTCAAATAAATAAGACTGATGTAGCTGAACCACTGGAATCCAGAATGTAATTCAGTCACTTCATCACCTTTTACTCAAAACTTCTGCATCCCTTAAAGCACCCGTGCTAAATCCCCAATCTGGTTATGACATTCCCAGCACAGATGTGATAGTCTTAAGCCCAGTGTGTATGCATTTAAAGGAGTCAATTACTTTTCTTTTTCGCTTATTATTTTAAAATACAGCCTTTTTAAACCTGGCATTTCTTACCACTTTATAGCAGCGAATGAACAGTGCCATCCACTGTTTCTCTGGATAATCCACATTTCCCTAGGACAGTCTTAAATAAGATCTAACATAAAAATTAGTGCCACATTTGAAACAAGGAAATATAGATCGGTAAAAAGACGTGGGTCAAAATCTATTTTTAAGAAGCCAGGCTAAATCATAGAATGACATCTCTGAATGTAGATTATAAAAAAGGATGTTTTTTTAAAATATCTCCTCACCTGTGGATGAGCCCTTCTAACTTAATTAGCTATATTGTTACTCATTTATCCTAAACCCAAGTAGTTCTCCAATCAAGAAGGCCATCTATTGTATTGCTGAGCATAAGTTTTTTCTCTTCCTCTTATTATGGGAACTACATTTCTTCCTCAGTATGGTTATCAACTTTCTAGTACATGACCCTGACAAATAATACTGCTAAAAACAGGTGCCTTAAGAAATTATTACTATAGAATAATTGAATAGGACCCTGTTTTCATACACTGAGCATGGCCAGTGCAAGATTATATGACCCTGAATGTCTTTGATAATGGAAACCAAACCTTATCTTTTAGACATATATTTCAAATGCTGTTCCTATATAAAGATTGCAAACTTATGCCATCTATGGCATTGCACATCCCTCTTTGTTAAACACAGAAATCTGCACTTTTCAAATACCATGGCTCAAAAATGCAGATAGGCAAAATGTGCTCAGTGCTGATTGTAACAGAAATGCTAACAGTATTATGCTCACTTCTTCCCGTGCTTTGCCAGAACACAGCCTCAGTGTTCAGCATTCTGCTAGACTGATCTCATAAGACTTATCTTGCATCCTTTTAAAACAAAAGCGAAAGAGCCATTAACCACAATGATGAATGAATTACACCATAACAGTTTGCCTCTTACTGCTTTACTCAATTATTTTCTTATAGGCAATGTTTAGAATTTCAAGTAAAGGCCACTTTCCAATTCAAAGTGGCTGTAATTTCTGACTTTTCTTACAGTAAAGATCTCTCATTGACACAAATAATGGTAGAAACATTATTTAGAAAATTGTATAACTGCTAAGTCCCAGGTAATTCAAAGAATAATTACTTGTTCATGATCAATGACCACTGATTATATACTACAAAACACAGAGCTATAAAACTGACAGATGATGAAAGCATACAGTTATAACACACTGTGCTGGGAACATGACTTTTATGAACCCAATGCATCGCACCCAAAGTTTTCTCTAAGACATTTATAGAAAGGAAAATGCATACAGTACAATTGGTTTTACTGATCACGCTCATGCTCATTCATATTTCAGGATCAAAGATTATTTTCCAAAAGCCATTTCCTATTGATGCTGTTGTGTTTGCTCCTCACACACAATGATCAGCAGGACACTGGGTTGTAAGGGTCAGAATGGAACTGATTTCTTTGATTTTCCTATTATGTTTTCAAAGGTAGGAAAGAATTCCACATCTTTCTGAAAGTTACTGGCTGTAAGCAGAGAAAACTAGAGCTCCTGAGAGAGTAGATTAGACCCGATTATAACCTGACTGAAATGTTATTGCAATAAAATGCCTAATACAATTCCCTTTTCTTTGGACATAGATATTTTGACCCCATACTCCCCATGCTTGGAGCTCTTTTGACTCCCCACTTTGGGGAGCGTGCTTGTATTGAAAATGAGGTTTCATTTTCACAATATTAAATTTCAATTCCTTGCTCTTTACAATAATAGTCTATGGAGGAAACACATAACATTAATTTAATTAATTTTGTATTACATTGTGTTTGGAAATACTAAATAATGTTTGACAATGTCTTGGATCTCCAGCAAGTCAGTTATTACTTTGTAGAAAAGGCTTTTTCTGCTTTGAAATGCTGAAATAATGTCAAGCCCACAAGAATTTCCAACATGGAATTGTTGTGAAAATAAATAAGGGATTTATAGGCTGATCACATGAGGAAGGGGGTATCTCTTCCATCCACCTTTTCTTTTCTATATGCTTAAGGAAACCAAAATACCTAATGCCTCCAGCTGTAGCTGTCATATTAAAAGACAGGAACAAAGATATGGTAGGAAAAGAAATTACATTAAATCTGTTGCAACTCACACATCATCAACTTACTTCATAAAATGTTGATCTGACAAAGAGGAACAACACAGCTGTAGGACTTTTCTTAGATGACTTCTGTTAATAGTTCCAGTATTCTTAGGATCATAGGACTGCAAAGCCTTATGAAAATTTTCTGTGATTTTATCTGAAAGGATCTCCTCCACCTAACAATCAAGTGAATTAGTAATGCAAGGAAAAAAAAAAAGGTCCCTGAGGTTAAACTGTAAGAGCATTACCACATGAGAAAATGTACTAAAATGACAAATCTGATGTTGAAAAACCAACATTTACTGAAAATTAACTACATTATCACTTACGATATTACAAATTAGAACAAGAAGATCAGGCTTCTTTATTTGGTTCCTTCCATTAAGCTATTAGTGAACCATCTAATTTGAAACAATTCAACTAAATAAATTTTAGTGTACTAATTTCAAAGCATGATGCAACACCAGGCACAAAATATTCCTTTGAAAATGTTTATTCTGGAAACTGACTGAAAAGTGATTGTAAGAAAGTGTAAACCTCACTTCACAGATCTGCTTCTTCAAGTGACTGAAGACTTACTGATAACAATGCAGAGCTTTTACCATTGTTTCTCCCTTCAGTCCTGTAAAACCAAATCCACTAGGACTGAATGAATTGCATGTGGCACTCAACTTACTCAGGGCATAATTTGAAGACAATGGGCTTGCACAAAGGGAAAATAATGACAAAATCTGGCTTACTGAACCTGCTTTAGAATTTATCTGTAGCACTAGCAGTTAAAACAAAAGTGCTTTTCACTTGTAAATTGAGTACACTAAAAACAGAAAGTTCTCAGACAAAACAAACACAGGATCACATTTTGACAGAAAATCTTAGCATAATTGCAGATCTGACCAAGCACTGTATTATGCAAAATTTCAAGTGAAAGGAAGAAGGTGGAGATGCCCCTTGGGTTGTCTTAGCTGGATGAGACTCTAAATTGCTTCCTAGGCTCTGCTTCTGCCCATTGCTGCTTAAGATTCCTCTGCCCAAATAATTTCTGAGAAATGGTAAAAATGAAGATATTTCTTGAAAAAGTTGTCCTCTTTCATCTGTACAACCTGTACTCTCTGGCTTTTCTACAGGACAAGCCACATTGATGGAACTGACATCACCACTCAGGACACAAAATAAAAGGATTCCCAGACACTCAGGCTTCCTTGCAGCTGCTTTTCATCTGGATCTGGGTACAAATCCAGGCACAGAGGCCAGAACAATCCTACTGCTCAGGCCAGAATCACTCTCCGAGTGTGAATCCACAGCCCCCATGGTCATGTGTGACTACTGTGTCATCCCTGGTGGCATCTCATCTGGAGGTGACAGGGGTCTGTAATGTTTAACATTTGCTTTACTTGCCTTCCCTTGTGCTAGCATTTAGTTCATTTGCGCTGCTTGCTTTAAATGACAAAAATGGGCAATTATCTTTGTTCATCATCTCTAATATGAGCCTAACCAGCTTAATTTGTAAATCCAACTTCGTGTGCACATCAGTTGCATATGTAGGCACTGTCAACATTTGCATTTTCCCCAGCATGCTAATTTTACAACCATTAAAGTTTGCCCCACAATTTCAGCCAGACCATTATTCTACTCAAAACCAGCTGGAAGGAACTTGAGCTGCAGCACCAAATGTTGCTATTGTTGGAGCCATCAGGGTGGAAAGCATCCTGTTTCAGCTTCTAACATCAAAGCATTTGAAAGCAATGCACACCATTCAGGACTGTTCAATGGGGACCTTCTTTTTGTATGTCTAGTATCTCTCTTGACACTACTGCTCTCCTTTGATATCTCTCAAGAACACTATCCAGACTACATAAGACAAAGTTAAATATGGAGTTAGTCTATTGACATACTAATGCAAACCTAGAAGAGATTTGATATTGAAAATTATGAAAAATTTTGAACAGCTCCTTAATATTAGGAAGTAGATTTACAAACTGCAGCTCAGGTTATTTCTCAGAATAAAATTTGGTAAGCAAAAAAGGAAAGGACATACTGCACAGAAATATCGATGGTGGGTTTCAGGATATAAGCTCCCTTACCTTCCATGAATGATTTTTAAGGAAAACATTATAGGACAACTACAAATTCAGAAGATGTCAATGCTGTACCCTAGAAAATATACAATGTCTGTGTAGTATATAGCATATATTTTGAACCAATGTATATTACAAAGAATAATAGATAAAACAAGAAACAGCTGAAAGCTAAGAAGTACTTCTGTTGCTCCTCCTCTGCTGTACGCATGTGTGTGAGCCAGTGATTCTGCTGGAGTTTTCAGAAATCTCTGGTAACTGTGAGATGGCTTTCCAATTGATGCATCAGAAAGAAAAGTCTAGAAGAGGTGGTTATGAATATTTCATTGCTGGAAAGAATGTGAACTTAATAACTTAGATAATAACTGTATGCAGAGCATAACATTTTACCAAAACACAATCCAGCATTTTGCTGCAGCCATTGTAACAGAGACTATGATTACAGAATTAGAAGTAAACACTTACTAGTGATTCTTGTTCTTCAAACAAGTCTAAAAATTCATGGTAGTCACAGTATTCAGTCTGTTCTGAATCAATTACCTCAATTAACTCCTGGAAGTCTTTATCTTTCTCTTGAAATACCAAGTTATGTAAACCACGATGAAGGTAATTTCTTGTGATCTTTCCATCTTGGTTCTAAAACATAAAAAGGAAGTATGCATCAACAAGAAGGAGCATTTACTAAGGCAATGTTGATTCCAACATGTTATTCTACACTGCCAGATCACCCTGACCTATAGTAATTGAGACCTCTGGAGATGTTTCCATAGCCTATCTACACTGAATCAAGTACTTTTACTCTGGTTCCCAGTGAATATACAACTGCAGTATGTACCCTATAGAAG
>JAOXNG010000001.1:83296181-83306555 GCA_028566535.1 Scolopax minor | reverse complement strand
TTGTCTTGGAGAAATGAATATGAAACAAACAGTATGAAATAACAGATGATCTTTAAAATGAAGGCCAAGATAACAACTGGTATTTTGAACCCCCAACAGAGATTTCTTCGCAATCAAATGTCTGTGGTCTACTAAATCACTCAAATCACACTGTGGAGAGTAATTTTGCACTTAAAATGAGTAACCAGCCAAAGCTACGTCAATCAGAGCAACAGACCTCCCCACTTCCACCTCCTTCCTCAGAAGCCCTACAATTGCCTCTCAGACTTCAGCAGTGACAATTGCCAAAATCCTGGGAGCTGAAGGGAACTGAGGAAGAAATACTAATGTGGATGCACGAAGGTGTGGCATTACTAGTTATGATGGGTGGTGGCATTGATCAGTTCTCAAGGTGCAGTGGTTTTTCCCTCTTCTGCAGATGGGTAATGGATTGTGGAGCCCTTCCAGTTTTGCCTGTGGCTGGCAAACATAGCACTTCTCTCTTGCAGGTTCTATCATGGAAAGGGATGTATCAGACCCTCACAGGGGCTGGGCGCAGGGGGGTAGGGAAGGAGTTAGGGGGTGCGCAGAACTTCCCAGCAATAAGTTTTGTGGATCAAACTGAAAAAAATCCTAATTTGACAAGACTAAGTCAGTGGGAATTAAAGCTGAGGAAGGACTCTGAAGTATTTTTTTAATTTCAAAACAATGTCTCTTTATAGCTAGACTACTGGCCCTCTAAAAAGGGCAGTAAATACAATATTTAGATACAATAGGTAGAATGACTACCTAGAATAAGGCATAGAAAGATCTTTCCATGGTAGAGCCAGGAAAAATGTGCATCTTTTGTGGGTGGAAAATCCATCATTTTGTCTTCTATTGTAGGCCAGCCAGTTTATTAAACTAATAAAAATTAATTCTTCATGGCTTTTCAGAAGTATGCTTACGATTAGGTACAAGTCCAAAAAGGTATACTTCCTAAAGAATTGACTGCTAAGAGCTGTAACAACACAGATACCTGGTAAAACCATATCTCATACTGATCCTTTACAAAACATTGCCCATTGAGACATTTTTAGCCATCAGTGCCTTAACATCTGATAGTTTTATACAAATCATAAATCAAAGGAATGAAGCATGTGGGTAACACAAAAAGTTTAAAACTACCTCTGCTGCTGAAAACTGTCCTAGTGTTTTTAACTGATACTATGATCACCAAAGTCCTGACCAAACTAGCAGGATGATTTATCTCATATCACAAATAAAAGTCACCAATTAGAAATCCTGGCTGCCACCAGAAGTTAGTCTCCATCAGCAAAGCCTTCATACTGGTCATGTATAATTTGCTCTCAACTGTCAACAAGAATACCTTTCACTTGCAGTCCTCAGCCTCTGAAGGGACACAAACCACAGCAAAGCTCCAAAACATAACCAAAATATTTCTGATGTGGGAGTGATGAAATACTGTGAGATTAATTCCTTCATTTTATGCAACTCTGTATATAAACTCAAGTTCACGATGCTTTATTTCGTGAAATAATGATGGTGTGCAGGCAATTCAGGACTCAGATGAGTGATGTCCTTTGATTGAAGTACACCTCAATGGTCTGCCTCTGATGTGTTTGATCTTACTGCAGTGGGGACATATACTGAGAGATAAGCGTATGGGTAGTCTGGTCCTAAACCAGTCAAGGATGAAATCCTAGCTGAAGTCTAAAATAAAATTGCATCAACTTCAATGGGCCCTGAATTTTATATCAGGAGCCCATGAGATGTAAATACCTCAAGCAACTATAAAATGCTGTCATGTATTATTTCTTATAAACAGCTCCCTGGTACATCTCATGTCATATTATTTAAATAGAATCTTAAAAGCCTTGAAATCATGTGCCTCGCCCATCAATTACTATTACATTTGTTATCAACTACAATGAAGTTACTTCATTATTAGAATTAGATGACTATGAGGAACTTTTGCTGTTGTTCCATTCACCCAGTGGAGCTTTTGAATTACATTATCTGAGAAATATCACCTAAGAGATATGGCATACATAGGCTTGAGCATTTCTGTTTACAGCATCATTAAAATGTCGCTATATTTTTCAAATTCTAAAGAATGCTCCAGTGGAAGAATACATGCAGAAATCTTTCCATTATGCAACTGCTCTTAGGAAGAAGATTTACTTTAAGAGTTAAACTAGCAAGTGACATGAATTGAAAAAAAAAAACTATAATAGCAATTTTTTGACAAAGTAATAGTTGATCATTGTTATATCACACTGCGAATGACTAGGAGCAAATCAGATTTATCTGCTGAATGCACAAAGCAATATGGTTACTGCAGATGACACTCTCATACAGCACCTGCTGTTGTAAAACGTATATTTGCACTGAGCTTTCTGCTAACTGTGCATATAATGAAAAAAAAACTGATTATTTACATGGATGATTCTATTCTTCCAACAGTTTACACAGATAGATTATAAATTGTGGAATTTTTAAGCAGTAATGCATGATCTAGTAACTGACTTCCTCACACTGTATGATTTGGTTGTCTTGTCCTGTTGTAAGCTTAAGCAATATTTTGGAGTAAAAATGCTGTGTAAGAGTTAAGTTGTTCTTCCTTTCTCTTTGACTGGCTATATGCCCTTGGCACTGTTGCCAACAAGTATAAAGTATATTCTGGCAGTTTTCTTCTCACAGTTTTTGGCTTCTGAGTACAAAAGATTAATCATGAGAGAGCCTAGTCTAGATTTAACCAACAGCCACAAAAATATCCATTCCTATGATATTATAGCTTTTAAAAGGACTTAAGAGTTTAGGAAACTAGTCAGCATATGCTGAAGAGATCATGTCCAGGATATCACATTTTGGAAAATGTCCTGTGGCCTAAAATCTGTACGCTGAGATTCTTGAGGCTGGGCAAGAAAATGTCTTCTATCTTCTGAATACTGTACTGCCCACAAGATGATTTGAGTTTTGGTCATAGTACTACAAAGATGCCTAGTTAAGCTAAAATAATACATTGACTTGAATCCAGTAGTTGGCATGATTTCTCAACCTTCACAGCAGTTTTAATTAAAATATTTACAATGTTGAAACCTATGTTCAAAAGATTTTTGCCTCATTTTAGTTTGAATTCAAATTTCCATGTATGAAATTTTTATTATTATATAGCAAGCAAGTGTCCCTTCAGCTACCTTTTTCAGTGACTAAGTGAAACCTTTCAGCATTAGTTCATTCATCCACTTTAGTTTCACTTCTTCCTTTCTTTTCATTGCCACACCAACATATTTTAAAAGGACAGGATTGTACAGTCACACTGTCACCGTGTGATTATGGTGGTAAGTCATGAAGCTGCTCTTCCAGTAAATTCACACCATCCCACATCACTAGTCATTTGAATGCAAGAGAATAATGCTCCCTTTAGGAAATTAAGTACAAATTTGTGACCAAATAGAAGTAAGAAAGCAGCAAGTTAATGCTTCTACTCCATTAAACCTATATACCTTACTGAAAAAAAACTTGGTTTTATACCCAGCTATATCAAGTTTTACATCCTGTGCCATACGTACTGCAACACAGGCACAAGTATAATGAATTAATGATGATAGTCTCAAAAAGCAACAATAAAGCTGTAAGGCAACAGCACTAAAAAATGTCCCCTAAGAAAATAATATGATTCTTACCTATTCATTAGCTCTTGAAAAGTTTCATTTGGCAAAGGAAATATAAATCCATTTATAACTGACTTCAAGTAATCCGAAGACACAAATCCACTCTGACTGACATCAATTGCTCCGAAGGCTTTTTCAATGTCCTCATAGGCTGAACACAGCTGTAATGAATACAATTTACAGTGTTTTGTTCAGAAAAATCAAGTTCATGAAGCTTTTAACACAATAATGCATTTTTTACAAGACCTTTTCAAATGTTCTTCTTTGTGAACTGATCAAATAGGTTACCCTGGCATGCTCTGACCGTCAGATGTTTAATTAATAACCTCACTACAAAACAGTATTCCCAATCACATACTCTCAAATGACAAGTCAGACAAGTTTCTCAAATAATAACTCTGCCTCAAAATTCAGAGCTAAAAATACTAGGTGGATCAGTCTGTTTGATAACACCCGTCTTAACTTTAAAACCATCCATGGCATAACCTAGTATCAAAGTTCCCTTTATTAAAATGGGTCGTTAGCAGAATGAATACTGGAAAATTTGAGAAGACACAGAATAGTTAAGTAGCTGTTGTATAAACATACCACACATTTCTTTGGTTATTTTTTTAATTCATGAGATGTTGCAAAGGAGCTGTGTGGATGCGTTTTGCTTATGGGACTTGTAAAATGCCTGAAAGTTGACTTACTGCAGATTTTGATAAGGCTCATGAAACAATAGGAAGACTGGTTTGTTTTTCTGAAATTGTAGCTCACACTGGGTTGTTGAATACTCCAAGCATCCCTAAGGCTTTTCTCCCCCCCCCGCCATTTTTTGACAAGTATCCCATCTGCTTCTAAGCTGATTATTGTTCATTCAAAACTGCCGAAATCTGAGTGTAAAGATAATGTATAGAGAGACTTTAAAAAGCCCAAAATAAACATCAAGGACTGGGAGGGCTTGTAAGGTGAGATGTACTGTGCTTCCAATCCAGACCTTGACCTCCATATCAAAGATATACAGGATGAAAAAGGGTCAAGATGTTGAATGTCCCTGTAGCCTTGTTTGTCCCTCCTCTCCTGTCTTTTCAAGGCTGAGAAAGCACAATTACAGATCTGTGTAACTGATTTTGTAGTAGAATATACAGTCTTGATGCACAGTATCAGATTCCCTTTTCTTAGAGAGTCAGTATTTTCGTGACATGAAGGCACAAGGGTGAGTGTTGGAAAATTTTCTTTCTTTTCACCTTCCCATAAAGCAGCTGGAACACAGTTATTTTCCACCATCACATTCCCCAACCCTCTTCAGTTGAGATCACATCTAAGGGCATGTGGAGAGGTCATTTGCCACGTCTATTCCAGCTCCACTCTCTATTCTAAGCCTGCCACCACATATAAAGAAATGTCTTTCTGCAGTAACACCTGTCCAATAATAATTTATTTCATGCAGGTCAGAAAATAATTGTCAGACAATGATAACTAGTCATTACTCAGTGTAAGTCATTACTTACTTTCATCTGACAGAGTGATCTAGCAATTCACATTATGAAACACCTTAGCCATCAAGCTTCGATGCTCTCTCATTTTGTTTTAGCCGAAGGAATCTGGAGTTCTAATACATACATTTTTAATGCTGTGAATCTAGTAAGCAAGACTGGAACACATAAAATAAAATAGAGCTGCTACTTCTGCTAACCATCTTTTAAAGCAAACAAGAAACCCTGTGCATGGAATTTGTTTATAAAAGTAGTTGGTATAATTAACCGGCCTCATAGCTTGGCAATTTTCTTTTCCTGTGATGCCTGGCTCAGCTTCTCCACCTGCTAAAGTATTCTGAGGTATCAATGGCACTCCCCTACCTTCTCTCAAACACCCTCTCGCTGCTATCCAGACGGTGCTCTCTCACAGCACGCTCAGCTGGTGAAGACCGTAGGAAAACTTTTGCTGGTGAAGACTGGAGAAAAAAGTTTTTTCTGCTTCTGTTCCCTCTCCTTTATTTTCTGGCAGATTAGTGCAGTTAACAAAAAAAAAAAAAAAAAACCTGATTTAGCAAGGTCTGCAACTTTGTCAGCTTCAAAGAAATAAAGCCATCTAAAACTCCTAAAGCCTGTTTTTGTTAACTGGATAATTCTTTACGTACAAACAGACTAAATCAAGCCTGGACTACAACTATCTTGTATTTTCTTGTATTTTGGACTTCATCAGTAGTTCAAAATTATGCTAACTAATCTGTGTATTAGGAGTTATAGGAGTTTTTAATTTCATATTTATTTTAAAATGTAATACATATAACCTACAATCTTAACAGGTAACTTTATTACATTTAATATCACAAAGTACTGCTAGAAACTAGCTCGCTCTCTTTGTCATTATGTGTCCAGAATGGTCCTCTACCAAATATATGTTTTCAGGGAATGGAAGACAATGTCCTTATAGGCCTTTGATAAGAAACATTCTTATTGACCTTGAAAAGCCTCTGGTCTTTTCCATTTCCTTCCATACTCTTGGCTCACTGTCCCATTTTAGCTCCCGCAATCCTTGGAAGAGCTTGTAAGTCAAACAGCCCTCCTCAATGATTCCCCATCAAAAAAAACCCCACAAAACCAACAAACCAATAGTAAAACTAAACCAGCTCTGGAATATTTATTTCAGCTGGCCTGAGCAGCTCATTTTATGATGGTGGTTTGTTGTATACTGCTCTACTTAGTGTGTTGTTGGCATGTGTACTCTTGGGGATAACGGTTCTGCTGCAGATGTGTTATATTTGATTCAGAGCACAGCAGCAACCACTGTGACAGATACAACACAGGCATTTTGAGAACCTTATGCACAAAGAGCATGTGCACCAAACTCTTTCAAAGGTTATTCCAGCGGGGCTACATGGGAAACAAAATGTTGTTCTGTATGGAAAAGGATACCAAAGTGTGACTACACTGTGCTTAGGGCATGCTCCCCCCTGTTCCGTATGCCCACTCAGTGGCCTGCTGAACACAGACTCTCCTTCCTGTTTAAATAAAGCTATAATTTTTTTTTATTATTTAACATTTTGAAAATAATTTGTGTAAATGCTCAATTCCATTTAGAACTGCCCTATTTCATTTTCGTTTTGGTTGAGTACTAATATTCATTAAACAAACATCCCTCAGAAACGAACCAGAGAGGTTATCACTAATTTATCTGGATGATTTTATAATCTATTTTTAGACCAATCTTGAGTGGGTGAAAAATAAAGTGGGTCAGTGAAAGAGATCAGAGGGCAAGAAGTGAATTCAAGGCACGTGAGCAAGGGAGGGCTGCAGGAACAACCCATAAACAAGGTCTGAATACGTGAGGTATCCTATGGTGGAATGAGTAGGGAGGTTGTGTCCCAGGCCCCATGAATTGTATGGGTTAACTAAGGGGGCTAATCATGCACAATGCTAGATACAACATGTACTGGGAAAGAGGAGGAACTTTAATTCATAAGATTATTTCTCCACAATTTCAGTATCCTACATGGGAAAAAATCCTTCTATTTTTGATAGTTCTATTTATTTCTAGTAATGGTTTCAAAACAATCTCTGATGGTACTGCACAAACTTACAAACCTACATAGTCACACTGTGGTCATGTAAAACAGTGAGGAGAAAAAGTATTATTGAAATAGTAGGTATTCGGAGTTCAGGATTTGAAAAGAGTTCAGCTTCTTCTGATCCTACTGAAGCCAATGTGAACTGTGGGTATTCACAGCCTTTGAACATCAGGCCATGTATTCAAAATTGATTTAAAAATAACTCCTACCACACAAGGGAAAAGTTTTGTTAGGAAGAAGATAATCATAATTCAGACTTATGGACTGCTGGCTTCACTTTTCCAGACCAGGATAATTTTTTTTTTTAATTCTTCTATAATTCTCTTCATGAAGTGCTAAATTTTGAGTAGTAGAAATGATAGAGACCATGTTTGAAGCTAATGCTCTTTAGCCTGCAAAGTACAGGTAAGATTTTACTGGCATTCTTCAGCAAAGGTAGGTTTAAATACTTCTTTTTTAAGCAAAAATAAATGAAAAATTAATTAGCAGTTAGTCTCACACTTCTGAGACTCACACTCACCCAACTGCCAAAATATCATATGTGTACATGTGTGATGGAGAAAATACCTTTGTAAATACACTAAATTGAATTTCAAGATATACAAACAGATTTAAATTATTTCTAAATGTACTGGAAGGGCCTTTCTCACTGTCTTAACTTGATCACCTTCTTAAACTCGCATCTCCATAGATGCCAATCACCTTTCACTGAGAAAGTCTCACTTCACTCACTCAGTTCACCTTGGACTGTTTTGCGATTTCAAACCAATGTGTTTTTTATCTACCATTATGCTGACAAACTGAGTTAATTCCTGTCCATTAATCCTTCTTAAACATCCTTAAGTTTGATGCTTAAAACAAAGACATTCCCAACACTCCAGTAAGTTAGGTTGCTGCTATGTTTGAAACTACTGTCATGCTGACAAAAAATGTCTTAGAGTCACCTTGACCTCCCCAACTTCTCCAAGTTCACTGTTTTGCCACTGTCTTAGAGTGTAAGTTCTTTGTTACAAAAACAACCTGGGAAGTTCATTATGATCAAATACATGGTGAAAATTGAGTTTTCTAAATGCTACAAGATTCCAACTTGCAGCAACAAATTCTTTATGAAGGTTTATGAGCCTGCAATGGTGATTTTATTTTTGGACCATGTAATATGTCACCTTTTGATTTTAAATGCAGTTTTCACACACACTTGGTAGAATTTCCCAGACCAAAGGAAATTGACTTTCTTTTCCTCTCTGCCCTAGTTGTTTCTGCTGAAAATCAGTGTCCTAAAAAAATGCAAACTAGAGCTATCAAGTTCAACAGAAATACTTTGACTAACATAATTGGAAAAAGGAAAAGTACACAAGTTTCCACTCCTTTTCTGAGCACTTACCTGAAACTTAATTTTCTGCACTTCTTTTCTTTAACTGTGTCTGCATTTATGACAAAATTCTTCAGAAATTCTTTATAATCAGCGTCATTAGAGTTTCTAACAGAGTAACGGTTCCACAGCCTAGAGAAAGAGAGACTTTTTTTAGACTATAGCTATTCTAGATTATACTTATAGTGAACTGAAGAAATAGAAAATTTATCAAATCTCTAGACACACAATATGTAAAAGTTTGTGAAAAATAAAACAGCAATTTTTTCTCTGGTCTCTTTCCTCTGCCCAAGATTGCCTATAGTATGCAAGTTGTCTGCATAATATCATTTAAATCCTAAATACAAGTGCCATTTTCTTGCCCATCTACATGAACATGAATTTTAATATATCTGCACAAGGACATTTCTAATAATATAAGAATATTATGATAGTCTTAAACAAATTCCAGTGTAACTTATGATAAGTCACACCTAAACTCTGAAGCAAGTTGTCTGGATTTTATAGCAGGCTGGAAAATTTGCAGCAGCTTCTTCTGGATTAAATGGGAACGTCACTTTGTAATTAGTGTTTATTAAATTCTACATGGTATTAAATTCTACAGCTTTTAAATAAATCTTTGATTGCAAGCTTTCATTTTTCAGATATTTTCCCTGATTGTTAATACTGTATACACTTGTCATCCTCAGATTGTATCCAAATGCTTGGAAAAAAATAAGCAATTTTCACCTTTCAGAACAAGTTTGTTAGACAACCCAGGACGACTTCATCACAAGTTACTGTGGGATTTATCTCCAATCCCCTTCAAAAAACACTGCTGTAACTCAAGGTCATGTTTTATTTTCCTATTCATGAAACTTAGAAAGATGTAGTTTTTAAGATTAAAATTAAAATTCTGAGGATCTAAGAAGTTTAAAGCTAAAATGGTACCATTGGAACACCTTGTGTATTACAGACAACGAAAGTTCTCTTAATTTCCTTCATATTTAGTCCTATATGTATTCTCTAGATACAATAAAACTTGTTTCTGATTAAAGCATGTCTGACAAAAATGCATCTACTTAGTCCTGATGAATTTGTTCCGATGACTAATAGCAGAAGAATTGATTGCCTTATTTTTTCATTTGAATTTGTCTGTCTAGTGAAGATACTACACCATATGATGCAGTCACTTCCCCTTTCAGGGGCTAAACAGATTGTCTACTAACATTGATCTCTAAAGCATCCACACCATCCTTTGAATCATTGATTGTGGCTTTTTATTATTTTTGCACAATTTTCCAACATCCTGGGAATGAGAGTACCTTATGTGAAGCTGAGTTCTGGCTTTGATTTTGCTAATATATGAAAGTAAATACATGAAAGTAAAAGTCCTATTGCTGCTCAATACTGTTTCCAGACATATTTGGGATATTAACCCCTTCAGAGAGCCTCATAGTAGAAACTAAGATCTTATGAAAAAAAAGACAACCACCACCTTTTTATAACCCACTACTTGCATCAACATGGGGGACAAGGACGGGAAATTCCACTTGCAATTTATGGGACCATTTAAGTGATAAAGAGAAAACATGGTTAGCCATTTGGCAAATTCCATCTAGGACAAGAAAAGAGACTTGCAGTGTAACATATCCCATTTTCCTCTCTATTCTTTGGGCTGTGTGGTAAAGTGTGAAGGCACGATTAGCTGCTAAGATCATCATCCCTTCACTTTTGTGAGGTACTGAAAGACAGAAATACCCAACCACATTATTAAATTTACTTAACAAACTTGGGAAGTCTTTGACTTCTCTCTT
>JAOXNG010000001.1:83268810-83282292 GCA_028566535.1 Scolopax minor | reverse complement strand
GCACTTGGGGAAGAAAGGGGATGATGGGGAAGCTTTGAGAGGTATGGTGATATACCTTATCACCAAGTGGAAGACTGCAATCTGCAAAGATCGATCCATCTAGCATATTACACACAGAGAGATAACACACGTCAGATTTTGTTTGTTTTGTTAAAAAAAGAAAGAAAGAAAATAGATGCCTGAAAAATATTCTTCTCTTGCTATAAACACATCAGTGCTCATTTTCCCTATATTCTACTTTGGGCCATTTTGTGTAAAATCTTTAATTAAAGTTTTTCTTTGAAATTGTCATCATCAAACCAGAAGAAAGAAAGTAAAAAACGGAAGGACACAGCTGTGCATATATGAAGTGCTATTCAGTACCAAATGAATTGGAACAAAATAAGTATCGTGACTGTTATGCTCTTAGTTTTGGCTCTGTATTCTCAGTAGCACAGTCTAACTTGTCACTTTATATTGATTCCATCTGTTTACACTCTGCAGAGTATTGGCTTCCTACAGTGAACATTTCCTATTTACCAGCTGGTAAAGATAGGCCCAAACCAGATAGAAAAGAATTAGACTATTTTCAGATCCTCATAAACATAAAATCAAAAATTAATGGGGGAGGGGAAATAAGAGTAGAGGGAATGAAGAAAATATATGGGCCTGATGCTTGTTCATATTGATAGCCCTTTACAACCCATTAGCAATTTTTAGAGGCCTTGAAAATTGTGCAGCGAGTACACAAAATAAATCAATTTTCAGTCCTCTTTACATTCTGCTTTACATAAACAGCCTCATTGTAAATGTGAATCAGTCTCAGTAATCCAGTAATCTTTGAAGAGAAACCATTGGTGTCTGAACTCAGCTAATATAATATTCCCACTTCCACAGGCCAGCTATGAGTTAAAGACCTCCCTATAAAATGGATGTGCCCATCAGCACAGAGCCATCCTCATGCTGTGACAGCCTGAGTTCTAGTTATTTCTCTTTCATACTTGCTGGATTCCTTTCTTAAGGAGACTATTATTTGGAGGGGCTGACTCACTTCAGGGGAGTCCTTTTACTATCATTAGAAAAACTGTTTCAGGTTGCAAGCTTTTCTTGAACAAAGTTTTATTTTTTAACATCCAGGAACACTGTGTCATTGAACTCAAAGCTCCTTTCTATGGGACCATGTCCTTTTGCAAATATTGCTGGGGAACAAATCCTCTCCCTATTTTTGGAGTCCTAGCAGCCAAGTCAGTGAAACTGCACTCTATAAAGAAAAAGGAGGCGGATTTGGGTGCTTAGAAGACAAGCTGCCCTTTACTGAACAGGTCTCTGCTGCACCAGGGCAGCAGCATTTAGCCAGAGCACCAGCTAGCCAGGAGCATGGGAGGGTCTGGGCTTCTGCTGTGGTATGAATGTTCTGGTTCTTGTTACTCACAGCACCTTTTCCTTAAACTTGCTTCTTCCAAGACAGTGATCTTCAGGAGAAACATTTTATTGTATTGACTGGAAATGATGGAAGGACTCCTATAGTCAAAACTAAACTAAACTTAAAGTTTTGCCCTGACGTTTGAAGTAAATACTTAAAATATTTTCCTAGCTTCTCCATGCTGAGCAAGTAAGAATGACTGTGAAGGCAGTAGGACTTACTTCCAACAAATAAATATGGTGTCATAAAAACAGACAAGGTCAGCCCTGAATCACTTGATTAAGTGAACTGTCAGCATGGGCATAATTTCTAATTGCAGAACAGTGATGAGAAATCCAAGGCCACTTGTCAGGTCTTTGTTCACCTACATCTTTTCACTGACTAGAAGATGCTCTGAACCACCTGCTGCTTTTCTTTATCTTGGCCATTATGCTATTTTTGATGTTTAAATACATGTGGTAGGTGGTCCAAATGTGGCTTTCTGCCTATACAAGGAGAAAATTACTATTCCATATTTTACTGAGAACGTTAGGAATGTTTTCTTTTGGGTTTGATTTTCTTTTTTTAAAAAGCGCATATAGGTTCAAAACCCAATTAGATTTACAAATATAAATAATGTATCCTTGACTGATGATGTGCATCCAAACAGAAGCAGAATAAGGTTTGGCTTGGGAACAACCACTGTGATATGTTACAGATAAATATTTAAAAGAGTACATGAACTCATAAGTGTATCTGAATAATTATCGTGTACATCATGCATTTACATATCTTGCAGTGCTTCTTTAACTGAATTGTTCCTGGGATATATATATGCAGCTGTAACCTTGCCTTAAGTTAATGATGTTTTCTGTTAATGTATTAAAATATACGTAACAGCTCTATTTCAAAAAGCTGTTTAAAAATAATATAGAACCTTGTAAATTAAATATACCTCCAATTAGGACTTTGGAGGATATTTTCAATTCATAAATTCTATAACAAGAAGATATTTCAGCAGTGTCTTTTGTGATAGGAAATGCTTAACACAAAAACGTAAACGTTACTCTTCAGTTAGCTGCATATAGCCAAATGAATAAAAGCTATGACATTAATAATAACTATACCAAGTTATGATTGATAGGCTTTTCTACAGTGAGAAAAGATTGTCTTGGATACAATCTGTCCTAACAGCCTTGCGATATGTTAATATTTTATTCAGACTAGCATGAGGATATATTCCAATGTCCTACTCAGTGGAAGGGAAGCAAATGGGTTGCAAATACTGCTGCAGCCCTGAGGTGCAATAACAGCTGTGAAATCAGAAAGATTTTTATTCCCCCCTCCCAAATTACAAGCCAAGCCCATGCCAAGCACAGCAGGAGGTTAGATTTTCCTTGGAATTTACATCAGGTTATGTTTAATGTATTTCTTCTTCTATGAACAGTCTTAGGGTAGAGCCAACAGACTATCACACAGTGGTCTAGAAGGCATGGAATACTTTTCTGTGTCCTTGTAAATAACTATTATTAGGCATGATATGTGACATTAGGTTAATTTTCAAGTGCCCAAACGTAATAAGAAATCATGATGTTGATAAACAGATTTTTCTGGCTCAATTTGTGCAAAAATAAAATAACACAGTCATATCATCATTTCATCCTTGATTTTAAAAAAGTGGATTTTTGCTGTTGAAATTTCTGTTGAGATTAAAGTAAACTGAGCTCTCAGGTGACTGGATACTTCTAAGTAAAAAGATTACAAAATGCCTAAAACACTAATGTGACAGAATGTTTTGCATCCATCTTGGAAAGGGCTAAACAATTACAGAAATTGCACTGCCATGGAGAATCTACTTTCTTTTAAAAGTCAAGTGTTCTTACTCAAGCCACAAGCATCTATAAGAAATAAAATCACAATGGCACTGTGCCAGTCCTACACCAGAGATTTGTTGCAAGACTACTTGAAAGAGAGAGTGCTTAGTTTTTTAATGCTAAAAGGGGATTCACTTCGTGGATTAGAGAGCCTTTTACAATACTACTTAGTACTTTAGCATAATAAAGACACCAAAACAATAAGAACAGAACCCCTAAGCATACAAGTATCACCAGATCATCATGATACAACAAGGTAATATCCTTTTAAACAAGTTACTAAAATGATATCAGTACATCAAGAACAACATCTACTTATCTGAAATGAATTACTACCCCAGCTTGTGGTTTCTGTTACCATTGTGGTTCAACATACCTTCTCCTTGAGCAGGGTTTCCACCTGACGTAATGTCATTCTTTGGCGACTGTGGCTGTACAACCTGAAACTAAATATAATAATAAAGATTAGATCAACATAAACCACAAGTGCATCACAGTACTGTTGAAGACCATTGTAGGAACATCAGTGGGAGAGTTTTGCTCTGGCATGTGAACAACTACAAATGCAAGAAAGAAGCTTGATCCTGCCTTCATTGCGGCTGCTCTTCAGAGCTCTGCACTGCTCTTGGAGAAAACCACCACAAATCTGGATCCCTGAGAAGAACAGAGATGTGGCAGCTGCTCTTCTACCACCACAAGCATGATGATCCTTAGCATAAAATATATTTTCTTGAAGGAATTGTTTTGGCTGCTGTAAGAGGCACAAAGGGATTTTAGCAGCTCGATCTGGCCTTTAGGATGATGGAGTCCTAAGGTCAAGAAAATGACAGTGCCAGTTCTCTTTTCCTCTCTGCTCCCATCAAGTGTTCTTCACTCATCTGTTCAAACTCATCTCTTCCTCCCCTTTTCCCTCAGCACAAATCTGAGATCCATTTGTCACTTTTAAATTTCTTTCAAAAATTAAAAATACATTACCTTGCTTTTGCTTTTCTTTCCTCATCTTATCCACTTGCATCAAGCACCAGAGTAGGTCGTTTTCAGAGTCAACTACCAGCCAAGTTTAGTTTCACTGGTGGGTTTTGCAGGTGCCAAATCCCACACTCTGCACATCCTTCTCTGGTTTCAGCCATAAATAACTGCTTCTGAAAAGCCTTGTGCGGTTTTATTGATATCTTTGAGGGATGAAGTCCTAGAAGCCAAGCACTGCCATCATTTCAGCCGCTAAATTTAATGAAATTGCTTGAATTTTAAATAGGGAGAGAAAGTAGCTCAGATAATGCCTTCTAGCAAAACTCCTGGAAAAGAGCACCTGTACTGCCCTCCAGTGGTAAAATTACATCGACCTATGCCGGATGGCTCTAACAAGCCTACCATTATTTTGGCTTCTGTGCATTGCAGTCTCCGAGCAGTTCTCTAACAAACTAGCTGGCCAAAAGAGAAGATCGTCTAAGCATAATCTTCAGTTTCCACATTTTAGTGAGTTTAAAAGGAAATAAAGAGTAACATATTCTATATCCTCTTCGAACACTGGAAGAAAACCCAACCAAAAGCGTACAAAAAGCTTTACCATTTTATTATATTGCATGTAATAAAGAAAAGATTAACCTTTTATTCCAGGAAAGGTCTCTCATTTGTTATTTAATTAGTTTTCACTAATTAATTAGAATTTTTTAAGCTCCCCTGTCTCTCTGGGAGAAAGTGGCTTAGGTCCCTCCCTTTTTCTTCTTTTCTTTTGCTGCTCCTCTTCTTCTTCCTGCTTCCTTTCAAAGTCCTAATCCCATTTTTGTATCCTCAGTATTACATTCCTTCATTCTCTCTTTGTCTGAAAGTTTTCTTAGCTTCGCACTTGCTGGGAACAAAGTTGGACTGGAATTTACAGAATATTTTTTGAGGCAACTCTTTATTGAAGGCCAGATCATAGAAACCCACAGGACAAACTGAAGGAAAAGGAATTTCTGCTCTTGCAGAAATTCACCCTTTACATTTCACTAGAGTAGGAGAGAGGGGGAGGGGTGTAGTGTGGTGTGAAAAATATTCAGTGCTCTGCTAAGAAAGCTACTGTGAGAGCACAGATTTGGTTTGCTTTGTGTTTTGTTGGGGGTTTTTTATTATTATTTTTACATAGAGATTACTCTACTTTCCATTTTACTTCATTGATGTAAATATACTTCATAAAAAAACCAAACTTAATCCCAGGTCAGACACAGCTGGTGTCTTCTCAACTTTATTATTGAAAAACTACTTGCACTGGAAACGAAGATGAATGTTAGTCAGCTACTCCTAAAGGGTTGAATTCTGAAACACAACAACTTTCCCATTACTGAGTCTCTTGGCTTAGCTTCTGTGTTTCATTTAAAGACATGTCAAGCTAAGTGGCATGTTTTAAAATCCCTATTAAACCGAAGCAGTTATAATTTCTTTCATACACAACAACTTGCAGTGTTAATTCAGGCAACAGACTGATTAGTCGTAAAAGTTCATATTTTTCAATTAGGAGATCAGTGGCGTAGTAGACCATTCCCTTCCCTTTGGCAAACAGGTACCATTCCTATGGCAACTGTGCCAATTACACATACAGAAAAAGTGATTTTAGAAATAAAAGTATATCGTATCTCAATGTCACTAGAAGCTCACACTGGCAGCTAGATTCTACCTTGAGAGCTAGATAACTCACAGGAGATTCATTATTACAACTCAGGAGCAATTTGACTGCATAATATGGAACACTTACCTTTTGAGTGCGCTGGTACTTATGGCAATTTTAGTGAATTTTGACAGGAAGTCAAGATATGGCACAGTAACTTTACCAATATTTCAATATATATGGATCAGTCCTACATTGACATCATGTTTTTTAAATACTTCATTTGTATTACTCTTTTCTTAAACAGCAAAAATAAATTCTGGGTTTGTTCTGTTTATTATGCATTACTACTACTCAGCAACTTGTCTAGAATTAGGCAGAGCATTAATTTAATGTCTGGTAAATCCCTTCCCAAAAAGTTACAACCTACAGGTCTTTCTAACATGTAAGGTAAAGACTTCTTGGCTCTCAAGCTCTATGATCTTTCACATGTACATTCATGCTCATCAGCCTCACTGATTCATCCTGCTTCCGTTCCAAAAGCCTATTTAATGCCTTTCAGGTGTGTATGTGTCCCCCTAATGACAATTTAATATTAGCAAAGAATTTAACATCAATCTCAGATGCAATGCGCTTAACCCGTTACAGACTGAATAGTCTAAAATGCATATGTAATAGATCGTTTCACCCAAATTAAATAAACATCAAGAATCAAGTACACTGGGGGGAAAAAAAAAACAAACCCAAACCACAAAACAACCACAACTTATCACCTTAGTGATCAACCAACTTAGTCACCTACACTACCAGAGCAGAAATTTAAATATACAATAATGCTGATTGTGCATCTGAATCCTCCCATTTTTTGTGTCAGTCATGTTATCATATAAATACCTGACATCCCTTCAAGTGCAATCTGACAATGGTTTGTAAGGTAGCAAATACCAAAAATGGGCTGAGAAACTCCCATTTTGCAGACAAAATAGAGCTAGTTCCAGAGTCAGATCTCACAACCTAATCTATGCATAACTCATAACATCATGAGTATATAAAGATAAGCTATAAGATCAGGCTTTTTTAAAACAAAAAATCTGCTAGTAAATTGCTGGTCTTTCAAATAGAGATACACTATAGAGACAAAATTCTCATATAAACATACCAATCATCAAATTTAGCTCACCTCAGTTTTACAAGTTTTCTATGACTTTCACTTGAACAGAAGGTTTTGACTATTTCTAGAATCTTTTTAATTATATTGGTCTGGAACCTGCTCCCACTGAAATTTTGCTCTTGGCATAAAAAGGAGCAGCCTCTAAATGATTATAAACAGCAATGACGTAGCATACCTCTGCCAGCACAGCTTCAAATTCAGCTTCTGTTAGATGGAAGAGAAAGGTTTCAATCACTCGCCTGAATTCACTTTTTGTGACTGTCAATGTCCAACCAACATCAAGCATCTGAAATGCTTTTTTCACATCATCTTCCCTTTCAGCTATCTTTTGAAGTAAGATCTGTCCAATGTCCCAGGAGAATAATGTGGGATCTAGGACAGAGCTTGCAGGCATATCTGTAAAATTTATTAGGCAGTCATCAGATATTCCCAAGTCTGGAAAAATCACATTTTTCTCAGAATTCAGTATAAATCAGTTCATTTCTAGAAATATATAAGTAAAACTGTTATTGTTTGTCCACTAAGTTCAAAGCAGTAAATAAACCAAACACATATTTTCTTATTTAAATATCTTATTTAAATTATTTTCTTATTTAAAGAAAAGATTAGGCTTTACTCTTTTGGCTGTAGTAGCAGAAAGAGCAAGTTGGAATATACACTTAAGTTTTAAAAGTTCAAAATCAATAAAATTACAGACAGATGTGTTCCATCACAGCAGCCCTTCCACTTCAAACTACAGAGAGGATATCTTTACCCTGCGAAAATTTAGAGCTTTTGTTCAGCTATTGAGCTTTGGGCAAAAATAATACATCATAGTGAGGTCAACATTCATTATCTGTATACGAAGTCTATGGCTGGTAAGTATTTTAGTACATCCCAGCCCTGTTTCCTCTAAACCCACAACCAACAGAGAGCAGAAGTACCTGACAGAGCAGTATAGTGTACCAGGATGCCTTACATTACTTAAGACACCTCTGGCTCTTATTAGACTTGAATAAGAACAAACAAGGACCAAAAGATTTGGCCTGATTCTTCCTTTGGATTCATAATGAGCCAAATTCAGCCACAGCTATGAGGATTTAACTACGTTCTTCTTGAATCAAAGGGAGCTTTGTACACAAATCTGAACACTGGGGCTAGTTCACAGACAAACTTCAATCTAGGATCTGCTTTTAAAATATAAAAGCACTCAGAAGGAGATTTGTTTACAAAAAGCAAGATGGCAAAATACAGATTTTTGTTATTTACATCTTTGCTGCAGTTTTATGAGAGCCAAGTTTTTCTTAAGCTCATCCCTTCCTTACAATGAAAGTATACAATCATGGACACCTTGCACATTTCATTTCAATTTCAAGTCATTCCAATGAAAGAAAATATTCGAATTCACAGCTGGATACAGCTTCAGTAAAATCAATAGAGGCATCACAGCTTACTCCTACAATAAACCTGAGTGTAAACCCAAAACTACACGGCAAGGAGTAGAGGAAAAGTGACAAGAACCATGGTGGAGGTAGCAACTCATGACAATAATTAAAAATTACTTGCAAGAGGAAAGTCCACATTGGGGCTAACAGAAAATTCATATTTGATTGGTACAAACTATAAATCTCACTGCGCCAGAAAATGAGGTTTCTGTGGTAAGCGTATAGTAATTTCAAATGAGCTCCCAAAGGACAAGATGCATATCAAATCTAGTAACGTGTTATAATTGGAAACAGTGCTCTTGTAGTGACTTCAAAACAGAAATGAGACAGTGGGCCAAAGACATCTCTCAAGTTCCAATGAAGTTCAGAGAAAGGAAGAAAATAAAGACTCTGTTTCCTCACATACAAGCAGGAGGAAAAAGGGTTGGGTGAGAAGGGCCATGGCCTCTTCCACCCTCTCTCCATCAGTGGAATTAGATTGATTTTGTTTAGTTCCACAGGATCCAGCAAATATGGTGTATCTGTGACAGACAACTTCTCTCAAAGTAGTGAGGTAAATGTGCCCCAAACCCTAAACAGCACAAGGGCTTCTTGGCTGCTGCAACCCACTACATCGAAAGGCACCACTGAACCCCAAGCAAACAATAGGACAAAAAGGACTGAGAGGATGATGCCACCTGCAACTTATACAGTGCTTGTCCTCTGAGCAATAGAAGGATTTTGATTTAAAGTCCCAAGACTGTGAATACTTAGACTGCAGAACAAACCTGCAGCTGGTTTAATTGATCGCTGCCTGCTGATACACAATGATGCTCTATTTTGTGTAAAATGAGGACCTGGGGCAAATATGATGCCTTGGGAGGAGGGGTGCAAGGCACTGAGGTCTTCTGCAGTTGTCGCTCTAGCCATGGTCTCCCCCTGGGTTTAAAAAAGAATTATGAGAATATACCAAAATACAGGACACACAAAAAAGCAGTGCAGCTGGCAACAGCAACAAGAGAGACAAAAGCTGATTTCTTGACACAATATCTAATTTGCTGATAAAAATATTGACTGAAACAGTTCTTGCTGACTAGCAGTAACCAGAAAGTAGTTGACAATATCTGTGGTTGTGCTGGATACTATCACCTATGTCAGCACTCCTTAGGTAAACTAAATCCTTTACTAAATAACACAGGTTCTCTCTGGAAATGTTTTGGGCCATTATCTTGAAGACTATGCACATTAAAGTACTCTAAAAATCTTTTAAAGCCTTTTAGTTAAGAAAGCCTATTATTTCAGCAAGCACAGTACAGTTGCTTAGATGTTTATTTAGACTTTTAGACTTTTGCAGGAGAAAAATGCGTGTACCATCCACCAGCTCATTACACTAATTACTCTATTTTATGAAGAGCTATTATTAATTTTCCGCACCGGGACATCTGAGGCAAAGTATACAGTGAGTACAAACTGGGGAAATAACAATCAGCCGGAGGCAGTATCACGTGGCACATGCAAGTTTCCTAAGCATGGCTCAGTGCTGACCCACCAGGAGACCTTGAATGGTCTGCATCTGCTCTACAGCTTGATCAGCACCCACGACAACAGACACCATTAGCTCCCAGTAGGAAAACTGAGAGCTGATGACGCTCTACCACCCAAAATGTGGGGAGACGCCGCTCTGGGCCGGGGGGAGGCTTATTCAGGTGTGCTGAGGCATTTGTCTTTGGCCCAATTTCCACTTAAGGAAAGTGTTTTGAGGGTGATCCAGGTGATGCTGTTATCACCCAATTCTTTCCATGCCCTTTTACAGTCATTAGTCACTAAAATACTTTCAAATATTGGCACTGGATCACAGGGTAATTCTGTCGGTACTTATGTAGTTAACCCGATCAGTCTCTTCAAAGGAAATATTTTTAAAGGCTCCGTCTCCTCTATTACAAACATAATTTGAAATGAGAAATTTGATTTCTCCCCAAACCAAGTGGCAGTCAGAGAGCAAGATATATTTCCTTCTCTTTCTGTTACGTGCCAATCAATTGCACCCTGCTCCCACCATTAAACTACCACAGTACAGAAAACAAACATTAGCCCGGGGGATTCTAGGAGTTCTGTAGCCTTCTGAAACTCCAGCATGCTCTGCACGAATAACAAAAGCCATGTAAGGAGGCTCAGTCAATTCTCTGTAATGGGAGATGAGAAGTAAAAATCAAGCAGACATTGCACAGCCAACTGAAAACAGCAGGACAAAAGCAAGGCTTTCTAGTTCTTACTAGTCCTCCTTACTAGTCCTTACTAGCCCTAAAATGTAACACTGTACAGCATTTTACACAGGTAGGAAAAGTCTTCTGTCCCTCCCCTCCAAAAAAAAAGAAAACAAACCAAAACCCATCCAAAATGAATAAAGAAACAGTCACAGTTCATTACTTACCTCAGTACTCTGGACTACTAAGGAGAGTGACAGGAAAAATGAAAAAAAGAAAACAAACAAACAAACCCACCCTAAAGCCTTAAACTATCTTATATTTATCAAACAGAAAATAAGTAGATTTGAGTACACCATGACCATTGCAGCAATTTAAGGAGTTGCTGGGCACTGCATCTTCATCCTCTGTGCACCCAAATTGTTAGAATAATCTCTGACTGGGTTTTGACCCAAGCTTGGGTCAAGCAGCTTCTTGGGCACATTTCAGGAGTTAGCTTGGTCAGGAACCATTCCCAATGGGCAGTTTGTGTGCAGCCATCCTTTTTCAAAGGGTGAGAAGTGTTTAACAGTCTGTACTTGGGCTATTCCGTGCCAGTTCACCTCTGTGCCAAGAAAGAGTCACAAGCACGATTAATTTACTAGCAAAGCTGATCCACGGCAGTAACCCCTGGCAGACATCCTAGCTCTGTAGCTGGTCCATTAAAAAAAAGTAGCCTCCAAGCATTCTTTCTCCACCATTCAGGTGGAAAACAACCTTTTCTTCTTCATCTGATAGATGGCTAAGTGTCATCATTACTACAGTCACTTGGCTGCTAAACTTGCAGTGGCACCGCTGCAAACTTGACTCCCTAGAAACTGTTAACAGGGAGCCTCCATTTCTCAGAGAGCTCAAATGAACAGGGTCTGGCTGCAAGATCTACCCCATCATAAATATGGGCAGACAATAAGTGTATTTGAAACAAACAAGCACAAGCCAATTTTTGGTTGGTTGCCCCCTCAGGCACCACTAAGCTCTATCTCAGGTGTTGGGGGATTGATACTAAAGGGGCCGTGCCAGTTATTTGTACCATGCCCAAGCCAAAGGGAAATCCAGAGTCTTCCACTGCTCTGCCCTTTCCATGGGGTCAGCAGACATACTTAAATCAATTTGTTAGCAAAAAGGACTGTTCAAATAGCTAAGGCAGCAGCAGCCATGTTGGCTCAGTAACTAGGCTATGGCAAAAACATGGTAAGAAGCAGCACAACCTGCTGCTGCTGAAGTCGTTGGCAAAGCTGTCTTTGCCTTCAGAAAATCAGGATGGAGCCCTAAACTACTGTAAAAACCAAACACAACCGCTATTTCTCTGCACCCCTAGACATTTTCTGGTGGTCATATATATCCATCTGCTTTACCAACAGTCAGCTTGCCTTAGCTGTCTTTCACACATCCTTCAGAAACAGCCCATAAGAAGTCCACATACTGAACGTTGAAGATTACTGATACAAAGCAAACAAATTTAAAGTTTCATTAGATATTGAGCCTATTTTCTCTTCTCACTTACACTGCCTTTACACCTGCAAATTATTAGTGCACGATTCAAGAATAACTTACCTGCACTGAATAGCTCCTGATTTATATGTTACTTGGAATTCACATTGGTGCATAAAAGGTCATAAATCAGACTCTTTGCTTATATTTTTAAGTGCGCTCCTACTAGTATGAAGGCAAGATTCTCAGTTCATATAAATCAGAATAGCTCTGCTTGCTTTCCTATCTTCAGAAGAATTACAGCATTTAGAGCCACTAAGGGATTTGGCCCTCATTTCAATAATTTAATTGATAAGAGTTTCCCAAGTGTCTACACACAAAGTTTCAGCATCTGAGGCATGTTTCACTGTAGTCACAAGATGGATGGATCTTGCAAATGAAATGATATAATCATATTTCCAGTCAGTTTAGATGCAAAGGTAGAAGGCAGTTTCTAACTAACAGAATAATGAGGAGCTGTTACAGTGTTTCATGTCCTTTTCTTTGAAGGATAAACAAAGCTTTAGAGAAGAACGATTTTTCTATTTGTGAAATATAAAATAGAATTTTTTTTATATTTCTGTATATTTTGATTATGTTTGGCAAGACACATAGCAAGTCTCACCTTAATTTTTTTTTTAAAGCCTAATACTTTTTAGGTATTTTTAAGTATCTCAGTAACCTTGTCCTTTCTTTCATTTGATTCTCCTTGAAAGTGTCAGTTTCTGCAACTCTCAGAGAACAATTAAGGCCATGCAGATCAAGGGTGAACAGTTTGTGGTCGTAGCACAATTTGCTGTTCTCATGATGGGGTTAGAGCAAAGAACCAGCAGCAGAGCAACATCAGACTAGAAGCTCCTGCATGATCTGAGATGGGCTACCAGAACCTTCCACAACATGGTGGGTTGGCCTGGACTGGCTGCCAGACACCCACTCACTTTGTCTCTTACTCCCGCTCCTCAACAGGACAAGGGGAGAAAATAAGATGGAAGAGCTTGTGAGTTCAGACAAAGACAAGGAAATCGCTCATCAGTTAACCATCACAGGCAAAACAGACTCAATCTGGGGAAAACTCATTTAATTTATTAGCATTGAAAAATAGAAGAGGATGGTGAGAAACAAAGAGCTTAAAACACCTTCCCCCCACCCTCCTCTTCTTCCCAGACTCAACTTCACTCCTTCATTCCCAACTCTCCTACTTCCTCCTCCAGACATTGCAGAGATGGGACACAGGGGGCTGCGGTCAGCCTAACTGCTCCTTCTCTGCCATTCCTTCCTCCTCACACAATTCCCTTCCTTCAGTGTGGAGTTATACATATTTCTTTCTCTAAAAATTAGCAATTGCACTCAAACTCC
>JAOXNG010000001.1:83188988-83199495 GCA_028566535.1 Scolopax minor | reverse complement strand
AATGTCAAGTATGTAAACTTTGTAGCACCTTGCTGCTTACTTTGTGGTGCTTTAAGGATAACTTCCAGTAGGTAGATCTAACTGCCAGTTGAGAAGCTTTTGGGTGGGCTGCGTTTGGTTTGTGGTTGCTTTTTGTTTTTTATTTTTACCCCTTTTAAACACAGCAATGGTTTTAGATAAAAAATTATTAGGGATAACAATTCTATTTAATTAATAATAATTAAAACCCTTTACCTCTGTAGCGCAGTGACACCTTTCAATAATCTCAAGAGGAGGCTGCATGCTATGGCTCCTTCTTTGCCAAACCTGTTGTGTTGTACTTGGTACTTCCACAAAGGATTTAGGGATTGCACACGTACTTTAGCACACCTATATGAATTTGGCAAGTAGCTGCATGCTGCTGGGTCTAAAGAGCATCCAAGAAAGCTGACAGGCAGCAACAGGCTGCCATAGAAGAGAGTGTTGGATAAATTGCTCTTAGCTGTCCTCCTCCTAACTTGTTTCTCAGAATGGTGAGGGAGTGAGCATCAAGGCAGATGAAATTGATAATGCAGATTGCTCCTGCTCAAATCACTCGCTTTACATTAACACTTTACAAGGACCTACAGGTTATGTTTGTTGCCTAGCTAGAGAGGGAAGGAAAATGCAGCCACTAAACCAGCAAAGCTGTTAGTCTTTTGCCAGTGTCAGAAGAAACTAGCTACAAATGGCCCCACTGGAAAGATGGCTGTTGTGAGTGAGTGGAGGAGTTGTCTTTAGCCATAGCAGCTCAGTTCTTGGATCTTAAAATGTCTGAGATGGTGATGCACGAAAACTACAGAAAGAGGCAACTCAACAGAAAGGAGACAAAAGCATAATCTGGAACAGCCTCTAAACTTGCACTCAAAGCAGAATAGATAGCTGTGACTGTGGGCAAGGTTCATGAAGCATTGCCCACTTTTACTTGTAGTTTCTTTATGTCCAACTATTTTTGATACTTTTATATCAAATTCTAATCACCAAGAATAAGAGTAACTTAAAATTACTCTAACTGAATGGTTTAGTATCATGGAATTTGAGCTTTGAAGTGTAGAGCTGTTCTTTACTTGCATTCTTTCTAAAGAAGTAGCTCTTTGGTGCTGTCCCTTGAGTAAGAAGAGACAGCTGTGCTACTTTTCTCCTGCATGTTGTGTAGGATTATGATTTCAAAAATGGGCTTGCTCTTTATTTGGAATTTTTCTGTCTGTTTAACAGAGTACTCAGGCTATCGATGGAATTATAGGTAGGAATGGTTTTTTTAACTGGCATTAGAGGACAAAGCCTGTTACTCAATGTTTAGCCTGGGAGCATAGGCAGAGGCTGTTCTGTAACAGTCTTAAGTACTATTTAATTCTTGCATGGGAAATCTGCTCGTTAGAAATTTTCAGCCTTTGTGACTTCCTATTTCTGTTAATTTTTGTAGCGCTATGTGGACGGAGGCATCAGTGACAACTTACCTCACTATGAATCTAAGAATACCATCACAGTTTCACCTTTTGCTGGGGAGTGTGATATCTGTCCAAAGGGGAATTCTGCCAACTTCCATGAAATGAACGTGACCAACACCAGCATTCAGCTCAGTTTGGGGAACCTTTATCGCTTAACGCAAGCGCTCTTTCCACCGGAACCGAAGGTAGCTCACTGCCTTCATGTACTTAGTAGCTTTGCTTTTGCAGAAAGCTATTGTATTCTTAGCAGTTCATTTAGTCAGATAAATTTTTCTGGTAACATTTCTCTTCGTGTTTATTTTTTTCATAGTTTGTCTTGATTTTCCTTATTTTGAGTCTCTCTCAGTCTTAAAATGCATGTCCTGCTATTGGCTTTCAGTATTTATTTGGGAATTAGCACAAGATTCTATCATAAAATCAACATTGGTAAATTAATAACTGTCAGTTTAGTCCCTTCATGTTTACCTGCTAACCAGGTGCTTCAGAACTTAGAAGTTCTAAAGCTGTATGGTTTTGTAAAGTTTTCAATTAATACTTTGTGTTGAAGAAAGTTGAATACTTCATGTTTTAATTAATACTTCAAGTTGCCTTTAAACTTTGCTAAGCGCTGTTAATTGCAGATCTGCTAAAGAAAATATCCTGAATTGCCAACTGTCTTGGGAAATACTACAAAGGAGAAATAATGTTCCTGACTGCTATAGATATTTTTTTTTTATTGAGGGCTTTTTGACCACTTGAAGAAAAATGTTAAATTCTACTTATGTAGGCTTTAATTTTTTTTATTTTTTTCTGTCTAGGACTACTGTGTAGGTGAGCTGGTGTTGCATCTGGTGAAAGATGTTTTCATGTGGAAGACTAAGTCTGAGTCTAAGCATGAGAATTGCACAGCTGACTTTTCATAGTTTTGGGAAGCTGGTAGCACTGGGAGGGTGGGAGGGAGGGGAGTTGGCATTCTCCAGGCCACCCTGTTTCATTGTTGCTTGCATCTGCTGAAAGGCTAGTCAAAGAAACAAAACAGGAGGAAATTCTTGCAAACTGCTAGAATTCTGTCCTTTCAGATGAGTAATGCAGTGCATCTGTAATAGCTGAACAGTAAGTTCATGTATGCATGATCACGTCTGCGTCATCACAGTAGGCATATTAATCTGAATCTGTTGAATTATAGCACTTATTAATGTACATATTTTTTTTTAGAAGAATGGAGGGTGGGTAGAAGTTGCTTTTTGTGCTGCAAACTATTGATCTTAAGTCGAATCTCCTTTTATTTGTCTGACTTATTTACCCTATGCTTGCAGGTACTAGGAGAGATCTGTGAGCAAGGATATTCAGATGCTCTTAAATTCTTGAAAGAGAATGGTATGTTACACTTGTGGATAATTATTGATGTGGTCTTAAAAAAAAAAAAAAGGGTGAGGAGGTTGTACATAGCTAAGAAGGGGCTAGGTCCTGGAGGTTTTTGAAGGGATCATGGTAAGTTTAGTTCTTGTAGAAGTCACATAATGGTAGTAAGTATTCACCTGAGGTAAGTTGTGCAGCCACACAGAAATTGAACTTCTGGGTTTTTTGTCAAATTTGGGTGAAGTGAATAAGGTACTGTTAAGTGAAATTGCCAGACTATTCCAATTCTAGGGAAACCATATGAGTTTGTTTTAATAATGAAGGATGGGAATAGGCTACTGTTTCCCACTCCAGAGAAACCTGTGTTGTCTTATCTCCTCTGTTGTGGTTTAATCCCAGTCCTACTCACTGGCCTCAGATTGGAGCAGTGGAAACTGAAAGGGGATTTTTGCACTATTACAGATAGTAGTACATTATAGTTACAGCACTATAATGCAGTCATAGCTTGATGAGCTCACTGCTTATTCTCTGTTATAACTAAACATTAAATATTCAGGTCTTCTTGAAACAGTTTTCTTCACTGTTAAAGAACTTCACAGTTCTGCTTAAGAGTCATTAATATTATATATTGACTGAGAGAGTCCTACTTTATACCTTTTACTAGCTGACTAAAAGCACAAACCTATACAGAGCCTATAATTTGTGGTTTTCTCTGCTGAGATGGTTGCAGTACAGCAACAGAACCCCCAAGTTTCCCATGTGAATGTTTCCATTTTACACTAATATCTGAGATTCCTTACAGCCCTTCCTTGGTGTCTGTCCACCACATCCTCTGCATATTGCACTATTGTCCTCTTTTTTCACACTACTGATCCTGTGATCACATTTGTTCTTATTGTGTCACAGGTTTGTCTTGCTTCAAACTTAACTAGTGATAACTAGACCTTTCCAAACCCATTCATTATGCATGTTCTTCCTTATTATTTCAACTATAGGAGTTAATTTCCAACCCCCCAAATCTGTAACGCTTCAGATAACTTTTCTGCTGAATTCACTGTATATTCTTCTTAAATTTGTATTTTAGGAGTAATTGTAAGTAGGATACAGATTCTGTTGTATGTAGGTAAGGATCCTAGTCAAATTTGGCTGTCTTTATATATATAAATAACTTAATAATGCTTTTCTGGAAACTGCATATAAATACCCTTCTTGTATTTTTCACTTTGGGTTCATTATCTAGTGTTGTTTCTAAGGTAATTATCAGTGCTTTTTCGCAATTGGTTGCCTTGCAAAACTGGTGCCAATGTTGATTTAGATCTGTACTTCAGATATATCTTCAAACAATATTGTGCCCTATTCGGTTTCCTTTACACCCTGTTGTAGCAATGTGATACCTGCCATGTCAAATATCCAAAATGTGTGATGTATTTTAAGTCTTTTCTTTCAAATAAATATTAAATCAGTTTTCCTTCCCTCCTTTAAATCATTTGCTTTCTTGCTGGAAAACAAATTTGGTAAATGATGGTGTGTTTCCAGTGCAGTTTCAATTAATTTCACTTTTTCCTTTTCTTTAGAATGTATTTTAAAGAAATCCTGCAAAAGAATATTCATCACTGTGATTAAATGTTTGTGGGATTATAAGAGCAAGTGTATTTGAAATTGTGTAGACAGTGTTCCCTCGGGGTAGGCCTTTGTATGGATACACAGATTACAGGTACTCTGAAAACCCATGGATCAAGCCTAAGTGGAAATTCTTAACTCTTTCAGGTATTCTGAATGACTCAATTTATATCCACTTGTCATTTCCAAAAAGAAATCCTCATGAGGCTGCACAACACATTGACCATATGAAGAAAAAAATATTGACAGAAAATAACAAAGTGGAAACTTTTAAAATGGACGTACTTAATGACCAGTTGAACCAAAATCCATGGCCTTTGGAGAAGAGCATATTTGAGAGTCTACCTCCTAGACTTCGTAAAGGTACGTTCTTCAGACTGTTTCCTGTAACTTTGAAACTTACTCTACTAAAGTAGAGTTACTCTACTTTCTCTAACTAAAAAGCATCTTATGCAATTTATAAATCTTATAACTGCTTGTGATATTAGAGCCTAGCTCAACCCAAAAAAGTTCTTTAAATACTTATTAAATGTGAACACGTACATTTTAATTAACCACAGAAATAAGACTGAAGCAGGAGGAAGGAGCTACTTTCAACACTGCAGAGTTGTGAATTGAGTTCTCATTTGATTTTGGATAAACTTTGAATGTACACTGTAATTTTGTAAGCATATATTTCACACCAAAGTTGAATCTCAAATCTGGTTATCCCCATCTTATTTCTAAAACAGACTTCTGTAGATTTCTAATTCTCTGGCTTTCTTTTTTTTTTTTTTAATAAGCTGTTCATAGACCAACACCACTTCTGGTATTTCTTTAATCTAAAACTTTTGACTAGATTGTTTTTTTTTTTTTTTGTGGATGTTGATGGGTATTTCTAAGATTTCAAACTGGTGATCACAGTGACCTAGGAGAACAAAATTTGAAGTGTGATATTTCATACAACCACATGCAACTACTAGAACATGCGGAACTCTAGAATTTAAACATTCAGAATCGCTAGCAAGACTAGAATGTTATCTAAAACACATAAGTATTGTTGGAGAGGTGAGCTTTACATCCTGTTACTGAAAATTAATTCTTAGATGTATTGCTTAAAAGTGCTAGGTAGTGCCTTTTGTCCCTGTGGTATGAGTCTGTGTTTCTAATATTTTAAAATAGCATAAAGGTTTATGGTAAGAGTGCCTTGAGATGAATTCTATCTGAGCCTTATTCAGTAACACTTGATAATGATGACTGAAGATTACCAAACTTTGAGCAAATTATTGAAACTGTTTTCAAATGGTCTAATATCTTCTTCAAAAATATAATTATTCTTAAGCATTGCAGGAAGCTTGCAAAGAACAGAATGGATTCTATGCTCAGTTCTCAAAACTCTTCCCAATGAGGGTGATCTCCTACCTGATGCTACCATATACGCTACCCGTGGAGTCCGCGTACTCTGTCGCTTTGCGGTAAAGAGCTTTTAGAATTATTACACTTCTGGAAATTTACTCATTGAGATCTTATTCAGTGTTGTAGATGTTCTTGCACTCTAGAATTCAAGTGGTAATTTGAAGAAGAACATTATTTCTAGCTACATAATGCATCCTCCTAAAGCCTGTATAGTCTAAGGGTAGGTAAACATATTAAGATTTCTAAATGATTTACTCCTAGTACCTGTCTTGTAATTGCTGGAAGGAAGCACCCTTACTTGTGTTTTTCAGGAGCATGTTCTTTATTACTATATTTTGCAGTTCTATTTGAACTCTATTCAGACATTTTTGTGCTTTAGTTTCTTTTTGAAGTCAGGAGTAAAATCCAGTGTTTACTCAGCATATAGATTTTCCTACCAGGTTTGTTTAGGTTGACTGAAAGCTGTGCTGTTGAAACAAGGCTTAATTTTAGAAGCTTTTCCATTCTAGTAAAGGAGAAATAATTCTAAATGAGTGCAGCATGAACTCTAAGCTCTGTGCTTGCTTAAGAGAATTCCAAACCTTGAACAGCAGATGTCATCACTATCTTTATAAAATTCTTGATTTTTATAAATGGAACCACATAGAACTCAGTAAAATATTTTGTTTCTGTGCCACTTAATATAGTGCTTTGGTGGATAAAGAGGAAGCAAGTTTCAACAGAATTTTAATGTGGATTTTTGCCTCTCACCTCTCTTTTGTGTAACTGACTTCTCTCAAGAGCATCAAAGTGTGACATTGTTCTGTTGCTGCCTTCTATTCATTCTTCCATCGAGCTTTTCTTTTGTTCTTCCTTCCTTTCCCACATAACTTTAAACTGATCAGAAAGTTCCTACCATACAGAAAGACGGGATATTTTTGCACGCTTCCTAAATGTTGGTCACGAGATGTGGAATGCATGTACTGGTCAGCTGCTCAACATAGATCAGAGATGCAGTGGTCTGTGCTGCCCTTTTTCTTAGCTTGTAGAAAAGCAACGGAGATTTGGAGAGGTTGGGAAGACCTGCAGACTTTGGTGGGGCAGCCAATTTGGGGAGAAAGCAAGCTGCGTTATTTTGTTGGATATTGGATGTGATATGTAAAAATGTAACACATGGAATCTACTGCTTTGGAAACAATGTGCATTTTGGTTTTGATTATAGGTTAGTGAACTGGTTTCCTGACATGCCTGCAGATGTTCGATGGATGCAAGAACAGTTTTGTCGGATTGCTGGTACGGTTTATTCCCAGGCTAAAAGCAAGCTGTTCTGTACAGCCAGGTAAAGTGGAGTGCTGCTACATGCAAATGATGCATTTTTAGAAATTCTGTCTCTTTTGTCAGTGCTTCAAGTGTTTTACAAGGTTTCTCTCTTAAAACAGGATTTAATAATTTTCTCAGAGGTAATACAAAACAGTTTTCACTGCTGCTAATCCTTAGCATTCTTTCTCAAGTATATTTTCTTGTTTATAGCTGATCAATGACTGCTATGTATTGTAGATTGAGGTGTTGCCTGTTGATAGACTTATGCTTTTTGGGGACGGGGATAGATTAGAGAACAAGCATTGGGCTGAGAACAGAGGTCTTGTTTCATCTCTGTTCCATAGTAGCTGGAGCAATCAAGAAGAAAAAAGTGGGAAAACATTGCTCAAGATGTTCTAAATCAGATGTAGCAGATAGGAACAGGTAAACATTGGAGAAAAACTAGATTCTTAGGATTTTGGATAGGAAAGGTTGTAAGAGTTAAAAAGAAGATGAATATGAAGGACAGTCTTGTAAAATAGTTGAGAAGAATTAATATAAGACTGCTTGTCTGAGGGCAACACATAATGGCAGAGTGCCCTTCTTTTAGATATGATCCTTTCAAGGTCCTTTTCCTGTTGTCCCATATCCTAACTCATTAAGTGCATGTAGAATTAACTGTTTTCCTCCAGTGTTCTTCCTTTTCTATGAAGATTCCCTGTCAGGCATCTGACCAGTAATAGAAACATCATGGAAACACTAATAGGCTGTTGTTTGGTTTGTTTTTTTTTTTTTTTTTGTTTTTTTTTTTTTTTCTTTAACAGGAAAGACAATTATGCATCGCTAAGAAAATGTCAAACTGTCCCATCTGCTGTGGAATTTCATTCTTCATACTGTCATCTTAAAATGCCTCATTCTTCTGCAGACCTTGAAACCTGGTTCTGGGAATCTTCGTGCTTCATGCGCTCAGCTATGAAAAATGCTTCTGCCAACATACAGGAGCATTCAGATTTAAACTCCTACCCTAATTTTCTCCCAAATTCTGATGAGTCTGGGTTGGAAATAGATTTTGACTCTTCCTCAGAGGCAAGTTTTCATACCGCTCCAGAGTATTAATTTGGAAGTAGATTCCACAGCTTCCAAAATTCCAATTTGGCAGAGAAATTTAAATCCTAAAGGACCACAGATCACTTTGTTTATTGCCAATATGTCTTGGAAAATCATTTGTTTACAGCTTCCTGACGAATCTGCCTTGGGAATTCTACAGTTTTAAGGATTATAAAAACAGCGGCTGCTATATGAAGTAACAGGGTACAATTCTGTCAAAGCACCAGCTCAATCAACCGTAACTTGTAGTAAATAATGTCTCTCTGGAAATAATTTTTTTTTTAAAATCTACTTTCAGGGGAAAAATGTAAATTCTGTAAACAGATTGTTAGACAAACAAGCGTCAAACAAGCTTTTTAAAAAATATGATTCTTAACAATATTATGTTAGGATTACTTTTATAGCACTTAAATGAAATTGGACTTTTACTTCATAAAGCGAAATACACAAATGAGCTTTTAGTGGCCTCCAGTGTCTGTTTGCCTTATGTTTAAACATACTACTATGTTGTCTGCATGAGCTACTGTAGGAACAGTAATATTCTAGGTTATTGTATGTATTCCACAGTTCATGTTACTTCTCTATGGCTCTTTCCCTTTTTCAAATATTTCAAGGGAAAAAGACATAAGAAATGGGGCACAGTCCCCTGAAGTGTAATCAGATAGTTGCAGTGATTGCAGAGGACTTTTTTGAACATACTTAGAACTTAACTAAGTACTTAAAAGTAGGTAAAATAGTGACTGTGATTAGGAGCAAATGGTAATTTGAGATGGTGTTAAACTTTACAGAAGATGTTAACAAAAATCAATGTATAGCAAGTGGTGAGTGATGTTTAGGTCTTATAACTTATTGCTGCCTGATCTTTCCCAATCATTTTTCCCTTCCAACTTGAGAGATTTTTCATCCCTTCCTTAACTTCCCTCTTGCTAGAAAAAACAGGTCCCTCCTGTCTCAGTGACGGAGGAGAACTCAAAGGAAGTTTTTCAAGACCAACTGTAAGAAGCAAATGTGTAAACTTACTGGAAGCATCAACATCCAGGGAGCTGTGCAAAGGTCTCAAATAATGGGTTGAAAGTTAATCAAATCCCATCCCTATTGAGTGATGAGGATTTCAAAACACCTCCTGCTACAAATAATTTTAATTAAGACAATTTTGATAAAGACAATGCATTAGTACATGAATACATCAGAAGCAGTAAATAACTGTTAAGAGTAACTATTGTTTGGCTATCTTGTGCAATTTTTTTTTAAAGTGGAAGGAAAATGACGACTTTAAAGTTGTGTTTGTGCATGTGTTTGGGGATGGGCGTGTGACAAGGGAAAGCTTCTTGTTCATGCAACTTGGGTGCATCCAGGAGATGACACAGAAGAGGTGCTTCCTGAGAGGAGGAGACACAGCCATGAGGTGGTGATGCTCAGGAGAGGGAACCCTGGGAGGGTGAAGGCTGTCAAACAGCTAAATGTAGCATTTGTGAACTGGATCAGGCTTTAAGCAGTTCCTCTGTTGTGATTACCCTACGCTTGAAGTGCTAAATTTTACAACATTAAAATCGATTTTTAGAATGGTGGAGGACGGGAGAAAGTGTCAAGCTATCCATTTCCTACTACAGAAGACTGGTGCTATTTTACTTCAACTGTTTTGTTAATTTCTACTGTGTATATATCCTCAAATTTGCAAGAAAAATTGGAAGTGTTCCTCTGACTACAATTAAAAGATACAAGATCTGTTTTATATTGTCTTTATTTATAGCTCTAAACTTTCTGTAATTCAATTTTCTGCAAAATGTTAGTTTCACCAGTATGTTTTAGAACGTTTTGCTGCTTTTCTGTGTACTGGAACTGTTCTATTAACTGCAATTAAACCACCCTTAGCAACTCCTGTTGTGCACAGCTCCACGCTTGTCTCCTTTTTCTAAAATAAAAAGACAATTGTTACTGTGAACTGGCAGATTAAACTTTTAATTGAGTTCTAGAAAGTTTTTAAAGCAGACATTCTTTATGGTGGTGCTGGGTGCACAGGGGCTAGCTCTTCCTCTTGTGCACACCAAATGCTGTTGTCAAATTAAATTTATACACAACAGGTATGCGTAGTCAATGTAATTCCAAGAAAACAGCAGTATATCCATTATACGTCTGAGAATTCATTTACTTATAATATGCTTTTAGGCATGTGTAATTGTGCCTTCTAGTGGCCCTCATTTGGAGTGAGGGTCATTTCTTCCTCTATCTTCACCTGTTCTTTGATTCACTTTTCATGTTGGCAAAATATTCTAACTATTTAATTGCTCATTAAAACTGCTGAT
>JAOXNG010000001.1:83168621-83182111 GCA_028566535.1 Scolopax minor | reverse complement strand
AGCCAGATAAAGCGACTCATCCTTTTCTTCTTAGGGATATTTTTAACCTGGATAAAATGCTGCATGACACCAGGTGATGGTGTCTTGTGAGTGCAGGGAGAACGGGTGAGTTTCCAGCTGGTTACGTAGCTTCACTGCTTAGAGCAACGTCCAGCATCATTCATGGCCTGAATGAAACCAGGGGGGAATCCTTCTTGTTGGTTCTAGTGCATTTGAAAACAGTCTGAAAGCTACTCTGGTTTCTCTTTTTGTACCCAGCTTCTCCTATTTGATTTTAGTTTGTTACAGAAAAGTGAGATAAAAGCATGGCTTACATACAGTGGTCTTGGCAGTGGAGATTATGGTTCCTTAAGAGTCAAATAGCTTTGGCATTTATCCTAATCCTTTAAATTCATCTGAAGCCTATAGATATAATATTTCATCCTAATAGCCCTTTGGATTAGAGGTTTCTTGTTAGTTGGATAATTGCATCATCACAAATTTCAGGTGACTGATTTGCTCTGATTTGCTTCCAATAGCTCTTAGACAAAGGCAATGAAAATTTGGTAGCTTTTTTTTACATTCAACAGAAACACAGATCAGAACACACAACAGTAGCACGGTCCTGGTAGTGTCTGTGCTTGGAGAAAACCTCCTCCATCTTTGCTGCCAAAGGGCCAGGAGCTGCCAAAGGGACACAAGGAATTTCTCAGAACAGGCAAAAGTGTTTAACTGTAGTTTCTGGAGGATGGTATTGTATGTTGTAGTGTCATCACCACTGACCACAAAAATATCTTGGTCCTCAAAACAAAAGTACAAGGGAGTGGCTCTGTGTTGATAGTTTTCTACTGGTTTATTGCTGTGGTTCCAGTCAACCATACCTGGCTGGAAATTATGCAGTTGCAGAGCATTTGCTTATTATACCAAAGACTGACTTCTCACAGGCTTTGAGACTGGCTGGGAGATTTTGCTTGAAATAAGTAGTAACAATAGAGTGAGAATGCCAATTTAAGTCAGCAGCTACTGGAAATTGAATGTTTACCTGTAACTTACATTATTGTGATGGCTTTTGCTGCCAGAGCAAAGAAACTTAGATTACAAGAAAACTACATTCAGTTACAACTATTTTTTTAGTATCTCCATTTCTCATTCTTAGGGTAGGTGTGCTTGATAGCAAATCATATGAAATGTTGGGATTTTATTTTCCATAGGTACTTGGACTCAAGTTCCCAAATCTCTTTGGACGTGCAGAAAAAGTAACCTTCCAGTTCTCCTACGGAACAAAGGAGACTTCATATGGCCTGTCATTCTTCAAACCACAGTGTGGAAACTTTGAGAGAAAGTAGGGATGCATTTTTGAGTACTTTTTAAAAAATTATTATTATTGAAGGAACATAAAACAATTAGTAAGATCTTTCATTGAGTAATAATTAAATTTATGCCTTTGCTTGTGGGTCTCTTAATCATGTAGCAGAGCTAGTTTCTGAAGTTTTTGTGATAAGCTAAAACTCTGCCTGCTTAAATAATTTCACTTTCAAACCTACCATTAATGTTGTGTTTCAGTTTTTCAGCTAACGTGTATAAAGTAACTGGGCAGTTCCCTTGGAGTTCTCTTCGCGAAACTGATAGAGGAATATCAACAGAATTTAATGTAAGTATCCCACAGGTGTTTGTGGAACACATCCTTCACTTGCATTTAGTTCAGGTCACAGCAAATATTTGTTTTACTTTTTTAACGATCGAAACGCTTGTGCACAGGGCTAACTTGTCATTATTTGAAAGCCTTCAACAATTTTAAAATTACAGAGGTAATACCTCTTAGTCTTTTTTGATACAATTCAATCTTACTTTGTCCATCTAAAAATACCAATGTGTTTTTCTCCAAATTTCTAATGTTTGAAGTATCATTTCAGAGAGGCTGTCTAGCTCACTATATCAGCCCAATTCAAGATATTTTTCTTTTGGGATGGATTAAGTCTTGTGCACCTACTTGGAGAAACTACATTGGCTGAAGCAGAATTAAGATTATTCTGAAATGAAAAAGAACTTTTCTCTGATCCAAGAAGTTTGGAAAGAAAAAGTATAGACTCGTGTATACATAAACTTTAGAGAGGATGATTTTTCAGGGAAATGCTTATTTAAATTTTGTAGCAAAAATAAATAAATTCATGTCTTATGCTGTTCTTTATTTGTAGTTTCCAATCTGGAAGACCAATCACACACTGAAGTGGGAGGGTGTGTGGAGAGAGCTTGGCTGCCTTGCTAGAACAGCATCCTTTTCTGTTCGAGAAGAAAGTGGACACTCCCTTAAATCTTCTCTCTCTGTAAGGCTTTTTCCTGGTCATTTTTTCAAACAGATCATTTTGAGTAATCTAATACTTCTGAGTGATACGAAAGGAGCTTTTTGTTGTAGTGTGTTTTACTTCCACCATCTTTTGCTGTGTTTGGTCATTCGCAGAGACATCCAGGAAATCCAAAGAGAAAACATATTTTCATACTTGACCGTTGCCTTTTGACTGTTGGATAAGGTTACTCTTTCTGAAGGGCATCTGCCCTGCTCTTTCTTCTATGTCATCTGCCATCTCTTTTTTCAGAATTGTCTTGTTTTGTAGAAGAAAGGATCAACGAGTTCCCTCATGATACAGTTGCTGTGTGCTTTTCTAAATATTATTTCCTATAGCAGTTTTTGATGCTAGGAGTAGGAGTCAGAATTGTAGGTTACTGTCACAAAATATTGATGGTTGGTGTTGTTGGTGCCATATTTCTGTAGTATACCATAGCCAAGAGATATAAATGTATGTATTTCGTGTGGCCTCTAAAATAAAAAACTAAATTAGTCTGTAGTTATATTGTTCTCAAATCCATAAAGCTACTCTGGACTTAGCTGGAGCTGTGGTTTTCTTCCGCTGTTTGCATATTTAGTTTGTTTTAGGGAAATAATAGTGTCACTCTGTGGTATTCAACAGATAAGAGAACTGAAAATAATTGTTTGATTCTTTTCAGCATGCCATGGTAATTGATTCCCGGAACTCCTCCATCTTGCCAAGACGAGGTGCTTTGCTGAAAATTAATCAGGTAGTATTACATCACGTAGGCTCTTACTGGATTTTACCTGTAAGTGTGTTTGAGCGAATCTTAAATTCACCTAATTGATGTTCATGTTAAAAATGCCTAAACTTAGAAATTAATTGTAAATTGACTAGGATACAGTGGTGCTGGTCACCACTGCATTTACTTTCCATCTTTACAGTGTGTGCCTTTTGAAATCATGGAACCTTTTCGTGCTGGCAAATTTTCATTTGTATACCATCGGTCAAGTGGCACAGTTGTTTTATCTTGCCATTAGCATTAAATTATTTATTAGCTGAGATAGATTATCCCTGACAGTATTTACTCCACACTTTACAGCAGGTATTAGTCCTTGTTTGCTGACACTGCAATGTGGGACTACCAGACAGTGGTTGTATTGCTGCTTACAATGTTTGTAAGTCTTAGAATTAAAAATGAAAGATTGGGTAAAAACTAACTCTCAAAGGCATACACAATGTCAGAATTTTTGCACAGAAAACAGTTTTCACTCTTGTTACTTTCTGAGCTTTCAGAAAAGCTGGCTCTTCTGCTGGATGGGCTAACACTTCAGCATTGCAGAAGATAATGCTTCTGTAGGAGCAGCTTGCTTTGAAATGCCATTGGAAGTAGAAGTGCTACTGTTGCTGTAAGCTAGCAGTGAACTATTCTGTTTCTGAGTGAGAAGGGTGGTTATAACTCAAGGTTCAGTTAACATCATTTGATAGATGCTGCTTCTTAATGCCAATCTAGTCACTTGTTGTCTTCAGCTAGCATGACCATAATGGAACTGGCTAGCTTGTTCTTCAGCCCTGCTTTAGTATGCATGAAAACTTCTCAGGTCCTAGGTAAATACAGTATGAGGTTTGATTTCAGGTGCTGAATTTTCCAACTCCATTCTGGTTTGCTATTGTTTCCAAAATGGTTTAGAAAAAAATAGCTGGGTTTAATATTTGAGGAAGAAAAATGCTGCTTGTTGTTCCTAGGGTCATGCAGGTTTTTTTGTATTGGTTCAAAATTCACTTGTCTCTTCATCCCAGTGCATCTGTGCTTCTTGTACAGAAAACACTGCTTATGCTGATGCTGACATGGTCAACTTTAGGGGGGAAGAAACATGTAATACCTGTTATAACATCCGTAAACTTGTGTCTTTGCAGGAGTTGGCTGGCTATACAGGTGGAGATGTAAGCTTTCTGAAAGAGGATTTTGAATTTCAGTTGAATAAGCAACTTCTCTGGGATTCGGTAATTTTTTAAAAGATATTTTAGTAATTGATCTGAGGAAGTAAATGGTGTAGATACCTTGATTTGTTTTTTTGAATGTGGAATGCTCTTGATTTTTAACTTGACATTCCTGCCACGCATGGTCACTTGGGAAGTGGGCAGTTGAGAAAGGAGGACTTGTCTGACAGTTAACAATGTGAACTGTTTTCTTTTCAGAAGAAAGGTCAGGCTTATCTGTTCTTTATAATCTTTCTTAAAGAGAGTGATTTTTCAAAAACTCACTACAGCCTTTGTTCTTTTCTTTCACCTGATTATGAATATTCTGACTAATCTTTGTTTAGTTTTCTTTTGTCATTGTAAATTAAGGATATATGACTACTGGTTTTGGTATCACAGCATGTAATTATTTCTACTATGTATAATTATTGGGCAGGAATGGGAAGGCTGATTTCACTACAACACTGAGCTTGCACTGCAACATCTTGAAATGTTTCATATTTGTGCACAATGAACATTTAAGTTCCAATAAGAAAGATACAGTTTATGTGACCTCAGTCTACCACCCTGTAGGCAGAGCACATCCCAAATTTTATGGTGTGGTGTCTACATTTGTACTTCAGTTTGGATTAACTATGGTCTTGAAGCAAATGTCTGTATCATCATCACAGTGAGGTCTTGGTTTGGTTGGCAGAGCCATTCTTGTGTATACCAACTCAATTTCCTTCAGAGGAAATGCTGCTTGATAACTCAGCTTCAAGGTCATGTTTAATATACTCTAGTTTCTTACCAGAATGCAGAGATCTTAAGTTTCAGGCATCTTTTAGAGCTAGTATTAGGTTGAAATGGGCTAGAAATATTTTTGTATTTAGGAAGAAGTTCTTTATCACATGGAGATCGTGCAGTACATTCTTGTATCATAGCTAAATGAGGAATTAAACAGCAACTTTGTTATGAAAATTTAAAAATCAGAGGTTACAATAATTTGCATCCCAACACAGTAAAAAAAAAAACCAACAACCAAACAAAAAAAACCCCCAGACGACCCAAAACAAAACAGAAAAGGATTGAGAAGATCTCTGCCTCTTGAAAGCTGTTGAAGAAGTCCTGGAGTAATGAAGCAGCTCTGTGAGAGTGGAAGAATGTTAGCATTATGCCAGCAATCCAACTGAAAAACCCCAAGCTACTTTGTCGTGCAGGTACTAATGGGTTGCTGCTGTAAGGATCTCTCAGTCTGCTCTTTCATCCTTTTATGCGACCAGGTGCAATGAAATTCTTGAGTTTGACCAGTGAGGCCAACACAGAAAGGCATTTTAAGGCTATTTGCTCTACCCCTTTCTTACTGCATCACCATGTTTGCACCTTCCATGTGGTGGAAGAAAAGCGATTGCCTGACGAGCACACCTCTAGTCATATGACATTTATTTGCTCACCTTCAGCTGAGACAAACAGCATATTCTCCTTTTAACTAATTTAACAGCTTGGTGGTTGTGCAAAGAGGACTTTGCCCTTTCCCATGATGGCTAGCATGCCCACGCTGTGAATGAAAGGGAAGTGTACTGCACGTGAGGAGATGATAGATAATTTTATGTGGTGTGTTGTTGGTGAGTGTAGGCTTGGTGTGCAACTGGTGATTGCTGTGTGTTGTGCAACCAGGTACCTCGTGTGATGATTTTGCATCTGATAAGAGCAGGGGAGACATCTGGGGACTCTGGGGACAGCAGGTGTGTGCTCTAAAACTAGAGAAATCATCCAACACCTTTAGCCTGGGTATCGACAATAGAGCTCACCATCTGGTAGCAGTACTTTTCCCGTGGTACACAGGCAGCAAGCAAATGTATTTATTACAGTGATTTGGCTCCCAAAAATTACTGTGTACGTGAGCAGTAGTGCTGTATGTATATTTGATATCAATACAGTGAGTTGCAGAAGGTGGTCACATAAAAGGCTGATTTGGAGATACTTAATAATTTTGCATTTTTGGTAGCTATTTGCTGGACTTAGCCTCTTATGGGTTAAAAATTGCCAGGACAGCAGTACTTTCTTCGTTCAAGACAGGAAAATTCATAAGAAAATAGGAGCTGGATGAGTGTTTTCTTTAGCTGTTATGAAAGTAATAGTGGTTCAAATGTGCTGTGTTGACTTTTTCAATACATAGCACTGCCTAAAAGCAAGAGGGCAGCAATGATCAAGAGTTCCCTGAATATATCCCTGGTGTGATATTCACACATACCCTGTGATCATCTCTAACTTTCTGTCACACTGCTGGGAGCTCTGCCTTGTTACTGAGCGGAGAAGTTTTACTAATACCATTTTTAGGAAAATTAAATAATATGTATTAATAAACAATTTATTTTTTTTTCCTCTCCAAAGGTTTTTTCAGCATCACTTTGGGGTGGAATGCTAGTACCTATTGGAGACAAGCCATCCAGTATAGCTGACAGGTAAGTTTTGGGTTTTTTTTTTTGAACCATTTCTTAATTTTTTTTTCAATCGACCCAGGTAATGTATGAAGAAGAACCTATAGTAGAAGAGAGAAGCAGTAGTAAGTAGTTCTGGTTCTGAGAAGAATAAGTTTCTAGTTAGTTTTAGTTGAAAGTGAGCACTCAAGCCATGCCTTCTAGTTTTGATTATCACACTGGGGTAGTATAAATCTATACTTTGCTGTGTAGTATTTCTGCCTGCCAATATTTATGGTTGCAAAATGGTATTTGCCACCTGCCAAATTTTCTATTGGGCATAAGTAACACTGTAGGTATTTTTAGAAGTAAAGCCATATTGCAAATAAGTTGGCTTTTTAGGCAATTTTGGCCTCTAACACCTATGTTTAAAGATCATTAGCAGAAACCATGTTAGACTTAAATTCATTTACACTAAATACTAAGTGTCAAGTTCACATGTGATAGATCTTAACTACAGTATTTCTATCAAAATTATTACAACAGACAGAATCGGACAGTATTATGATTCTTGTTTGTGATGGGGATCTTTCTGTTTAGATCTTTGTAAATGATGGAAAACAAATTTTGATTCTTAATACATCCATTTATTTCAATTTTTTTTTTTTTGGTGAAATGCATCAGGATTGAGATTTAGATTTAACTTCTTGTAGTTTCTAAATACACTTTACTAAACCTGTTATAATGTTACCTGTAATTCTTAAAAGCAATGTTGGAAGTATGGCTAGATATTTTCAAATATATCCTTTCAAGGGAAGCATTAAGTTAACTTTGATTGTGTTCACTAGGTTTTACCTTGGTGGACCAACAAGCGTGCGTGGATTCAGTATGTACAGCATTGGACCCCAGAGCGAAGGTCTGAAACTTCTAAATCCCATTTCTCTGACAATCCTGGAAATATGGCTGTGGAACAAAGAATCAAATTCTGTTCTTCAGCTTTGTGTAGCTTAAAAATAATTACACTCATTCTGCACTTTTGAATCTAAGTGTTACATCTTTGATCTGTCGTTACATCTGAGTTCCCAATGGAATGAATCCCAGTAGCTCTTTAAGCCACAAGCTATTTCTGCAAACCAAGTGTGCGTTCAGACTTGCAGTATGGCACTTGAATCAGTAAGCAACCTTCAAGCTTAAAAAGTTCTTGAAAAATGGTTATAGCAACAGTCACATTAAATCTTTATTTGATATAGCATATGTTCAGGTAGCTTAGGGGAAGATAATGTGAGCAACACAAGCATTTTAAGAGCCAGGAGCTTCCTGAGCTCTATCCCTTACTCTGCTGCTGATTTACGTTATCAGTAGATTCGGTATATTTTAAAGCTTATTGTTTCACTGCATCAATTTCCATTTTTTAAAACTAAGGCACGTTATTTCAAGAGTGTTCAGGAGGTAGTCTTTCATGAACCACAAGCAGGTGAATGCTTCAGGCTGTTCCAGTGAGGGAATGAAGGAAAAGGGCGATTCACTTGGAAGGTTTAAAGAATTGTATAAGTGTTAATTTGTTACTTCATAGTAGTGAGGTTGGAGAGAGCTAGAAACGAGTGGCAAGAATTATAGAAGAGGTAGCAGTGGAATATAAAAATCACTTAAGGATGTGTTCTTGTTCTTTTACTATCTTCCACAGTAAATGTTTTTATTCCAATGTTTTCTCTAAATAGGTGATTATTTGGGAGGAGAAGCCTACTGGGCTGGAGGCTTACACCTATACACCCCTCTCCCTTTCCGACCAGGCCGGGGAGGGTTTGGAGACCTTTTCCGAACACATTTCTTCCTTAATGCTGGCAACCTCTGCAATCTTAACTATGGTAAGACTCGATGAAGATGCATATAACAAAACCTGCTTTTCCATATATACATAAAAGCAAAAGAGAAGGAGAGTTGTGATGTGTGTGTTTACTCAGAAACAGTTTGTTTACTGCATGTATTTTGGTGCCTGTCAAAAAACGGCTGCTATTAACTTGTCTGTTTGACAGATTGCCAATAGTTTTTCTAGGTCTCCACATAAATTTAAGCACAACATGTACAGAAGAGAGCTAGGATGGGAACAGTGGTATCTGTGAATTGGTGATGTTTGCAGACCAGTGTAGTAATTGATTAACACCTACTACCTTACACCATTCTAAAGGGAGATTGGAAGATGATGTTTTAGTGGGATTCAGATGTTTTCTGGGATGAACTAAATAAAAAGTGGTGGCACTAGAGTGTAGATGTGCCAACTGACTTTTTTTTGTCCCATCCCCAACTTTTTTCAAGATATCTTTTGGTGTATTCGTGTATGGTTTTTCACCATCATTTCAGTCCCTTTTGGGATGTAGTGATATTTTATGTTTGCCTCACTTGATGGAAGGGAGGTAGCATCTATGTGGGAAGGAGACACTTTATGCACAATTGAAGGCAGATCAATCAACTTTAGTGGGTCTCTATTAGTTCTAAAGACATCTTAAGTCTTTACTATTCATTTCCAGATTCATGCAAATCAGTATCCTGTGGTGGGAAATGAAGATCAACCAGCAATCCAACAGGAATCATAGTTTGAGTCCAAGGTTCTTTTGCTTTTATGGGAGTTGTGGGTACTAAATACACTTTGCATCTGCAGGAGGTGCTCCAAGTAGTTTGTTTTCTAGTTCTGAAAATCCAGTTGGCCTTTGACCACCTTGACAGTCTACTTTGATTCTTGTTCTCCTGCTCTTTTGCTTTCAGGTGATGGTCCCAGGGCTCACCTGCAGAAGTTGGCAGAGTATATCCGATGGTCCTACGGTGCTGGAATAGTGCTCCGACTGGGAAACATTGCTAGATTAGAACTTAACTACTGTTTTCCCATGGGAGTACAGTCTGGTGACAGGTTTGTTTTTTTAAACACCAATTTCTTTAAGAGTAACTGATTTTAAAGGTTATGGCACTTCTATCTGCTTTAGGCAGAAAGAATTGCTGTCTTTTGCTTATTCTCTGTCAGTTTAGAGATTGTTCAGCCCTTGATGCTCTTCTTTCAGCTTGCTGTATTCATGTTGGTTTCACACTACTTCTTGGTTTTAGACTTTGTATCTCAGGTTTCAAAGTTGATTCAACTTGAGATCAGCTGTTGAAACGTATGAATAGCTCTGTGGCAGGTTTTATTTCTGTAGGGGAAATGATCACTCAAACAGCTCATGGGATTTTCTTAAGCCTTCCAAAACCAAATCATTGGATAAAGACCAAGTTTAATGTCTTTGCTTGAAAAATGAAAACAAGTTTAGCTATAGATAAAGAGAAAGGGGAACAAATTAATTTGCTAACAACCAATTATCCTTCACCAAGCAAATATTATAGTACATAATAGAAAAGCTTCAGGGGGGCTGTTCTTGCCTGTGAATACTGAGATGCTCTGTACTTCATACAGGAGTTGGATTATGTTCCTACTTGTCATTCACGTGAAATGTAAATGAATAATAGCAATTTGAAAATTATGGACTTTAATTTGCAAATGTAAATACTCCATAGGAATGACAGATTGGCAAAGCGTTTATTTTAAAAAGCCTTTGTCAGCTAAAATGTGAGTTGTAACTTTATAAAGTTTGCAAAGCTTGGGAATTTCAGGGTAGGGAGAATTGATTTTAATTTCATCAGTACCTTATTTATCACTTATGTTGTTTATTTTTGTTTGTTTCTTTTCAGGATATGTGATGGTGTTCAGTTTGGAGCAGGAATCAGATTTCTATAATACAGAAACATTTTGCATCAGTATATGAAATTGTTCTCTGTAATTGCAATCAAGACTAACATTAGCTATATACGGTCTAAATATCTTCTTGAAATACAGATACACATCTGAGTGATTTGCCTCAGACTCCACAAGAAGCTACATTAAAAAATTATGTTCTAAAAGTTCATTGTACCTCTGATTTTTATCAAAGAGGGGAGTTTGTAGGATTCTAGCTATTTTAACTTACAGCTTTTAGTTACTAGTTATTACTTAAAGTATGAGAGAGTTGTGTCAGAAGTTGGCTTTTGGGTACAGTTCACATGATTATAGTTGTCATCGGCCTGCACAACCTTTGCTCTTCCAGCCACAAGTCTCACAAGGTTGGGATGACCAAGAGCGAGCACGGCTGGAGCAGAAATTAAAAGGGGACAGTTTTTCTTTATCATCAGCTTCCTTGAGCAAATCACCCTGAAAAAATTCTGTTATGCCTCAAAAACTATTTTACACAAATAATGGTTGTAAGTATTCTGATTGGAATGTATTTCACTGTTGTAAAAACATCTATATTTAAATGCCTCCTACAATATGGATTGCATACTGTAGAATTTCAAGTTAGCACAGTAAATACTAAAATTCGAGAATAACTTGGAAAGGTTCAGGGTTCTCCACTCTGAGGTGGTTTTCAGTGCTGTGATGCTCTCAGAAGCTATTGGTTTGGGCCTTGCAAATACATCTTTTTGTAGCAGCTGCAAAAAGGGATGTCAAGACCTCTGTTTGCTTTTGTGGGAGAGGCATGCCTCTCTACTCACTTCTTTAGATACTAATTTCACTTAAAATTGACTTTGTGCTTTATCACTTGGTGTATATTTTGGTTTTTTATAAGGCTGGACTAATTCACTAGTTTAGTCCTAACAACTCATCTTTGAAGAAGATATAGATTGATACATTTAAAAAAAACCCACAATATGTAACTGAGTTGTCATCCTAAAAGGATCTGAACCTAGAGTCTACTTTCCCTGCATCTAAATTTACGTTTTTTTTAATTTGTAATTCAGTGTTGGCAAACTTAAAATCATAATCTGAAGAAGATTCTGGGAGAGTAGAACAGAAATAACACAAGTTATTATACTCCTGATTTGAGCTAAAGCCACAGGTTTGCACACACTTTCATGCCATGAAACCTTGATTCCACTTTCTTTGAGGAGACCCCAGTTCTATACGTTGCTTTAGGATTGGCATGTATTGCCCTTGCTCTAATACAGAAATTAAAGCTGTTGGTGGTGATGGCTAACTTTCTAAAATATGGGGGCTAGAAACTGGGCTGCTGTGTTTTGCAGAGCTCCCCTTGACCAAACATCCTCTCCTGTTCATAAAGCCCCAGCAACAGGCTCGCAGATGTTCAGAACACAAAATGGTGTCAATGACAGAAGGCAGGTCTCTTTCAAATACACACACTGAAAGAAGTTTTTGATATGGAATTTTTGTATCTAACAGCTACTGTAGCAAATACATATTCAACAAAGCATTTCTGATTGTTAGGAGATAAAAATCTGACACTTTATTAAGAATGTCAACAAATGTTTCTAATTTGTCTCCAGCGCTATCTACGTTTTGACATATACAAATATTTTTAATGGGAATGTTTAGATACCAAAATACTGCTAGATACCAAAAGACTCTCCCAGGAGTTCAAAGTTTATTTTGGTCCTTTTGGTAAAACTAGATTTATGCTGTTGGCCTTAAGAACTCTTTCTTTGTGTAGATTGATTGTGACTAAAGGAGATGCTTAAGTTTGTACTTTAAAGTTACATGAGAGAGCCCTAAGTGAGTATCAGCTGGCCATTTTGGAGGGCATAGTAGTCTCCTTGGCCATAGTAGACCTAGAGCAAGATCTACAGAAGTCACCTCAGCCTGCGCCTGCACTCCACAATGAAGTTTTAAGAGGACTGTGATCTCGATGAGAAATAAGGGGTGAGTGGAGGAAATGGTTGAAGAGGCCTTTCAGACACATCTGCTGACAGACCAGGCTGTAAGAATAAAGGATGAAAAATGAAGTTACATGAGCCTTTCCCCGGGTCAGTGTTTCCCTGCCTTACTGCAGGGCATCAAAAGGTGACGTTCTCTCAGGGCGTGTAACAAGGTGTGCACAAGGTATCATGGTGTATATAATATTCCTGAATTCCTCTGGAAACAACATCTGGATGATGCGGTTCCTTCTGCAGAATATTGAAATTATTAATGTATTCCCGTTTAAAGTTTGTTGCATAATTACTAAGATGGTTAAGATAAAAAACAGAATCCCACTAGAAGCTTCTCTAGCACTAAGCAGACTCGGTGGTAGAAGAGCTCTGGGCAGATCTGCAACATTCCTCCTCTTGGCTGATGGTGTTTCTGGCCAGAGTGAAAAGGATAAAAGGTGTGAGGTGTGAGGATGGCCTGCTGTCCTGACTGTGATGCAGAAGAGTGGCATTTGCTTTTGGGGGACAGGGGCTGTACCCTTTTGGTGCTGTATTGGGGGCACCTCTGAGCCAGGGAGAAGGCAGCAATAACGTGTCAGAAGTAGGGCTAGTATTTGTAGTGCCAGTTGTAAGAGAATGACTTCTGGAGCTGTTCCACCTACATAAAAAGGTTGGAAAAAGCTCTTTTTATGTAGGAGATTGGGTGGTATGAGGTACTGCTCACCAGTAAGGTGCTGGAGGAGGAAATCAGGAGGTTGTTAGAAGGTAGGGGATGGGTTTGCTGTCATATTGCTGAGAGCGTTGCTGTATTTGATTTAAAAATAAAAGCTTTCAAAATAAAATACCACCCCAACCTCTGTAATGTGGAAATGTGCTTCAACACAAGTACTTTTGCTGTTGCTCTGTGCTTTCTTTAGTGCAGGTCTGTACTTGCTGCCCATGGAAACCTCTGCAGAGACGTCGCAACTGATGTTTGATCCTAAACTGCCTTTCCAAAATACCTGGGTTTTTTGGGTCAAGCATCTGTGTAGAAATTGCTGCCCACGTCACGTATTGGATGGTTTCAGGGTCCCCAGCAAAACAATAAATGACACAAGAAGATTTTGAGATGCCTTTCCATGCTATGACT
>JAOXNG010000001.1:83096651-83107739 GCA_028566535.1 Scolopax minor | reverse complement strand
AGTAAGCTGTATGGAACAGCACCATCTGGTGACTCCTGGCATATGGTGCAGCAGAAATGACTATACAACTGAGATGTTTTCAGTTTTATGTACTTAGTTATGCAAAAGCAAATAGCACACGTGCATATTTAGCTTAAAAAAAATAAATCTTGTTAACCCTTTCACATAGGCACTGTCTGGACTGTTTAACATCACTGTTTCTGGTGTTTTCTTTTATAGTCTTTGATCACCTTTGTGAACAAACACTTGAATAAACTGAATTTGGAAGTAACGGAGTTAGAAACCCAGGTAGGAGACTTTGTCTTATTGTTATCTAACTGTAAAACTGCAAATCTGGGCCCTCACTCCTTCAAACCGTGTTATGCATCTGTTTATCTTTGGGCATGTTAATTTGTGGGATCAGGGCTCTGTCTTTTAAGTAGCAATGACATTCACCTCTGCTTCCTGTACCCGTGTTTACACGTACTTCGTGTTGCTGTTGATATGCATTATAAGTTGAAATTCTTTTATATTTAATAGGGTCACATTAATGGCTAGATTCCAGGGCAGTACGTCTCTCGGATCAAAGCGGAGCCCTGCAAAGCAGTTGCTATAGTTATGGGTGGATGGTGGGCTGTGTCTTTTTTAGCTGCGAGGGTTCATGATGAACTGGAATAAGCTCTTAATAGCTGCCTGCCTGGGGCTCTCGGGAGGAGCGTGGACCACAGGGTGCAGTTCATCATAGAGATATCAGTGCCAGCTTTGATCACATCCAAGTGGGACTGGGAACAATTTTGCTGTTGTGGCAAAGGTCTCTGTAGGCCCCTCTCTATCCTGCTATCTCGTGAGCACATGCACTGTGCTCGCTTCTTGGCAACATGGATTAACAGCTCGTAGCTCCTGTACTGCAGAGGCTTCACTGCTAGTGGTATCCAGCTTAGTTTAAACAAACTAAGTTAAACTAAGTTAAACTAAGTTAGTGGAGGTGACCGTCAACCACCACTGTCTTCTTCAGGAGTTCTCCAACTCTAGAACAGAACTGAATATGCTTGGAACCCTTAAGTCAGTGTGAATTTCATGTCAGTAGCATAGTTCTCACTTTATAGGTAAAAATTACAGGATTTTCAGGCTAAGCAGATACTCATTCCAGTGTTCACTGGACCATGAAGAGATCATTATCTTATTGTCCCAGCAAAAAAACCCCCCAAAACCAAAACGTGCAGCATCTAGAGAATTATACCATGAGTATGGGTAATGGGTTTGAGCCTGGCTTAATTTAATACCAGTCATTCACTGCTATTTTATAGCTTTGCTGAAATAAATGGGTGACTGGATCTCATCTGTCACAAGCAATTCTTGTGTAATGCCTTGGAAGTACCCAACAATTTATTTTTTAAAAAGGTTAGAGGATGTCACGTATGCCCTATCAGCATCACAAGTGAGAAGTCTGAGAGAAATACAAAACATTACGACCTCCCTTTTGCCAGGAAGTAGTTGTTCTGTGTCATAGTAATACTGAAGAGTATTGCTGAAAGTATTTAGTACATTATTTAATATTTACTGAAACTAAACAAGCTAGGTTGACATGTAATGAAAAAAAAAAATCTTTTGTGAAGTTAAACTTCCTACGTGTGACAGGGGAGACTTAACTTCAGGTTTTGATTAAGGGAAGATATTTTAATGTCCAGCACATACAACCTAAGAGGGATTGTGTTTGAAATGACCAGATACTGCAGTAGTAGGACTGGGAGTATATAACGTGCAACTAAGATTTCCAGGAAGTCCTTTTTTTTTTTTTTTTTTTTAAAAATGAAAAAGCTTTGTTAAATACTGTAGTGATGTTGGCAAGATTCCTCAAGTGAATCAAATAAACGTGAGGAAAAGCAAGAACAAACATACATACTGTTAAAACTCACTCCAAAGTATTCAGTCACCTAGTAAATCAGCAACTGGATGGAGATAAAGAAGATCTTGTTTCCAGTCCCTGCCTATTCAGGCCAAATAATCTGCACAATTTAGGAGTACAAATTGAAGCTAACTCCCAGGTGAATTGCTTTTAATTTCTTCTACTTAGAACTATTTACTGTATGTAAGTAATTTAAATAGTGGTTTGCACATGATCTTGCATGGGTTAATGCTATAGCAATAGCTGATGGGCTTCCTTGTTTTGCTCAGGAAATGAGAGTAGGGGAAATAATGCTACCAGATGTAGGGAGAAAGGCTTGTATCCTGTGGTGTTTTTTTTTTTTTTTTTCTTCTTGTCTTTAAAGAACTGACAAGAAAGCAGCTACATCAACAGGCTCTTAAGAAAAGACTAATTTAGCTTGCTCAGCTTCACTGGTGATTGCAAGGGTATAGGTGAATCCAGGGAGTGGATGAAATAAAGCCCTAAATGCTTGTTCCGCTCGCTGTCAATTCCTTGTCTGTGACTCCTGAACCATCTTACACTTCTGTGCTAGTAAACAACAGTGGTAGAAATCAAAGTACATTATTTGGGCTGAGCATTCCTTATTCCACTTGTTTATAAATGCTTATTTGAAAACAGATGCTTTCACCCAGGAATGTAATTCGTATTTCTACTTAGTTTGCAGATGGTGTTTACTTGGTTTTACTCATGGGTCTTCTTGAAGACTATTTTGTTCCACTTCACAACTTCTACTTAACACCTGAAAGCTTTGATCAAAAGGTGGGTAGAAACTCCAGGTTATATTCTTCTTGCTTTGTTACCACATGATATTTTCTCTTTTTACCCAGTAAAACGGAACCTGGTATATTCTTCTCTTCAGGAGCTGTAGTAAAGATGTACTGCCTGTGACACTTGATAATTAATACCACTAAAAGTTGCTTGTGAAACGAATGGGTAAATTTCCCATAGTTAAGGAACAAAGGTATTCTGTTACCTAGCATCAAGTGACACATAAAACTCATTAATATCTGGAATGAATAATCAGTTATAAGTGCTTTGTACTGTATAGTACTTTGCATAATCAAAGTGTTTTATGTAATTGTAGTACTTCCTGAAGTGGTTTTGTGTGCAGAGATGCCTTATTGTGCCAGACAGCAGAGCTGGTGCCTGTCCTTGCCTAATATGTACTATGTGAATAGGCAAGAAAGACCAAAGGTGAGAGATGGGAAGCTCTATGCACTGGGATTGACGTGGAGATAGAGGTTCTTCCCAAGGTGATAGAACGTCATCCTTAAAAACTGCCCCCTCATCTCAGTAGTGTCAGTTGCCTACTATCCTTTAGTTCTTTTTCTGTAGTTTATATAATGTTACTACAAACCAAGCGATTAAATATCATTGCTTGATATGCAAATGAGGGACTGCAGTAGAAGAGGTGGTACCTGGGCCATGATCTTTGGTTGATCTGGGATTATAAATTGTATGTTGAGTACTCACAGGTAACGTGCTTTTGCACTCATCTAAGGCTAAGATGGACGCCCTAATCCTGACAGGGAGGGAGCACGCAAAAAATTGCCTGTCTGAGATCAGTTTGTAAGCACAGACATCTGGTTCTGTGTCCAGTTCTTGGCAAGATCGTTGCTAATGTTACTGACTTTAACTTTTGAAAGAATGTGCTAGCTTGTCTTTTTTGATATAGGAGTGAATGACTTGCTGCCTAACAGTGTGTCAGACAAAATGAGCTTTGAGGCAGAAGACTGGATTCTTTGCAGTCTTAGATTGTCTCACTCATAATCAGGGTATTGGAGATAAAAGGAGCTGAAATAAGAGTCTTGCTCTTCACCCCACACTCACGCCATTGTACTGCGTCCTTTCTGGTGTTAACCATGAGAAGAGTGCTAAACAGACATTTTTTTTTTCTCATAACCAAAAGTTTGCCTCTTTGTGAGGTTGTTCCTGGACATACATGCAATTCTGTGTATATTTGGTGCTTCGTATTGGAATACTCTGAGCCTGGTTGTGCTGGAGTGTTGCATCTGCCCCCTGTTTTTTATCCTGTCACGTTCTACAGTGGAGAGGATGGAAGCTTTTTGTTGGCTTAGCTACAGGAGGAAATGGCTAGGTCAGGAGTGGAAACATTGGCAAAAGTTGAAAGATTGAATGCTTTCTAAGGCGAGGGCTGTTTAAAATGGTAGGGTTTTCATAGCGACTTCACTGCAGATTGATGCTGTCAAGCAAACCTCAGCAAAGGTGCATCCTGTCTGAGGGATGGGTGAAAATTCATCAGTGGAAGAGTAACGTAGCTTTGCCATATCAGGATGGTAAGAGGAAATTGAGCTGCACCAAATGACTGTTACAGACCCAGGCTAACATGCTGAGCCTGCTATAGGGCCTATAGGTTATATAGGATTGTTGACTTCCTCAGGAGGTGACTGGTTGCTGTTGGGGAACTTAAAGCGTCTCCCTAAATGCAAGAAATCAGACTCTGGTCTTCTATAGGTGCTAAGTTTGTGGATAGGATGGGGATTAATTAATTTTGAATGTTGTATACTGCACAGGAACTTGCTAGAACAGTGGGAAGATGGTTATCTATTACATCTTATACAAGCTCTCCTTTATAGCTTTCTCTTGTTTTTTCTATACTATTATCTTGATTGTTCACCCTTGTAGAAATGCAGAATGCTAATTGTAGCCAGCACCTGTTCAGTTATGATTTTGTTGTTCATGGTTCACATTCATAAAAATTATCCAGTATTACTGAAGAGATGCTATGTTTTTCTGTGAGGACTTAAGGAAAGGGGATTTGTAAATCAAAGAAGGAGAGGTAGACTGTGATTTTTGAGAAAGGAAAAGACATTTTCATCTTGAAAATGATTGGCTTTGTCACAATGAATGAGGAGGAACAGTAGCAGGTAAAAAGAGATTAATAAAGTCCTGAGCAATAAGCGCTAGTCAAAGGGGCCTTTCTTCCTCGTTGTAGGGAGCTTTGTATGCATAACTCCCTGATTTTCAAGATGAGTAGATTTAATTAAATCTCTCCCCCTTACTATGTATCTCCAGAACTGTCATTTGCAGTAACAAAAATGCACAGAATTAATAATCCAAATTATCTTTGTGAAATTTCAGTACATGTGGACAAAAAAGCTGCTGTACAGATCTCTTTAAACTATAATGTTTGCTTCTCAAAGGAGAGATTAACAGAAGACATCCACTTTCTTGCATTGTTCCTCTTTCCTCTGACTTTATGTATTATTTTTGGTGGCTTGGTTGGGAAGCTCTTTCTGTAACAGTTGTGCCTACTTGTTTTGCAAGTTCACCGCACAGTCTGTCTAGGAGATGCCACCACCAAGAGTTTTTTGAAGCATTTGCTTCATTAGAGAAGCTTAATTTGGCTTTTAGCTCTGTTTTCAAGTAGAGGAAGACAAAGCACAAGGTCATGCAACAAGCACCCTGGCTTCTTGATGATGTGATGTTGATGTTGCTTGATATGCAGCTGATAATAATACAGAAAATATTAATGTTTTTTTAAATAATTCTTTGGTGTCCTTATTTACTCTTTGTTACATACCCATATGTATTTTCTCATTTCTGTTCAGTTATGTGAATTCTGTTATATTTCTTGTTGCCTGGATGGTGAGTGGTCTTTTGCTTTGTAGTTGGAAATGTTGATCTTGGGTACAGGCAGGAAGAACTCAATAAAATGTAGCTCTGTAGTTGTTCCTGGGAGCTCTCCGGCCTCTGCCTTAGAGATTGAGATCGGGGCTTAATGGGTTTTCCTGGTTTACCTAGGTGGTACCCAGTCACATTTTTCACACTTGAAATTTGGAAATTTTAAATTACTTTCTTTGTATCAAAAAGTGAATATTTGCCCTATAATGACACAAGTGTTCATTTCTTAGTCTCTCATATGTACTTTCTGCTTAAGCATGTAAATGTTTAATATTGATACAGAGAACAGTAATTCTATTAAAATCAAGTATAGAGAGAATAAAGCATTTCTAAAATGTAATTAAAGGTTTTTATGCCTGTGTAACTTTGAGATTCTAAACACTTTACCTTTTTCAGGTCCATAATGTTTCCTTTGCTTTTGAGCTGATGCAAGATGGAGGACTGAAGAAACCAAAAGCTCGCCCTGAAGGTATGGACATGCTGCTTGGATTGAAACTGTGCATTTCAAGTGCAGCAGGTGCATTTCAAGTGCAATTCCACTCAGAGGCAGTAGCAGAAGTACCACAAAGTGGGGCAGTAAATGCCCCCCTTGACAGTTTTCCAAAGGATTCATTGTCTGTATCTGGGGTATATCCGTACCCATGTTTCTGGTCTGGATTAGATGCACTGAGGTGTAGAAATCTACCTTTTGTGAATGATCCAATGCCTATGCAGTGCCATTTTCTAAATTTTCCTGGTATTCTCAATAACAGTCCAAACAAGAAGCTTTTCATGGTCTAATTCTCATAATTCTTACAGTTAGGGCTAGTTTGGACTCTGGTGTTTAGATTTCAGTGACAGATAACAGAAAGGCTTTTGTATTTTTTTCAGTAGAACCAGTAGCAAACTCTCTTCTTGATTTGAAGTGTAAAACCTGAGTTTTTCCTTTAAGGTCTCTGAACCTTGAAATTAATTAATGATGAGGTCTGCATTGGTACTTGCACTAGGAATAAAAACAGGAATTAAAACTTTATGACTTCTAAATGAGCATTTTTTTTTTTATTCCTGGTGTTACAAAGTACATATGTGTTAAAAGGCTTCCGCAGAACAAATTAAAATGAGACCCCAAGAAATATTCAGTCTGACCTAAAATGAGCCAAAGGGGGGATAGTAAATAGATTAACAAATAGCGAAGCCAGTTATAATGAGGGAAAAAGGCAAAAGACTATTAAATGTGTATGTATCCTGTCAGTACTGTTCTTTTTAAATTTGGGGATGAAAAGCCTCCTGAATAATTCAGTGAAACAAGGCGCTAGTTTGGGAAAGTAAAGGAGCCTTCTGAGTATTGGAGCTTAGTCAAGGGGTGTATGAGGGGCTTTGCTTATCACCATAGTTTCAGTGAACCCTCTGTAGGATCTCGACACCTAGTACAGTCATGTAGTACCTGTTTCTTAGAAGAATTCCTTTTGTTAAACACTCAGATACTCTGCAAAAGTTTTGTGTCCTGCATACTCTGTTAATGCCATACTGATGTATTGTTTGTTCCTAAGAAGGCTGGAGAACCTGTTTGGTGAACCCACATCCTTTAGTGTGATAAAGGGTAGTAAATGCCTCTGGAATTAGTTGTAGGATTTTCATGTAAAATGTCATCTAGAGCAGAAGATAACGATTTTTATTTCTGTAGTCCATGCTTTCTGCAGTGCATGAAAGAAAGAGATCGTGTTTAATATTTTAGTGTGCCTTTGTACAGGTGATAAACGAAAATAGGAGCATGTAGGACAGCTTCTCTTCTCTGCTCCTCCAGCCCGATTTGGTAGATTGAGCCAGCAGCAGAGCTTGATGCTGAGCTATTGCAGGAAAAGTATTGTTCTAGTGGATTAATTTATTAGGTTGTTATGGAGTGTGAAAGTTTTAAATTAATGGAATATTCTAAACTATTTTGACAATTTATGGCCACTTTCAATTAACATTTTATTAGTTGTTGTTGGTAATGTTGTGACTGTGCATGCCTCTCTTAAAATAAGAAATAGGCCAAATTTACTGCCAAATAGAAGAGCTTGGTCCTTTCCTTCTTTTAGTGATGAGACCTCCCATACCTCTCCTCAGGGTAATCACCAGGGACAATCAGCATCAGGTACCTAGCTCACATTGCTGGTGGAGATTAGTAGGAGTCAGCCTTAGATGCCTCCATGAGGGCAGATGGTTGGTACACGCAGTGCCACAGGTCTCAGCACCCTTCTGGGTGCTTCTTTTTGGTGCTTCTTCTGGTGCCTTTATCTCTTGCCCTGGCACTTTGCTGCCTCTGACTCCCAGCTGTTCCCTCCTTGGGACATGCCCTGGTTTCCTAGCTGTGCTTCTAGCTTCCAGCAACGTTTCTGCTCTACCCTCCAGGTTTCTGTTTCTCTCCACTGGCACCTTGATCTTGGTTTATAGCGTGGGCAGCTCCTGCACCTGAACTTGTGTCAGGCAGAGGCAGGAGCTGGACCCTGCAGAACTTGGTCACACCGCTTCATGTTGTGTCACCTGAAAGTGGCTCAGGGAAAAGACCCATCCTGCTTTTAGTGGGAAGCTGAAAATGGATAATATGGGCAAAAGAAAATGATCTGAGGGGATTGGGGCAAATACACACTACAAGTCTCTGACCCGTACAGAGCTGACTCTCTGGGCCACCTTTTTTTTGTTATTTTCATAGTGGCAGCAATATTTCGTTTAATTGTTTAGCATCAGTGGGGCAAATCTGCTTTGTCTTTTGTCCAGATATTGTCTTTTCTCCAGATATTTACCTCGATTTCCCAGCTTTAGAAATGCATGGCTGTTGCAAGGTAGTGTTTCTCACGGCTAAATTTACATTTTAAATCCATCTCTGAGGGAACTGGGTCTTGGTACAGAGTTCTTGCTGGTACAGTCTGGCTGATTCTGGCTGTTACCTTACTGAGAATGATATCATAGCAAGCAACTTCCTGTGACACATGGAAAAATTTAGAAATGCATTTCATATTTCAGTTCTCTTTTTCAGGGTAAGAGAACTCTCTTTTTCAGGGTGTGTTACTTCACAGCAGTTAGGATCTTTCCTTTCTTTGGGACAAGAGAAAGTTCTTTTGCAAATGTGAAATACAAAATCATAAATGAAATATGTAAAATAATAGCAGTGAAAGAGCAGAAAGAAAAGTTGGAGAGATTATTGAAAATACTGGGGGTATCCAGTATGGGGTGGGATGGAAGGATGGAGAGAACCTGGCAAGGATTCTTCAAAACAGGCAGGAGATGTTTCCCCTGGACCTTGCATTAATTTAGTCTGTTAATTGTTTGCTGTCTTCCTAGTTCTTTGAGTGATTTTCTTAATTATCTGTACTTCCTTACTTCCATGTATATTGTCTACTGTGTATTTTTTTGGCTCCTTGGCCTTTCTTACATATTATATCCAGGCTTTCCTTCTACCTCTTCAGCCTTCTCTGTGCTACGCCTCCCTCCGTGGTCCCTGGACTACATCTGTAATATTTCCTGCCATTTTATTATAGTAATAAGTTGGGAGGTGCCAGCAGAAAAGCTTTTTGTTGAGAACTATTTCAGACCTGTTCCCTGCATGGTAAGAAGGGATATTAAATAATAGAGAACTTTGTGTCTGCGAAAAGAATTCAGGCTTTGTTTATTTGTGGACTGTATCATTGCAGAGTTGTGAATGTGTGAGGTTCAGTATCTTCTATGCCATGTATGGCTGCTTGTTTGCTGCTTCTGTGGCTGGTGAAGTCATCAGTAGTATTTCCCAAAGCCTTGATTGTAAGTCTTGGACAAAAATAGACTTTCTCTGTAACCAATTTTAGATGAGAAAGGGAATTATCATTCTTCTGTTTCCAGAGAAGTTAGCTCTGACTGTATTACTGTGCAGGTGTTTTGAAGTGCTTCATGTAGAACACTGAAAAAGCTTCTCTGGGGTTGATCAGAGCTATGTGGGGTGTTTTGTTGCTGATCCCACCAGCTCAGAGATGTGGGGACTTTTGTTCCTTTGAGGGCAAGTGAAGAAGAACAAAAAGCAAATTAAGGATTTCTCCTTTCCTTCCACAGATGTTGTCAACTTGGATCTGAAGTCTACCCTCAGGGTTCTATACAACCTGTTCACAAAATACAAGAATGTTGAATGATCCTGGAAGCTGCTGATGTCTTCATCCTTCCAACCTCCTTGGGCAGAAATCACAATAAATTACACCCTCTGCACGCTCCCTTTGTGCCTTATACTTCATGCACTCTTTCTACAATGGATGTGGTCTCTCTGTAGTTGTTTGTGTGACCATCTCACTAAAAATAATGCATGTGTATTCTCTAGGTCACTTGAAAATGTGTAGATAATTCACACTTGTACCAGAAGATACTGTTGTTTGTTATGATTGACAAATGTTCTTTTTGATAAAGGAAATATACCACTAACTACTTTAATACACAGGGAAAACATGAGACTTTCCTCATGGCTGGAGACTCTTTGATTCTACAATAGACTTTCTTTTGCATACTCCTTGGTTGCCACTGGTGTTTAATGATTTTTCCAGGCTTAAGTGTTAGCAATAGAAAAACAGCATTGGAATTTATTTAGAAGCTGAACTTTTTCAGTTCAATAAGGTTTTGTATGTTGTATTGGGTGGATGGAGCTGAGGGCAATTACAGGCACGATCTGAAGCCAAAGCTTCAGGTTTTGTGTTAACCTCATACTACTCAGTGTTATTTCCATTCCATGTTTACACACAGTCTCACAATGGGATGACCATCTAATCTTTTGATGCCTATTTTTTTATCTTACTGCCTTTCTATCATAAATCTAGTTGCCAGAGCTGCTGTCATCTCTTAAGCACGCAGCTTCAATCAGGTCAGTCAGGAGCTGGTCAAATAGGCATAGGCTGGATTAATGTGTTTTGCCCCTGGTCCTTTCTGAAACAGACATGGGGAATAATGAGTTTGGCAGTTTAAAGGCTGACTCTTCACGTAGTGGAGTGAAAGGCTCAGATTAATTCCTGTTGGAGTTACTGGCAGCTGTACACTTCTGGAGGTCAGGCTTTTATAAACTGAGTTTTATGTATTTTCTTTCTTAAAGAGTAAAACTTGAATTCCTGTGTAAATAAGAGGTTGCCTGTACTTAAGGATTGCACTGGGCTGTGCAAGATGTGGCAAGCCAATGGTTAGCACTCACATGTGAAACTTTTCAGTGATAAGTTATGCTTTAAATTAATTTTGAGTTGCCCTGTGCTATTTCAAGAAATATAACAGGACTCCTTTCCTTGTAGCGCACTGGGGAGAGATTTGACTACTGCTTTTATGTATCACAAAAGCAACAACTTTTCTTTTATGGGCAGCAATGATTTTGTGCAAAATATTAGGCAGAGTGCCCCAAAGAGAATTGCTCTGCTCCATACGCTCGCTTGAGTCCTGTTGTAATTAGGCATCTTCTTACCCTAAACGTGGATTTCTTATGCAAACCTTAATTTATCCTTCTGCCCTATGCTGTTTCAAATCAAATAGGCTACCTATTTTCAAAGCTGAGGGACTCACTTTGAAAGTACTTTAAATGGTTC
>JAOXNG010000001.1:83017377-83032444 GCA_028566535.1 Scolopax minor | reverse complement strand
CTCTCCAGGTCTGTCAGCTCCCCAGCACTAAAAATACTTCTAAGAAACGTGCCCTTCTCTACATGGAGCTGTGCAGAGCCTTAGCTGGACTGGCAGAAAGCAGTCTCCTGGCGTCTTCTGTGTACTTCAGGAAGGGCACAATCAGCTACCCAGGATCATTATCAAAAGAATTGGGACAGAGAACTGCACACGTTAGCCCAGCCTCTCCTCAATTCCTCCTCCCTCTGACTCAACAAGTGGTGTAAGCTGCAAACAGCATCCTTATCCAACAAGCGTGTGTTTTATTTCCATAACAAATTGAGGTATTAGAAATTTTAAGCCCCAGATGTTTCTCAGAGTTATGTAAACCAAGAGGCACCCAGATGACCACAGAAGCACAGAGGGAAAACCCCTCCAAGAACATGTGTCTGGCCCATGGCTGCACTGCGCTGCCATCAGCGTTATTCAAAATGTGAGGTGCAACAGGCTGGGGCAGCAAAAGCCCAAGAAGAATAAGGTGAAGCTGTAAAATGACACACTGTTCCTGTTTTTTATTTTTCCCCCAGGTGGGCCTTGGCAAAACTAGAATATACCACGGTTGTGGCTCCCAAATCAAGAATCAAGTTGTTCTATGCATGAACTCAGGCAGAGAGCTAACCAACAGAATGAGGCCTAAATAGCAGAGTATCAAAAGCAAAATAGACAGTTAAATATTATATTCAGTTTCCCAGTGTAATTGGCTTCATTTTCCTCTCCTTGTTTCATTCCCCTTTTGAGACAGAGAATTGTTGTTTGGAAACAAGGAGAAATTTCCTCTTGGTTTGTCACATTAGGCATACAGGGAAAGTTTGAAAAGGTTTAGGTTTTTGAAAATAATTTTCTATCTTTAGAACTGTCACAAACAGTGATTCAGTTTCTTGGAAGTCTTTCTTGGTGAACTTGAGATGCTGACCAGGAGGTCTCTGAATTCTTAGAGAAAGTAGCTGGAAATGTATATCCTTCCAGCAGTTTATTTTGTCCTTTCACTTGAAGAGATACTGATGAACACACACTGATAAAAACAGCTCTTCCTGCCTCGTACCGGGGTTCATCTCCACCGTAGTAACTCTGCTGAAAAGAGGAAAGAGATCTCCTGGTGTGGATCCAGTCCTGTGTGAGCTGTTGCTCTGCTTTCTTCTGCGATGCTCTGTCCCTCACCCAGAACGGGCAACCTGCCTCTACCTATCTCCTACTGTCCTGGGATGTCCTGCGTTACAGAGATCAATGACCTGACCTAGCCTTATCTTGTACTAGGAAATTATAGAGCCATTAGGAATGCGGAAAATACCTTTTCTCTCCCTCTGCTCCCACCAGTCAACTGCAATCAGCACAAGCTTTAGCGTAAATGCAGTAATAGAGGCAAAAGGAGGAGGCTTTTTGCTGGTATGGCTTATTATTACTATCTGAGAAAATAAGCTGCAAATGCAGTATTGAGGTGTGTTCGTTACAACCTTGCCCCTGTAGCTGCACCTTGTTTGATGGAGGCAAAGAGTGACATTTGAAACAGCGCAACCAGTGAGGCAGTAAGTGTTTTATTAAAAGCTGCAGCACCCTGAGGAGCAAAGGAACTGAGTTGTAGGCACCCAAGAAAAGCATTTTATAATGTTTTGAGGGCATCTGCATGCACATGGCACCTTTCTAAGGGAAGCTTCACAAAACTGTGTGTGTGGCTTCTCATCTCAGCTTGCCTCTACTGGGATACCAAGGAATCCCTGGTTAGGACACCATCAGGCCTTCCTGGCTTAAAGGTACTGACTGCAATAGTAAGTGGCTGACTCAGTTTCAGCCTAGTGGCCTCCTAAAACTCACAATATGTGCCAGATATAAGAAGCTCTTCATCACACAGGTATCTCCAAAGAAGCAAATTGAGGCCAGTGTATCCTGGCATGCAGAGTACTAATCAGTCCTCCAAGGTTGAGTCACTGTCCGTTCTCACCAGACCAGGTTTTCAATCAGGTCAGAGGATCAGTTGTTCATTGCCAACACCCTTAAGCTCCCTCTCCCTCCTGGCCAGTAAAGCTCTTTAGCTTTCTGAAAAGAAGGGGGCTAAGTCTGTCAAGTGTCATGAAAGATAGTGACATGGGGAAGAAAAACAGCTATAGTCATGTTTGCAAATAATTCTAAATATATAGGGGAAAACAGAAACCCAAGTAATTAAAATAAAAAAGAACAGGATGTAATGAAAATAATTTCTGACTGTGATGTCCTTCTGGGGAAAAACAGGTTCCAGTGGAAGGACTGGAAGCATCTGAAAACTTTTCTGGACACTGAAGCAACGTGGCTGCAGAATCTGTTTGCAGGAGCTGGGGTAGGTGGTTACACACGGGAAGGTCTCTGTGTTATACAGCAGTTTTGATGCTAATGGACTCAGAATGTACCTTGGTTTATTCCAGACTCTTGATTAGTCGTGTAAAAGCTGGCAGATACAGTTTTGTTACAGTGAGATCACAGCAGCACTGATTTTGCAATTTTGCTGGAGCGTAACAGGAGTTAACAGCTTTTGTTGTCATGAGGCTAGGCTCCTTGCTGTTGTAAGTTGTAGGATGGCTCAAAACTCATCAAAAATCAGATTTCTTAACCTGATTCTGGACATCCTTTCCATGCTTTTTGTTGGGTTGTTGTTTTTTTTTTTTTTTTAATATAAACTTGTTTTTTCATCAAAGCTTTTTTTATTTTAATCTTTTCTGTGAAGATTAGCATGGCTTTTGAAGCCCAGCTACATCAGTTATTACTGAAGCTAAATCATTCCCTGCCACCCACGCTCAAACACCCCTTCCCAGCTCCCTTAGGGATTTATTTCATCCAATTACTGCAACTGCTGGACAAAACTAGCCTTTGAGACAGACTCACGGACTGGGGTGCAAATGCCTTCCCTTGAGTCCTTGAAGAGTTCTTGGAGCATCAAGACTGATAGCCCTGCCAGACGTTGTCTCGGTCCTGATTAGATCCTGCCTCACTTTATCATCTTGTTCACAGCGAGATTTTCCTTAGGAGGAAGAAGAAATCAAACAGCTGCTTTTCTATCAATTCTCATTTGGGAAAGGTAGTGCTGGATACAGATATTTTCAAAATTAAGGCCAGAAGATTTGAAAGCTTTCTGCTTTCAATTCCCAGCTCTGCTATTCATTCTTTCTGAACTGAGACAAATTGCACATTCTGCTTTTTTTGCAACATTTTTGGTTGGGTTTCTGATATTATCTTCTGCTTTCTTTTTTATCTGTCTAGATGCTGTTTTGTGTGCAGTTGGTCCCATTTTGCAGCCAAAGAGCTGAAGTACTGATACGCCTGAAGTCGCAGCTTTTAAAGCGATTTCATTCCCAATATGTCTGAGAGGTGTTTCATAAAGTGTCAAGGTTACTTTTGTAGTCAGGGGAACATGTTGAAGGTGACACACACTGGTTTCTGTCTAAGCAAGGAAGATGGCTCTTAACAGTCACTTTATGGGACATGTGTGTTCCCTCCCACTAGAAGCAGAATAGATATTGGGTACCAACTTCTAAATGGGAGCTGAGAAATGACACTGTGTGAATTGGGTAGAAGAAGGTATTCCCAAAGTCTGATATCTCAATTCAAAATTACCTTGAAGGCAGCATGATGGATTGCTACCAGAATTTAATCTTTAATGAGTTCCTTCTCTGACTTCATAAAGCCCTATGTAGCTTAATACATTTTTATAATCTTTGGGTAAAACACAGAATTCCTTTGGATGAAATTGATGTTCAAACTAAGGAGATAATTCTAGGACTCTCAGAGGAAAAGAAATGCAAAGAAGCATGGAGATTTTTCTTTTGGGAGGCGTGTGTTTTGTTTGGGTTTTTTTGGTGTGTGGTTGTTTCTTTTGTTGTTGTTGTTGTGTTTTGGGTGTGCTTTTTTTTTGGCATTATAGGTGTAAAATAATATGTTAAACAAATTCTTAGAACAAAAATATTTTGCAGTGTACCTTCTCTCTGTGGTTTTGGTTCACATCACCCCACAATTACCACATTAATTTTAATGATTCTTACTTTTTCTGCTCCTGCTAGTGGTATTAATAGATTATCATTATTACTTGAAATCAAATGAAGATGACATACTAACCTGCTAGTTTTGAAACTATTTTCTTACCTTTTATATTCTTTTAATTTCTGGGGTCTGTAGAAAGGGCTTGTATTTTTTAAAATAATATTTACCAGAAAATATCCAGGCAATGGAGTGGTTCCCAAGATCTTGCTTCTATAAATGTTAATCAGCCATTTTGAAAGCTCTCTGGGAGGAGAAGTAATATCTGGTGATTTAAGTAATCAATCATAGAGCATGAACTGTGAATATCTGATGGAGAACGTGCTACACCATTGTAATAGTTGGTAACAGTGAGTGGTCTGTGTGTGGAAATATCTGACCTCAGGCTCCTTTGCAAAACAAAGATATTTCTAAAAGTTTGATGGTAATTTCTAGAATAGCACAGGAACTGGAGAAATGACTAAATCTGTTCATTAGATATTTAATTATTTCACTCAGATGCTGGCGTTCCCAACAGATAGCTGGACAACATGCTGTTGTGCCCTGCACATGCTTAACTGACAGCACACTTGTAGTTTTAGCAAAATAAATGTGACGTGTTCATGGGAGTCTTCATGAGACTGAGAATTTGGGAGCTGCCAATGTCGTTCACGCTCAGATGCCCCACTGGCATTTTGATCAAATTTTGAAAGTTTAGCTACCTCTGTGAGATTTCCTAGTGCTTCTAATAATCTCAGTAGGTTGATAACTGTGCCTTTGAGCAGAGACCTCTCAGCAGAAATCTCTTTGAGCAGAGGTTTGGTTTTAAAGGTGCTTATTTTTTAGAACCAGTTTACTCTTTAATTTTGATGCAAAGATGTAAGATGAAAGGCAACCTTGAAAAATTCCCTTTTAAATAAATGATGTTAAACCAGACCCCAAAATAAGGCTCTATGGTCTATGTATTAGGCTTAGCAGCCCTACTACTTAGCATGTTAGTACAATTGTGGGTGAAAATAGTTTGTCATGGAGACAAAGGGAGATTTTTTAAATAGGTTTACTTCTCGCAGTATGTTCAGGGGCTTATATTCATAAGCTGCCATTTTTGTTAGAGTACCTGATCTGTAAGTCTTTCATTATGCTTAAAGAAGAAATATGACAGAAGGAAGAATAGTAAAACTAATACATTTTCAATAAGTTTTGTAATTAAATTCTCCTCTATCCCTGTCTTTAGGCTGAGGAAATTTTGCTGAAATACTTTTGCCCCCAATTAAATATTAGAATGTGCACTGCTTTTTTCATTATTACTTTCTTTCTTATAAGTAAAAAAGATGAAGGGTATGTTGTTTTTGATGGAAAAGGAAACCTGCATCTGAAGTCCAGACCTTTGCTCTTTTAATTCAATTAAACTTTGACTCCTAGGGCATGGATGGCATCCTGACTGTTGCTGATGTGCCACAAGATGTGGTGGCAATCTGTGCGTTGTCAAATTAAGACCTTTTAGCCATTCGTGCTTTGCAAGACCAGCAGTTTGAGAGTAACACATATTTATCAGTCTGATGCTAATTTGGATGCTAGCAGGGGTAATTTTGGCTGATCATTAGTTCTTTTGACTCTTGATGAATGTTAGTCTAGGGCTTTGTAGCTAGAAGTTCTGGAGGAAATTAATATTTTAGATGGGAAAGAAGAATGTGAGTGTGTATGAACAAGGAAGAGAGTGCTTATTTGTGTGAACGTATTTTGTGAGTGAGTTAGGGAAAAAAGATTAATTATTCCACACATCATTTCTCCTGCTAAGAAAATCTTCTTTCAATCTGGTTCCTAATCCACCTTTAGCAAAAGCATCTGTTAGAAGCAGAAAGGATAGGTAGATCTCATTTGTATAAAAATATCGGTGTGTGAATGACTCAGTCTCAGTTTTCCACTCTAATTCCCATTAGTTCATTCTCTAATTCTCATTAGTTCTGTAAGAATAATGGCTGTTACAAGTATTTCATAAGTAGCTGTGTCACTCTGCTACCAGTCACCCAGCTGCTGGTATTGTGAGCACTTACCTCATTACTAGATATCTGCAGAAAAGCAGAATGCACATTTGCAGCAGAATCCACCAAAGGGGGAATCGTGGAGCTCGTGCCTTTGTGCCTTCACTTAGCACCTTCTGCAGCAACCCCACAGAGCAGCCTGTCCACCCAGGCACGTGGGGAAAACACCCGCCAGGATCTTCTCAAACACAGCTTGCTGAGAAAATGGCAGTAGAGCTGTGCTGATTTTCTCAAGGTGACAAACTCAGCTCATCATAACCACAGTTCTTAAAGGCATTTCATGACATGTATTAATATTTCCAATTTGGAAGCCTAAGTGAGCAAATGATTCTTTGTTATCTATTAAGAAATAGGGTAAATGTTGGGAAATTGATTTACAGGGATTACTAATATTTTTTAGATATGCTGCTCTGATATCAAAGATCTCAAAAAAACCCCACTGACACTACCCTTTGAATCACATTTGCTCTAGTCCTGCAGTTGACCAAATGACAGCATATACTTTTACACGTTCAGCATTGCACCACAAAGGAGCCCAGATTTTATAAGTATTCTGCTGGGTGTCTGCAAAGCAAGTGATGAAGATGGATATGACAGTTTGGTATAGAAGAAGCTGCTTTTAGGAGCCATCTGTGTTTTTACTGATGAGAATGAATTTTAACTAATGAAAACTTCAGTGATGAATGTTGTGCATATTGCAGCAACTACACAGTGTGATTAGATTTTATGTAGTAACTTAAGAAAGAGAGGTGGAAAATCCTGCAAGGAACATCTGCCTTATTTTGAGCTGCACTTGAGTGGTGATGTTTGGTTGGGTTTTTTTTTACCCCTACTTCTGAGTTGATATATCCTGTTGGAAAATTTCAGAGAAATTTTGCAGACTTTAAAGAGCAAATGTTCTTGAGGATATGGAGTGGCAATATCATTTCCAGAGGCTAATTGATCTCTGTCAATTAAAAGCAGGGCTGGTAATAGTGTCCTCAAAATCTAAAGACCTGAACTTTTTTTCCACAATGCAACTTACCAGAGCTTGTTTAAGAAAAATAATTAAAAAAAATAATTGTGGGCAAAGGAAATCCTGATGGTGCTTAGTGATCCCTTTGTATATCAATAACTCCTCTGGAATGCTTGGAGGAAAAATATAATATCAGAAAAAAATTGGGCTTCATATTCTTTATTTTCTTTGAAGGGGATGATGTTCAGATGGAACAGCCTATGTATTGCAGATTCTAGTTTTTCAAGTAGATTTGGCCTCCTTTTCTGAAAACACACAGTTTGTGTAAATATCTGCCAGATGCTGGACAACTAGTCTCCAGACCCTGGCAACCTTCACAGGTGGGATCTCAGCCAGGTTAGGTACTTGTAGGTATCTGTAACTATGAAGTACTCAGACAGAAAGGAGGCTTCTGCAGTAAATGCATCTCTGTGTGGTATCTCTGTGGGCATCAAAAATGACACTAGTTCATTCCAGCCTGCAGCCACTGATTTCTCCATATTCACTGTAAAGGGAGTGTAGGTACAGACAAGAATCCCACCTTGCTTGCTTAACTCCCAGCATGGGGGTTCCTCTGGATACCATTTATCTCCCTGAAAATGAAAAAGGAGATTCTTTAATTCCTTTTTTGACCTGGATGTCATTTTGCAAGAGAGATTAACTCAAAGCTATTTCCCTTCCCCATTCCCACCACCACCACATTTTTTAATCACATCTGTGGTGGCACAACACTGTAGAAACAGTAGCAAAAGTCCCTGTAACTCATTTCCACTTGTACATGCCATGTTATTTTGGTTCCTGGTGATGTGACCCTGATGCACCATTTCCGTGCTCCATGTAACCTTCTGTAATCTATTGCTTTACATAAAAAAGAAAACCAAGCAACACAACTAGTCTGTTCACCATGTTTCTAGATAACTGTTGCATCTCTGACCATGAAGCAGAAAAGGGCAAATAAATGTAATTTTCAACCTTGAGCACCTAAAAACTGCTGGATGTTTAAAAATAGAGAGATTAAAAATAAATATTAAGGACTTTTAATTTCTCCTCTGAACTTTTGAGCATTTGCATTATCCTAATTTTTCTTCTGGGGAAATACTAGATGCCTTTTTTTTTTTTTTTTTTTTGTTTGGTGGTGTTTTGTTTTGGTTTTTTTTTTTCCCAGTGAGTGTCAAGATTCCCTTGAAATAATGCAAGTCTAAGAGATGGCATTTAGAAAAGGCATCAGATGTTACTGACAGCTACATGAAGGGTGCAGGTTTNNNNCCATCTCACAACAGCTCTCTGGGGCCTAAGGCCCTTTTCTCATAGCTCTGGCATTTAGTTTCTTCTGAGGTAGAGACCACCATCATATGGCCAAGAGTTATGTCCATGTTCATGGCAACTGTGTATCCTGAGTGTCTTAATTATCAGTGTGCATACATCACTGATCACATAAATCAGATACATGTAATTGGTATGACAAATTCTTATTAATTAGGTGATCCTTTTAATGCATTGACATTATCATAGTCTTTCTGCTATTTGAATTTGCCTGCAAGTGCTGTTTTCTATCACACTGAGTTGGTGTGATCCTCACAGGAGACCTTTTCTGAAAGAAGAAAGAGGGAGGAGGGCTGGCAAAAGCAGCTTTTATTTTCCTTCTTTCTTTGGCTCTAAATGGCAGGGGAAGTTGTATGGAGGGAAAAAAAAAATCGATACATTGAATGAAAATGAGCATGTTTGCACAGTGGCTTGGTCACCAATATCTGAACCCTAACACTTCAATACTTTAGACTTCATGGTTTGGGTAAACACAATTACCTCAACAAAGCCTACAAATTATTGGTATTTTGCAGGGAGATGACAACACATCATTACAGATGAAAGGTTATTTTCAGAGCTCAGTTGAGTTTTACATTGGGTCCTTAGAGTCCATGAATGACCTTTGAGTGATCTTGGGACAGAGAGCAGTATCCGAAACATGGATCAGCACCAGATTGCTGAGAAATGATGCCTCTCACGGAGGGGCAGTGGATCTTTAAAGGGACACTTAGAGTTTCAGGTTATTCAACTTTGAAATGGTTTACTCTTATTATTTGGCTTATTCTTCAAAAAGAAAGAAATAATAATGCCATAAAATTGTATGAAATTGTTCTTCAGAGACTGAATATATGCACAAGCTCACCCCTGTTAAGCTAGCTATTTGCTCTGAAGGGACCTGAACAGCTAATTCTAAATGGTGCACAGAACTCTCTACAAAATTTGTTTCTATTAAATAGCATTTACATTTCTAGCATCCGTTTCACTACTTTTTCTCCTACAAATCATTTAATGGTGATATTTCCCCCAGTAAATCTTTTGGCAAATATGCTTTTTAATTGGCAACTCCCTTTGCATAACTATTAAAAAAAATGAAAATCTTTAGATATGTTGTTTTTGTGTAACTCACTTTTCACAGTTCCCAGACTTCCTTAAATGCTTAAACCCTTACTCTACACCCTTCCTCATCATTACTACTGGCAATTCTCATGTGTGAGAAAACTGGAGCTGCCTCAGACACTGGAGGCACCTTACAGTGGCAGCCCCTGCCATGGTGTAGGCTGGAGTGTGTATGTCTGACTGGTTCCACTTTAGCTGCTAAATAATTAAGATTATAGGTCCTAGCCATATGAAAGAGCTATAGAGCATTCTTTATTTCTGACTTGTTACTGGCACTCAAAGTGTTTAACATCTTATAGCACCAAGCTCCTTCTAGGGAAAGCTGGGGTAGCAGCACCTCGCCACACTGTTCGGATAAGCTATATTTTCATACACCTAAGTAATATCAGTGTTTTGTGTCTGATTGAATTCCATCTAATTTCCATCATTATAGCTGTTGGCTTGCTCACCACTGTAATTCTGTTGTGGAAATATTTTACAGGGGGACAGGTAAATTTATGAGATGGCAATGAAAGACAATTGCCATCTTCTAGTATTTTGTTATACAAATATGATTCACTAGGGTTTGGATTTATAGAGATTTTCAATAATTCTTTTTCTAATTATGCCTTTATGAATGGCTAAGTTTTCTGCTGTTATAAGTTGCCATACAACTTATAACTTCTTTGGGGAAGACAATGAAATGCTATCAGTTCTGATAGAAAGAAACTATCCCTGCCACTTCAGGAGTAGAATAAGGAATAAGAATAGGGAAAATTATGTTCTATAGAGGGACGCCAGGGCAAGGATACTACAGTTCTTCAAGCTTTTGAATCTTCTGATACTGAATTTTAAGAAAAAGGACATGGTTGGGAAGAGGGACTTCCTTACCCCTGTATTATTAGGATGTTTTGAACTGAAACGCATTGCATTGTAAAAACCTTGTCTTTATTTTGTGACTTGTGGTTTTAAGTTGGAAGTAGTTGATGTGGATATTAAGTTGTGAAAACAGAAAGCCCTCACAGCCTCGATTTTGGAGCTGACAGTATTCACTGGCTGAGGCTTTGCCTCTAGAGCTTTAGGCCAGAACCTTGACATTTTCAGAGGTGTAAGTTCTGTGAATACATTGTCCCTACATGAACTATGCATCTATAAGCAACTCTGTGGGCAGGCCATTTAGCTAGCTGTTGAACTATCTTGTTTGTACCAAATAATTGTGCTTATAATTAGCAGGCGTAAATTTACATTCCCTTTGAAAAAACGGTGTTCCTCAATATCAAAGCAATGCAACAAATGGATCCTTCTTTCTAGTTGCTGAAATGAGCCCGGATCTGCTGTTTAACTTGTGTGTATAATGACGTATTTCAGTACATTTCTTCCACCTAAAGATCCTAAAACATGTTATGTGTTGCGCTTGAATACCTAGCATCAGACAAATGTGATGCGTGCCATTTTGCTGCAAAGCCACATGAAATTAAGTACAGGAAACAAAGTTGCCTTTCCAAACTGAAGTCCTATGAAGTGATTCCCACTGGGCAAGGCAGGGAGGAAACACTCAAATTAGAGGCAAACCAGAAAACTGGACAGCCCTGTTTTAGAAAGATTGCCAAGGGATCTCAGCTACCACAAGAATACAGGATCTTGATGTTTCTGTCTCATCTGAAAAACAATACCTCTGTCACCAGTGCTTGCACAAGTGGGAATTTTGGGTTTTGTTTTGTGATCACTAGTCTAAAACCAGGATTTAGAAATGTTGACCATTTCTGAAACCCTTCATGTGGGTCTGTTGAATATAAGCAGCATTGCATGATTTATACTTGCATCCACCTGATTTCAACATGTGGTTTCTCATGGGCTGCTGGAGTTGGAGATTAATCCTGTGTGTTTTCTGAGGGCTGACAGCTGATACTCCTTGTATTTTTATAAGAAACAAGCCTTAATTTTCTAGACTTGGGAAATTCTAAATCCTGAAAGTTTCATAGCAGAATAAACAGAAATGTCTAATATAATTAGAATTATGTTTTTAAGGCCTCATATTTTTTAGGATGCCAGAGCTAGAACATAATTGGGTGGTTTTTGTTCTTTTTATTTCTGAAGTGATAGTTCCATTTAACTTTACTTTTTAATAGACCTGAGTTTCCCTCAGATATTAGGCCTTTAAAGTACCCTTGTTTTTAATTTTGACCTGGAGCTTGACCAAATGCAGTGAGTCACAGACTCTGGACCAATCGAGGTTACAGACCCATTCTCCTGGTAATTTTGGTTTAAGTCCTGGTGGAGGAAGGACGCCACATACTTATTTGTCACCATCTCTATTTTTTGTAGATGAGATGTGATGCATGATTTGACAATATCAAAGCATTTGATGGCTTGTATTGTTGGAAAAAACACTATGTGAAATAGTTTAGGAATTGAGACAAGGCATCTGTTCAAGGATGGAACATCTAAGTAAAAAAAATTTGGGGCAACATAAACAGATTTTCAAGGTCACTTATATGTATGTGCAGACATATTCAAAAGAGAAAGCTGTTCATCACCAGATATCATGAGCCAAATTTTCAGCTTACTCAGCCTTTGAGTAAGCTTTGCATAAGTTATCAGGAGAAAAAGTCTGTAATACAACTTCAAAATATATTTCCTGTGGTTAGTGTTGGAAATATCTTGTCCCTACATGGACAATGACTTGTCCATCAGATTCAAAGGAATTCTGAAAAAAATGTATCATTAACAACATTAAGACAGAAATTAAAACTATGTGGGTGATATTTTCCCTAACAGTGGGGCTCTTTCTTAGGTAAACGGTAGCACCATTTGTCTTCCTGATCATGGGCAGTGCCTCTTCACTGAGAGAGCTGCTATTTTCTGCCTGTGACTAACTGAATGCTAGTGCTTGACAGCACCTCTACCTGCACAGCCTAATGCTCTGCTTTCTAATTTCAGCCCTGTGTACAAAGTAATTTCATCTAAGTGATCTTCTGTCACATTCATTTGACTTGATTGTCCACTCCTAAATGGCTTTGCCACTTCAGATTGACACTGACTGTAAGTCAGCTAACTTCAAAGCCAACTTAAATTTGTTTTTGAGTGTTAGCCATGCTGCCCTGCATCTTACACTTGTGATTGGACTACTTATAGCCAGAGACACTGCCTGTATGAATGATTTGTCTGTTATGCATGGTCAGGGTTAGCCATTTCCTTATTCCTCTCCAAATTGCATTACACTGCTATTCTCACAAGAGAAAATGGTTGTATGATGCTGATGTGCTCTAGTTGGTTAAAGAGTTTTATTTGGGAATCAGAATGCCCTTTTTTTTTTCTTTCCTCCTGAGCTCTACAGTTATGTAGTTATATTTCATGTCTTCTCAGAGCAGATTTCAATGTGTTTTTTTTTTCCAGCAATCACAGCTGGAAAGTACTTTTTTTTTTTCTTCTTGTTTTCTTTCTTCTAAGATATTAAAATTGCAATGTACTCCTATGATTCTAGGAGCTGAGGCTTTGAGCAATGTGCATGACCTCTGCATCCTGTGATACAATGTTCCATAATTTTGGTGCATTTTTTAGGAATGCTGGTAGATCGATGAAATAACCTCATGGCCTCCTCAGTACCATTTCCCCTTCATCCTTTTGACTCTGGAAGAGATGCCTTTATGGTTTATTTATTTTATTTATTGATCTCTTTCCCTCTCTTCTACAAAGGCTATGCTACAGCATGTATCTTTGAAAAGAAATGAAGTACATCCAGCACACTCAGGTAAAAGGGTATTTCTGCATGAAAAACTTACCCATTTGTCTAGTGGCTGTAATGAGCTGCAGGAACTGCCACCACCCGGAGAGCCAATTCAGGAAAAAGGAAAGGGAATTGAGTAGCTGAACCTTACAGTAAGGAGCACTAACATAAAGTCTGAGTTTGCCAAGAAGGGCCCTATAAAGGAAAAAAAAAAATCTATTGAGAAACCTAAAGAAAGGATAAAAGGCTATTGGAAACCCACAGTGTTTGGGAAAGGTTGAAGGGATGACAAACTGGATTAAGTTTTGGATTAAGCTAATTAAACTGGATTAAGGCTAATCTATAGTCTATGGCCTTCGGGAGATACTATTCCATTTTGGTTTGGGGTTGGATGACTGCACTAGTGTTGCTTCACTTCACAGAATTGTTCTGTAATCTAGAAAGAAAATGGTTTTCTCCAGCTTCATCAGCCATAGATGCTAAAAAAAATGCTGCTGCTCAGCAGAGTGAAGCACTGAGAGGGCCACTCTGGCCAGACAGGCATGAAGTGATCTCTCCAGGTGGGGGATCTAAAGAGCTGGCCACTTCTGTAGGAGCCAAGGTGGCAATGTGGAGCACTGCGATAAAATCCAGACCTTACCACAGGCAAGCTCTAATTTTTGAAAGGAACACAAAAACCTTTTGTTGCCATTCACAAGACATGACTGTCCCTGATGGCATGACTGTCCCTTCCTCAGCCCCAAAGCCGAGGAAGATAATTGAGCCCCATTGACTTTTTGGTATCACTTGCCCACTAGACAATACCTGTAGCTTGTTCTCATTTAGAAGCTGTAAATGTACTGTCCTCAATTTCTGGCCTGTGCTCGACTTGGGGAAAACACTACCAAGACATTAGTGTGTTATCAACATTTTTCTTATGCTAAAAGACTAAACACAGCACCGTACCAGCTGCTAGGAGAATTACTAAGAAAATTGACTCTCTGGCAACCTAAAGGCTTCAGCAAAACTAGCTACTCGTGCTAAGTAAAAATAAGCAAACAGCATAAATAACACCATATTATAACTGTAACTAATTTATTCTAATTAAAGCTTACTTATTTAAGATAAACAACTAATATCTCTCACCAGTAAGTTTCCTGGTTTTGGTTGCACCTGATATAGCATTTAAATAGTTGTGATCCTTGTTTGTGAGAAAAGGGCATAGTGGTAAGCCATTTATCCAAAAATATCTCATTGTTAGAAATGCCTTCATGATACAATAAGTGTTTTAAGTGGTGAGTTTTGGACTTGGTTAAATGTATGACAATACTTCTTACATGGTCACAATCCAGAACTGGTTAATCCCTTGTGATCCTAAATCTGAATAGAAAATCCCATCAAAAAAACTTATCTCTGAATAGAGCCAGAACATGTTTGTCACTGCACTAAAAAGCAAGTACTCCTTTGTAAATGTAGATGAAGACAATTTTCTCTCTCATTTACAGACAATCAGGATGGCTGGGATGGAAAACAGGAAAATGAAGAGCGTTTTTTTGGGAGCCAGGATGTCTTAACTGAAAAAGACATGGAGTTATTTAGAGATATTCAGGAACAAGCACTGCAGGTAAAATTAAATTTTCAACATCTGGCAGTAAGTACCAGATCTACAAAAGAAATTTAAACAAACCCAGAAACTCCAACCCAACAAGAAACGCAGACTCCAGATTAGTCTGCCTTAAATGTGCTTGGTTTCTGCTGCTTGAGAGTAATGGGGAACTAATCTCGAGAACTGAAGTATAATATAAAAGTGAGTATAAGAGGTTAAGGTGGGCATCTAAAAAGCCTTGAGGGTTGTGGCTTTAGTAGTGAGTAATAGGGCTGTTAAATGTGTGGATTGTTAAAACAATAAAATGCAGCATGGGTCAGATA
>JAOXNG010000001.1:82969448-82982256 GCA_028566535.1 Scolopax minor | reverse complement strand
ATGGTAGATCCTGTGCTGGGGAGGTCAAGTGAAACATGGCTTTTTAAATGCTTTGAAGACTTGAATTGGCATTTTTAGCAGAAACCATAAGGCAGCTAAAACCAAAATGAATTAAAAAAAAAGTAATTTGTGAGAATGCCTTTAAATTAAACTGGAGCTTATCTGGCCAGGAGGAGAGTATTCTGAAATATTGCCTAGATCAAGATTTTTTTGGTTTGTTTGTTATCAAAGCTAAGGATTTAAAACCAATTGTCACTGGTAGATCTCACAGTGACAAAGCAGCTCTTCGTGTTCAAGTGCTGTCACCCCTTGGGGCCCAGAACGTGACTTGAGATTCCCAGCAGCTTTCATCAAAAACTTTCCTGATGCACGCAGCCTCTTCATTTTGAGTCTGCCCTCCCTTATCTGCTGGGTTTTTCGGATTGTGAAAGACTCACCAGCAAGACGAAGAGCTGTCCAGTGGGACAGCATTGCACACGAGGTGAGGAGGCAGAGAGATGGTTGAGAAACGCTATGTTAATATTCCCTACCTTCAAAAAAACCCAAACAACAAAGCAGGCTTGCACAATAGGAGAGGTAAGTATGCAGACACACACATCATATTAAAGAGATTGTGTTGGTTTAGTTTTCTTGATAAGCACAAGCCACTGGGGAAGTGTGAACTGCACTCCCACTGGAAAGCTGGGAGAAGAGGTGCTTCAGGTAGGATTTATCCTTGAGAGTGTTGTCCTGTACAGTGGGGGTGTAATTTGAATTTGAGGAGAGCTTGAGCCTCTGTAAAATTCAGCTGTTCGAAGAAGAGAGTTTAAATTCTAAACAGGAAAGTCAAGCCATTATACACTTACACATGAATGCCCATGCACACCTCATGTCTTTGTGGTGTTTTCCCTCCACAACCTCCATTTTCCACACAAATCAGCTTAACTGTTGAGAATAACCTGGGTGAGAGGGATAGGGTTTTGTTTTCTTGGAAGCAAATATCAAAATCAAGATACCTTTTCTCTCCTTGGCCTTCTGTACCTGTGAAAGGCAAGCAGATCAGTGCAATCTCTGCTTTCCAGTAAGAACAAACAGTTCATTTAAAGCAACTGGCTGTGGTGCTCCTGTTTGTTTATGATTCGATGATAATGACTTGGTAATGGCTGTCTGTAAGTCACTATCAGCATTTTAACATCTTGTATGGAAATTCCAGAGACATTTAATTTGCTCACTTGGTATATAAAAGTTGTTCCTGCTGAGCATAATGTGTTGAATATAATTCTTACTCAATTACTAGAAGCGCATTGTAAAAATTGTTGAAACTTGGTAAGGGAGCTGTAACACACCCAATATGTCAATTTACTATTTATCTTCTCATGTGTCTTGTAAATTTAGCAGCTTTTGGAATTGAAAGTGCAGTTTGATAAAGGGAGTGTGTTGTGATTATTTATGTGTTTTTAAAACCGTGTTTTGTCCTCTTTTTCTTTCTGCAATATGTCTCCATAAGTCTTAGCACAGTGGGATGTAATTGTAGACTCTTACAGTTGAAAAAAAAAACCCGTAAGAATTATTGAACTGTTGCTTTAATGAAAATAATCCTTTTCCATTTTTGAGCTGATGTGCATAGTTACAGAAGCTGCAGGAATCAACTAAGTTACGTGAAGTAACTGACATTACAAAGGATGTCTCATCTTTTTTTTTAAAATTTGGCTTTAACATGTCTGTACTTTTTGGTCTGTTCAGGTGTATTCCTGCAGCACACTTTCTAGTCTGGGATTAGCAATCTGATACTGTAAGCATAATTTCTAATTTGAAAAGGTATAGTCTGTGCTTGTAAATGCCAGCGTTTCACTCACCTGAGACATCAAAGATTTGGGATGAGCCAAAGAGGACAAGTGTTGGTCGGGACAACAGCTCAGGAAACCTTATGCTTGGGAGCCATGGGACAGAGGAGACCAAGAGTGATTCTGTCCAGTGAACCAGCTTGTACTGAGAGGTGAGAAGCCCCCTGGTGCTCTCCCTCCTGTCCATGTGCTCTGTTAGGACCTAGACTCCCCATGTATATTACTGAACTTTTCTTGAGGGGTGAGTGGATGACAGAGAAGCTTTAAGTATAAGCAAAACTACCAGCAGAAAACAGCAATCTGGTTTTGGGTTGTTTTGTGTGCGCTGAACCCAGTTGTCAAAAATGTTCCCTTTTACTAGTCCAAAAGCTGAAATTTCAGCTCAGCGTGTTTAATATTTTTGAAGCACTGGCAATGATACCTCCTAAACAATAGGTGACAAAGGGACCTGAGAGAAAACAGTGCATTTAGAAAATCTAAACCATTCTGGGAAAACTAAATCCATCAGCCTGTCAGCAAAAAAAAAAAAAAGAACGATCATCTTTTGCCTTTGTGAATTGTTGTTCCTGCCTTTTAGTACAGAGCAAGTTAAACTTTATTCACCCCCACCTCATCTGGGTAGATGTGAGACACAGTACTTTGTGTGTGGAAATCAAAGTGCTGCTTGCTTTCTGTTCAGTTGCACATTTGGCCTTGTCAGCTAGTCTTGAGTAGTGGAAAGATGATGTTTATTTCTTAGCAGTCTCTGTTCAGTGTCCCACACTTCCTTCTTAAGTATCTGGCATTAGCAACCAGGTATTAGCAACCTGGTATTAGGAAATGTGATGCAGACTAAACGGACCATGTATTTATTTATGCAGTGGCCTTTTTTTTTTTTTTTTTGTGGCGCGGTTTGGTTTTTTTGGGACCTTTTTCCTTTCTACAAATCCAAGCATCATTCCTTGCACTAAATACACTCTCTTAATTTCCTCTTATATAAACCACTTGTATAAGCTCTGGCTTGTTGGTGTCTGGGGATTTCTCTGCAGATGGAAAGACAGACACGAAGTTTGAAGCTACTGGAAAAAGTAGAACCTCAAATCTCTACAGCTATTCCAGACAGACTTTGAAACATTAATGCAAGTTTTATTACAGGGATTAGTTTACATTACACTCATTTATTAAAACCTAAGGACATCTTTATAAAAACTACTGTATATAAAGACAAGAGCAGTGCAATAGCAGTGTAAAACACATTTTTGGTTTACTTGGCAATCACTTTAGAAAGACAACATGGTTCATAATATGAAGTTAGAGAATGCAGCAAAAAATAGGACAGAATTAGATCAAAAACTAGATTAGCAAATCACTGGACACGGGCACGTATTGATTTCAAACATCAAGTGTTATGTAAACAGTATTATTGTCAATGTATTAATAAAGAGTGAGAAATCACTGTAACCCTAGAATTTCTAGTTAGCTTAATTCTAGTTAGCCTAAAATTTGACTGCAGACTATTCAAATACTGTATATACTATCTTCTTAGTGATTTACTATTTATGTAAAAGGAGGGCTAGAAGAAATGCCTGTCTTACACAAGAGAATTTTCAAGGCTGAGAAAAGATGTTTCTTCCTGGCCGGTTGAGTGAGGTTTTGTTTTTGTTGCTTTACTTGTCATACACAATCACTGGCTAAATAGAACTGACTTTTAAAATCCCTTTGACATGTTACCTCCTCCCTTCTTCAAGTGGGCAGTCCTCATAGACACATTACAGCCCATAATAAAACTATTAAAACCAGTTATCTAAAATAGCTGCTACAATATGCTGAACTATACATTAAGAGGCCAGATTGTTTTCACTCTGTGTTTTTGTAAGGTCAGTAACCAGGCACGAGAGATGGTTAATTACAGCACTAAGCCCTGCACAAGCTTTATAACTTATCTTTTTGTCTTATGTTATACACAGCAAGTATTGAGAAGTTGAACACTCAGTTGTTGGTAAAACTGAAGAGCAAAAATGAGTCAGAAAAGGCAGGAGGCTTCTGGAGCATGAAGGTCATTAGTAGCCAGTGAGACAGACACCTGCCTTTGTTAGACAGAGTGTACAAGGGACTGATATGCTTCTCTAAATATTAATTTTATATCTTTTATTTCTCCAATTGTATCAGGATGGACATAGAGGAAAATATATTTCTTTTAGTCCAGGTCTTTTTCTTTAGAGATACTGTGTTTGGACTAATCTCTTTTTGTTGAAACAATTGAATAATTCATTGCAGTTTATCTGGTTCACCATAATTTTGATCAGTTAAATGCAGAGGGATATCAGAACACAGCTACCTAGATGCCTTTCTACTGAAAGGTACTGATGCTCAGATGACTGTTTGTCTAGCCAGTGCCTTTCCACAATGTCCCAAATGCTAAAGGAGAAGGGCCAGTAGCAATGGTGGTAGGGAAACATGTGTGGTGCACAGCTTCCCTTTAGTTTAAGGTCCAATGAGGGTTAGTCTTATTCAGGATCGTATATTCTGCTTAACTAGAGAGGCTCCGACATGATTATAACACCACAATTGATGAACAATCGTTCATCAGCTAAGACATGGATTTATCCATAAATTAATCAGTAGGCAAAATCAGAATTTCCGCCAGAGAGTATCTACTTTATAATAACTGGCTCTGTATAGAGAATAAAAGGAAACAAACGAACGAACAAAAAGCACACCAATTACAAGGTATACATGTACTAGAAGTAAAGCATAAAACTGCTCATTTATAACGCACAATTCCCAAAGGGAAAAAAACCCTTACAAAATACAGTAAGTCACACAAACCAGTATCTAATACAAATTCCTTCATGAACATAAGCTTTTTACAAAGCTCTCTGTGGTGGCCATCACCTCACAATGAAAGTAGGTGCTGGTAGAAGGTAAAAGGAGCAAACGGTTACTGCAAAGCATCAAGGTAAAGCTGATGACCATAGCTAAGTACTTTGGTGGGTGTCTGCAGGGGTTATGGACCTTGGAGCTGATGTGGGAGTGTGGAGAAGATGTGATCTTGGCAGAGGCATGGATGACATTACTTCCAGCTACTTGCTTTTCTTGCAAGGTGGCACTAATAGCAGCCCCTTACATCTCATAGTGGGGTTAGCTCTCCCACCACCAGGGACACATTGATATCCTACTCTGATTTGAAGACTGAGCACTCCTGAGGTCTCCAGCCTTGTTGGATCTCCCAGCACTTGTTTATTTCTGTGTGGCTTTAGTCATGTATCATCATGTACTCTGGTAGCTGTGAATTAACTCAAATGACTCAGTAGTCTATCCCTTTTGAATTCAAAGGAAGACTAAAATGCACTCAATTCAAAGAAGTACAAAAGAAAAACTTGAATATTCGTTGACAAGATGTTCCTCATGTTGATCATACAGTAAAATATATGTTTGGTTTTTTTTAAAGTCCTTCAAATTTGCAGGACAAAATACTAGGCATGAAGGATTAATTTGGCATTAGTGTGGCTTTGTGTTATGATTCCTAGATGAACTCCTCTGGTTGTCATTGCCAGGTTCTCCACATACATATCTTAAAAGATTGAATTTCACAGGATTTGTTCATGTAATTGATACTGTATGATTTTAAAATAAACCTGTCCTGTGGAAAGTTAAGTCAAGCTACTGTAACCTAGTGACCAAGTACTCCACATACTTCTGCAGTAGCATCGTTGCCCTTCTGGCATACAAATGAATTCTTAAATTTGTGAGGGGTAAATTACCAGTTGGTGGCTCAGGGAATTGGATTATTGCTTTGTAAAGCAGAGGGACAATGTATTATTGCTTTTGAACTACATAGTTTGTTGGTTTTCTTCTGTTTCTCTTTCAGCTTCAAGGACTATGGGGGTGGCATGGGGTGTCTGTGTTGTTTCTTAATAAAGCTCCCCTCTTCATAAGGATATGCAAAGCTGAAGCCAAGATGCTTGCTCAGATGTTTGATGTCTTAGAAGAATCATGGCCGATGGTCTTAAAATGTGTATTAATGTGTATTAAAAGTGTATTAAATGTGTATTACTGAATCAACTGTTACCCTGCAGTTTGATTCAATGAAAGGGCTGCACTTACTTGTAAGGCATATGACAATATGTGTAACAGTGATGGGGATTGACCAGCATCTATCCTATTGTGACAAAATATTCACCAGAGAACTTTGGAAAAACTCACATTCAGTATTCTGACACTTAGATTAGGCTCAAATGGCAATAGATGGATGGGGAGGCAAAGAAAAGTTATCTACCAAAGGTTTGTCTTGTGATCTTTTTCCATCTTTGTGTGGATTTGCCAGAGCAACTTAATTATCTTCCTATTGAGCATTATTGACAATTTCCTCAAATATGATGCTTTCTTTCAGAGATAATATTGTCCATCTAGAATTAAAATATTGCTTACAGGCTGCTTTCTTCTGGAGACTCTTTCTATATTGTTTCCCTATACAAGTTGTCTGAATGATGTTTCTCTCCAGGTGACTTGCTCATTTTCCCTCTTGTAGTCTTTCTCTCTCCTGATTAACCATGGTTTTTTTCAGCTCTTGTCATTTAGTTGATTTTCTTGAAAGCTGCTCCTTGAAGTCTGATCTTACCTCTCCCATCTTGAGGCACATCAATATAATTTTCTGGAAGACATAAACCACAAATATTCCTATAATGTTTCAGAAACACACAACCTAAAAGTATTTCCTGTGAAGAAAAACTTGTAGGTTTCTCAGTTGTGGATTTAATCTGGGGAGGCAGGAAAGGGGAAGGAATAATGTGAGAACAAAAGAAGAGGTGTTAGGAGGCCTCTATCTTCCCTCTATCTTTATTTGACCAGTATGAACTTGTGTGATATGGATGGTTGCATTCTCCTTCTCTTTTTTTTCTATATAGTCAGAGTAACCTTGTTTCTCTCCCTGCTCTATTAAATTTGTCCTGGTCCTGCAAAATATTAATCACACAGTAGGTGTGCAAGTTGCTTATTCTTACCTGTAACCTGAGGGAACATGGAGTGCAGCCTAACTCTTGGGTCTGGGTGCATACCTGAGGTGCTGATTATTTCTGTGGACAACCTCACTGGAGCTGTTTATAGGAGTAAACTGTTCCTGTGACCGTACAAGAAATGCCTTTATCAAATGTGATGGCACCTTCCTATAGGATGCATCAGACCAAGCATAGACTGTTTAACCCCTGTTCCTTTCATAGGGTGAGAAAATGCACTTCTATTTTTACATATCATAGAATCATAGAATCATCTGGGCCAGAAGGGACCTTCAAAGGTCACAGGGACACCCCCAACTAGACCAGGTTTCCCAGGGCCTTGTCGAGCCTCAGCTTGAACATCTCCATATGTAAGTCAGTAAATATATTCACAGAATTGTTGTGAGTATTCACCTTTTTTTTTCTTGCAGTGCCCTCTAGACATAACGAATGCTTTAAATCTGCCCATCTTCACCTTGTACGTTGTGTGTGTGCATAACTGGCTATGTGATCCGTCCATTTATCAGCTATGGCAGCATGTAGGTAAAGTGGCTGAAAGCCCATTTAGGGAAAGTTTTGAGGTATACCAAGATTACGAATCATAATAATAAATTAAAGCAATGCATCTGTTTGCTCAAGCAGGAAAGCACAATGGTATGAATGCAAGCTGTTGGAGGCACAATTTGGTATCTTAGTAGCAACAATACTTAATTAACTTCTCCCACCAGACAGGAGTCTTTGCATATTGGGTATTCCCAAGTCTATGTGCTACATTATACAGATTGCATTCCATTAATGTATAAAATATAAAAAAAAATCTGTCTCAGACAGCAGAATATCTGTAGTAATCAGCATGTTTGAGGTTATCTAGTGTTTATTCATCAAATCTATTCAGTTTATGAGGCTTGAGTCTCAACTTTGATGTCAACATAACTTCATTGAAATTGCAGCAGTGCACCTGCTCGGAAGCGCAAGGTCAGGTAAGCAGCCACCTGAGCTGTAGCTCAAGGGTATTACCTTGATTCAGATTTAGGAATTTCTCACAGTTCTGTTAGCCAGGGAGGACCTCTGAGCAGAACTATGCCTTCACCCAAATTTCAATCAAATGAAACCTCTGTCAAGGTTTGACAGTTAATTGCGTTCTAATAATCAAATAGCCTAGTCAGCCTTATTAATTTTAGAAATGATAAAAAAAATTACTTTGTGTTGTTTTATTCTGTCACAGTCCCTTTGTAATGTTGGTAGCAATGGATACTAACAAAACATGTAAGCCTGCCTCTTGTGAGGTCTGCAGGCAGAAAAAGTTTAAAACAAGTTGTTTGTATCTAGAAGAGAGTCTCCTGAGACTTAGTTATAACTAACTTAAAAAATACCTCGGGAGAAAGAAACCGTAGACTATGAGCACATATCACGACTTGAGCCACCTACGTTCTTCTCAGCACCTTCAGTTGTTTCTTTTCACTCTTCTGTAGAGAGCTATGTGTGCTTTAGCACAGATGAAATGCTTTACTAATCTACGATGCATAATTTAAATCACTAGATTGTTTGCCAGGATGCGGTTTCTTTCAGTTCTTTACTTATTTTTGAAGAAATGTTTAGAGATAGAGCAGTTAGAGAGGCATTTATATGCTCCTGGGCAGAATGCAATTTTGAATGTGTCACACTCATCAGCCTGTCACTTTTTTTTCTGTACCTGAGAGTCCCAAAGATGATCCTAGCCAGATCCTTCTTCCAAAGTTAATGTAAAATCAAGAGTGTCACCAAGGTGGTGTAAAATGAGAGTTCTTGGATTCAAAGACCATAGGAAAGTTTATGAATATTTGTATGCAGCACAGAAGATAAAATATCACTCATGCGAGTAGCTTCAATTCTCTCCCAGTTCCCCTAATGTGTGTATCAAGCTACAGGAGAACAAGTGGGAGGATGTGGACAGCAGAGCCAGCAACACATAGACCACACTCAGTTCTGAAAGCCTCTTGCATCAAGTATGAAGCATTCACCCTGTGTTTTCCAAGCTCTTGACTGAGCTTGACAGCTTCTGCCTGAAACCAAATCATGACAGGACAGATGCCAGGTGAAGAGGTCCTCTTCCTCTAGTGAGAAGTGAAGTGGGGTCTGTGATTGACTGACTGGTGGCCAGACCAGTAAGGTTGATAGGTACTGCTTCTGATTATTTTGTGGAATCACTGAAAATATTTGCCTTTTCCTAAGGAAGACGAATGTTAATTTTCATGTGCAGTTAACCACAGTACTATATCGCAGGCTCCCAACACAGCGTGCTTGGCAACAGAAACCCCGTATTTGTCATTTCGGGTCACTTCTACAGGATTTCAATGTATTTAGAGCTGAAGTGTGTGCTCTGGAGCTGGATCAGGCTGCTCCTGCTCTCTAACAAAGATTACTGCACCCCAGGTTTGCCATCGCTGCTCTACCTGACCCCTCAGCGAACAGCACCCAGTCAAGCCATTTTCATTGCCCGGCAAGGAGGCAGCTAACTAAAAGATTGCTTCCTCTTCCTCAGAGACGACTTTGCCTGGAGGCCTAGTTGGGCTGGAAAAAAAGGACATCCATTAATAATGAAGGAATGATTCAGAACCTCTGGAGACAAGGTTTTTTCCAGGGACTTTTGTCATTTTCTGACAAATGAAGTCAACAGTTGCTGCATTCGCCATTCCGGGGCCTCTTGCTAAGTTAGTGTTCACATAAAAGCGCCATCGATCACCACCGCCCTGTCAGACCTGAGATGAGATAACAAAGAAAATGGTCTCTGCAAATGTCCAGATCTCGCCCTGGCATAAAATCATATTACACTGATCTAAGCAGACTTGCTCTGATCTGCACCCATTGAGGTTCTGCTGCTGTGCCTTCAGATCTGGTCATGCTGGGAGCTGATGGAAAGCTTTCACACTCTCTTCATTCGAAGAGCTTGGATACCAGGCTAAGAAACAGCTTTCTGCAGTAAGATACACTGATTATTGTAAGCAATAGGAATGTCCTCCTTCTCCATAAATGGAAGGACAAAGGAGGACAAAGCACAATGCACTAGATTTTGAAAAAAGCCTCACAAGATTAAAGAAAGGATATGAGAAATGAATTACAGGGCAAGCACCAAATGAAAAACCATTCTGATGTGTAAATATATTACAAACCAGAAAGAAATAGAACATAATCTAATCCCTCTGCCTGTGGAGTCTGCCAAAGAGCAGGGAAATAATTTTTATAGCTTGGCATCTGTACACTTCTATGGCTATGTTATACTTAGCATGTAACATTATATCCAGAATGTATGCTGAAAGGCTTCTCGGGTTACGAAGTCTAATTCTTAAAAGTTATGAAATGCCAGAATGAATGCTGCTGGTGCAATCTCAATTTGGCCCTCTGATTTGTGTGAAAGAAAGCAGAAAGTCTCAGACTTTTTAGGTGGGGCTCGACATCTTTTTTTCGTTGAGAGAACATAATAAAATAGCTGAATGATTCAGATTTTTACAATGTAGGAGAAACTTCAACAGCAAGTAAAATTTGCTTCAGGTTGGCTCAGTCCTAAAGAAGTCGAGTGTTTTGGGTTTTCGAATTGACTAGGAATACTTTAACATTAAGCAGTGGCATTGGATGTTGCCATCTTGCCATAAAGGAGTGGTGTCTTGGCCCCTGTTTTCATCCCCAGGCTGAGTAATCTTTTACTGGGTTACATTGCCTTTGATGATTTGCAGTACAAATTGTCCTCTGGTCTAGGTGTGAAACGCATCATGCCAAAAGCATTGTGAGAGGAGCGCTTCAGAGGCGAGCTGGGGCTGCTTTAAGGGTTGCCCAGACACAAACTACCACAAGATACCAAACACTAGGTGTGAAAACGAAGAACTTTGACTCCTGTGCAAGAAAACTTCAGGGAACCAACATCTGACCTGAACCCAGGAAAGTTTTGAAAATTGCCAAAGGAACGCTAAAACAAAGTAAACTTTCTGCTTTTGAGTCAAGTGAAACAGCCACAGGTAAGGAGAGCTCTTACTTATTTTAGTGAGAAAACAAGCCCAAGGAAGTTTCGCTCTGAATCTCGGCTCTTCCAGCTCAGCCACGGATCCAAATGCCCCTCAACTCCAGACCATCCCCTCTCCTTATTTCTAAGAGCAGAATTTTGAGGTGGTTTTTGTTGATGCTTGAAGGGAGAATGTTTTATAGGCTCAATTTTAGGAGAAACTGCATCAGTTAAAGCAAAACACATGATTTAAGGATGTAAATGTAAGTTATCCTTTAAGTTATCCTGGTTGTAAAACCTGTTTCAGCTGCTTGGCTCAGGAGGCCAGGGCCAGGTATTCCTCCACTGCCAGTGACATTTGTAGAGCTGAACAAGGGTTAAGTGTTTGAATAATCATTTATCAGCAATAGAAGAACTTTCCAAGTAGAGTTGACACCTTGACACCTTTCTTGCACAAAATGTCAGAAACCATACTTATCAAAGAATTGTTAGATTCTTAGATTGTTAGAATTGTTTCTAACAATATCAAAGAATCAAATCCCCTATCTTTGCAAGTCTGGTCTTTCAGAATTAACACGCTAATTTAACTAAACTCCAAAATCTATTGGTTTGCCTGAATTTTATCCTGCTCTCTTAATGAAGTCTATTTGTAAAAACCACCCATGTCTGAGGCTACAAACCCACTTTTGGAGTAGCAGCAGCCTCCTGACACTAAGGGAAGTCTGGAGACCAAGAGAATTCATCGTGAGAAGCAGCAGCGCAGGTGCTGTCGTGTGTTACTGAGGCTTTTTACTGCAAATTAAATTAGGATAAGTGTTAATTATTCTGGCTTTGGAAAACAAAGAAGATGCTTTTAACAGCTGATTCAGGTAGCGTTCACTCCGACCTGCGGGACTAGAAGGATTTGGCTCAATAACCCCAAACCAATGAGGTACCCGTTGAATTAGTAGTTTTATTGCAGCTTCTGTGTCTTCTGACCCTAATCCTGTTCCATGTTTTTGTTGCCAGCAGTAAACAGGTACACTAACTAGCACTAACAAAGAAAAGTTTACTGTGATACAATGGCAACTAGGTGCAGTGACTATATGGCAGTTTTCAGAAAAAAAAACAGCCCTTGGAATGGATTCACCAACTCTCCTGAGTCTGCTTCTACCTCTTATTGTGCATCTAGAACTGGATTACGTGGAAGCACGAAAGAAATTTGGCTTTGGAAAAAAAAAAACCAAACAGGAAACACTTGCAAATCTCAAATCTGAAAAAAAAAAAATCCTAGAGTGACCATTACTGAAGTTTCTTGCTTAAAGCTTCCCCCTCCTACCACCGAAGGGAACACCACCTCAGCCACCCCACAGCCTGCCTTCCTCCGGTATTTGGACTTGCTGGAGTCTTGTATCAACATTTGAACACAGAACCAATGCCCAACATGCCAATAACATTAAATGCTTTACATTTCTTGTGTTATCTTGTTGGAAGTGTTTTCAATTGATAGAGGTACTTCCAATTGTTCATGATTTTGTATTTTATGTTTATTGCAACAATCTTCCTTGCCAGGAAAGCAACAGTTGTTTGCACAGAAAGACAAAGCCCTTAGAAGCCATTTAGCCACAAGAGCATTTATCTAGGTGTTTGTGTGGCTCTCGGCTACGTGAACGTGCTCTTACACAGCAGGGTTTGGTAATCTGGAAACAGACTTAACCAGTGCCAACCGAGAGCTCCCTCAGCAAACTTCCACCCGTGACAAGTCAAATAAGAACTCAAAAATAGAAACTCAGCATAAGGCTAATGGAGTTTTATGGAAAAAACTCCTCTGTTTTGTTATATAAACCTCTAAAGAGTGAAGGAACAGAGGAAACTGCTTGATAAATGGGCTGGGAAATATTTTTAACACTCAGATGAACTGAAAATCTTCCTCTTAAAAAAAAAATAAAAAAAAAAAAAAAGAAAAAGAATAAGGTTGGGGTGGGTTGCTGTTGAGCAATTTTCTTTTCATATCTGTCAGCTTTTCAGATTACAAGCAGTGTTTTGTATTATAGCTAAGA
>JAOXNG010000001.1:82934390-82952980 GCA_028566535.1 Scolopax minor | reverse complement strand
GGTGGAGGTTCCATCTCTGGAGACATTCAAAACCTGTTTGGACACTTTTCCTGTGCAACCTGCTCTAGGTGGACCTGCTTTGGCAGGGAGGTTGGACTAGATGATCTCCAGATGTCCCTCGCAACCATATATCATTCTGTGATTCTGTGAAGCACATGAATTTCAGCAAGTTTGGATTCCCAAAGTTCTTACTTAGCACTGTACTCAGAAGTGTTGCCTTCTGTCACTTGTGCATCTGCAAAGAACATGACTAGGCTCTTATACAATGGTTTTGTTTGGGTTTTTTTTAAACTGATAGTTGCTTAATTAAGTTTGAGAGAGGGTGTGTGTGTCAATAACCTGATAGAAATTTGGTGAAAGTGTCAGACTGAGACTAGTAGGATGCCCACGAGTTTTAATTGAAGGTAATTTGATATTAAGCTGATTCTTCAAGGGAAAGCAGCTTCCTGAATTTCTTCAGACAGAAAGTCTTCTGGTCAAAAAAAACCCCAAACCAGATTATGTGTTAAACCTTTCACCCTTGGCAGGCAGGTCAACTCTAGTATCTCACCATAAGATCTCTGATGGACTAAGGTGTATTGTTGGTGGCATGGTCCTGCTTTTCACAGATTCACGGAATTGTAGGAGTTGGGAGGGACCTCTAGAGATCATCTAGTCCAATCCCCTGGCCAAAGCAGGATTTCCTAGAGCACATCACTCAGGACTGCATCCAGGTGAGTCTTGAACATCTCCAGAGGAGGGGACTCCACCACCTCCCTGGGCAGCCTGTTCCAGGGCTCTGTCACCCTCACCGGAAAGTTTTTCCTCATACCACTTTCAGTCCCTCCACAAAACCCTCCTGCCAGCCTAGCACCTGATGTTCTTGTTGGGCTCTGGCCACATTCACACTGCACAGCTCATCTGCTTCAGTGCAGATGTCCCAATCTAGGTGACACAGGCAAGACTGCATGTGCCGCTCTTAGATATGATTGAAGGAGAAGACCTACTGAATGTAGATATTTTGCTCCAGGGATAGTCTGTGTTCTGTTTAAAACTTGGTATCAATTTGATATTTCACGCAGCCTTTTTAGCCACCAGCGAAGTATTTATTCCCTGTGTTTTTTTGCACAGTTGCTGTGGACGTGCTCAGTTACCTGCTGGCTTCTAAACTTTACAAATATTTTTATAGGCTTTTTTCTCTCTTTGTTTATAAGTGCTTTGGTAGTCATTTGAAGAGGTGGCAAGTAGCAGGTGAAGAGCAGCAGGCTAAAAACTATTCTATTTGTTGTCTGAAAGACAATGTGACCCAGAGGAATTCACAGCAAAAGCAGTTTGCAACATCTAATAAGAGGAAGTAAAATAGACTTGCCTTTGTCTAATCCTTTCCAACTGCATAAAGGAAATAAGCACAGGCTTGCCCTGCTGGGCTGATACTTTTCCCAATTCTGGACAACCAGCAGGTTTCTGAAACTGGGAGTCATGTAGCATAACATATATGGTCACACACAGAGCAGACACTGCCTTTGTGTGATGCTGTGCAGAAAGGCAGGGAGCAGAGGAGCAAAAGTTAGACTTGAAGCCAGTAGTCCTGTGATTTGCATCCTCGATGGAGGTGGGGAGGAGTTTAATGTCACCACAGCAAATTCATCTCTTGCTCTCTCCCATCTAGAACACAGCACAGCTAGGAAGAATCTGGAGAAACTCTGCCAGGCTGCCATGGCCCATACTTCCTTTTATGTGCTCTTCCTTACCAGTCTGACCTTTTTTAGTCATTATTAATTAGCAATATTCCCATGATGATAAGAACAATTTTTTTTTCAGTAGTCAGGATTTTGATTCCTCAACTTAAAATATTTATTTTATCACCTCCCCGGCTCGTACTTTGTTGAGCAGTAGTTAAGATTTGCCTGCTCCTTGTTGCTGTTTGTTTTCCAGCTGTTAAAAACCTCCTCAGGCTAATCAGGCTGAAGATTTTTACATGGGTCAGTTAGCATGGAAGGGTCCACCTTATACGCCTCAGCCATGACCTGGAGGAACCACCCTGAGGCAAGCCACTTGAAGTCTGTGATGGTGTTTGGGTTGCAGGAGGTACATCCACCAGGACCTTCAGACCACACAGGCCTTTGGACAGCCCTCAGATGGTTTCCATACTAAAGAAGAAATCAACATTAGTTGGGCCGCAAAATCCATACACTACATTATGAAGCAACATTAGCCTAAATTGGGCTCAATGTTTCAGAGATTAATGATTTTCCTGCCGGTCCTTGCACAAGCCCTCTGCAGAGCAGCCAGCAGCATGTATAATGGATTCCAGACTTCTTTAGTTATAATAATATTATGGCTATACATGGTCCTCTTTGTCTCAAGTAAATAATAGAGTGAACTGCTATGACAAAATGTTTAAACATTTTGGGGATGGTTATACCCACTATATACTAGGACTTGCTTGATTTTTCTCTCTGACATCTCTGTTTTAGTCATCAGTTTCATTGCCAATTCACAGCATTTAAACTAGAACAAGAAAAGAAATGACAAAATAAAAAGCACTTTTTTTTTTTTTTTTTTTTAATCCAGGAAGATCCCAAACTGCTTAACAAACTATTGGTTAATCCTGCCATCTTTCTTTGGATAGTTTCTTATACTGTCAGTTTTCTGCAACAAGGATACCTAAAGTCTTTGGTGCTGCTGAGATTTTTTGATGCACAAGAATAACTTTCCTATTATCATCATGTAGTGTCTTCTAGAATGGGCATGGTTTTTTACCGTGTTAGGATTAATGCAGTACAGGAAACTAACAACTTCAACATCTGTCATCATGAAAACCCAAAAACTGTTTCAGAAAACATTTCTAACAGTATTTAATTTTTTATGCCCTGGAATAATGTATATTTCATAGGATTAAAAAAATCTACTTTGTATTTTCGAAAAGCTCATCTGTAAACTGCTCTCGTGGTATGATACCACAAGTGTGTTTGTGAGGTGCTAAAGAAAAATGTTTATTTTCTCTATGGAGAGAAAAGCCGGGATAAGTTAAGGACACATTAAAAAAGCCAACACAAACTGAAAAGTTGATTTCATAGACTAGAAAAATGCTGTTACCAAAGCATCTAAAAGCTGTCATCATAGATGAGGCAGTTTTAAAACCAGTGATGGAAATGACTGCACTTCTTCACTGATAGTTCAATTACATATTGAGAAGATAGTAGTGAGGTCATCCATCAAATATAAACTGCAGCAGAAACAGACTCTGAAGCTAAGCTTAATTTCTATGTGGCAAAATTACCATATTTAAATGTATATAACCTGCAGATTATCTAATAGAAAAATAAGCAGCTAGGCGAGCTCCTTTTACTCCTCACTGTCAATTGCTGTAGTACACAAGTTTCTCATTTTCTGAGGGAGGTGGTTACTCAAAAACCTCTTTCATATCTTAAACACTGTGCCTGTGACCACCAGCACCTACTACCTTTTTCTTGGTATTTTTTATGTAGCCAATTCAGACCGAGTCATCTATGCACTTAGTTAAGGGGTTGCAAGTTTTGAAAGTTGCAGGTTATAAGTTTGTAAATATGGCATCTCTTGTAGTGTTTGACATGCTAAAATACAAGGGATAGATATAGTTTTGCTAAGGAAACATCTACTTATTTTTTCCACTGAGCAATGTAAGGATTAGGAAACAAAGAAACAATTTTATGAGAACTAAGGGAAGCACAGACAGAGGGTTATCTGGGGAAGGTGTGAGGGTTACTGGAGTGACTTATAAATGCTCATCTCCTGCAAACACAGGAAAAGGAGCATATGGGATATGCTCACCTGATCCTAACATACATTCCCCGCTTAATGCTTCAAAAAAAGCAAAGAAACAGAACAACAAAAGTCAGTAATGGACAGCAACCAAGAATCCCCCAAGATATATTGAATAGTTTCCTTAAAATTGTAATGGTGTAGCAGAATTATCAAGTGGTATAACCAGGCTAATATTTTTATCTTGTATACATATATATTCACGAAGTCATTACATTTTTATATATACACACACGTGCACGAACATGTATTAAGCTACAATACAATTGTTATGCTACAAACACTGGTCTTAACCTGTATAGCAAATTCTGGCTGAAGACTTGGACAGTGTGCAAAAAAGCTAATGGAATTAGAAGAAGAAAAAATGTGTGGAAGTGAAGAAGTGAAGAGTGCTTAGAACTAAGCACATGCAAATCTCTATCTTAAAGTAGCTCTGACTCTTCTGTTTGGACAAGGCCTGCTAGAATGTTCCTTAAGTCTGACCTGCACTGGATACAACCAGTACCAGCAACCATGCCAAACGACCTCCTCTTTCACTGAGCCTTGTCCTTGGCTCAAACTATCACAGCCTTTTACTATCACAAAAACCTATTTGCTCTAGATTTACACTCAAAATTAAAGGGCAACTTATGAAATTAAAGGACTCCTGCTATCATCATTCCGTCGGCAATACAGTGCTACTTAAAGATTTCAGACCAAGATCAATGTTCTGGCTTTACATGCTCTACAGCTTCAGGAACTGCTGTCATCTTTTTCACCCTACTCATTCTTAGATCACGTTATTTTGCCAAAACTCATCACTCAGCCCTCTGGAACATTTCTAAAATCCACTGGCGACGCTGTACCCTTCCAACTCTTCATGCTCTCTTGCCAAGAAAAAAGTCCCCTCCTTTCTTGACACCTTGTTTAGAGCATCATTTTATTAAAATTTCTTCCTTTGTTTCTCTTTTCTTTGGTAAAAACAGTCAAAAATAATTCAATGTCATTTTGTCCTGTCAGTATTTAGTTTCTTCTATTATATAGCATGTTCTGCCTCTTCCTGAAGTATGTTTCCCATTTATTCTGGTTTTGGTTTGTTTGTTTGTTTTTTCTTTTTCTTTTTTTCTTGGGGGGTGGGAGTAGGAGTGTGTTGTTTTGTTTTTGTAGCATTTAAATTTACAGTAGCCTACTTGTGTCACTCTGTCAAATGAGATCAAGCTATGTTTTTTTGGCTCTGCATATTAAAAAAAACCTAACCTGGTTTTTATGTTGTTTCTGTGTCTCATGCCTCAAATAGTATGGATTTGTGACATCTCGCATTGAAGCTATTTCAGTGCTGCTATTTATAGAATCTTTTAAAACCAGACCAACAGATACATAGATATACATAGTAATTAGACTGTGGCATGAGACCAAAGTTAATTTTCTAATGGTTGATGTAGAACAAAGATTTGAAGTTTAGTTATACCACAGAGCAGTATAAGTATTTAGCACTGAAAAATGGCAGCATCTATTTCTCTGAGAACAGTATTAAAAATTGACTTAAGAGATTCCAGGGTAAGAAATCGCTCTGTAAAAACAGTTCATGATATAAAGAATTATGTGCTAGAGATGGTGCCATTCGGCCTGAATTTGCAGGCACTTTCAAATACAGGTGACAACGACAGAGTCAAAAAATATACCACAATATGGCTAACTTACTCACCAGGCAGATGTACTCTGAAAAGACATCAGGGGTGGGCTTAAAGCATCTCCTTTTAAAGTATGTACTGTCTGTGATGTTTGAGGCTGTGGCTGAGTTTGAGGCTGTGTCTCTGGCTGAGGCTGCGTCTGTACTTGGCTTGGGTCCTGAGCAGGGTTAATCCATCGGCTCTGTCCCGACGTCATCCACTTTCCCTGGATTCCCCACCGTGCCAGGTAAAATTTGCAAATATCATAGTTCATAGAAGAGTAATATAAAAGGTCCAGTATCAGCAAGATCACCACAAAAAAGCCATAGATCCACACTCCTAACAGTGCACTGTAGTTGCTGTGAAAGAAAGAAAAAGGGAAAACAAAAAAGTTCTCTCATATATCAATAACAGGCATTGCGCTACTTCATCAAGGTTGTTCGTTCCTTTAATTATATAAATATAATATATGGATGGATGAAGCAAAAATTTTGTTGTAAAGCATGTGTCATTAAAAATTATTTATGATTTCAATTTAAATACTGCTATATGCCATGTCATGAGAGGTTTTTAAAAGCTAAGGCCACCCATCTTAGAAACATTTTTATTTCTCCCTCTTACCTGTATTTTTACCAGCTATACTGAATATTTAATATACCAGAATACCGAATACTGAATATACCAGAATACTGAAAATATTCACTGTTGGCATGCATTATAAACTATTTGTCTTAAAAGGTGTTTAATGTGCTTAGATTTGCTCTGAATTAATTATTGCCAGACACAGAAGATACTAGTATAAGTATAGGCTTTGAAAAACAACTGCTAAAGATCCCTTAGTTTTCTGGGAATAAATAAAGTAAGAAAGAACATCGCCAAGATCATATTATACAATACATTCCACAGGAAGGAAAATATGTACTACGCTTATACGTATGTTTTAATGTACTTACACTGTGTATATATAGGTAAAGGCCACAAAAATTATCATCTGCTGACATGGCACATGAAGCTGTAAAGCTATGACAGGTGACTAAAGATATTATAAGAAAGGGAAGGGAGGAAAGGAGGAAAAGGTATAACGGGTCAAGAATTTGGAGAGCAAGAAGGGGAAGAAGTGCTAAAGCTCTGCTGGAGATGCCATATTATTAAAAGAAAAAAAAAATCACTGTCAGGTGCAAATGCAGTTTGGATTGGAATCTGTGTGAGTGGGGAGGATGAAGTCGGAACAGAGAAAGAAAGAAAGAACTGGGCAAGAATGAGATTGTTAGAGATAAAGCAAAGGTGGCTAATCTAGACCTGAGAGCTAATGTGACAGTATGCGTACCAGAGACTGTAAAAATAAGAGCAGGCAGAAGGGATACTAGTAAAAAAATGACATAAGGAAGACAGCTGTTGGGAAAAATATTACTGAAGTAAGAAGCAAGTCCCATCCACGTGAACCTGAACTTACATGAATAAAATTGAACACACGCTCAAACCATGCTCTGTTTCACAGATGTTCAGAAAAACTTTGAGGGAATTATGTTTCATCCCAATCTTGATCTTGTGCTATGAGAAGAAGGCTGAGAAGATGTAAGGCTGAGAAGATGTATTATAAACCAGAAAGATGTATTATAAAACCAAAAGCATGTCCCAAACCTTCTTGGATCTAAAACATTTCAATTCTCTGCTTTGAACTTTCAGTTCCATTTGAACTTTTGTATGACTCTTTCATTTATACTTTAAAAAAATCAGGATTTGAAACAAAAAAAATCAGAATTTTAATTTCTACGTTGCTGCCTGCAATCACTCAAGGAGACTGATTCTTCTCTACAGGGAATAATTTTTCACTACACAGATATAACACACTTCAATTAAATGAGGTTCCATAGCAAATAACTGTAAGTAACAGGAGGAGGGTCAGAGCTATTAACAAGTCTCCCTTCCTGCGTAAGTTTAGAATGATGTAAACCTTGGATTTTAAAAAAAAAAAAAAATCAGGACATTTCCAGGGGGATTGGGAGTAGACAAAACACAGTGCTTCCGAAAAGCCTTAACTCCAGAGTCTCTGCCTCTACTAAAGACTTAGGCATGCATGTGTAACTTCACACAACAGTGGGTAGACCTTTGTAATGCATTAAAATCTTTGCAATCCAGGCACTTGCAAGTATAACAGGATCTGGTTAATCCAGGATTCTCAGCTGGGCTACTCTTAACTTTCTGTGGATTTATACCTATAGGGGTAAACTCTTCTACCTTCTGCTAATATAAATAAAAGAGAAGCGAAGGCTGGAGAAGTCAGGAAGAATTCCCATTCTTCTTCATCACTAATGCAAATAGTATCCATTTTACAAATAGGTGAGCTGTATTTGACCCATAGTAAGACTGAAAATATTTTACTTTTTTTTTGCAACAATGTGAGAAGCAAGAACATTTCTTAGGGTTAACTCAAAAGACTTTGTTTGTATTTTAGGTATTTAGTAGTAAATATATGTATTTAGTTTCACTCATAAAAATTTTTGTTAGCAAAAATTAGAGCTATTTTGAGTGCTTCAATTTAAACCAACAATTTATTAATCATGCCATATGTGAGTTATCCATCTGCTTCTTCTAAATAACATTTGTTTCTCACAAGTACAAAAATGAAAGACTGCTTTGTTTTAATTAACAGACAGTGGGACAACAGCATTATCAAAAGGTCCTTGTGAAAAATCACAAGCCAAATTAATAAGTAGTATGTTTTGTACGCATAGGGAAATCCCATACTTTGATGTTTACTGTTTCTCAAACTATTGAGATGGTAGAAAATATTAATTTTGCTGATGGCTACTAATTATAGTAAAAATTAAAATTTCTCATTTTTATCAATTTTATCAACAAATTTTCTCAACAAATTAAGAAGATGTCTTAATTAGAAAATAAACAACCTTACTTACAATGTATAACAGTAAGACCAGAGACTCAGAAAAGATCTGGGAACCAAACAACTCTTAGGACTTGCTCTCATTTCATGAAACTGAATGATTGGATTGTGAAAATTTCAGCTTGCAATCTGATTTTCCTGTACTTTTGCATGGAAGTTTCATTTCAATGAAGTGTGAAGAGATTCCACATTTACTGAGATTCAAATTTCAGGGGTTAGCTCTTTCACAGGGATGATCAAGTATTGCAAGTTGTTTTGGTGTAGTTCTATCTCCCCTTCCTCTGCTGGAAAGCTTGCCCTGCCCTGCTGGTGCTGCCCTTTCTCTCAGTCAGTCATTTTTGAGGTTTCTTTTTAGGTTCAACACAAGGTTTAGCAATATAACACTAAAATCCCTTCTAAACTGCTGTTTCCACTCCTCTGCTGCTGCTGCCACACAAATACAAAAGCTAAATCTGGAGTAAAAGCTACAAGACATTTTCCTTTTAGCTCCTCTGTGAAACAGGGTAACTCATGGACCTATCAAAAAAGCTTAATAGCTCATTATTTTAAGATACTTTGCCTATTAAAGAAATACTATGTATATATGCTATAGCCTTGATACAGAGACCACTTATGTAAATGGCAGATTCACTCTAACTTCAGGGAGCCTTGAATTGGTCTCTCTGAGAACAATAAGTACTTTACTCTCCCTCTCCTTCTACTCCATCTACAGAATCCTGCTTAGATTTCTCTAACATCCCTACACATAAACGAAAGGACAGGTTCTTTTATTATTATTCTTACCTATGTGATCATTTACATCTAATTCATTAATTTTTCAGACAGATCACAAGCAGGTCAGGACCAGGCTATGTTTTTTTTTTTTTTTTTAAGAGTTTGTTGGTTTTTATATGCAGCACATAAATCGAAAATAATTCATTTGGGAATTCAGGATTAAAACCGCAACAAATCAAAACAATTGTGACCAGAATTCTACACTGCAGAGTTTAAATGTAGGCAGATGGCCATGGAAACTGTTTCTTTCCCTATTCTCCTTCAACAGGGATGTTACAGTAGTAAGGTCTAGCCCCAAAGAAATGCAAACTTAGACCCTAGCAAATGCCCAGGTACTTCTAACACTGAGGAAATCCGTGCCATTTTAGCATGTACGCTATAAATGTGATTTTTTTCCTCCCCATTTTGTTTTTACTGCTATCTCAAGGCCTTTCCCCATCCTGTGTTATCCTGCATAATCAGTTACTGTAGTACCTAAGAGCTCTTCCCAGCTAAATTATATCTTTTTGCTACAGTTGGTAGAAGAATTGATTTTTTTTTTTTTTTAATTTCTTGTAAAGATTACTTTCCAGGAGATGTTTAAACAAATGCCAGCTCTGCAGGGGACATGCTGAACATGGGGAAAGATAGTGCTATTGTATCCTCACGTTGCTTTCAGTGCAATGTTGTAGCGTGGTGTGCAAAAGCCATTCAACCTTGAAAAACTGGAATAACAGATAAGGAAAAACATGGATGCACTACAAACTGCCATTACACCGTTCCAGTATCAGATTAAAGACCCCTAGGATAGTAGTACTGCTGATAATCCACCAAAACATGCACAACAGAAAATCTGAGAAAGTATGAAAACTAGATTCAAGTGAACACTGTTTTTAAATAACTTATTAGATAATGTTTTATGGAAAAATACTTTGCATGGCATAACTTTTCTTGTCTGTTGCATGTCATTGGTATTTCTATATTTAATACTAAATGAATTGTTCACATTCAAAAATATTATAGTCTGATTAATCTGCATGATCACAAAGATATAATAGCCCAGTAATCTGCACTTATAAAAACCTAGAAATCTTTTGTTATAGTAATAGAAAAAATGTAAATAAACCTGGCTACAGTTATATTGTGTGACTGTATAAGACAAAAGTATTTTTTCAGCTGTGCCATAACAAAGGAGTTACAAGTCACTTCATTAATTTTTTCCCTCAACTGTATTATAAACCAAGAAATTTGTTTTGATGATCGCGAGAATGGCTAAGGGGAAAAATAAACCAAATAATAATATTGAAATAGACCAAATAATAATATTGAATCACTCTTCCCTGAAAACTATAATCCTTCTCTTTTTTCAGTTCATTGCTATTCCCATGTCCTAAATAATTCTCCCCAGCCACAGTACAATTGGTTTCATCAGATTTTTTTTCAGTGGTGCGTGAAATAAAATCTAAACAAAGAGTTGACTTTGTCATTGTAAAGTGAACCCTGGATGTATTCTAATCCACATAAAGTTATCTTATCTTATATGTTAAATAAAGTCAGAGTGTATTTAGAAAGATGCTTTTTACAATTTTTTTAATGTAGGAATCTACTTCTTTTTGTCCCTCCACAGCATACTAAAATTATCAGGAGGTTTTCCACCAATGTCAGTGAGGTCTGGGTGAGGAGATCTCCCTCCCTCTGTCTCACTACATTGGTGGAGTTTTACACAGAAAGTGTCTCTTTATTTTCCTGCCCCTGACTGATCTATCAGAACTGATGTTTCAGGAAGGTATAAAAAGGCAATACTGGTGCCACTCTCGCACTGCTTTCAGCTGCATCTCTCTCCAGAAGCTTTTTATCGTATTTAGCATGATTTCACATACCTTTGCAAAAGATCAGCACATATATAAATTTTGGACTGAAGCCAAATAGTCTGCAGGTAGCTCTCAACCATGAATCTTACCAAAAAGACTATAAAGGTAGCTTTTTCTCTATCACAACTGAATGAGGTCACTCAAAAAAAAAAAAAAAAAAGACTGCTAAATGAAAATTAATATAATACGTTAGGCTATAAATATTTTCATTAAAACAAATACTGTGGTTCATAGAATACCAAATTAACTTTTTCCCATTGAGGAATCTGCTCACACACAACAGCCTTATAATATGAACAGCCCTCTATATATTTCTGTAGATATTTGTGCATGTACAGATGTGAGCGGGCAGGGAAATAGAGAATGCAGGAGGCAGAGAAATGTTCTACATCCCAGGATATATTTTGGAATCAGACTGTACCTGTTCTTTTGTCCATGTCTGCTTTGGAAAGGGGCTAATTGGCCTTTCCATTTCAGGTGGTTGGTGAAAGGAAGAACAGAAGAGCCTTACCTTAGTAAGATCTGGCCACAAGTACATAGAGCAGCTGCTGAGATATTGGAAAAAGCCTGAAGCATTGGCTTTGGACTTGGCCGAACTTCAGTTGGCCAGTGACATCCCAAACTCTGTGATGAAGCTGCCTGTTAGGCAGACTTGGGTGCTCAGCAATGATGTGCAGGGTTTTCAAGTTTGCTGTATGCAAGACAAAAAACTGAAATGGGCAACAGACACCCTAGTCCATTCTTGAGACTCCCTTTATATCATGCTGAGTGTGAAGCAGCTTCTGGCTCTGTCTGCAACTACACGCACAGCCAGACTCTTATGTATGGACAGTCCCATGAGGACCTCTCTTTAGGCAGGCATCTGATTGTTGATGTGGCAGCACGGTCACCCCAGTAACCAAAGGGGGACCACATCCTACTTTAACACCTATGTAAAGTATGCATTGCATGGGGGCATTCCATGGTATAAACTCCACCAGGTTGCCTGGAGGCATATATGTTAGTGGAGTTGGGCAGCCCCAGGTGAGGGTGCTACCAGTCTCTAGCTGGTCTACCCTGCACAAAGGATGGAGAAAATGGATGCCCCTTAGTAGGTCTGTTTAATAGATTTCGAGTGTGCCCGCAGTGTTCTGTGTGTTCCTACAAAGTTCCCAGAAGCACTAGAAAGCCAAGGCAAGGAAATTTCACATCAAGAACACAGCCGGACATACAGTAACAAAACAGTATAGATTCACATTGATTTTAAGGTGGGTAGAACCTATATTTGTCTTTCTTTTACACTACGTAGTACACAGACATCTTTATAGTAGGTGGTTGAGACTTAATACCTGTAAAGTTAGAGTATGCAACTTCTACACCTATGCAAGGTTCAGACATTTCTAGGCAGAGCCATATGAGGAGTGGTTGTTAAAGAAGATGACAGTTTGCTGACTCCATGAGCTGGCTGCTGCTGGACACAGCTGCAGACAATTAAAAGAGCTGACATCAGTATTCCAGCCCCACAGCCTCCAGCCCCACAGCCTCCAGCCCCACAGCCTCTCAGCAGCCTTGCACCTGCCTCTGTCGGAGCCAACGACAAGACACCAACTGACTCTTGCACCGCAGCAAAAAAAACCAAAACACTAAAATCCCTATGGTAAACAAAAATCAATAAACTGGAATTCCAGTCATATTTATCTGCCTCTTCCTCGCCCTGGAGGGGCTGAGAACCAGAATAAAATGGCAGGGGAAAAGCAGACAGATCAGAATTTGACCTTGAGGGTTTACATCAGCCAAAAGTTGCACTCTTCACCAAGAGAAATCACAGCAGATTAGTGTGGCCAGAACATCAAATTCTAAACAGGAGACAGACCAGAAGTGAAGATTTTGATACGGTAAGCAGGTAATCAGTAACAAAGATCTACTTGCTACTTATTGGTTCTTGAGAAAAAAACATTACTGATATTTATCTTAGAGGATAGGCCCAGCAGCACCTGGAAGTGTCCCAGGTAACAGGCAAGGATACCACACAGCTCTGTTACACAAGAAAATACATTCTGTTCCTTGAGGTCAGTGACATCAGAAATTCAAAACAGTGCATTGGACTGAGGTAGAAATGTCAACTTACTCCCTCTCTTCCCTACAGGCAGCTTAGGGGCTTATTTTTACTGATACACATTTAAACATAGTTTGGATCAGACTGGGGTCAGGCTAGAGAGACTTTTGTAACTTTAAAATGTAACTTTATATTTATTACATTTATATGCAACTTTTACATACATGCTCCACTAGGGATGTTGATAGCCCGTGTCAAAGCAAAGCAAGCAAAGCTGAAACATCATTTCTTTTAGGAGTTCTGTAGCAGCAAAAACCTTCTAGTAATGTTTTTCTGGAGGTGCAATTATTCCAATCGCTTCCATCATTAAGCACAGTTCAGACAATGTTAGACCAAGCACAGTTTGGTGAAGAGTACTTTAAAACTCATTTACTTACTTATGCATATATCCATCTGCGTTTCCTGTTAAGTTCATCTGCATAACAGTCTGAAATTCTGTCTCATTGCAGCAGTATTTAAATACTGTGTTGTTATGGTGACAGCAAAAGATGTAAGATTTATTGTCAGAAAGACGGGGGCAGTGAAAACCAAAGTGGTAGCGACCTTTGTAGTCTGTATATGGCTCGCAGACCCGAAAATGTGCAGACAACACTGTAAAACAAAGAAGGATATTAAATTTGTGAGTCACTTGTGTTATCTCTATGTCATGAACTATAATTTTTCATTGGTTAAACAATTTTGTTGACTGAAAAACACAAATATTTCAGAACTTTCAACATCTTAACATTTAGTACTTAAAGATTAAAATATTTAGCGTCTTGTTGTATTTTAACTTTTATTGTTACTATATTCCTGAGTACTATTATTTCTTTTAAGGGAAGAGAAGAAATGCCTTCCATGCCAAGAAGCACAAAAATACTTAGGGAAATGTTTTCATACTGCTGTTCTAAATATATGGATATCCATAAACACCCAATAATATTCATGTTTGATTCTTCTGGGATGACTTTATGGAAACAAAAAGAGGCACAGACATGCTCTGTGTAGCTGCACTTCATAAGGCTACACTAATTAATAAATCATATTCAGTTTAGACTGACAGAATTAACCCTGGTAACGCGGTGTGCGAGTTTTGTATCAGTTCACCAGTACAAGAGGTTACAGATAAAGACTTGGATTTATTTAGCTTAACTATACTCTACCTCTGCACATAGTCCTTGTTGATCTGTAATTGTATCTGTGCACCTTATCCATCTAATCCTCATTTCTTTCTATGTTGCCTAAAAAGTCCATTCCTTATACTTTTGTTTCTCAATTTTAAAGAATATGTTAATTTCAAGAGTCTCTCACTCTCTTTATGTAGGCCTAGTCACATTTTAGGTCTTGTGTCCTTAGTAATCTAAGAAAAAACAGAGTACTAAACTGAAGAGAAAACAAGGTAACTTGTACTACCCTCTGAGAAAAGGAAAACCACTCTAAACATTTTACATTCATATATGTATACACACACACTGGCATGTGCACACACACTTACCTGTCATCATTACTTTGACAAAAGAGGAAAATCCTGTTACAGATTAATTCAGTCAGGAACTGAAAGTGATAGAAGAATGCTATTTCTAAAGGAACACAGATATTGAGAAATCCAGGTATGTATTTTGCCCTGCCTGGGTAAAGTGTGTGTTCCAAATCTGAGGATGCTACAGCCAGTAAATAAACCATCTTTCTTTAGAATTAGGTTTTCAAAACCCTCTGTAACTCTTGCAACAAATTAGCCTGTTCAAATTCTGTCACAAAATCCACAAAGCATGTAATTACATGAACATATATTTGTTTGAACAAGTACTTACTTCCCTGCATCCCCCCTTTAATTAACATAGCAATAACGAAAGTGTTCCAAGATTGACTAAGTTTAGAAAAAAATCAAAAAACTTTGGAAAAGTTAAATTGAGAAAATAACGGAAGAGACACGCCGCATGAAAGTAATTAACAAACTAAATATAACTTTTAACTAAGTATTTGATTTCTAACAAGAACAGGAACTTAATCCAGCTACTTAAATACCTGTCTCCAGCACCAGCTAAGCTTTCCCTAGGCTGTTCTGTCTAGTCTTCAGCTTTCAGTGGAGATGCATATCTCTTGTAGGTCCAGTGCACACATGGATGATCTGGGGCAAGTCAAATGGCATTAGATGCACACGGCAAGGCAAGGTCCCTAAGTGCTTTGCAAGGGCTTGGTATCATCTCGGAAGGGTGCGTTATGTGCATTACATGCACGTAGTCCCACTAATTGTCCTTACTAGGAAAATAGGTGACTCCATGCCTGACGTCAGTAAACAGAAAGCAAGTCTTATTATTGCACCCACTAAGTGCAAGATAAGGGGGAGCCTTCATAGTGAAGCACTGCTCCTCCAATAGTGATGTTCATCCATGGGATTTTTAATTACAGTATCCAGAAGAAGAGCACTCATCTAACCTTTTGCTGATAAATGGCCAGCTTCAGATGCTTCAAAGGAAGATGCATATGTGCTATACCCCAAAAAGCTGCACAATGAACTCCCTATCTTTCCATTCTTCTCTTTTAGGGGTTGCTTATGTCCTGAACATTTGTGTTAGGATTTTTTCTCCCCACCTTCTCTCCATTTTCCAGCGTTCTCCTTATCCAGCTGAAGGATGACTTTCACTGAACCTACAGATTTCTCAGAATTAGATGACTTAATGTCTATGTTACTTCAGTATCAGCTGTAGAGAAAACATAACTGATCTGAACCAATAAGATGGACAGTTCTCACTTTTTAGTCATCTTGACTTCCTCCTTCTTAGTTGGAATATCTGCACTTTGATTATATCAGCTGCTCCTAAGAAACAAAACTTTCTTCTTTGATACCTGCAAGGCCTCAGAGTGCAACACAAATTTTGTTTATCATGCCTTATCAACAATATAATATTTTTTTTTCAAAATGCAGGTATAATGCCTTTTATGGCTAAAGATATATTAATTTATTTCTCCTTTAAAATGTTATAGTATTACAAATACTTACAAGCTAGTAATTTTTGAAGCCTCCAGCATAGATGGTGGGTTCACATTTGGCACATTTTAATGGAAGATATTAATTGCTAGAATTAGCTTTGCCAGTAACAGGATAGCAAAAATGTCATTTTTGTATGTTATTACTAAAAACTAGCTTAGGTGACTTACACCCGTGTCAAGCTACCACAAGTGAACAGCAGCCCTGCAAAGTTATCCTGGACTTGTATACACATTTAGTGGATGTTATAAGAATTAAAACGAGTTGTTTATGTTTCATAAGCAATTGCATACTTCTTTAGTCCAGAAATTATTCAGCAAGAGAAACACAGCACTGCGAGAATGCACTAGAGAGCTCTGAGACCCTAAGAAGTTTAGCTGGCTCCTCTAGCTGGCTCCTCACTGCAAACTTAACAGTATGTGTGAAAAATGTCCCCTGATCCCTAGATGTATCCTTTGCCCATTCTTAAGGAAAACAATCATTCTGTGATTCTGTGATGTCTGTAATAAAATGTAGTCCTAAGGAAATCCAGAAATAGTAAAATGGGTGTCAGTGATTAAAATAACCACAAATTACAGCAGAACATGATGATTGAATTACAGCCTGAATTTGGTAGGTGGTGTGTGGTGGGTTCACCCTGGTGGGCAGCTAAGCACCACACAGCTTCTTGCTCACTCCCCCTCCCAGTGGGAAGGGCGAGAGAATCAGAAGGTCAAAGCGAGAAAATTCGTGGGTCGAGATAAAGATCGTTTAATAAACGAATAAGAAGAAAACCACCCAACACGGACAAAAAAAACCACCTCAACCCACAAGTGACGCTAAAGCAATCACTCACTACCAGCAGACTGATGCTCAGCCAGTCCACAAGCAATTTTTGGATAAACTCCTACCCCAGTTTTATTGCTGAGCATGCCGTTATACGGTATGGAATATCACTTGTGGCCAGTTTGGGTCAGCAGTGGCCCCTGCCAGGCTCCTACCCGACCCAGCCTCCTCGCTGGGGCACACAATGAGAAACAGAAGAGGCCTTGACACTCTGTAAGGGCTCTTCAGCAACAACTAAACTACTTGCATGTTACTATTTTTGCCCCAGTCAAAAAACCAACACCATCCAGGCTGCTGTGAAGAAAATCAACACCATCCCAGACAGACCTAGTACACGGTGAAAAAACTTTATCCATGTCTTGTAATCTAATTTTACTTGCTGTCCTTGCTTCTCTGAGAATCAGAGATCCAATAAATAAAGTGTCTTTTTTTATTTTTTTACAGTAGTTTTCCTGAAAATAACTTTGCTAAAATCCTGAGGATTAAAGAGCCTTATTACTACAGAAGTACTTCAGATGAAAGTACTGTACATAAAAGGCTCTTAAGTTGTCTGTTGCAAAGCTCCAGCTGTTGCTGGAGTTACATGTGCAAGTTCTCATACTACTTTTGAAAACTGTTATTGAACAAGTAAGTGATAGAGATGTTCCTATCTCTGTTCCTACTGATTTTGATAGAGGAATAGTCTGTCATGCTTCAAATGACAGATTTAATCTCATCTGCAGATTTATCTATTCTGCCTTCAAAAGTAAACAGCCAGTGTACATCAAAGTGTTACTTCCCTATCTGTTCACAGTTAGAGATCTGTGTAATGCTGATTAAATTTTTAATTTAGCTACTAAATTTTTAAAGCCCCAAGGTATTCAGAATGGCTAGTCTTTGTAAGTTTTCCATACAGAACCACAGAAATATTCACGTATGTGCATTCTACCTAGCACAATGCAAATCGCTTGGGATCCTCTGATAATTTTGCTATATGGACGTTCATTTCCTATTTAAAAGAAAAAAACATTGTAATATGCAAATAATCTGACAATTTTTGCTTGTTAGTATAAGCCTTGCTGCCAGCCCTGATTTTATAAATGTGTTTCAATCCATTAAATTAATTTAAGTATCAACATTGCTGCAAAGCGAATCTAGGAGCGAGTGGTCAGAAAGGATATTCTTCTGGCTTAACTGCATGTTTCTCCTCCTTTTAATTATGCATTCCTTTTGTGGCTAGTACAACTAATAAGCGTTCCCAAATCCTGAAATTGCATGCCTCCGTGACCTTGATAGCATTGAAATAAAATCAGTCTGAAGTTTCGCTATTCTCAATCCAATTTCTCCCTTTTTTAAAATGGAGCCATAGACTACTCTGAACTGAAACCTTTCTTTTCAGCTTTATTCTTCCCTGGCCTGACAACATCTTGCCCATGACAGGCAATTGCATCTCCTTCCTAACCACACAGCTGAAGCTGCCAAACTTCATCCTCACACTGAGCCACGATCTTGGTATCCGACCGCACCTCTGCTCCGCTGCCACTGTCGTTGCTTCTCTCCTTTTCTAACACAACAAAGACTGGGCTCTGGGAATTTTTTTCCTACCCGTGCCCTTGCTTTCATTCCACATCTGGAGCCAGAGAAAGTTAAGCTTCCAATTGCTAAATGCAGTTTTCAACCACGCGTACAGATTTTAGAAATTTAGTACTGAGATTGTGAATCTCAGTACGTCAAAGACTTGAAAGTAAAGCATGATCTTACA
>JAOXNG010000001.1:82908434-82923615 GCA_028566535.1 Scolopax minor | reverse complement strand
AAGGGAGATGCACCAATCCCTTAATCATCTTTGTTGCCCTATGCTGGACTCTCTCCAGTAGTTCCCTGTCTCTCTTGAACTGGGGAACCCAGAACTGGATGCAGTATATTCCAGTTGTGGCCTCACCAGTGCAGAGCAGAGAGGGAGAATGACCTCCCTCAACCTACTGGCCACACTCTTCCCTTTCAGCCCAGGATCCCATTAGCCCTCTTGACAACAAGGGCACATTGCTTGTTCATGGAGAGCCTGCCATCCACCAGGACTCTCAGATCCTTCTCCTCAGAAGTACTTTCCAGAGTACCAAGTCATTGAGAAGTAAAAGAAGTTATGAAAGTAAGATTAGAGGCTATGTAACAGGCATGTTTTAAAAATTTCCCAAATCTAGTACATAAATAATACTAATCTCTGTATTACAGCATAGCTCTAAAACCTGAGAATATATGTGTATATATAAAGATGGCAGTAAACCTGGCTAGTATATTTTATTATCCATTTGAGAAAAAAGTACTATATCAACAATTTATCTAGTGAAAAATAACTGTGAGTAAATTTTTGGTCTCACCAATATGTTGTCAGCTGTATATATACAGAAATTATGCACCTATAGTCTCTATGGGAACACTTTTGATACATTTTCCTTTCAAAATAGCCTCTTCTGAAAAATAAACCTTCCTGTGAAAAGTCTGTTGACATCTAAATTTCATTTCATTCTCACTGTCTTGCACATCATTAATCATTATCTGTATCTAAATAGATTGATTTCTAACCTTTAGTCACGTTGGGTTTCTAATACAGTTTCAAAAAATATTTTGCTCAAAAGTGAAAAAATACGAGGACTAAGTTACACAAAAGTTAAAGTGGACTCAGAAAAAAAGGATTAACTTTAACATGACAAATTCAAAGGAATTCAGTATTCCCAGGAATACTTTATCCACTTTCCATCAACTTTAGAAAGGATATTTCTACAAATGTGAATTATTACTAAGTTCCTTTAGAATGTAAATAAACATTCAAAGCCCCTGTATGGGTACCAAGTTATACTTTAACTCCGGCTAAACACTAGGCATCAATCCTTGCAAAGTTGAGACCTTAAGCATGTCCTGTCTTACAGCCGTAAGAGCTGGTGCTTTCTAAAAAGCTCTAAAATGGCCAACAAGTATTGAAATGATAATGTGTTCCTGCTCAAAAATGTCACTATGCTATTTAGCACATTTTAAAAATCAGGACACACTGCAATGGGACAACCAGCTAATTTTGCTGGCATAGGCACCTAAGTCAGAAAAGGGTGCAACCCCTGATTAACGTGGCAGTGCTGGAAGAAGATGCCAGTTGTGGTTAAACTATCAAAAATCTTTTTTTTTTCCCTCACGAGGATCATTTTACTACGTCAACACAGTGTGTAGTTTATCTGACATAGATGGGTCTGCACTACAAGTATTTTGGCAGTATTATTGCCCCTTGCCTAAGGAAAACAGCTCAACTTGCACTGTAAGTCAGTTTGAAACGTGACCTGAAAGCACACCAGCTGTCTGCTGCAGACCTACCTGTATGATCATCTAGCCTGTGAAGAATTATAGGTTGCTTCCAGCATTTAAGTTGGTTCCTCTAGAACCAGCTCAGCTGTCTTTATACTGCAGAGTAGTGTAGATATACTCTTAGTGCTGGCAGCAACAAAGCTTATGAGAAATAAAATGGCCCAGGTGGTCACCTGGGATGAACTGGCAAAATTCTGCACTTAATCTCCTGTGTCTATGTGTGTGGTGGTGCTGCTGGGATGGGTTGGCTCTCCTATGAACTTGTTCAAAGGGCAACACTTTTTCGCTTTTGAAATCTGAAACTAGCTGTCAGTGTTCCCATAAGAGGCAAATAACTCTTTGGATTCCAGGAAACATTTTGGTCAAACCTTATTCACTTTCCCACTAAAGATAATAATGAAAAACACCTATCAGAGTAAAGCGAGAAAAAAATGGCCTTCCTCATTAAAACATCTGCGATGGCATATGCAAATGTCTCATATACTGAAATGTTTCTCAGTAACATCACAAATGGAAGGCTGTTCTCAAAGCAGACTAGAACAGGATAAGGAGCTGTCACCGCACCAGCTGAGGAAAAAGGAAAATGCGTGGGAGCCTTGAACCAACAAATGTTGGAGAGAAAAACTGGATTGGAATCTATGGTAGGAGATAGGAGTAACTTCCTTTCACCTGTTCTTTTCCCTCATTCCTGTTAAACACAACAGTATCACACTGCAAGAGAAAATGATGGTTTTTACTACTAAACACTTAAAGAATACATTAAAGAGTTGGCTTTAAGAGCAGTATGTGCCTGTGCTACTGCAATCATCCTCCCTCATAGCCATTTTAGTTAAAAAACCCTACATTTTGGAGTCTCAAGAACACTGGATTGTTAAAAAAGCACTTAATTTTGAAAGTTACAAGGCGGCAGAACCAAGAAAAATGCTAGTGAATCCTTTGTCCTCTCCTCTTAGGCAGAAATACTTGCAGGACAAAAGGAAGGACAATTTTTAGAAGTCAGAACAGCAGGTGTGGAGGTTGCCAAGCAGAAGGAAAAAAGGCATGCAGAGCGACAGAAAAGTGGCTTTCAACAAGCTTTTTTTTTTCTTAGCATGCATTTTTGGAACTAAAATCCCAAGTAAAACAAAGCTGTGCTGCTGCTGGTGGCATCATAGGCCTAAACCTTTGTCTCACAGGATGTAAAAAGTGCTTATTTTATGCCTAGCTTGCAATTTCTGCAGATTTTTTGCTGTGCACAGAGGTAGATGAGAGAAAAACTACTTTGAAAGACTTGTATGGAATTCCACAGAAATCCTGCTTCTCACATGGATCAAGCACTGAACACCCCTGCCTCATCAAACCCGGTGGAGTTGAGCAAAAATGAAATAGGAATGTATCAGAAGCATTAACTGCAGATTGAAAATGCAATTCATTTAGAAGTGGCTTTCTTTGTTTAATATGTATTTGTATATGCTCCATGGGCAGGCAGACATCATATACACGGAGGACACTCTTAGTGTGCCAAGTACCATACTGTAGTACCTGAAACCCAGTCAAGAGCCACCAACATCAATGCCGTACTTTGCTCACACAGCCGCGTACCTAAGAAATGGCTTCCAGCTGAAACACTTGACATTTACATGTCTGTAATCACAGTAGTACACAGAGAACAATTCCTGTGGAAAGGTTGCTGGGAAGAGGCTCTGAAACCCTCGTGTACAGGCAGGGAGGGAGGGAAGTGAAGCTCACACCTGAAACAGGTCTTGGCATGGTCTGGGTCATTCCAGTGCAAAGCTGGCAATGATTGCAATGTGGCCTACATACATGCTTCTCTCTGCAGAGTCACTAGAAGAGTTGCTTTGTTTAAAAATTCCAATGTTGACAGGGACTAGTTGTACATTTTTAAACAGTGAAGCTTAAAGGCAAAAATTAAATGCCTGAAGAATATGACTGTACTATGTGCCATTATGAAGACTGATGAACACACTTAGTTTCAATCGTTGGGTTGAGTCTCATTGGATTCAGCTGGGTGCAAAATTACGCTGCTTCTGAAATAAGATTTTGCTGTCAGCTCTACTTGAAACACAATTTCACCTTTACTTGGTACATGTGGACATCTGTCAGGAAGTCGATGGGCTCACAGTGAATATTGGAGACTGTGGAACAATCACCCCACAACCCAATCAACAGTAAATGACCCTGAACACGGGCTCATGACTACAAATCAACAGACCGAGGAGTTTCCAGCCTTGTGAATGCATCAGCCTCTGGGCTGACAATTGTGCTCTAGGCTGGGAAACAAACTATTCCTAATAAAAAAAAAGCATTTACCCATCTTTCTGCAAGCCAGTATCATGCTTCTAGTTTCAGCATCCTCCTAAATCCAACTTACCAACTAAAATACAATTAAGTTTCAGGCTAAAATACTAGCTTTACTGAGGATAGTGGGAGTTTCATCTTGAAGTCAACAGAATTAGCCTTTTACAACACTCATCACATAAATCAGTATTAACAAAACACTACTTGTCTTCTGGTTGCAGCACCCAATAGTTCCATTTGACCAAACTTTCTTGAATGGTTCCTCCGAGAGTGACATTCATTTCCTATTTACCTTATAGACCAGAGTATAGAAAATCCTTAGCAGAACATATCAAGCCAAAATAATTCTTATGTAAGGAAGAAACTATAACATTCCTCATACAAGTCACACAGCAAGGATATTATAGCAAGCAATATTGAAGTCATGCAGTCCATTTCTTCTCCCAGATATTTTAGAGTCTAAACAAATGAAAAAGACAGGCAGAGAGATGGTAGTGTTTCTATTTTCCTGAAAAGAAGCTGATGCACAGAGCATTACAGTTGCAACGGAAAAGCACACCAGATTTGAAAACTGTATATCAAGTTTCTAGGTGTAACACCTTGAACAGGAAATATCAATTTAAAATGTCACCCTCCTGTGAAAACTGACAAGGTTAGGGGGGAAAAAGAAAAAATCAGGCCCATTACATAGAGAATATAAACTCACATGATGTTTAATGCTTTTTATAAAGTTTACATACAAAAGAGAGCATGGCTACTAGTAATGGTGAATTCTGAAGTCATTATAAGCCATAGTGATGCTTTCTGTACCAGTAAAGTTGAGTGGCAGCCAGAAGTCCAACTTACAACTTTCTGATGGGAACTAGGTGAGCCACTGTATCTTTGAGAAACTCCTACAAATTCTTTGACCCAAAGAACTCAAAACAGAATTACTTAATGTGTGTACAATAAAACGCACACCTCAATTTAATAAAAGATTTTGCCGAAGAGGTACGGGGATATCATTATCACCTTTAAAACATCCTTGTAGAAAACAAGTTTAGGTATCTTTAAAGGGTCATTCTTAAGCTCCACATTCAGAGATAATGAGGAACAAGACACAACTTGGACATGTTAAAAAAGAGAAATAAGAATGTAGAGTTTTAAATGACAAGAATGATCTAAAAAACGAAATACTTTGTTTCTGGAAACTCTGGCTGAATTACTGCTTTTCCTCTCTACAGTAATACCTCTTTGTATGCGCTACCTCATCAAAATCTATGTAAAGAATCCTGTATGTAGCAAAACGAAGAGTTTCTCACAGTCTTATCCCAACGACCCACTCTTTGGAGTATTTTAGCAATGTGAAATTAGTAACATTTGTTAAGCAACAATTTCATTATCCTATAATACAGATAGTTTTAGCTATTTTGCTTGAACAGGGAACACAGAAAACTTACCATAAAACCTGATAATAAAAGATAAGACAAAAAACAAGCTGATGCTACAGCATCTAAGGCGGGGGAGCATAATATGTATGCAAATTTTATGAGAAGAGTATTATTTTAATCCTGGTATCTCAATGCATTTTCAAAGTCTGTTCCCAAACATCAAATCTATTGTAACAAAAGTTTTTGTTACAAAAAAATAAAAATATCCAATAAAAATATAATCCTTTTGGCAGCCATCACAGATGCTCATTCTGCAGTGATTTTCTTCTTGCTAACCATTAAGGCCTTTGATGCCCACTATGTAATATATTTATCAGTATGGATGAAGTCAGGTACTGCAGACAATCAATTGTGACTTGGGACAGTAAATTATATCCAAAATATACCAAATCACAAAATACTTAGAACACAAATGTAGCTGAACTTAATCCAATGGAGTCTGTGAAGAGCAGAGGGTTTGTTTTTGTGTGGGTTGTTTTGTTTGGTTGGGGTTTTTTTTTGTTTTTTTGTTTTTGTTTTTTTTTCATATTTAGTATTAACCCATTTCAGCTATAGGTTCCAAAGCTAAATTCCAGCCTTCCCCCAAATAAAAAGGTCTGATATGTTGAAATCTGCCTTCCTTATTTTACCTGGAATGAAAGCTCACAAAGACATCTCTGGAAAACTTTGGGGAAAGATGGCTAATATTTCAAGAGGCAAAGGATGGGATAAGATAGAAACTTAAGTGTCAGTGTAATGGAAAATGGGGTTGTCCAAGTAAGGAAATAGAAGCCAGATATAGAATTGATTTCTCCCCTCCTGTATAACCTTATTCTATTCCTTTTCACCTTCTACCCCCTTCAGCTGCTTAAATTATGATTTAGTCCCAAAATGGTGGGAATAAAAATAGAATAGAAAGACCAGACGTCTTCTGAAGAATCCTTCCCATTCTTAAATTTTATTCTGCTTTCTAGTTGCCTCTCAAATCCTCCTCTACCTCCCCATTATCTCTAACGTTCACTGTGTAAGGGTAAGCATAGACTGCAGCATGCTTTGGTGTGATTTCTGTCATGTAATTACCATCTAGATAATTACTTTTAACACAACAATGGTAAAGGAGGCTTTTCAGCCTTTTTCAAGAGCTTTTGAATGGTCAGTGCATCACTTGTTGCAGCTACTGTAGGTCTTAAATATATCCATAAGTCAAACAAACTTTTAAATAAGGTGTCAAGAAGTTTTGCTTAGGGATTTGTAGTTATAGCAAAATTTAGGAAATAAACATAGCTGTCCTAGGACGGCTTAGCCCATCCAATGTCTTTCACGCAGACATATAATTTATTCTTATGTAGCTTCTTATCCATCCTACAATAAAACAATGGAAAAGTTTTTAATTCTCCTGGTTATAATTCCGGAAAATCTCTAAGCATAGAAATCTTACTGATTGCAGGAAATCATCATCAGGAAAGAATGGTTTCAAAAGTTTTCAAAAACTTTCAAAAACCAGTTTTCAAAAGCCAGAATAATACCCTATTCCACGTGCATGAATTTTAAGGGTTTCTTCTGCCTTTTCTTTGCATTGAGACACTGCTAACCTTGCTGCCTCATCCTAAAACGTATATTCATGACAGATTTAAACATAGCAGAACTAAAATATTAGACTAATAATTTGCATTTTGTTTGGTTTTTAGGCAGGGGGAGGTGGGGTGTGTATATTGAGTTTTGGTGTTATGTTTTTGTTTGGTTGTTTTGATTTGTTTTGTTTTTTTTTCCTTCCAGGTAGCATTACCCCTTGCTGTAAGTGCTAAAACTGTAGTTATCATCCTAGCTTTCTGCTTACTGGCCAGGCTGGTAGCACCATCAGACAGCTATACTCTAGATAGTTAAGTTCAGCTATGTTCTTTTAAGCCAGTTGTCTAAATTTCTTTAATGAGTAGTTTAACTCTTAAGAATTTACACAAGTTCTTGTTCTTAAGAATTCATCTTTGAGGAAAACAGCTGATTTCCTCCTTGTTCATGGTGTAAATAAAAGTAGGACATTTTGATCATATCGCATGCCCCCAAAATTAAGTTTTATAAGAATAACCATTTATAAAGTCAGCTAAAAATTACCATTTTTTAAAATGAGAAATGTTTCACATTGCAGATATAGATATTTGAGAACAACAGACACCCACCCCACCCCCAGTTTTATTCTAGAAATGTCCATTCTGGGGTGGTTTGGCAGTTCTGGGTTTTCCTCCTCCTTGAAAATGAAAAAAAACATTTCTGTTTAACCCTATCTAAATGTCACTTTACTCCTCATACAATATGCTTCAATTTTTCCACATGGCTACTAACTCAGTTATCTAATTGTAATGCCAACTTCATTACACTGCAGGCAGTGACAAAAGTTTCAATATAAGAATAAAAACTGAAGTTTTGGTTCTTAACATCAGATTTTTAGAGGTATTTCAGTAAGTTAGAGGAGTTTACAGTGAAATTCATAAAGAAAATTTGGCTGCCATATCAGCCATAGATCAAATCTAGTTTTCCTTCTGAAGAACAGACCACTAGATATTTGAAAGTAGACATGAGCATAAGTTTGTCTTGGAGGTAAATTTCTTCTACATTCCTTTTTGAAAAAAAAAATATTTACTCCTGAAAACTTTTTATGTAACTACCATAACAATGAATTATTACACAGTTATTTCATTGTTTCCAAACACGTCTGCTTTTCTCTGGAGCTCTTATCTGGATATCTTTTAGCTCAGTGAATTCTATTGATCACTTGTAAATGAGCAGTAAATGCTTGGAGCAGTGTAAGATTCTCCTATTCTAGCATTATAAATGGGCTGATCTTCTTTGCTGCATCACTTCTAATTTTGCATGTCCTTTTGCATCCCACCTTCCAATAAACAGTTTCAAGCTTTTCAGTATTCTCTCTGAAGCAAGTCTTGTATCACCTGTCAAGTGAGAAATCTGGGAGTAACTCAAGAGTCCTTGATTAGGAAGCTAGAATTATCTTTTAATAAGGCTTGGATCATAATGTCTGTTTCAAAGATGCACTTTGAAAGAGCATTTAAACACCTTTTTGAAGAAGTAAGGAAATGGTTTCAAAATGTTTTAGAATAGATTGGTGTTCACATAGCTAAAAAATTGTGTTGTCTTTGAGAAGAACTGGGGTGTCTACTGAATCACAGTAGTTCAGATACCCTATCTATTAGAAACACCGTTTCCATTGAATAACAGTTTGTTTAAAGAATGCTTTCTTCTCAACCTGATATACTTCTAGCTAAGAGTTATTTACTTTTGTAGGATGCTTTTGGGTCACATCACAGCTGCCCTGTCTTTACCTCAATTGTATACCAAAAATGCCAAACAAAGCAGGTAAAACTACAATTTCATCTTGCTCATAAGCTCTAAGTAAAGCAGCTTCTGAAGGCAATTTTGAACAGATGAATGTCCAAAGCAAGTTATGCAATTCATCATCTTCTTCATATTGTAAGTTAATTAACAATAATTGGGAATGCCACTCTAACTTACAAAAATCTCTCTCAGTCTAAAGAGAAACTCACCTTGAAGTACAACACTGATTAAGAAAAAAATTAAGGAAAAAAAATTAAAAAAATCACACTTCAGAAAATACTTCTCAATTAATCAGGCTTGCAGCTTGAAACTGCAGCACCAAGACCCACCTAATCCTTCACATAAAGGTTCGTAACAGGTTAGGCATCTGCACTGTAACTGCCTTCCAATGGGGCTCTTCAAATGAAGAGTATTGCAAAACGTGCTCAGAGATGAAACCAAAGTTCATCTAAAGGACTGATAATCTTTTTCAGGGAAGTCAAGAAGTAGCAATCAGAATTTAAACATCATAGTTTGCTTCCTTGCAGGGCACAGTCATCTGATGATTAATAAAGGTAGAAGTTGCAGAAAGTACCCATCTAAGAATTGCTGATAAATATATGAAAAAGTCAGCCTATTCGTTTATAAGCACAAAAATACCTGGGATCTTCAAGCAGATAAAGCAAGCCACAAAGAAATACAGAAGACATTGTTTGTTAACTAAGGAGAAAGGAAAACTTAAGTATGCTAATAAATGCTTACAACTCAATAAGCAATGAGAAAAGCCAAAGCAGCCACGTATGCAACAGCAACACACAGACTTCTGAACTAAGGATCTGACTGCTAAATGCATGCAATACAAGACAAACAGATGCACTTAAGAAGGGACCTGTGCGGATATCAGCTCAATGAACTTGAAACAAGCTTTTAACAAAGCACTGTCTCAATTGCAACTGTATACTATAGCCAGTTCAGAAACATACCCACGTGAAAGGCTAACAAAGCATTTGCAATTAAAAGAATTCATTTAAAAATCCAGGCAGCTGTATTGGTGTGACTACCCACAGACATTTTCAAACTTCCTGTATGAAGAAAGTGATCAGCATTTTTTTTTGAAAGCTAATATTACTATTTAAAAGGCAGATCTCCCACAGAAGTACAAGGTTTCAGAGCAAATCAGTGCTTGAAAGTGCTGCTAGTTAACCCGAGGCAAGTGTCTGGATTCTGTTATCAAGAGTCAGCTGAATTCAGCTTTGTTCCGCATTTGAGCGTGTCAGTGGGTCTCTGAAACTACTCACACAGAACAAACCTCAGTACTACCAGGAACATCAGTGAAAACTTCTATCTTGGACTCATAACAAGGGAAAAGCAACCCAATGACCCATCTTTTCTCCAGTCAGGCTCCCATTGTACTAATAAGGGCATAAGCAACCCAGGAATTTCCTGGAATGTGATGATGATAACCTCCTTCTCCAAGTGATAGAGAAGCTAAAGAAGAGAGGTGCCATGCTGGACCTTGTTCTTACCAAGAAGGAGGAGCTGGTGGGGAATGTGAAGCTCAAAGACAGCCTTGGCTGCTTTGCCCACGAGATGGTGGAGTTCAAGCTCCTTAGGGTGACGAGAAGGGTGCACAACAAGCTCGCTACCCTGGACTTCAGGACAGCAGACTTTGGCCTCTTCAGGGATCTGCCTGGTAGAATACCATGGGATAACAACAGAAAACCAGAAGCCCGCTGACACATGCACGGTACATGAAAACAAAAATCCCTTGAATATCGGGGTTTCCTACAGCACATCTCCTAGCTACAAATGTGTAGCATATGAGGAAGTTTCTGGCAAAACATGAGCAGAAGCAGACAAAGGAAAATACACAGACACACACACATTTAAGAGAGAGAATGCAATGTGAGAAGTCAAAGTATTTGGTTTTATTATAAGCAGTTACATAGTGGGGACAGCAGCAAAAGCATTTCCACTATAGTGGATCTATCAACCTGTCAACACTACGCCATGGCACCTAATTAGCCTGCTACTTTTTTATCCACCTTATATTGTATTTCAATTTGCTTTTGTAGCTGGAGCAGGAAAAATAAACATTCTGAAAAGGTTTGCCGTACCTCAAGAAAAAAAACACCAACAAATAAACATGAGCCTTAAGTATTTATATTATACAACCTATTTTTACTACTAAAAGCCAGACTAAAACTTCTTTGCTTTTAATAAAATAGGTTATTTAAAATAAAAACGTCTTTGTATATTCAGTGTAATTCATACTGTTCTGTCATGGGAACATATCATTCAGATTATTCATTCATATGAAGATAAACGTGTTTGTTCTCCCATTGGCTCAGTGCTATGAAAAAAATTAATGGATTCTAAAGCTACCCATAATATAACTCAAAACATAAATACTTCAATCCTTGATAACTTCTTTACTGGAAAAAGGTAATCAGATAATTAAAGAAAGCTGTTTTTCCATCAGGAAAATCAGCAGTTTTACAACAAAATATCTACTAGTGCAAACATTACTATTTTCTCCACTGTTAGAAACCTGATTCAATTTGAAAGTGTCCATCATAGAATTTCCATATATTTAAGCACAGTCTGCAGTCTGTACATAACAGCCTCAAGTCTCTATTTTTCACCTATGCACAGGCTAATGCTTCAGCACTCCATGACCAACTGACAACTTGGGTCTCAAGTATGATAATCGAGTGTAACAGAAATGGATAATAACCACTAGAGTGTTGACATGTCATTGTAAGCACATCTGATCCCCGCTGTGCAAGAATAGTTCGTGGTGTCGCAAAACATGTGTATGAATGCAATCTGCTTTGGTCTGGGTTTGCAGAGTGAGAGCCTGGCTGAAAAAAAAAAAAATATCAAAGATCCTACTTCTCTTAACGGACTTGGAACTTTTTGATGGCTCACTCTTTTGAGAATAAGCTTTTTAAAGATAAAAATGATGCTGTCATTAATAACAAGCAGAATGGCTTCTGTTCAAATACTAGGAAGTTTTACTTCTGGAGAACAAATGATGTTAAAGTGATTTCCCCCCTCTTATTTGAAAGATCTCTATAGCATTTTCCAGCAATGTATTTTCAGCCATTCATCTTAAGTGACAAAGAATAATCTTGGATACACATTTTTTTTCTTCTGAAGTATTTCTGAACTGTTTAAAATAGGACAGGTATATTCTTACTGCCTTAACAAAGAGATTCCCCATTTGCCTGTAGCAGCTTGACTTTCATCCTTTGGATTTTGTGAAGTCAAGACTATGCTAGTCCATTTGGTCACCAAGAAGGAGTCTATACTGGAGAAAGTAGGAATACTTCATGTATTCATGTAAGCAACATATGGAAGCAGAAATGGATGCCAAAGATTTAAAAATATTCTTGGTTTAAATTTCATTACAAAAGACTTGCCTCTAAAAGTTGATTGTTATATGTACTTCACAGTGCAATCAAATGCCATTTCAGGCTTTCCTGCTTTAACATTTGGCCTCTGTTGATTGTGTTAAAATAATTGAAAATTACATTATATATATGGCATGGATGATATATGATACATATGATATGTGCAATATGATATGTATGATACACAACTTATAGCATATATTATATATACGTTTAATATATGATATGTACAGTATGATAAATATGATATATGGCATATGTGACATGATACATGTGAAAGATATGATACATGTTATATGATACATAGGATATGTGATAGATGAAATAAGATATAAAGGGACCTTGTTTTTTGATATATCCCCATTAGATTAATCACATTCCACCACAGTAACCTCTGTTTTTCTCTGGACTTTTTTTTTTGTATTTGTGGAAGAGCACAGCACATGCTTAGAGAAAGAGGAGCAAGTCAGAAGCTTTGTGCAATTCTCAACTTTGAATGACCAGCAAAGCAATGATTTACATTACTATAATGCACACTGTGTATTCAGTGTGATAAAAACTTTAAATATGGGTAAGTTCATTAAGGTGTTTTCACTTAATAGCTTGATCTTTTGGGATCTGCCTCAAGCTGCTAAATGTGACAAGTCAGATTTTTAAAATATGTTCCAAAACCTATTGCAAACATCTTTTTACTGTATTTCAATAAAAATCACCTATTAAGTATGCTGAAACATAACGCACTACGTAAATGGAAGCGAGAAACTTATATTAAACTGGATATTCATAAAAATGAAGAGCAAGAAGATGGATCAATGACAGAGAGCAAGAAAGCCTCTTAGCAATAAGGTATAGGAATGAAAAGGTTGCTGCACATATGAAGTTAGCACACAGGCTAGAGTCTTATAGAAGAAGTATCTATCTTTGGGTAATAAAAGCGGATTTCTTTCAGATGTTTAGGAAAATGTACTTAATTAAAAACATTAGCACTTACTCACTACTGATAACTGGACTACTAGATAGAGGGAAGGTATTTTTGAACACTGTAATGGTTAAGAGAGTTTTCGGCCCTAAATACACTTTGAAACTAAAACCAGTTGTGCAGAATGAAAATTCAAAACCTGTTCCAATTCTTTTAAGAATCAATGCAGCTAAGGAAGGATTTAAGTGAAAACAACAGGAAAAGTAGTGTTTTTTATTTCCATAGTAATCATCACATAATACTTCACCATTGCCCAATGTTTTAAGTCACTCTGCAAGCTACCTGAAAATAACAATTCCCTTCAGTACTGGAAATGCTATGTTTTGTTGCCCAGCACCTCAGACTTTGTTATCATGCAAAAGGCACCATTGCGTGATTTTCACTGACTCATACCCCCTCTCCCAAATCTCCCATCTTTAAAGAATATAAACTTTAACAGCCTTGTGAAGGACCCGGCTCTTGAGGAAAAGACTTCTGTGTCCCACGCTTCATTTCTAACATCAAGTACAGAATGGTATTCTGGAGAGAAAGACAAACCAAACCATACCAAAATTACACTAGACAAGAAATCTTGTGTCTATTTAATGCCTCTAGCAGAAGATGGAGAGGTTAAGGGTCCCCAAGCAGAAATCCCTCTGTCAGGTATTTAGACATTCCTGGGATACATCTCACCTGTGTTTAAAAACCCTTTGCAGTGCACAGATCTATATCTATACTCAGCTCAATGGAGAAGGAATCAATTTCTGTATGCAAATCAATATAAACATCTCCATTGGGAAGATAAAGAACGTGCTGTTGACTCCACCGAATGGTGACAGGTGGAAAGAACCTCATTGTGCATTAATACATCCAGTTTAATGAATCATATCCTGTCTTCTAGCACTGAGCAGCAGCTAAGTGTGAGATCTTATTGAGAAACCTTATTTCTGAGAGCCTTTTAGTGAAATGCAGCGGAGAAGGACAACTCTGGAACATCCCTAGAGATGAGTGAAGAATACTGCACTGACAAGAGACCAGGCTGTAACTACAATATACAACAAAAACAGAAAAAACACTGGAAGATGCAGATTTGAACTTTCTTGAGGAAATGAGGATGTGCTAAGTGAAAGAAATTCAAGTATACAGCCAAGGTAAAGACACAAGGAGGGAAAATCCCTAAACATCTGGCAACTCACTGAAGACATTGCTAGTTTCCACATGGACAAAACTTATGATTTATAGGGGAAGGAAGGTTTGACAGCCTTAAAGGGTTTTCTTCTTGTTTTGTATTTTGTGCGGAGACACGTCTTAAGATTGCTTTACACGAGAAGCCCAAGTACTGCATCCCCAAGGGCACATACTCTAGTTTTAAAGCAGCCTGAATAAGCATGAGGAATTCAGATCACTTTGAAGGTCCCTTCTCTCAGCATCAAGGAGACTAATTCCTACTCCTGACCAAAACACTGCATAGTGAGCATAAAAACAAGTACCATTTCTGTCTCAGAAATCTTAAATCTGTACAAGAAACATAGTATAACATCATAGAGGAGAACTGTTGCCAGCTGAGAAAAAACAAACAAACAAACAACAACAACGGCAATCACCTGCTTGTCATCTTATCTTCTAGAACCATGTATTCTGCTTCTCCTGCTGCTGTCCTTGATCCTGAAAACTAGCAAGGCAGACCTTCTACACTCCTGCTGTCCCTACTCTACCATACCTCATTTGGCTGTCAGCTTTGGCCCAGTAAGTCTTTTAAAGACTCTGTGGCAGAAACCAAAGGACTGCACAGGCTTATCAGAAGAATTACTTGGCCAAATTTATTTTAGAGATCTTAAGACTTCCAGTTACACAAAATTATGGCAAGTCCCAAGACATTCATTCCCTTACACTGAGCTGATTCCTTCTTCAAAGCATCCACAGCTTGGCAGAACAATTCTTTGCCTTCACCCAGAAATCATTCCAGTGGAATCCATCACTCACAATACCGAGCAACTGAGGGGTAAAACAGCAAATGAAATTCACATTGGTAAATGCAGGGAGCAAGCCCTGTCCCCTCACTAGCTTTGCTCAGTGGTGGGCTCCTGCATCTTAGAGAGATAGGAAAGCTATAATAAAAACATTTATGCACATCAATTCTATCCAGATGGTGATTTAGTATTCTTGACTTCTAACAAACTGTCAACATTAGAGGCTAAAATCTCAGCCACAAAACAATTAGTGCATGGGAAAGAGAAAGCA
>JAOXNG010000001.1:82864416-82882339 GCA_028566535.1 Scolopax minor | reverse complement strand
CTTGTGTAGTAGACAGTACAATGTCCTTTTCTTTAGGCACACTGTAAAGCAACAGTTTGACTAAGACTGCCTGACTCCCCGTTGACATTTCAGAGCAGCCCAGAGATGATGGTCTTTCACATTCAGCTGGATGTGCCGGGTTTTGCCCCTTGCTCAGCTCAAAACTGTAAATTACATTATGCTTGTGACCAACCCTCCTCCTTTCTCTAGCTCTGGATGCAGCTGAAGGGAGATGACCTTCCCTTGCAGGCTGGTTGAGAAAACAGCTATTACATCAACTTATCATCACCTACGGTGTTAGAGTGGCAGGAAGGGAACAGAGAAGATGTAAGGATTTGGCCTGCTATTTATAAAATTAACAAGTTTGCTTGCTTGTGTTGCAGAAGCCACATGGGAGTCACTAAAACAGGAAGAGTTTCAGAAATCTAATTTGCTTTTCATTGTGTATGCTGTTTGATTACCTTGTACATTTCTTTCTGTTTGCAATAAAAATAGTTACTTCCCAGTCATTTTCATTTTAAGTCTCTCTCTAGCACTCACACACCAATATAACATTTGAATTGCAAATACTGTAAGAAATTTTTATTAAAGATAGTGACTTCCACTGGAATAGCATGTATATATGCATCTATATCTTCCTAATGTTTTCCGTTACTGTGAGGATTTATTCTGTCTTCTAGCAAGTGGTTTTTAACTAGTTCCATGTCTCTAAGTGAGGAAGAAAGGAGAAGCAGTGCATTTAATGTACCTTCTCAGAAAAATGCTCAGCCACAGCTTTTGAAAGAAACATCTGAGCATTGTGCAAGAACTTCAATGCACAGAGAAAACTCTCCTTGACTAGACACTCAGTACCACCTTGTCTAACTCCCATGCAATTTAACTGATTAAAGTGAATTCAAGAGGAAGACCCTATGATTAAATTGCATCTTCTATTTTTACAGCTGCTTCCCCTCTCCCACATTACCTAACACAAAATGAGTAGCTTGATTGCTGTGGCCTATTATACTCCAAAAGGAACAAAAAAGGACTTCTGAAAGAAAAATATATAACATGTCAACACATGTCTACAAACACCACGATTGTGCCATCCAAATCCCTGAGCCTCAAAATGCAATATATTTTCTCCAGTATGCTAGCTCCTCATGGAAACAGTATAAGAGGAATTAAAAAACCCACCTCCCTAACATTCAGCTGAAGAAACTCACACAGGCCACTGATGAAGGCAAAATAGGTAAGTCCCCCATGGAACAAGCACTTCTCCTATGCAGAACGTGAAGCATTTTCCCATTAGTGGGGACACCATTAACCTCTTCTGAGAAGGATCAAAGGCCACATTGGATTTTCACTCCCTTGAGCTGAAGTTGCAGAAGTCTGTGTGGCTGTGCCTGTGCAAAAAAACCCTGCAGGGCCCCCTGATCATACTGAAACACCATGTTACAGAAATAAGACCTAACAGAAGATAAATGCTGGTCCTATGATATCAGGTCACCAATGCTTTGCTGGGGTCAAAGGCAGTGATAGAAAGAGGCTTTCCACCTGTTCACAGCTATCCCATGCTGGCTACAGAGAGGATGAGCACCAGGCTGATGTTCTACAGCAACACGCACGTTGCTGTTAGCTCATGTGTACGGGCTTCCAAAAAGCACAACGTTTTGCCCTGCATGATAGGCAGTGCACCTATTAAATAGCATCGGACCACAGTGTAAAACAGCAAAAAAATAAACAGTAAGTTATGTTACATGCTCTTTGAAATTGCTTACAGTGATGCACAAAATAAGAACTAGGGATTCAAGTGAACAGAATACGCTACTGTCAACAAAGTCAACGTGTGCAGCACATACTGCATTGATAATTAACTCTGGCCACATTTAGGGAATATGGCATGACAATTCATGAAGCCAAACACAATTCCAAATGTCTTCAATTTCCAAACAAGTGTTGTTTTAGCAGTAGGATGCCCCGATGCCCTACTGTCTTACTGCATTCATAAACTGAAATCAATATTTTCAGTGTTATTTGCAGTCTAAATGATGATAGATGCTTTAATTTTGAGGTTGCTCTATTATATTGTGTCATTAATGGGATTTTTCCCCTCTCTGTCTTCCCTAAATGATGTCCCTGTTTTTCCTTCAAGATAAGTCTCCTGGCTACATTTTCAACAATACCAGACAGAAGGAAGTTTCTATCATTATTAAGAAATGTGTTTTTAAGGTTAATTTCTTTCACTTTTTATAATAGATAGATATATACATCTGTTTCAGAGCAGCATCAATTGAAATACTATTTAGGTTTGGAAAGATACAATTACTAATGTAGAAACAGCAGGGAGATCTACAGGCTACACAAAATCATTATTTTTAATAAGTCATACTCATAGTTTAGTGAGCCTAGTGGTTTATCTCTAGGATGAACTTACACCATGTACTTCATCTACAGGCAAATCTAGTTGCTGATCTCATTTGCTTTGCTCCTGTGGTAACTTAAATTGGCATCACAATGAAAGCTGCGATGAGAATTAAAAAACAGCCATGACCGGAGTTGGGCCTTTCCTCCAGTAAAGAATAGACACATTCTTCATAATAAATTCAAGTTTGTAGTCACCTTGTCTATCTATGATAAAAAGCTGCTAAGGTGTCCAACTCCTTCCTTCATTAGAAAGAGAATTGCTTTTCCAAAATGTCAGCTTACTACAATCTGGAAGAACAAATGATCTGTTCATTGACAGGCAAACATAAATCTAAGTGGCAGACAATGAAAAAAGAAGGGAGAGATGTGTTTTTAGTTGAGATCACAAAGTGAGCCTGTGGTATGTAAAACAACTTTCCATTTTCATTGTTCCATGTAAGAATGTTTAGAGAGATGAAAGAAATTGTTAGAGTAAGTTGGTGATGCTTCATTCTGGATGAATTGAACTGACACCAAACAATATGATGGACCTCATTCACTTTCATTTATGTAAGATGTGTGTGCACAGTAGCACAGGGTCTGTCAGAAACTGGATGACTTATACTGAGAGAATATCTTCCGTGTATCATTGTCAGAGCACAGAGGAAGACACTACCTTAAGACATAGTCGATGAAGCCCTTGAGCTTGCCCAGAAAATAAGACACCAAAAAGATGTATAGGCAGAGTCATCTCTCTGGCTGTGCTGTCTTCTCCTACATAACTTTTCTGTAATTTCTGCTGACTGGCATTCAGTAATGCCTTCTGCCCTTGCAATCAATAAGAGCCCATTAAAATGTATGGGGGTATGTCTGGCAATAGAAGGAGCTTGTTACTTGGTCAAAGCCAATCGAGCCTCCCAATTCTGACTGAATGGCAGTACTGCTTGATACACTCAGGCATTGTCAAAGAATTAGTGATACTAATATTACTAAGTAATACAGGAATACGAAAATAAACTGCAATATGGTATTACCACGTTGTCCTTTATAAGGAACCTGACACCATATTAAATGAGAATCAAATACTAAAAAAACCCCATTGAACTGTAATCATGGACAATAACACACCTTCTAAGACATTTTGAGACACTGTTGTTTATTTGAGAAAGTTGACTCTGTTCTTGACATTTGCTCTTATATTCATGGTAATAAAGCTCTGGAAATCTGCAGGAGCAGTTTCTTAATAGTTTGGCTTCTAAAAAATCCAAGAACATACAGCCAGCTAGATAGTCCAACCAACAACATATGCCAACTTCACTGCTAGTTGCCTGTTTTAAGCCAGACCAGCTGAGTGTCTGCTGCCTTACATTTTTACTGGGCTAAACTCAACATTTTAACACAGATTGTAAAAGACATAATTCCAAATTACCAAATATTCTGGCTGACCAGAACAGAAGTGTTATCTGTCATTCTTTAACCCTTTTTTTAAATTAAATGTTGGAAACTTTAAAATAATTTTGAAGGCAAAACCTGAAAAATCCTGTTTGAAAACAATTAAAAAAATTGCAGCATATTTATATTTCTAATATTTTTTTCCATTTTTAAACTATCAATCAAATCAGTGAAGAATTGTGACTGTTGAAGAAATACATTTTTGGTAAATAAATAATTAGTAAAATTTATGAGTCTGAGTCACTCCACTCTAGATACTGTATGTCATAATTTTGGTTAGAAATATGTGTCACTTGCAACTATTTGTAAAATACTGAGTATGTATTTAGCCTTGAATTATGGAACTGATTGCCGAATAATCACTAGCGTTTCCGTAACTTCTACTGCAGTACAGCTTAACATCCCCACTGATACTGGACTGCCACTGAATTAGACTCTGGGCAAACAAAGCTACTCTGTCCGTTCAGAATCACTCACGATACAAGTGCTTAGAAAAGATCAGAGTAGAAGAAGAAAAAGCCCAAATCTGCTTTCTAAAAGTTTAGTGCTGACACAAAGGCAGAGGGAACGATTTCTCTGAAGTTGCGAAAGAGACCTGTAGAGCAGATCAGAAACTGAACCAACACCTCCCAAGGCCCTCTGTGGTGCCTTGCTGCAAAACAATCCTTCTTGGAAAGAGAAGACAAGCCACATTTATTAGTTCATCATTTGCCAAGCTCCCAGAGCAATGAGGCTGCTAGGCCAGGGGTCCCTTCTGTCTCCGTGAGCATGGTGCTAACTGCTCGGATGCTGGGGCAGGATAGGGTGAGAGTTTTCAGTCTCAAGAGAACTGAGCAGTTTTCTCATTGTCATTTGCTATGTGTATGGGTAGATTGTCTTTTGAGTCTGAGCAACAGGTTCAGATCAGGCTGTGGTAGGTACTGTACAATCACAGACCAAATAGCACTTTTCTCAAAAATACCATTCATAGTTTAAGCGCTACCGGTACCTCCAGTACCTGATGTGCTTCTGATTGCAAATGAAATCAGAGTGTATAGCCATGACATAGGTAAGGCTCCATTATTTTTATAAATAACAACAAGCTCAGAGACATATGAGGATCTGAGTTTTAATATGCTGTTCTGTGTTTATATTCCCATAAAAAGAAATCTCTTTGGAAGACATTTACCATAACAAGTTCTTTTTTCCTATTCAGAATGTTATGTTCTTTGGGAGATTTCAGGTACTGATTTGCAATAAAATTTCTGGGAAGAAAGACACAAAGGGAGAAAAAATATTTTTAAAAGAAGAAATTACAGGGAAATATGAGAGGAAGGAAAGCTATTTTTCTTCTAACTGCCATGGAAATGAAATGGATATAGTTGTCTTTTAAAATATCTTTTTTTTTTTTTCTAAAAATAATCCAGAGAGATCCTTATGAGAAAAGGAAAAATCAGAGAAGATTATGAGGAAAAAATGAAGGAAAGGAGAATTAGCTAAATTTTTACCTTTCATTTTAATTAACAAAAAAATCAGCTAGTAAAATAATGGTCCTTGAATTCTGAATCCGAGGACTCTCCCTTTCCCCCTACACCCTGGCAAAAAAAAAAAAAATTATCTTAAATTGCTTTCGGCACAGATGTACAAATAAATTTAAATTAGAACATGTGTCATTCTTTCTTAAACAAACCAACGTCTATTCTCTTTGTTTATTATAATTAGTTAATTATAATGATCTGACCCATATCACATACAGAGTCATACAGAGAGAGTGTGTTGAAAAGCTCTGTCAAGAAAGCAAATACTGTTTTGTTCAGCAGCATCTCACTCTTTATGCAACAACTTACTTATGCAACAACTGTACCTCACTAGCAAAACAAGACCTACAGCAAGAGACACATTTCAGTATAGCAAGAGCCTTTTTCCAGGAAGAAGCGGAAGACTGGTCCATTTAATTAATATTTAAGACCACAGATCAACTTTGTTTCCAATTTTTTTTTTTTTTTAATGCTTTGGGGAAATTTTTTTACTTATTGAGGATTAAAAGGTTGATAACATCTTAGGCAAATGGACAGGAAAAACCCTTCGCTTTCCATTACTCTAGCAAAGACTGGTTGCTTTCCCATGAGAAGTTTCTCTGCGTGATTGCAACAGAGCACTTAGGTTTCTAAATAAGAGAAGAAAGTGGCTGAGATAGGAGCTTCAGAATAGCCAGGCTCTGAAAGAGTTTTCAGCATCCTGTTCAGCTTCCAATAAACCCCCTGATTTTGATCACTCTAAAACATAGAAGTTTAACAATAAAATTGCCATTTTCATCTCACTGACCTGATTGCACGTTTTTCTGCTGTTATAGAAAATGCGTTTTAAGGAAAATGCTTAAAAAGCCAGCAGCTCACTGGTGCTCGATTCACCATCCTGCAATAATCACCAAATCTGTATTTGCAATGGTAAGAGATTTCAAAGAAACTTTCCAGAATGTAGAAAGGAAGGCTGTATGCTTGAAAACATCACTGGAAATGTTTCACAACAGGTTGCACCACCATTTGTTTTGGATGAAGTAGATACAATTGACTCTTTCTTGGGCAAAGTGCTAAACTAAATGACATCCTGAGGTCTTTTGCAGCTTTATTTTTGTGCTTTACGATTAGTCTTTGCTGGTGAGTCTTCCTTCTGGGAGCTGTACAAGAACATGTGTTCCCCTTGGTGTTCACACACAATTCCAAGACATGCTAAGAGGAGCTGGCATTACTCCAGGGCCATGGCTGAGCTGCCGTCAGGCCTTCCAACGAAAACTGGGTAAAGCCGAGTCGACGCTGGAACAGAAAGCTTTTGAACAACTTGCTGGGAAACAGTGGAAAAGCTGGAAAATGACACAACTGCCTTCAGTATGAGACAAAACACCATGGTTCCAGCCACTTCCGATTATTGTTCAGGATATCATCATCATCCTGGCCATTCTCAGAGTTGGCCAAACATCTCTTGCTCCCTAAACTCCCTTTGTGATTTAATCCATAAAGAGACTGTTCACTCTTTCTGCCCCAGCTCTGTGCCCTGTATGTGACTGAGAACTGACTGCTGGGAAGGAAGTCCACAAACAGTTCTGGGGCAATCAGAACTGCTCCTGTTATTTATGGCTCTCTAGAAGAGGATTTTTCTGTTGACAGGTTTGGGCTGTAACTCACAACATCCTGTAGACATGCCTCAGCTGTCTCCAAATGAACTGATAAAGCACCCAAGTGAAGCATCAGACTAAGAAAACTACACAGCTTGTAGCACAGAGACTTGTTTCTAGTCATGCAATAACAGTTCAGGTTGAGATCTATTGATCTTATCTTGGGGTCCACGGTTAAACTGAATCTGTGCACCATTTCATTACAGGTTACTTCTGGGATGAAAAGTCACTACTACACATCAAAAAAAATTATTTTGGAGGAACTGGAGTTGACCCTAATATGGTCTTCCCAAATAATCGTTATAGTGTGACCGGTAGTATTTATATAAAGACCTGTGCCAGTTGGTGTTTTGTGTCGATCTCAAGAAAAACGGCCAATATCACTGAAGAAACAGAGATGAGTCTCAGTTTATAAATCTGAGGATACTTGAACAGGATTTTTCTCATCTCCAAAATGAGAATACTTGGAACATTCCAGGCAAAAGAATCATAAAAGCAATCCTAAGAAAAAATCCTTTTGGTTAAACCACCCATGGAAACACTGCACAAAGTATATAAGAATCATCCCTTCATGACATGAAAACAGAATTGGTAAAATCTTGAGAAACAGCATCTAACTCTCATACTCTTTGCGTGGATATTGCTGAAGCTGAGAACTCAAAACCAGTCTTGCTCATCTAATGAAATTCTTTGGAAGAAAAGTAAAATTTGTAATAATGGTTTTTAGAGTTCTGCTGTTTGTGGTAGAAGCATGTACTAAGTTCTTACGTGCTTCCAAAAGAAAAGCTACAGTAACTCTATTGTTACTCAGTGTGTGCTACAACTAAGAAACGCTAAGTGCTCATTTTTAAGAATCACATTCCATTAGATTGTTAACAGGAAACCTCATTTATGCATCTGCTTTTTCTTTCCTAGGAAAATGCAAAATTAAGTTATCATGACAACACTTTATTGTGTACAAAATTAGCTCTGTTACTAAATCAGAAAAGAATTCCAATAGGAACAACTTTAACAATAGTATGGCAAATAAAATCCTTATGGGTCCTTTTTCTTGTACATAGAAAATATAAAAATCACATATAGCAGGACCTGAGTTGTTGGCTATATGCTACAAAAATCTTGATTTTACATGGTGTTATGTATGCTCTATTCCACCTATTAAACTTGTTCTGTTTTATCCTGATAGTGTTCTATGTATATGAAGACTATCTGAAAATATATGACCCCAAGCATCTGTCTTATATTTTTGTTTATTTTAGATTTTGATTTTATTTTCATAACATGACAGCTGTGACATGGTTTCTTCAGATTAGAAGTTTGAAAGGACTGATGAATTTTCACAATACATACACGTAATAAACCTCTTAAAGGATATAAAGTACAAGGATGTAAGTTCTGTTCCTACCTACCTTGAGGCCTTGAAAAGTTAGACACTTAGCTGATGTGCTTAAATTAGAAACAAGGTCATGTTAGGCTTCCTGCATAGTTAATTCATGCTTCCTAAGGGAGATGCAGCCCACCCATGATATGAATCACCCACTGGAGTTGCCTAGCATTCTTCATTGACTGCAAAAGGACCCTACAGTGACCTTGATCCAAACACAGATTCATTAGCTAGGTACTTGAAGTTAGTTTAAAGGAATCCAGACTCTCTAGATAGTCAGGTAATTTCAGATTAGAAAGGGAAAAAAGGTGAGGTGAAATAGGAAAACATGCTGTGTTTAAAGAACCCCAGCACATTTGGTATTTGAAGGTTTGATAAAAAAACCCCAAACACTACAAAACCTTACAGAAGAACTTCTATCCCTTATCCTTTACATCCTATTTTGGCCTCTGACCTTCCGTCCCAGAAAAGAGATCAGCCAAAAATAAACACCCCACCTTCCCACTCTGGTTAAGATGGTTACTTGCTCAGAAACACAAGACAGCCTCTCCCTGTCCTGGGCCAGATCAAAGGACCATCTCTGCCAGAACCCACTCTCCAACAACAGCCAGAAATACCTGTCTATAGGGGAGCACAAGTATTGGAGGAAAAATGGTGTGACATGTTCATGCAATATTCTTCCAATTTCTAATATTCTGTGGCTCAGGGGCACCCTTTGTAGTTAACAACCTTCAATTGTATTCCTCCTATATTAACCTGTCAAATGCCCTCTTTAAGCTGTGTAAACTGTCATCACCCACAATTTCCTGGGGCGAGGAACTGCACCTTCTTTTAAGACTTCCCTTCGTTTCTTCTGGTTTTGTGGTGTTTTCTGTACCGTATCCTTTTGCACTAAGCCCCAGGAAGCCTTGATGGTCTTTCCCTCCTTTGAAGCCTCTGACAGGTGAGTAGGGAACTATCTGCTGCAAGCTCACAAGTGACTGAAAGACTTGGGGAACAGGGCCTCCTCTTTCTCTGTTTCCAGGCCCAGCAGGACAACACTCCCCAGCTAGAAGAAGCAACTGGAACACAAAAGTTCTTGTAAACACCAATGCTATGGAAGAATGACATGAAAGGGAGAATACTGACGATGGACCAAGTAGAAGAGTTTTGTAACTAGCTGAAGAGAAACATTCAGAGGTATGTTAAATATGACATATGGGAAAACTTCACAAGAGAATACAGAGAAGAAGAGTCTCTGAAACTATGCAAACTATGCCCCCCTTCCTCCCCCAAGAAGTTTCTACCATGTTTGATAAAAATAATTTTGATAAGTTACTGTCTTAGGAACTGATTGGAACATTTTTCAAATTCCCCTTAAAAAAATAATAATGCAGTTAGCCTGTGATAAAAAAAGAAACTATGTTAGGGAACATATTATATTAAGACAGTATTAAGACAATTATTTTTAAAGATGTAGGCAAGATGCAAGCAAGAAGAGACTTCAGACTTTGCAAGGAAATATGCTAAGCAAGGGAAACCATGTTTCCCCATGAACTTTTCAGCTGATCTTTAATTAAACGTTGGTTACAAAGTGCATCTCTTGCAGAAACCAGAAAAAGTTTCAATATTTCTATTAATGGGGTTCTTTTTTGTTTTGTTTTACACACTTCTAGTTATTACAGTTGTCTACCCTATTTGTACATTAGAACTTAACCAGTGGCTGTGACTTACACATCTAGTAACCTTTTCTGATGCTTTATTATCTCCTGGAGTAGATAACAAGTTCACTACATGGTTGGATGTGAAATGGTCCAGGAAGAGAGTAAAAGGAGTATTGAATTCTTAGGAGAATGAAATATTGGCACGAAGAATGCTTTTAAATTATGTTATCGGTTACATGAGGTGTCTTTGGTTCCTCTAGCTGTAGCAGGGAGTTAATGACATGTTGGCAGGCACACCTAACTGGACAGATCAATACAGGTAATTTGTTTGCAGATAGTACAATGTTATCTCAGCACTGAAGTACACCAAAGACATGGTTTCCCTGCAGGAGAGCACTAACTTTGTTTTTGAAAAGGAGTGCCTGCAGAAACCCCCTCTGTGCCATTCTGTCTGGTTTCTCGGAGCCCACAGAGTCTTGCAACTTCCACGTGTTGGAAGCACAGAAAAAAAGCTGCTTTTGCACGATGGCACCATGTGATGTGCCATCACATCACATCATCCATTGCTGAAGGATGCACTGAGGGGATGGGCAGGGCTGAAAGCAAATAAAGGTAACACAGATAGCTAAGCTATGGAGTGATTTCTATTCATCTAGAGCTTTTCTCTCTCTTTCTTTCATTACCTTTCATTTTTCCCCCCCTACCAGTCCCCTCTTCCACACGCCCAGTCCCTGCTCCCATTTTCCTACCCCCTCTCACCCAGAATCTGAGATTCCTTGTCCCTGTTTTCTAGTCAGAGCTTCTTAAGTATAACAATGTGGCACATGAAATGTGCTACCGGGAGCCTTAACACAAAAGTTAGTGATTTATTGCAATAGGCTTATTTTTCTTCAGCCATTTCTATCTGCCTTTGATATGGGAAAAGGAAATAATCTTTGTGTGTAAAGTCTCATTGTAATGAGATAATGCTCCCACAGTATCAAATAGTTAACTCAAGCCCAAGTCTCAGGTACTCATACAAGTACTTACGTGATGTGTTTGGCACATGTCCTATCCCTTCCTCCATCTTGAATACACTTTAATTTTGCTTGTTTGAGGTGCTAAATGCTGCTTTTTCATTGCAATGTGATATTTAGGAGATGAATAAAGAGGTATTACCAAATGTCAAGAACCAGCAAGGTCAGGCTGCAGAGAGCTGAGGACAAGATGAGCTGGGGCAGTGTCCTCACCAACAAGAGCTCAAAAGCATGGTATTAGTGCAAGGGAAGCTGAGGGGGTCTGCTAATGTTAACGAGGCTCAAACATGAGCCCCATGATTTCCAGATGCATCCATAAGGATGGGGCAGCCACGTGGCATCAAGTCAGGAACTCAAATGATCCAGACAGTCAATACACCATTCCTGCAGTATAGGTAAAACAAGGACCAAGGCTGAGGCTTAAGATAAATTTGGCTCGCAAGCTAGAGGAGGAAACCCCCAGAAAAGCTTCTCACAGCTTTCTCCATTGAAAAAGTCAGCTGCTTTCTGCTTTTTCAACAGCCTGCCCCAGTGTCACCTGCCTGTGTCATATCAGCCATAACCCCGGGGGTGGGAGAAGAGGTTGCAGAGCTTGGTGGTGCCCTCAGGGCCCTGATATCAAGGTGAGAATGGGTGTAATGGATCATTGCTGATCTATACATATATTATGTAAAAGCCTTTCAAGCCCTCTTTGTTTTCCTTTGTAATTTTTTAAATATATTTTGTATATTTTGGTTTACAACATATTATTCCGTTACTTTATGTTTCAAAAAATGCAGTGAAAAGGTGCCAGAAGGGACAAACTTAGCAGCAGCATTTTATTATTCTTTCAAATCAATTAAGACTTTTAAAAATACCCTGCCTTCACAAGAAAAGCTTATGTTTAGGCAGTGGAAAAATGGCAGAAAGAAGTATTCCTTACCGTGAAATTGCATTTGAAGCTACATAACTAATTGCAACTCTGAAAGTGACAAATCCAGTTCAGAGTTCTACTCAAAAATATTAATCTTTTTTTTTTTCATAATCTTAGCTCCTTGCTCTTCACAACTGCTCCCTAAAACATAAATATTTACCATTCATTTCTTTTTTGTTTTTAAACAAAGATTCACATTCCTTTGCACTCTTTCATAACAATTGCTAGGCTTTTGGACCCAAAACCATAACTCTATTACTATAGCTAGCTGCATGAAGCAAAGTTAAAGACTTTAGTCATGAGTGAACTTCTCAAGAAGTCCAGTTTCCAGTGGATTTGAGAAGTTTGTGTGGGTGAAAAAAATGGAAAAGGACAAAAAGAAATGATGTGTTCTTCCTATTTTGATTTGCAGACACAGTTATTAGCCACTATTGAGTTTGGATGTCAATTTGGCTGCAAAGTATCCTCAAGTGCTAAGGTACTAATGGAGCTCAGTGAGCTCACTCCTGTACGGACACAGCTCTGTCTGAAGTGATGCTCTCTGGCAAACCACAGCTACTAGTGAGGTTGCTGGAACTTCTGACATGATCACAACTGCTAGTCAAGACACTCCATCTTCCAGGAGTCTGACTAAGTGCCCTTTCCACTATGTGTTTACTTGCAGTGCTTGAAAAAATCATTACGGACTGGCTGGAATAAGAGCAGAAATAATATCAGCTATTTGAGATGAACATCCATAGGACTCTAATAGAGGTTTTCATGATATGTTTCTGATATTATGGCTGACACTACCTTTTTGATTGTGCTGAGACAGTAGTCATTTGGGAAAACAACTGCTAAACTTCAGGCCTTGGCATTCCCCCTTACGGACTCTCTGAAACTGCTGCAAAGGCACAGAGCAATCATGTAGTTTCACGATTCTTTGTGGAGATGAAGCATGTTTCTTCTAGAAGCATATCCACAAGTGAGAACACCTAACTAAGCAAGCCAAACCTATAAGCAGTGAGGTCCATTCCCGAAACAATTTTTTTGCTGTTGCACAGTAGTAAAAGCAAAGCCAAACCCAACCCACTCAGACATGGAAAAAAAAAAATACAAAGGATGTTTTCTAAATAAAGCCTTGTGAAATCGTTTGACCCTGACCTCTTAACTAAACCCATTTGTTAGGAAAGACCTAGTAGCACTACAACAGAATACATTCTGTTAAAACTTAGTTTTTTCATTTTATAATATGCACTGTAACATTTATTTGTGACATGAAGGATTATAAGAACATAAAAAACCCTGTTAAATAAACACCGAGCCATGCCTTCTCTAGTGTTACCTCTGCTTTTGTTAGCTGGCTTTGAAACTTAATAGATTCATGCGTCCCCATCACAGAGCCTTTCAGCAGCCTACAGGAGACCCAGAAGAGTAAGAAACTACAGATTGTCCTGGACTGCTGCCAACAGCCACCAAAATACACGGTCAATATTTTTCACTTAAATGTTCACTGCTACTGTGATACAATAATAACAGTAACTGTAAAACAATAACTTCGTTCTTAGGGAAATGCTAAAGGTTTTATTTATTATCCTCTTTCCCCAGGAACCAAATACTTATGGGATGCAAGTGCTACTGTCATTAAAGAGTAGGTTCAGGAAATACTATCCATAAATAAAATCTTGGTTCCATTTGAATTTCTTTGATTCGGAGTTATCACCAGGAAAAGTATAGGATAAATGATAAGGTAAAATTATAGTAATAAGAGGTTTGAAAAGCTAGAGAATCTGCTGCAACTCTGGAAAGCTATTATTTTCTCTCAATGGTAGTAATCTTCTTTTCTTCTATTCAAGTACTTCTTAAGGTATACAGTCTAAAGGACAGAATATTTGTAAATATAATTCATATTTATAAAATCATTTTCTGTAAGGTTGTTTTATGAATTTATATGGTCCTGTTTTGTCCATAGACAATATCTATAGTGTTTGCCTGAAACCTATGGAGACTCTCTGGAGATGCTCAAAAAATGCATTTTTAGTCTCTTGAGAAATTAAAATAACAAGTTACATGATAACCATATGCCCCCTAATTGGAAAGAATGGCTTCATTTTCAAAAGGTGACTCATGTGAAGAGATACTGCTCTGAACACAAAATCACTTGATGGCATGCAATAATATTTAAAAAAAAGGTAAAACACAACCAACTTTTACACTTGTCAACATTTTCCTGAGTAAGTCACAATTCCAAGGGCTTTTCATAACAGCTCTGCCTGTTGTCACATTGCAAGCCCTCTGAACCTTCAGGAAGATGGTTCATAGCACCAACCACACTACAGCTTTCACGTAAGCATGATCTCCTCTGGTCCTAAGAAACAAAGCTCAAAACTGCAACTGACTGGGCTCAGAAAGGGTCTCTGATGAAAAACATAGTTAATACAAAGCCAAAATATTTTACTGATTATTTTTTCACTAGATTTTCTCAGTTTTCTATCATAAAATCTCAAATAAATATTTACAGTTGCCTAGTCTGACCCGATTCTAACGATTCTGGTTTGCAGAAATGACCCGAAATATTAATTTTCAAATGTATTTCCTATTGGGTTATCTTGCCTCCTGGGGACAGTGGGTCCGTGGCCTTTGCAGATCCCTCTCTGTCCTCTAAGCAGGACTCTTGCATGTTTCAGTTGAATCAGGTCAATAAATTAAATCAGGAAACATTTTCATTTAAAAAAGTCTTAGTCTTACTTAGAAACAAAACAGCAAAACAAGATGTTCCACTGCTTTAAAATAATTTTTGAATCATTTAATTCCATGAACACTTTTCAGATGTTAATTTTTATCCTTATTTGGAACTGAAACAAATATTAAGCACTTTCTACAGGATCACGGATACTTACCAACAACATAAAGTTTTGTGCTGTCAGAAGAGGATAACATAAGACTGATCATAAAGCTATCCTTTCCAGGTTCTTGCTTTTCTTGGTAATAATCTGTTAAAATTACATTTTTCAATACTTGGGGTTTTATTGCCTTGTGGATCTACTACTATAAAATCATTAAGTTTGTTACTAACTTAGGGAGTTAAAAGCTTCACTCTGCTTTCACTAAACCTGTGTTTCAGTTATTCTAGATGTGAAAAATATTACACATAGGCATAATATATACACATATATATACTCAAACACAAAAAAATATAGTACTAATGCACTTCTACATGACAAAAAGAACAAAGATACATACAATACTTGAAAAGAACATCCTCTTCAATCATGATACACATATAAATATTACATAGAGATTATTATTGTACACAGTGCTAAAAGACCTTATACCTTACATTACTGTCATAATGTAAGTCTTAAATTTTTCTCAGTTGATTTCTTCTTCAAATTTCCAGCCACCTGGCCCTTCTATCATCCTGGACTATATTGTAGCCAAAGGGAAGAAACTGATAGAGGAAGCACTGCTCCTGTTCACACCTGCTTAGAGGGACAGTGGCTTTCAAATGCAGAAAGGATACAGAAAACTCACAGGATTTGTGAGAACAGATTAATCACCCCATAACTTTGGACTTCGCTAAATGAAACAGTAGCCACAAAGTAAGTCTTTTAATGTAAATCTGCCTATGAATACAACACTCATAATTGATTAAATTAAGATGAACTGAATCTTTATCACATTCTCATCTTTTTCAGATTTTAGAGAAAACCAACAATACAGAATGGGATTATACAGGCTTGAAATTCCATACATCTCAGTCAAGGTTTAATGCACATGTGTTTTAAATCATGCCCTATTTAACACTTATGATTACACAGTTGGTCAAATTCCCCCCCGAAAATGTTTCCACAACCTCTTCTAGTCACCTCACAGAAATACACAGCAACATTTTTCTTCTACAGAATAATTTACTCGGGTAGGGATCCTCACAGGCAGCTATAATTTCTGCCCCTGCAGCTAAAAAGCAACTCTCTACTTTAAACCAGAAGATTTGAAAGAATTGCCATTAACAAACACATGTACATACTGGAAATTGAAAAGGTTTCAGCTCGTTTACTATGAAAAGATAATAAACTGTGTCCTACCTATGGTGGTAATAACAGTGCCAGCAAAGAAGAAGGAACTTCCCAAGTCCCAGTGACTGATCTGAGTAGATGTGTTTCCTAAAGGTATGATTCCTGCATTTATTGCTGCCACTACTTGCTGCAAGTTTAAAAAGATTTGTGTCAATATTCATGAAACAAGAATATTAATATACATTACACAGTAAATTGATTAAATCACATATTTAATCCAAGCAATGAACCAGAAAAGGATCACCGTTGCTCTGCTCGAGTTTTATCACTCAGTCAGGCTACAATTTAATCTTCAGCAGACACCAAGCACTTCAGCAGGCAGCAGAGCTGTAAACTCTAGACCATTAAGGAGAACACAAAATCCACAATATCAGTAACAACATCACCTTACCTAGATGGAAACACAATTATTTTTACTCTTATAACTATTTGGTAATATGCATTAGAGGAAGATTTACAATGAGAATTTCCCAAAATATTCCTCTATTGAGTTAGGCAGGTAGATTTACTTCTTAAAACATAGCCATTTTAAAATTCCAAGAATAAAAAGGCCCATGCATTGTTTTGTATCAAAAGAATGACAATTAATTAAAACAGTTCTGAAGAACAGATAAATCAACAATTAAAGATTCATGATTACACTTACAGTTATAAAACTTCAACTATATTAATTAAAAATTCAGAGTCCAATATTAAACATATATCTCTACACCTACATACTTCATAAATGTAATTCTTGAAAAATTCAGTTCCAGCAGCTAAAATGAACAAGCTTGCCACTACTGACACGTTCATAGTCTCAAGAAATACAAAACATTTCTTATTTCAGCAGTGTCACCTTCTATAAATTCCTATCACAAACAGCATTCCTCTTTAGTTCTATCTCCATTGCAGATACATACCAGTATTTACATATCAAGAAAAAATATTTTTTAACTGACAATAAATATTTTTAAAGATTGTAAGATATCGTTTCATTCTGAAACTTTAAAACAGGTCTTCTTTCATAATCGTGATCCTTATAATAATAATAATAATTGGTGTTGGACTAAAGAACAACAGAGGAAGCAATACTGCAAAGCTAAAATTAACATTTTAACTAATAGCTTCTGTTTGGTGAGTTGACCAGGAATGATTATGCACAAAAAGCTATTCAGCAATAGGGCAGAGCAGAATGGTTTTCCGTGGGGGCAGTCTGTTGCAGAGGAACAGCGTTGTGCAGTAGCAATAATTTTTCCAAACCCCAAAATACATTGGTAATTTGCAAATGAAAAACATTTTTTATTTCTAAACAGTGCCCATGGAAGTTATTTGATCTGGACAGAGAAGACAGAATACCAACAGGCCAGCCCATTGATTTCGCATAACGGGATCTCAACTTAAATCCACCATTTCCCGTTTGCCATTTCCAAACCTCAGATGCACAAAGTAACCACTTCAAAGTCCACAGCTGCATCTCCACAGCCACAGGGGTCCTTCTGCCACACGTAAGACACGTGGGCCTTCGTTCAACACCTGGGATTGTCAACAGAAAGCCAGCGGCGGGGCATTGGGGGCTGTATCTCTACATAGATTTTTCACTCTTTTATCTTCTACACCCTCAATGTTTTCTTTTTATTTATTTTTTTTAAAAAACAAACACCAGTAAGGCACACATCAACAATGTGGAATTTTCAGTCCTACTGAAGAAGGAGAAAGGCTGGAGAAAGAGAAGGGGATGAGGGTTTTCCCTTTGAGTTGGAAGAGCAAAGCTTCTTCCACGTTTCTACATCACATACAATTTGCCACCAGTAAGTACAGCAGCACTGACACTGGCAAATGTTTACTGTAGGAGGGGACACATCAGACCAAGCAGCATGTGAAAACCATCCCTTGCTTGCATCAATTTTATAATTTACACAATACAGATAATTCCTTTGAC
>JAOXNG010000001.1:82735762-82752533 GCA_028566535.1 Scolopax minor | reverse complement strand
ATTTATTGTCCAGTTAAGTTCCCCCTTTGCTATAGGGCAAGGATGCCATGGAGCAGAGGCTGGCATAGGTACTTCCACCAGGAAGCAGGATGGAAGAGCTGGGTGCTGTAACACATGGGTACACTGAACCCCTTCAGTTCCCAGGGGATTCACTGAACTAGATAATTGGTCCAGGTATTGACTGAATTGGTGTGCCACCTGAATTCTTCAGACTTAGGTTTTCAGGGAACAGAAGGTGGGGTAATGCATATCAGTTGAAGGTAGATTTATACTTTGTCATCATTCTGAGACATTCAGAACCTAGGAGCCCCATTCAGGCTCCTGTCATTTTGAATTGGGTACTTTGAAGAAGCTCTTGGGTTAAGGAAAGTTTCAGAACAAGAATTACATATAAATTTTATGTGGTTCCTTTGAGCCTAGATTTTTGTGACACAGCAGGTACTGTTTCTTCCAGGGGATCTCCAAGACTCTGAGCACAGCATCTGGCTGGTGCTTACCAGGTAAGCAGCCATCCAGAATTTCCCCACTCTCCCTGCCCCGTACCAAATTAACAGGCCAGGATTTAGACAATTAAATGATTTCCTGATGAGCTCTTCCAAGGACTCAGATAATTTTTCTTCACAAAACCAGTGCAAAAGTAATTTTAACCATAGACTTCATATAGATAGCTAAGGAAAAGGTTAATTTAGAAGTTTAACCTGGGATAGACAGTACCTTCTCAGTACCAGCCACTTTGAAAAAAAAAAGAGCTTGCATGAGCTTATACAACAAGGAATCAAAGCCTTATCCTATTTGACTTCACATCCTGTCCATCCTATGCCTCTTTGCCTATAAACACACTTGCTCTTCTGCTCCTGATTTTTCTTGAAGCTTGTTTCTTTCTTACTTTTGATCTTCCATGCTTAATTGAGCAATGTCTTCCCCACTGCCCTTCTCAGACTGGTCTGGACTCGTTCCTACCAACATAGCAGTTCCTCACCACAGGATCCATATTCAGTGAATCCCAGCAGTCTGCTCCCTGGCTTTGATCTTGTGCCTGCCCCTGCCCACAGCCATCTCAGACCTTGCTGCCTCAAACCACAACTTCTGCCCCAGGTGCCAGCTGTGTCCCCTGGCATCCAGCTTATTGCTTTCTCCCCTGCACAGCCAAGGTTCAGGGCTGAAGAAAGTCACTCAGGTGCACTAACATGCCAGGTACTAGCCCAGATCCAAGTCTCACCTAGCCTTGCAACCTGTGCTGATTCCTAGAGTCAATACCATGAGAGTATGTTATATCATGAGGAGAAGTTTGTCCCCTTCTAATTAAAAGGTCTATCTAAAGGTAGTCTAGGCAACACATGCTCATTTTCGTATTAGCCACAAACATAGTTGCACTGACAGAGAGATTGAGAACTGACAACAGCTTCCAGGACACACATCTCTCTTTGTACCATACAAAGCCTCACAAACACTTACCAGCCACTTTATCAAACAACTACAGAAGGATTAAAACCACAAAGCACCTATAGGGCTTCACACTGCTAAGATGCAGCTCAAGCCACATTTGGGCTTACCTTTGCAGGCATCAGGACACTGAACTAGTGAGCTTCTCCCCAAAGGAAGGCAAGCCAGCAGCCAAGGGTAAGCCCACCACAGGCTGGACTCTCACTGATGGGCACAGTCCTACAGAAGCTGAAGACACCAGCCAGAGCTGGGTGCTGGTAACCAGGTCCACTGACAGCCCCAGGCACTGAAAAGGCAAGGGTGGACTGGGTCCAGGGAATCCAGCCAGGAACAAAGAAAATAGGTCCAGAAATAAGACTATAGACAAATCCACATGATGAGGTCTGCCCAGGAGACATACCACCCACAGCAAAAGCACAAAGTCTACCCAAAGCAGTACAGAAGACAATCACACCTACAACAAAGGTCAGGCTAGGGTCCAAGGCAGAGCTTAAATAGGGTTCTGGGTGGAGGGTGTGGGTGGAGGTCCCAGGTGAAGCTATTAAGGCCATTAAGACTTATTCAAGCCCATAGGGGGTCTTGAAAAACGTGCTGAAACGTTTTAGTTCTCCAGGTGAGAGTTTGGGGCAATTCTGCAGGCTTTCTCAGGTAGCACCTGTGGCATACAGGGTGGCCATCCACACTGTTTGTATGCCTCTGTTGCATTGGCTCCTGTGCTGGGTGGAGGATTTGTCCTGTTGCAGTGTTCCCTCCAAATTAGTTCCTGCTGCAGTACTCACCTTAACATACACAGATAAAATACTTGCACATAGTCAGGAGAAAATGGCTGCATGGGGCAAGATTTGGTAGCCATGTGAGGCAGTCAGGTCATGTTTTATACGTATTTTAAGAAGATGGGTAGCCATGGATCATGCACGTGCTGGGGAGATCACCAACAACAGTGGGACAGCTGGATGTAAGTAGTCCGTGGTTCAGGGGTCTTACCAAGCCTAGTTGAAGATCTGCTGTGGGGACCCCTGCACCCAAGACCCTTACTGCTGCCTGAACCTGTCATCCTGCTTGAGTATGAGCACTGCTCTACTCAAAAGATTACAGGTAGTTTGTTGGTTTGGATTTTTTTTTTTTTTAAGAAAAAAACCTAGCTCTTTGTCCATGAGTGTCAGTGCAACAGCTTTCTCACCTCTGTCAGCTGGACAATCAGGGACTACTTCCACTCAGTCTGCTGTCTGCTAACAGACAGATGAGGAGAAGTGCAGATGTTATCCATCATTACCTGGTACTTACAAACAATCAGTGCTTTCCCAAGCAATATTGCTCAGTAACCATAATGGTGCCATGACTGAAACAACAATTTCCTTGGAAAGAGATCAATAGTTTTGGCTGAAATGTTCTGGGTCCATATCTTTTCCTTCCCCTGCACATAAATTTAGTTGAGGCTGACTGTTTTGGCACAAAGAGTCAAAATGTTCCAAGCTTTTAAGCAGCTAGAAACAGTATGTTAATGGAAAGACTCACCTCAATATTAGAGTCCCAGTTTCAAAAACATTTTACCTGTGCTCTGATATCAAAATGAGCTCTCCCACACAATGGTTTATTCTGTTTCAGCCTCTTTTTATAAACTTACAAAATATGCACCTATCTATATTCTCCTTAAGCGCACCACAGAAATTAAATTTCAGAATTTAAAGAAGAGGAAAAGAGACTGAGCTACTACATTCTTTTCTTGTGAGTTCTCATTTTGTACCCTCCTGGTAACATGGACAGCTTTATTCTCACTGAAATTAGATGTGCACTGGGTTAATGAAAAGAGTACTCTCTGGTTCTGCTGCAACCAGTTTCATTCCCACACTCTGACATGGAAGAATGAAATAGTTGTGGACCTTTGTGGGTTTTTTTAATACCACTAATAAAGAGAGATACAATCGTTCTCTTCCCTAGAATCCCATAGTTTTGTGTATATAACCTGATTACTATCTATTGATCACAGTGTAATTGTCTCTCTTGACACTAACAGTACACTTATGACCACAATGTCTGAAAAACTTAAGCATTTTAAGTATAAGCACAAATGTTTATCTTACTTAATGTGTACCTTATGCTGGTGCATAAAGTCAGGAGTAGCTACTCGTTTCCTCATGTGTTGTCTCCTCCTGCATGAACAGATAAATTCTTCTTAATTTTTCTGGTATTTTTTTTTTCTCTTCATGTTCAGCTGCAAGGCTATTCTTTGTGGGGTCAACAATACCTGAAATTATTACTGTTACCTGGGACACACAGCAGCAGATAGATCTGCCCTCTGATTTAAAACAGGCTAAATCAAGGCATTCAGTCAAGAGCTAAAAAACCTGGCTTTGTTCTTGAACAGAGCAAAGAAAAGTATTGAAAGAAAAACCTATAGAGGATAGTGTTTCCATGCACCATGAAGCCTGAGATCTCGGGTTTTTTTAAAGGTGCCAGCACGAGAATTTGGAGGAGTCTTAATCCTTTATGTTTTCACAGAAGCTGACAACCTAAATGAAAGGAAACACTTCATTTCACAGCTCAACTCCAACAGGACACACACTGTGTCTACCATGGATTATTAATTGCCTGCTAATGAAGTATAAAACAGTATTTGTGTCACCACATTACTTAAGACATAACTGTGAGCGAAGCCTCTGCTTCAGATCGCTTCAATTATGACTTTTGTAATTTGGAAAGCAATTTAACCAAAATTAGTTTTTCAGCTGACCCAAATAATTTCCTAAGGATGTGCGATTGCCCTTATAAATAACATTAACATCATTAAAGAAATTAAGCTGGAAAGACAACATGTCTCCAGGACAGACCTACCTAGCTGATAGATTATAAATCACTAAGAAAAAGGTAAAGCAGATTAAACTGCCCTTGGCTTGCTTTTCTTGTAAATGTAATCAAAAATAATCAGGAAATTGATACTTCATGTCTGTCATTCTAATCATCACTTCCTTCCCTCAGTGATTGGTGCACAGTCATCTCTTGGAGTATGGCATTAATTTTTAACAGTGCAAAACGCAAACATATCAGGAAAGCTTCTGCCACAGATTAATGGTTTCATGGAAGTCTCTGATCTCTTGGCTCCTTTAATTTGTGGGAGAAACTTCTCCTGCGGGTGTTGGGAAATGTTGAAGACCTGACACCTGCTTTTCCTTCCATTCAGTCTGTTTTCATACCCTGTATGGGTCTTCAGAAAGACAGAAGAAATAGAAAAAAAGCAGCTACCCTATTTCCCCGACCCAGCCAGCAGCAGCACATCAGCTCCCACAAACTTTACAAAGGAAAGGAAGGTTAAAGCTCTGACAAATGCCCACATCATGGGTGCTCTGACGATGCCCTGCATCCCCGGGTGTAGGGCTGAGCCTTAGACCCTCTCACAGGGTGCCCAGGGTGTAGGGCTGAGCCTCAGGCCCACATCCCACTCACAGGGTGCCCATCACCTGCCTCCTGCAAACCCTCAGAAAACCTTTTGCAATAAATTGGGCACGGTGCTAAACCATCAACACCTCGGGGTACTCTGTCTGCATGGACACTGTGGCAGCATTGGACACTGTTGGCAGCTTCCTTCCCAGAGGCGGGGGGAAGATATTTTCAGAATGTGCGACAGTTTTATCATGCCCTTCTCTTAAATAATTTTGAAATACTTTTGTCATTTTTGTAAGTTATTCATGCCTTGGGAGCAAGATCCTGTTAAAAACAGAAGGGTGGCTTAGGCTTGTGGGCTGCTGATATTTTAAAAGGCGGCTGAAGAACTGAGATTTCTCAGGACATAAAAATGACAAACACAACTTCCTGAGCTACAGGACAGCTCTTATTTCCTAACATTCCCTGAAAAAAAAAATCATAATATAATAAAATATACAGCCATTTCTCCTTACAAGTCATATCTGGTACTATTCATTACCAGAACAGATTTTAGAGACACCTACCAAATATCCTAGAGTCCTGCGGAACCTGACTGACAGACACTTAAGAAAATCACCTAAACAAATTAAAACCACCCAAGTTTATTCTTCCCAGCAGGGTTAGGGGCGTGCATGGCAAATCCCAAACATGCAGTTGTGTACCTGCTCCTTATTCAGGCTCCTAAAGTTTATTGCACAACAAGTAATAAATAATGACCTGACTGTTTCTGGCCTCCATTGCCAATCTCTTTTTTTGGAAGATGTACTGAGCAAGGAGAGGCCGAATCTCTGTGGGTGAATTTCTTTGGTTTCTGTCTTCCAAATGCATATTAGCATTAAAAAAAGACTGATAGCCCCCCACCTCCCCAACTTAGAAAACAAAATAGAGCAGTTCTTTTTGAAAGGGAAAAATGCTTTTGCTTTTATTCAGGAGAGTCAGCAAATAGCCTGCAAGGTCTGAATTACACTTAATGACCCCTATGTTTCTCTAGCAGTAGGCTACAATCCAGTATTTATATTTTCACGAGCTTACAGAACTGATCTAGCTGGAACCAGAGTAGCTGGAAATGACCTGGAATATAAATAGCTGATGTTTTTGTGAAATTGCATCAACATTTGAAGCCATTTTTGGAGCAATACTAATTAAATTGCCATACCTCTTGCTGGGGAAAGGATATAATCTTCCTAGTTTTCTCCAAATGTACTTCCAAAGTTTATGCTGACCATTTTTCTCCTTTGTTAAGAAATCTCTTACCCCAAAATAAACACCTACAAATTGGTGGTTTGGCTGCTACTCATATTTAAGTGCATCCTGGATTTGTTACTGAGTTACATTGGACATTATAGAAGGAATTTTAATCAGTTATTCTTAGCAGATACGAAGAAAGACAAACCTGCTGAATTCCTTTTTTTGACTTTCCTCTTCTTCCTTATACCTCATCTAGTGAAGTGGAACTGGGTAGCAGTGGTAATACCTTGCTTTCATATACTACCTTTGTCCTTCAATGTCATACCAGTAAAATATAATTACATTTATAAAGCAAAATGAAACTATTTGACTAAAGTCACAGTACAGATCACTGGCAGGCTAAGGAAAAGGATTTCTGACTCCCAGAGCACCACGCATTTTGGAGCAGAGATGGAAATGATCAGTTCAAAAAGAAGTATCAATCGCTTAGTGCTGAATTAACTTAAAGGGGAACTCCCACCTCTTTCTCATGTAGTTCTGTTAAATCTCCTAGCTTTTACACCAACAGATATTTTCATTTACTTTCAACTTTGTCCATTCTATTAATATAGGTGTAGTCTCAAAGACAATAGTGATGGTGAAAAGTATATGCCTGGAAAGTTCATAAAAGGTCACCAAACCCCTCAGAGTCATAGGCATAAGCACAGCCCTAAAGTATTATTTTGCAAACAAAGCAACATATAGAATTCCTTTTAGATTTGGTTCCAGATGTTACCTGAATTAACACCTCAACCTCTTTGCCACCCTCTTGGTAAATTTTCTCACATAGTTCAGAATTATTTGAAAGCCTTTGTCTGGAACCATTTAGGGGTATAATCAAAGTAAACGAGTTTGCAAATCTGGTCAGGAATTTAAGACTGAAATGATGCTGTGGCTCTGTTACTTACTCCACTGGATTAATCACCTGATTTTTTTTTTTTTTCTGTCTCCCCCTCCACTTCTTTTTCTCTTTAGCTTGACTTTTATTTAGGGCAGAGAGAGTCTCTTTCATGTAGAGCACCTAATCCAACAGGACCTTGCACTACCCTTGTAATTTTAGGCTTCATGAAAGAAAATTTTGGGTTTAGTCACATGTTTTTTGACAGCATGGCCTTTTTTTGTCATGCAGATGCTCTTCCTGAACCCAGCTTTAAAAATGCATTAGGAAAAACTAGAAAAGTTAACCTTGTTTGTTCTGCCTCATGGTCATTAGCATTCAGCTTAGAGCTTTTAAGCAGGGTAGAGATACAGAAGAGGCAGAGGCTAGCTGTGCAGTTGGAAATTGTAACCACTGCCAATTCCCAACCAAAAGACTTACATGTTTCATTTTTTGCATTCATAGAAGTGGAATGATTTATTGTGCCAAAGTCCTGCAGTGGTACTCAGAACATCAATTCTGACGTGATTTCTTCTACAAAGGGCTGCTTTTTCTCAAGCTTGCTTATTCTTGCAAAATGTCACTGACGCCAATAAATGACAGGTTGCCCTAAGTAGATGCAACTGCTCTTGTGGAGGCCTCCTGCAAGTACACCAATGAATATTGAATTTCACACCTCTGACATGACTAATCCTTTAGTGCTTTAAAATGCCTGACACATATTTGGAGAAGAGGCACTTGTAGACAATTAACTTAAGCTGTGCAGTATTTGAAGATAACCCGACTGCTTTAAAAGGTTCCAGATTAAGGTTGAGTATTGAAAGCAGGGACAGGTGGTACTTGCAGTGGTTCATTCCAATTGATTTTTTTAGTAGCTTTGTACCTCAATGTCGGCATTCAAGGACGAACAAATATACCAAGGTAATACACTTAAAGACAAGATGACACTTGAATATGCGTGTGTACTTCATAGGCATATCTAACGTTGTAAAGCTTGATTTTTCTCAGGTCCTCTCTTGGCAGCAGTCTAAGCATCTGTTTTAGTGGAATACATCTTTTGCCTTTATTTTAGTGCTATGTTTCATACCAGATTCAGCTAATACTTTAGCAAAAAGAGGTCATATCATAGGAGAATTACCAGAGCTTATTCTCTTCTAGCATCAGTGCATACAGCAGCATACACCAGCAAAAACCTGTTCACGTCAGGAGACTTAATCCTTATATGCCCCTCTGCAAACAGAACAAACAGCAAGTTCCCTACGTAGGAGTAGGAAGCTAGAATTCCAGTCGCTTCCTAATGTGGGAGGCAGCTTAACCAGAGGGATAGTTTTTGCAGTGTGAAGTTCTTGGGCTGTGAGAAGAAACTCTGTAGATTGAGCAGCTAGGTCTGAGTTACCCTAAAATAATACTAATTTGCATTTAAAGCCAGCGCCACTGGGAATAAAAGAAGGGTGTTTAAACACTGCCTTTCCAGTCCTACTCTTAACATTCTTATTCATCCTTAAAAAATTACGATGGAGATGACGGAAAAAACGAGGTGCGCAAGAGGAGAAAAAATTAAAAATAAAGCAATAAATTAGTAAAAATAATAAGCTAAAAGCATACATTGAGAGCATAGTGTCGGTCTGAAGGGATAATAGGAATAAGAGATTCTCAGTAGCTGAGGACACAGGCATGAAGCAATAACAAAATACTTATTTTTAGTCACGTCTGCTAGTTGCTTATGTAAGTGATCTTGTGACAAACAAGAAAGGCACTTTGAAGTAGAATTCCACATAAAAGAGATTGTAAAGATTGGCAGAATAATGGCATACCTACTTATTGTTCCTCTTTTGTCTTTGCTAATTGGTGTACTGTACAGTGCTGAAGGTAATTTGGGTTACAGTAGTCCTAGCATTGGTCTAATAGCATTAGTTTTTTAAAGTTTTTATAACTTTGTGGGGGGAAATAAAAATTCTGCAAGATCGGTGTGTCTTGCTTTCTAATTTTGGAAAAGAGTGCAAAAAAAATAGTGAAACCAAGGGGCACCTGGGACCAAGATTCAAGACAGTCAGGATAATAGAGCATCCCAGAACTGGGGTTTTTGGGGCATTCCCTAAGAAAGCTGATAATGGTGTGTGATAGTTTTGAAATTAATTTATCCCTGATTTGTGACAATATAGTCAAGCTTTTTCTTCCACTATAAGACTGAAAATCTGCAGTCAAAACGTGAATGTCATGAAAATAGAGACCGTTTTCATTCTTGATTGGCGCTTATCCATGCTTTTTTCAGTTGTATTTGGGTAAAATAATCTCAGTTTTCTATGTTGATATTTAATCACTCGATAACTTCAATAGGTAACTGGAGATCTAAATGGGACACAAATGCCTGGACATTATTTTGGAGTTTTTCATGAGGAGACTGTCTACTTGTGAGTGTGTTGAACATTTTGCAATGGAGATATCATGGTATGAGAGTGTCCCATAAACACAGGTGTGTCATTGGGAAAATCACTAGGAGCAGCTGAGAGTATTAGATGTTGAAGAAGCCAGAAGAAAATTGTGACCTGGCAATCTAGAAAATTATCTTTAACATGTTACATGAGCATGTATTTTCACTATATTCTTTTAAAACAGACGTGTATGCGCATGGACACACACACTTCACACCTAAATGAAACCTTTAAAGAAGTCTTTTTGTGTAATTATGTCTGAACATGGTTTTCTTAACATGTATTCAATGATGTTTAATGCCTTATGGGATACACTAGAGAAATACTATACAATAAAGTGACTCAATTAGATCCAGTGGCAGCCATTAAACACAGTCATTCAACTCAGATTGTCCTTCATCTGGAAACACATCCAAGGGGTGGATCCCATTGTACACATCAATAATTTTACTTTTTTTTTAACTTGGGTTGGGGGATAGAGGGGTGCGGATGGTCAAAACTCTGCAACACCTGTGTGTCTCGCTTTCTCAAATTTTGGAAATCACTGCAAAAGAAATATTGAAAGCAGGGGGCACCCAGGACCAAGCTGAAGATTCAAGACATCCAGAATAATAGAACATCCCAGAAATGAGGAACAATGGGGCAGTTCTAAATCCTTTGTCCATATGGAATTCAACTGCTAGCAAAGACACCCCAATGACTGACCACAGAAAGCAGCACTGCTGCTCATGGGCATAGCTTTGACTCCATCTGTTTCCTCTGATTTTGAGTAAATTTCTTCTCTGGACCATAGTTCTCTTATCTTTAAACAAGAGTTAAAACTCTTCTTGAAAGGAAGTTCTGAGTATTAGTTAAAGATTGCAGAAGACTTTGAAGACAAACTTCTGTATGAAATGGTAGGGATTATTTTAAAAGCCTTCAGTCTGGGAGTTAATCATGTGGCCTGATTGATTTTACAACATATAAAATGGGGCAGCAGGAATTTTTTTTACCATCTTCCTGTCTCAAGAGTTAGATACATTCCACCAAGTTTCTCTAGTCTGCTTTTGTAATGCTAATCTCCCTAAGCAGAAATGTTTTCTAACAGTAGACAACCTAGAATAAAATAGAGGCAAATTCAAACACCATCAGGGAAGAAAGTCGTGGTGGGGGGAGACTGCTAAAGCAGTCTATATGGAGATAATACAATAATGTACTTTAGATTTTCTTGCTTTTTATGGATCTCTCTGGGTAAGGAAGCAGCCTCATATTTTTTCAGAGATAAGATTTTCCTGATTATTAAGTCTCTTACCTTGCTCATATGGCTCTTTTCTCCTTCAAGGTAGAATCATTATTATTGTTCTTTAAGTACTAACAATATACTTGGCATCAGATGAGACATGCTGTCCTATGCAGCTAGGAATTTGAATAGGTAGAATACATAAATCATCTACAAACTGCAATGAAATACCTGCCCTGGAGGATTCCAGAATAAAGAGGTAAAGTGACCTTAGCCAGAATCAACACCAGAATTAAATTTACAGCACTGCAATCACCGTATGTCAAAAAGTATTTAAAATACTACTTTTTTTTTTTCCCTTGAAATCAATAACCCTGAGTTAAAGCTTAAAACTGGAGATTCAAGCATTTTTAAAGAAATACAGTACGTGATACCAGGTAGACTCCTGCATAATTCATAATCACTGATTTTTACAAAATGACTCTCATATCAAGCTTTCAACTTCTGCATGAAGCTCTAGTCTGTCATTACAATTTAGGAACAGAGAAAGGAATGCAGACAAAAGAGGCAAAAAAAAAAGCATCTGAGTCAGGGATATGCCTCTGTGCTATCCCAGCAGAGCAGTTTGTTTAGTAAATAAGCATAGAGGTATGAGAAGAAATATCTCCAGCAGAAAATAAGAAAATACAGATAGCTTTTCTGTGAGCACAGTTTGCAGCACAGGCAGGCTCCTTCCCTGTCAGCATTGCTCAAGGAACGCGAGGGGTTTTGCTCAGGAGCTGTGGTGTACACACAGGTGAAAGAGAAGCATGGCACAGTCAACACGTGCAGGAGAGGAGAGAAGAAAGACCCCCAGAACATCTTACAAAAATTTCCTTCGAAAACAGACCTCACTCAAGCTGAAAACAACCGATCTAAATTCAGAAATAATTCAGTCAGACTCTTTTGGACTAATTGGTGAACGGAAGGAGACTTCTAGTGACATATGCACCTGCTCACACACTGAGGTAAGAGCTCCCGTTGGTGGCACTTCACCATGTGCAACTGCGGGGTATTTGATCATTATATTTCCTTCTTACAAAATAAACTTGCACATACATCTGGGAGTTTCCACCCCTGTGCTTGGCCTGTTCTTTCCTCTGCTTTTCCCTTCTGTAAACCTCTCCGTCAGGCCCTCAGTTTTCATTTCATCTTGAACGTGGTTGGTAGGTTTCATGGAATGTACCACATCTTATCTCATGTCCTATCTCAAAGCAAGCACATTCATTTTGAATTAGGCATTATTTAAATACAAACCACCCCAGCAGCTTTGCTCCAAAGTAATCAGAAGAAGGAAAACCAGCTGACAAAATGGAAACCGCAGTATGTTCCCTGGAATGAGTAGATGGGGAACAGATGCCATTGCTGAAAGTGAGAGGTTAACCTGACATAAATAACGAAAGGACAGCGGTGGGGAGTCCAATCAAGGCTGAATCAATGCTCTGATCTTGCACAGCCTGACAAATCTTTCTTGCTATTTATGGCTTCGTTCCTCCTCCACTTTCTGGGCCTGCAGGTGGCATTTATGGGATGAATCGTCAGGATTTTTTTTTTCCCCTTTTTGTCACTGTCCATCTTGTGAATCCTGTCGGAGGTTGCCACTGAATCAGAAAACGGAGCTTGTCAGCTGGGAGTTGAACATCATGTCAACAACTGCACAACTCAAGTTTGGCATTGCCTTTAACACGTATGCTCCCTATTAGCTCCTGTGAAGGGCAAAAAATGTTTACACCCTTTTTATAGAAAAAGACTAGTATCATCTGGAAACTTTATTCTTGCTATGTAATAAATCACCTCCTGTGCCATAAGACTAAAGCTGTGATTTCACTACAATGTAAAAATAAGAAAACTAAACACAAGCAAAGCTTTTTTTCTGTCTGCAGATAAGTCCTTTGGCTGTAAAATCGGGTTTGCTGTAATACAGTATTCACAACAGAATCCAAATAGAGCTAAAAAAAATAATTTAATGAGATCATCTAGTTCATCTCTCCACTAATGGGAGATCACACATGGCCTTGTCTGACACTATAAATCAGAAAAGCAAAGCACAAAAGACAAATTTTACCCAGAGCTTTTGGCATAAATGAATTTTTTTTCCATATCAGGCCAGAGAACAAATTGTTTCCTCGATGCTGTTTGGAGACACTGGATTCAAAGCATTTTTTTCTGCTCTTCCTAGAAGGCATCTGCATAGTGTTTCCCAGTTCAGCCTCACTGACCCACAGAGAAAACTGCTGTGACCTCATTCATGATGTTCCTTTTTCCCAAACACACAGACAGAGTCTCTGCACAGACTTTCCAGGAAGGAGCATGCATAGAGGGGTGTCACTGCATCATCTCCTGCCAGAAAAATATCTTTACAGAGGGAGAAACCTACAAAGAATCACTAGCAACTCAACATTTCCCCCTGAATGCCTCTGCATCCTTAGCAGAAATACACCTTATAAAAGGTAAGTGCTTGTGCACACTTAGGAGAGCAGCATGGAGCAGCAAAAGGTAAAATCTGTAACACAACACATTGAACGTGTCTGCAGGTGGCAAAATAGCTTTGGTGTCAGTTCTGTGTCATGGCTCTGTCCACCATCGAGAAGCACAGGCCTTCAAAGATCTGTGGGAGCCTGAAAGACAGATAAAGTGAGTATGTGCGTGTGTATGTGTGTGTTCACATGGGTGGGGGATAGAGAGCTGGGGAAAGCACTCAGACATCTCCAGCAGAGTCTGAATTTGGTGTCCAGGATCTGAATAAGGCTCACACTACATGTATATCACCATAGCTTTTATGCTTGCAACTCCTCACAACAAAAAGCATTTTCTAATTCCTCTTATCAACTGCTGAACCACCGTGTCCTCCAAAAGCACATACCCTCCCCCCTCCATTTTGTTTGTCTAAAAATACAACCATGATCATCTGGGAGGTAGATGCAAAGCATAAATTAATGTATTTCCATAGCATCAAAGAGCAAGACACACACAACAGAAGGATGAACTGTGTGTACTAGATAGAGACAGCTGCTGCTCCAGCCTGTTCCGATGGCTGGGTTGGCACAGGCATCAGCGACGACCGTGAACATGTCTGTAAAGGGTGGGTTTTTTACCAGGTGAAGGATGCAGAGCTTAAAAGGCAGGTCAGTCCAGCACAGAAAATAAAAGCAAGCTTTTTCTGAGAGCCAGAAGTCAAAGAAAGAACCTTTGGGCTCTCTCCCTGTAAGAAAAGCAACTTGTCTGCAGTATCGCTCTGCACAATGGTGCGATTATATTGTCCACTGTGGATGTTCTTACAGGTTCAGTACAGACTTTCCATATCAATAACATGTTATTTCTCAATATTTTTCTTCCCCTCACACTTAGGTAGAGTGAATAGGAATACGAAGCTGCCACATTCTGAAGGCCAAGGCTTTTCAGATAGGTCCTTCATCTCTAAAATATTGACATTTTTGATCATCATTTCCTCCATTCACCAAACTTATTGTCAGTGGACTCCGTATCATTATTTCCATAGTTTATTTCCACTTTACTCATGCCATCTCCCTTACTGAGCTCCCCTCCAATGCAACAGATATTCCCCAATATTTGAAATGGGTATTTCTGAATAGTCCACAAATACTGACCCATTTCAGCAAATACTCCTTCCTTTTCCCCATCAGGAGTCTCTGAATAAACCCTAGCTAGTGGGTCTCCCTGTATGCATATTTCAGTTGCAAAATCCTTTTTCTATAGAACTGCCAGCATGTAAGAATAGATCTCATGGAGTATGTCTCCTCAGGTATATAGATCCCTGTGGTTTTTCTCTTTTTCCCAGATTTCCTTTGAAGTAACCTCCCATTAAATACCTTTCTTCTACTGTTTTCAGGAATTCCCCATCCATTTACTCTCTGATTCTCCTTAAGCTAGACTGCTTTTTTCTGAAGGGCAAGAAAGCTTGGAAAGAAGCTTGTTTAATACCATTTTTACCCCTTTTATAAATCTTTATTTAAAAACAAGCCCAACCCAAATTTGACTGAGAGAAAAACCAAAGCAACATCTTCAAACTCCTCTGATTTTAATGATCAAACTAACTGTAGGATGTTGCTGGAGTGTGTAAAAAAATAAAGATTTAATTGCAGTACAGCGTGAGACAGGTCAAAAGGCAAATCAGAGGAAATTGAGGGAAAGAAATGACAGAACCAAAGAAAATAAAAATGAATGAGTTTAGTTGAAAGGGAAGTGGGGATGGATGGAAAGCTAAGATGACTGGTATAGTATCAGGAAGAAAACCTCAAAGTTCAGAGACAAGTTTAAACATTTTTTGGCTTGCTGAAACCTAAACATCCAAACCCACTGAGTTAAGTATTCTGATAGAAGACATATTCCCTGTGTAATTGCAAGTGACACATGGACAAAACGTGACTTTCAATGTAATAGCTCTTGTAAACCATTTAATCTTTGCTTTATTAAAGGCAAAAAGGGGAAAAAGTAAAATGACTGTCAGGGAAGGAGCACTGTTGTAGGTGGCATTTAAACATCATGAGCCTCATGGATGAGTAATGCGTATATTCAAGAGCTGCTGCTGAATACAGTACAAAGGCTATTTCACACTTCTGTGACCTTTTTGCCAAGGGAGCTGCTATTTTACTTCTCAATAATGAGATTTCTTCAGTGCTCAGAAATTCAGATTGAATTGGGAAAGCCACAGGAGCCCTGATGCAAGGTGTTTTTACTAAAAGAATCATCCTTGCATTTTGTAAGTGAAAGATCAATATTAAATTAGCTTTTGCATTGAAAGAATGGTGCTGTTGCTTTGCAGCAGGCTATCACTTCACGTCACGCAAATCAATACATTACCATCAAGAAAGCCCCTGATAGCTATAAAAGCAGCCTGAAAAAAAAGATTCCCAAATGATCCTTGGTTATTTTATCTTCCCAGCAAATAAGTGAAAGAAATGTACTTTAAACAAGAAATAAGCTACAGTCAGATGGGAACACTGACTTCATTTCTGGCTCTGCAACTTCAGCCTAAACACAAACCAACAAAACCTCCTGGAAGTATGAAATGATGTCAGTGGATCCTATTGAGCACACACTTGCCAGCAGATACCCTCTGGTACTTTTGTTGACAACTTCAGTAGAAATGGTCCCTTCTCCTGACTCTCCACCTGGGTTTGAAGCACACAGGTAAAGTGTGTTTTGTGTCTGCACATGCATTCTCTTATTTTCCTCATACTTGTGTTGTACACTGGGCTCAAAATCAAGCTGTAATAAATGTATTAGTGAAATAAAACATGTTACCGCATGAGTTTGAGGTCATTTGCTGTAAGGAATTTACATTTAACTTACCACGTCTCCCATCTGTAGAAAAGGAATTACGCTTTCTTCATTCCCATAGGTTTTCTTAAGATTTAGTTCTGGAGGGATTGGAAGTATTCTGGTATTCTTAGGAGAAGACCCATGTAAATTCCAAAACAGGCTGCATTTGACACATTTCTGATATTTGCTGTTCGGAAAAAGCATGTTTGTTCTGCTCATTTCCCTGAAAAATTTACTACTTAAATATATTTTTAAGCAAGAATTTATTGAAAACAACCTTCTATGAGTTTGTACTATCAGCTGTGGGAATTGATGGGGGTGCCACTGTCCTCGGTGCCACTTGTGCCTCTTTGTTCACCTCTCAGCATGCACTTGTGGGGATGAGAATATCTCTAAAGCATGGAGACGCTGGGCAGCACAGAAGTGGCACCAGCAGAAGCAAGGAACAGGCATCTCCATTTTACAAGACAATATTCTAACAGCACAAGTTTTGAATAAGGGAGTCTGTGTCCACCCAGACCATGCTGGAAACGTGTTCAGAACAAGGTGCAAAACCAATTGCCAGAGAAGCCCCAGGGGATAACATCCCCCTGACACTCCATTGCATCAGTGATGCAGTCAGCCAGGCCATAGGTGGTCACCACTAAAATGTTTGCTAATGCATTTTTGATTTAAATCTCCGTTAGACTCTCCTGAATATTTTATGAAAGGATCTAAAAAGTTTTAACCAGGTCTCAAAAGCAACATTCATTTTCTGACTCTCTAATAGCTGCAGTTACAGTGGACTCCTGAAACATGGCTGAATATAAGCCAGCAGTGTGCCCAGGTGGC
>JAOXNG010000001.1:82652049-82662511 GCA_028566535.1 Scolopax minor | reverse complement strand
AAATTCCAACAAGAACCAAAGGTGAGAAGTGTTTGAGTTTCATTAAAACAGAGCTGAGAAATATGTAGGACTGATTCAATTCTCCATCTTAATCAACAGCCTAATATTTTTTTATTAAGAGTAAATCATTGGATTAAAGTTTTATTTTCTCGAATAGGAGCTGTAGAAATCTGAGAGAAGAAAAATCGTCACATTAGCATCTGTGAAATAATGACTCATGTGCCCACAGAGTCATTGTCTTACACTAACAATGTGCAAAGCCTAGAGAAGCTTTCGTTAATGATCTCTATTGAGGGATGGATGGTCACACAAACGGCTGGCATCTGCTGTTCCAGAAATGAACTGAAGAAATTTAATTCCATCTCTTGAAAGAAAGTAATATCCACAAAAGTATAAGACACAGAGTTTTTCTCTGTTTCTCTTATTTTGCAGACTGTCTCATTCATTGCAGTGACAAGCTGGGCATGCAAATATGAGACTGTAAGGAAACTTGACAGCCTTTGAAATGGAGGCTTTTAAGAAACAGATGCACAACACAAACTGAAGAAGGACTGACACAGAGGTGACAATACATTGGCAAAGAAATGAAAAAGGGGATGTGCAGGTAGAAATCACAGAAGGAAGGGTGGATTGATTTCTTGGATTTACACCATGTACACTGGAGGACTGTTTTAAAAATCATTGGAAAATTAGGAGGTGTTTTTTTCTCACTCGGTGATACTGATTACCCAGACAAATGACACATGAAAGACACACTAAAGAAAAATGACACACTAAAGAATACAGCACACCAAGAAGTGAGAGAAGTTGCAATTGCTAATCAGTGCCCAGACAGCTCAATTTCTTTTGTGACCAAAATCAGAGCTTTCTTGTCTGCTATTCATATAGCTCAGGTATCATATCCTACACTTTTCTTTTCTATACTAGAATCATTAGACAACTACCATAGGTTATTAGAATAATATAATTTTCAGGGAAAAATGTGCTTTTCTGTATCCTAATTTCACACAGTAGGTGACTAAGGCACATTAGATGATTAAATGAATTGTACAATTAGACCTCAGCTCGTTGAAAACTGACTGTCTCTTCTGATGAGTCCACTCATTTTACAGAAGGAAGTGGAGGACAGCAGTTAACTCTAATATACCTCTTGAAATTCTTAGTTGAGATAAATGAACAAAGTTTCACTGATATCAATCAATCTGAAGTAAATACTGAATAAGGGCATTCCTTATAGTGTTATTTATCTACTCCTAATGATGCCTGCTTTTCCTTGAGGTAGGAATTATTTACAGTTTTTTCTCATAATCCTAATTTTTGCTACCCTTAGGGCTTTCCGGGGGAAAAAACAAAACAAAATACAAGAGCACAAGAGCTTCTTGAGTTTCACAAGTGTTGTCAGCAATGCTAGAGCCACATTCTAAATTTAAGCTTGATAGTGACTCAGTCTAATACCACACTGACTTCCAAAGCAGACAAACTTTTTCAGACAAGTGCTGACAGATGTTGTGGATCTGAGGCAGGAAAACAGCCTTTAGTATTTAATGTGGTAATGACAAATTAAACTGCCTGAGGCATGAAATAAAATTGTTCATTTACACTGAAAACATATTGATGCAAAAGCAATCATTACACTCATGGATGGGAAAAGCAGTAAAATAATAGACCCAAATCTTATACTAACCACAATGTTGAAATTTTAATATTTTCTCTAAGAAGCCTCTGGGGAAAGTGCATGCCTTAATGATTGCATTGCTATAGGTCTCTTGGTGCTAGAAATGGTGGAAAAGTTGGTATATACACACAGTTGTTCATTAATGAGTCTTTCTCAGATCAAGTGAAAGAGCTGCCTGAATGCTGTAGTGTAGCATTGTAGATCCAGACTTGGATGTTGTAGATCCAGACTACCAGTGCCACTGCCAGCACTAAGGAGGTTATAGCATATTGATTAGGGAGGATTTCCTCAAAAGAGTCTTATAAATACACACTTTGACAAAGGGACAGCCCACAGAAGTTGGACCTTGCCAGTTTCTTACATGGTGGGAAAGGACATGGCCCATCTGGGCTGACCCATCCCAGTAGAACCAGAACTCTACAAGAAATCAAATTTGAATGCACCATCTATTGGTCTGGACAGTACACGTCAGTAATTAATCTTCTGCTGTTGTAAGAATGCAAAAGAAACAGAAGCCAAAGTAGTTTCCATGAGTAAGATACTCCCCTTGATGTCTCTGGGCTGGGGCAGTAGATACAGAGAAGCAAGAGACTGGGCCATTGAACACACAGGCAAGGGGAAATTCCCCCCATTAAGACTCACAGAAGGAATATTTTTGTGAGGACACAGAAAGCTCTGACTACTGTGGCATGTTGAAGGAAGGTAGGATCTTCAAAGACTTTTCTGGAATTTTAGTTATAATTTATTTGCTATTTTAAATATTCATCCAAAGTGAATTACTGAAGTTATGAGATTTCCCAGTGGCCAAGTTACAGCATAGGTTTCCCAAGTAATACAAAGGGCATGGATGCATCACTGATATCACTGCAACATATTCTCAGTGAAGCAAAACCAACAGAGAAACATCTTCCTAGTTCATTAAACCGAAAGATGAGAAAGCTTGAAGCACATATTTCCAAATTTATACTAGGACAAAAAAGGAAAAGAGGCTCAGCTGCTAACTAACCTGAGGCAGGTGCAGTGCTAGTTTCAAAGCAAAGGCAAAACCTGCTATTGAGGTGTTTTGTAATGTTTACTCTCTTTAGAAAAGAAATTGTTTACTGCAGCTTTTTATTCAATCAATAAAACAGCAAACAAGACCCAAAGATTCCATACTCCTGTAAGGCATCATTCTCTCCTGCTTTAGGGCAGGTGGGTAGACAGGAGAGTTGAGGTGAGCCCCAGGAACACCAGGCTATTTCATACTTCTCCACTGCAGCAGGAAAGCAGCACGTCTTTAATTGTGCAAACCACAGAGCAATGCCTCCACATCATTTTTGAAAACCTTCTGGATACCAAGGCCCCCAAATCACAATAAGAAATACAAAAGGCAATTTGTATTAAGTACTTTGAAGGGAAAACATTAGCCTCCCTCAAAAATGGGTTATCCCTATTTCCTTCCACCACCCCCTGAATTATTTATTACTCCTTTCCATTGCCATTTCTCATCCTTATCCAGGACCTACATGGTTGTGGCTGTTCTAAATCAGCAATGTACTTCCAACTTCAGTGAGGCTTAACATCTATGTTTGACTTTTATTGTTTGTTACCTTGTTCCTTTCTGCCACGTAGTGCTTAGGCACACCAAAATTTTCAAAGAAATTAATCTGTAGCATCATTAAAGGAGCACAGACACGAGAACAGATTTTTGACAACTGTAGCTCTAGCTTCATACTGATTGTTATATTCAGTCCTCCATAATGCTTTCAAAATATTTAGGTGACTCAAGGAGTCTCCTTGACTTAAGCCTTATATTGATAATTGACTTGAAACAGACTTGGACAAATACATTTGGGCTTATCCATGTACCTGAGCAGGACTAACGAATGTAATTCCCTCAGACATTAAAGTGCAAGTTAAGTTATCTATGTATTAACTCTTTCCCTAGCCCTCCTGCCAGGGGCACAGCAGAGAATCACTGTGTCTAGCATGTACCTTGGCCAAACGGAGTCCTTATTGCCTCTTCTTACCAAAGGGTTCCAGAAATAAGCTTACAGGATACAAGGATGTCCAAAGTGTACCTAAAGCACATCTACTAAACAGAGCTTTGTTCAAAGCACAGTGTCTTTAAAAAAGCAAATTAGTTCGGTGGTGATGGGTGATGATCTTGATCTTTCTACTCTTTTGTTCCTCCTTCCACTCTTGCTCTCCACACACACTTAGCTGTGCCCCGTTCTGTTTGCCAGTATAAAGGAGACATGATTTCAGCTTGAGAAAGTTAAGAAACATACTTGTTGCCTTCATATCTTTTATTCCACCTCCTCTTTTGAAGCTACTTTTCGGAAAAAAAAAACTATAGTTCACTGGCTGAGAAAAAGTAACCATAACTTTCTACTGCAAGGGCAGTGGTGCTTACCAAGGAAGCATACTAAATTCTGGTTTCTGAACAAATTAACAACACTTGAACAGTTGTGTCATCTACATTTTCAGGAACAAGTTTATGCATTGGACTTAAGGGAAAGGTAGAAGCACATGCATCATTCTATTCTTGCCAAATTAGGATTTATAAATTCATTTATTTGAGAAAAGCAGTTTAAAATTAGCTCATCAGACATATCTTTGTTTCATACCAACCCAAAAACTGAAGAGTATTTAGCAAAACTAGGTGGACTAGTCTGTGTTTACTTCTTTGACAGTCAAATAAACATTTGCCTCATCGATTACTCAAGGAATGTGATTCGTACCTTCAGAAATTTCTGCTTCCTGGAAGTAGCATTAGAAAACAAACAGGACAATGTGTTTGTCAAAGGCTCTGAAACCAGATAGGAGTTTTTAAATTTGTAGTGATATCTTCATGATCACTGTGTAAAAATGAACTGTGGTCATTTACTTTCTGACTAATATTTTTAATCAGAGAATATTGGTGCATGGAAATCTTTTGCTGGATACAGCCAGAAGGTTATAGGTCTCAGATGAGATATATGGTCAGAGTTAGAAATCATCTTACAGAAACAGCCATTAGGTCTTACACCAGACTCTTAGCAATTCTGTAGAAGGCAGCTTCAAACCTGCATACCTGTATACCTGTATACCTGTTTCACTATATTTAGTATAAATACACTAATCATTTTGGTCTCTTAAAAAACAACCAAACAAAAAACTGAACAACAAAATAAAAATAAATAAATAAATAAACACCACAAAATAAAAAAAAGAACTCCAAACACAAATAGTCTCCAATGTCCCCTGTGTAGTTTATGCACTCCCTTCAATGAAGAATTCTGATATTTTTTTAAACTGCCATATTCCTTCTTTGCTCTACTGAAATGACTGCAGGGCCTGCTCCTAGTCCACACTGAGGTCATTAATGTAGCTCCTCAGGGAATCAGGAACCTGAATTCCCTGATTCCCCCTGTATCCCAAGAAAACAGATATTTATTTTTTTTAAAAGGCAGCACCTTACATTAGAACTTTGTTGTGAAATAAGGCTACAGTCCCAAAGCAGTCACAGAAATAATGCTCTCATTATTAACTTTATCCAGAGCTTCAACTTCAGAATGATCCATTCTGATCCAATATATTACAAGATTTTTGCATGTAAATCTTTTTTTTTACTGGCAATTTGTGTAACAAATGTCACTGAGAAAGGTCTGATGAAGTCTGGGGAGTATAATTGCTTCGAGCTTTTATATTAAGCAGGGTTTATCTGCAATTATGTTTGACTTGGAGCTGAACCTATTCATTAGATACAAAGGAAGTTGTTTGTTTGATTGTGGAGCAATAAACCTTCCAGTTTCTAACCAGGGAGTCAACAACATTATCATTTGTCACTATCATTTTCTTCCTCTCTCTAGTAGGCAACAATAGATCTTGCTTGCAAAATGATGGGCAACAGCTTTAGACCCCATCAGCATCACCAGCAGGGAGCTGTGGTTGGTAATGCTGCACTGTTGACTATCTCCATCCATTTCTGGATGCCTTCCATAAGTAATGAAACTATTCATAAGTTACTTTCATTACTTCATTACTACATTACTTCTGTAAGTAATGAAACTATGGTTCTTCTATAAATTCTGGTTGGTACAGTAAACAATAAAATAACCCTGCCACTGTACCCCCTTGGCCGAAAGGCAGCAGGGCTGAGGATTCAGAGAGTCTGCCTTAAGGCTTGAAACAAGGAGCTGTCACTCTCTAGGTCAGCACCCACCTATGGACCCATGTCAGTAAGAATAAGAGGATTTGGCAGTTTTGAGAGGTGAGTTTGGAACAAACTCACCCTACTCCAGAGAAATCATGTTAAAAAAACAGCTTTGGATGGATTCTTTTCTCCTCTTCTTTTTTTGCTAGGAAAAGAAGTCACCAAAAGCTTAACTTCTAAAGAAAAAAATATTTTGTCTGGTTTATTTCAGTCTGTTTGTCCCTCTTTATTTTCTCCTCCTTCTTTTCCTCATTGCAATGAAAAGAAAATTGAAACGTGGCTTCTAGGTGGAAGAACGAACACCATCTTGGGGAAGAATATATTAATTAGACAACCCAGGTTTAGTATCATCAGGTGGCCACAGTGAGCTACCAGATTCTTGTGGTTGACAAGTTTAAGAAACAGAAGAAGTATAATCTGTGAGGGTAGAGAATAACTACTCCACGTGCCACAGAGATATAAAATGACAAGAGCAACTGACAATTTTTTCCAAGCTTTTGGGAAAGAAAAGCTTCAAAGCACTGTAAAAAAAAAAGAATGAAAGAGATGGAGCATGAACAGAGAGCTGATGTCTGAATGGGAAACACTGAGTAATGAAGAAAGAAATAAAAGGAAAATACTGCAAAACTCAATCAGGTATTAGTAATATATACAGTAATATAAACAATTCTGAACTAGAACTGCATGTCATTCACTGTCTGAAACACTCACTAAAAATAATGAGTACTTGGGGCTTACACAAAAAAGTTTTTCTCCATTGAGGAAATCACTAAATCAGCTTATACCACATAAAACAGACCAGTGAAAAAAACTCTCCCCTCTCTACTGGAATACTCTTTCAGTTGAAGCAAAGAACATTGAGTAAAACACTGCAAATAAGAAGAAATGTTTAAACTGACCCTGAAATAAAATGTTTTGCTCTATAAAAGAAAATAAAACATCACCAAATCTGCTACAAAAATTGAGTTAAATTTGAGAAGTTAAAACTGGAAGGAGAAGGCATTGCCCTCAGTTTTTCATTACGGAGAAAGAGTTACATAAAAATTCCATTTTCATAAAGAGTTACATAAAAATTCCATTTCTCTTTTTTTATCTTTTTATTTTCACTTCTCTTCAATGAACATGTTTGTGCTGTCAGTGATTCTGTAGCACTTGTTACTCCCTGAAGTTATGCCTGGAGAAGAACTCTTATCTTTCTGCTGTTTTACCATACAACCCCCTGTCTCTGGAGTGGAACGACACGATAGGGTGTGCAGCACTATGTGAAGTGATAATATCAAAGTTTTAGGTGATAATATATAAGTTTTAGTAGATATAACCAGCTGTTACCTGTAAGAAATTTCTTTACTTGGTAAGGTGAATTGCTAGGTTGTGGCTTGACTTCAGCAGAGAACTATTCCCTCTACAGTAAACCAAAGAAATATTTTGGAGAACTCAATAAAATCAGCACACGTCCCCTGAGCAAAGAGCTTTTCAGATAGATTCTTCACTCCAGCAATGAAATAAATGGCATAAAATGGAGATGTGTTTATGCCTGCAGTCACTCTCTCATCTGGAAAGATGGTGCTGGTTCAGAAAACAGTTTTATATGCTCACACAGGGCTGGCTAGCTTAGATTACAGGTGGGGATTTAATTGACTCTGTGGCTCCTGTTCATCACATCAGTAGTTTTACTGCTATGCAAACCCTCCTGTCATCTCCAGCTGCCATTCCATTTCTTTTCCTTCTGAGAGCCAAATAGCAAAACTTTCTGATGAGGTGGGGAAAAGGAAATTAAACTACTTTAAGATATAATGAAAACTTTTCCATGTTTTCATTCATTTAACAGAATGAACACCTATCTTCTCTGCTGCTTTCATTTTATGTACAGTTCTGACAAGGGCTATAAAATTGCTTGCCATTTTGTGATACGCACACTGTCATTGACATAACACAATGGAACAAGACAGACAAGCAGGCTATAGCACATACATAGCACCCAGAGCTGTTTAAAACAGCTTTTCTGTCCTAAAAGTGTTTTCTACACGCACTCCTCAGAGCAATAACAGAAACCCAAGCAACAGAATGTCTCTTTAGGCTACAGTTATTCAGGTTCTATGTAGAATGGAGGGTAAAAGATGAAACATGAGAGTATTTCATAAGCATTCAATGATGTAAAAGTGTACATATTTAAATAGGTAAATTTTGAGATGACAGAGCCACCATTTCAAGGCAAGACTTATTTTCCTGCACTGTCACAGCCCCTCTATAGGAAACTACCTTTCTAATCAGTTGCTGATCTTTTATGGAGTGATCCCTGAATGATGAAGTTTACGTCAATAAAACTGGAAGGCGTTGTGTTAAGAGCAGTAAAGAACCAGGCAGGCCATGCATTTCCAATTCGTGATGATTGCTGGTGGAGGACGGGCATTTAAAGTGCACCATCTGCCTTAGAAAGTCTCACTTCTACTATGCAGACTATACAAAAATCTTTGTGGCTCAGAGAAAAAAAAGAAAAGTAGTAGAGTTTTTTTGAAAGTAGGATACATTGGCAGAGAGACTCTTCCATCGCAAACAACAGTTTGCAGGGATAGTTAAGGATTTTTGAACTTGTTTGCCACCTAAGTGAAAGAAAAACTAACTAACATATGGCCTAAGTACTCATCTCTGTCTCCTAGTTTTGCTTTGGAAGTTTTGAGTGCGGCTTTGCTGTTAGTGTAGGGCGATGAAAACAAAAATGCATGCTTTCAGAAATGTCTCACATTTGTCTACATCAAAAGAAGGAAGACTGTTCTTAATTTTTTATTTATTAAGGGTAGCTAACATGTAAAAGAAAACAGACAAAGAAGAGTCAACTTCCTCCCACTGCCAACTGCCGGCGTTGATACCGTGAGAGGAACAATACCCATTTTTTCCTGCATCAGCTACTCTTCATCCATACATAATATTCACAGAAAAATTAAACAGAAGACAACAATAACCATTTCTTTCTTTGAACATTCAATAAAACATTATGATGAGGATGAAAATTTTCCATTGGAGTCTTTTTTCCACCAAACAAAATGGTTATTTTTAATGAAAATTCTGTTTGCATTTCAATGGGACAAATGAGATACTGAAAACTACATTTTTTCAGTGTTTCAAGTGGAAAACTCGAATTTAGACTATGCAAAACCATTATGTAATACAATTTCCCAGTCCAAGAATTTTATGAAGTTATTTTCATTGGTTCAAATAATTTTGCTTCCAAAAATGATTTTTGTAGAAACAGCTATCAGTGCAAGCTTGTAACAAGGACAGTTAAACAAGAAGAAAGGTACACTGCCTGTGGTATTTCTTTTCCCTTACTAAAAGTAATGCTACACTATTCCTGTAATGACTAGCTGTATATCAACTGTCTACATACAAAAGACAGATGATGGGAAAAAGTCTACTGGGACAAGTCTTTAAGTGAATGAAAATATTCTCCATAAAATATTTTCAAGAAAGTGTTTACAGAAGTAGTCGTCCTTTCCAGCTGATGGCAAAACATACTCCAAGGACTTTTGCTGTTATTTTGCTTAGTACTTAAATCAGGTGTGGCCAACCTGCCTGATCCCACAAGCCTCACATCAAAATCCTTGTGTAGCCACAAGATGCAAACACTTTCACCAGACTAAGGGAAGGGAACACTCTAAAAGGGTTCACTTTCTAGCTGACACTATATCCCCTGGGGTCTCATCACCTCGGTGTGGTCTTATCCTGAGGAGAGCAATAATGCTGGGCTCAGCATCCCCCAGCCAAGCACTTCATTCTGCCCAGGTCTGAGACAGACTGCTGGTAAGTGAGCTGTGCATGGACCACACAAAACAGGAGCCACAGTGTGCTCAGCCCTCCTTACATAGTAGAAGAGACTTCAAAAGATCAGGATGATCAAGCTGCCTTAGAAACTGCAGACAGAGAAACAGAGCAGGGGGCAAGAATGACTGTCAGCAACACAAGATGCCATTCATTTGCAATATGAAAACATTTCTGTCATACTGAAAAAGATTGCATTTTCTTTACAAATGAAAACATGCTTATTCATATTTATTATTATTGAACTTTTTGGGTCATTGGGGCCAGAGATGCAAGATGAGTATATATAGATATAAAAAGGTAAAGAACATGACTGAATGAGGGAAAATAAATTTCTGGAAGGAAAAAAGAATAACCTAATAGTCTGTTGTACTGTTTTATGTTTTTTTTATTTTTTCAAAATGCCTGACAATTCAGGTGATTTTACCTCAGCTTTTAGGCTTCAATATTAGCTGACGTATTTGCTATGACTTTTCCTTGCATTAATTAAAATATTTCCATTTTGTGTAGGTCACTATGCCCCCTGCTGTACCTGAGCAGTCTTCAATAACTTGCCTCCTCCTAAGACCCAGCTGTGTCCTTCTGAGAAGTATGTATGTTCTCACTCTCCTCGTGGCGAATGTTGCCCTGATCATGTGTTTCACAAGCTATGAATTGCATTTTTTTTGTCTGCTGAGCTCCTCTTAATCCTGAGGTGTTTACTAGCATCATGATGCTCCTTTTTGCCGTTACCTTTTTGCCGTTACCTTTTTGCCGTTACCTTTTTGCCGTTACCTTTTTGCCGTTACCTTTTT
>JAOXNG010000001.1:82602395-82613090 GCA_028566535.1 Scolopax minor | reverse complement strand
GTCCTATATGTTATGGCAGGTGTCTTTAGATTATAGATGAGTACAGATAAATATTATCAAGTTCCTCATGGCAAAATACAGTATAAATTCTATACTGAGGCACACCACACATACACCAGCCTTGTACAAAGATGACTGTAAGCCACTTCTTTACATCTGTTAGACATTGCTTGCCTTTCCTGTGTACCCATTCAGAACCAGATTCTCATTTAAAAATCAAAATGCTGCAGGATCTAATTACCAAGGCTCAGATTAGTATTTATTATGCAGTTATTCATATTTATAATTGCTAGTCCCAAGCTTCCAGGTTTTTCTCCCAGAAAGGAAAACAAAAAAAAAATATTCAGATTTTAATTAAACTATTTTGAATATTATTAAAATTGAAAATCATGATTTTCTCTTGCAGCAATTGGTCCAAGTTGCTCTTTTATTCAACACCTTTTAAATAAACCAAAATCCTTCTTTCCTCAGCTGGGATTACCACTACTGACATCCCTCCCTCCTACTATAATAAGCAGACAAGCCTCTCAAGGTGAGGGGAGCAGAGACTGTGAAACACTGTGTTCTGATGTTGACGTTGGTTTTTGCATGATAGGCTGGAAGCATTTCATAACTATGCTGAATTTTTCAGTTGCTTTTCATGAGACTGTTTCAAAAGGCCTCAGAAATGATCCCAGCTCTCCCGTGAGGTGAGCTGCACGTGGAAATCCAAATCACAAGAGAAAATAAGCAATTAAACTAAGAAACAGTCCTGCAGTCTTGGGCCACAAATTTCCAACTGATCTCAATTTAAAAGAAAATCTGGAAAGGATCTACCAGGGGTCCCAGCACAGCCTTTAACACGCAACACCAAACAGTCCCTCTGCCATGTTAAGCAACACAACCATCCATTCTGTTTAAAATAAACTTACCACAGCAACTCTTCCAGGTACATGAAAGCAGACATGTCTGTTAGCGCTGGACTTGCCGTGCTGCAGAGAAAAAATAGAAAGAAGAGTCCTTTGCTGAAATCATCAGAAGAGTGTAAAATTAGAGAGATGAATTATGTGTTCTTTCACAGAAGCTTATCACCTTCTCTTTAGTATAAATATTTATCAAAAAGCTGAGCCCACAGGTGGCAATTGAACATCTATATTTTGACATCTTCGCCTGCGGCCCCGCACTGGAACATGCAAATTTCTGTAACGTATTATTTCAGCGTTAGCCGTGAGGTAAACTTTTCCAAACCTGAGAAGCTTGGCTCCAGGTGGGTTAGCTCAGTTTGCTGGCAGTCTCAGAGGAGGTTTGCTCAGCAAATCGGTGAGATGAGTTGCTTCAGCTGTGCTTCAGGGGCCTCCATGGCAAGGAGACCGGGGTCGGGGAGAGTCGGCAGGGCCTGGGGCAGCTCAGCGACTAATTGGAACTCCATTCCCTTATTTTGTTGTTCTGCTTCAGCCTCGCTGAACCACCCTTTTGCTGAAGAAGAAGAAAACTGAAGTGCAGTACTGAAGACTTCAAGAAAGACGTGAGTTCAGAAAAGAGCAGGTGAGGGACCTGGAGCACAACTCTTAGGAGGAGAGGCTGAGGGAGTTGGGGTTGCATAGTCTGGAGGAAAGGAGGCTGAGGGGGAACCTTGTGGCTCTCTACAACTACCTGAAAGGAGGTTGTAGCGAGATGGGGGTCAATCTCTTCTCCCAAGTAACAGGCAAGGACCCAAGTAACAAGGACAAGAAAAAATGGCTTCAAGTTTAGGCCTCAAGGAAGTTTAGATTGGAATCTAAATTAAATTGGATTAAATTAGGAAAAATTTTTTCACAGAAAGTGTTATCAAGCATTGGAACAGGCTGCCCAGGGAAATGGCTGAGTCACCGTTCCTGGACGCATTTAAAAGACCATGTAGGTGTAGCGCCAAGATGGTTTAGTGGTAACTTGGCAGTGTTAGGTTAATGGTCAGGCTTGACAATCTTTAGGTCTCTTCCAACCAAACTCATTCTATGATTCTATTCACGTTTTCTAAAAACATCTCCTGGGGATGGGTCAGGAGCTGGCCAGGGCTGTTGGTGCCTGCAGGCCCTGCCACTCTCCCTGGCGCGCTGGGCAAGGCCTGCGGGGCTCCCACAGCAGAGGGATGGCACCCATGCAGCACCTCTGCAGCTCAGAAATCTCTTTTGCCTCACTTACCCCTATCCCATTCCCCAGACAGTGTCTAGGAGCTGGTAGCAGTGTTTCGTTCCCTCTCTCTCAGCCAGACCCTCTGGGGGTGTGTGTGTGTTCTCATTCATCACTAATTCTGGTGTACCCAAAGACCTTGGCATCCAACACAGGAGCTGGGTCCTTTAGGTATCCCTTGTTGCATTTCTGTAAGAATAAAGATCTAATCTGCATCAGAGATGGATGAAATTAAATGTGTTTGTACTATGGAGGGGTAAAGATAGACATATGAACTCAGGAAAGCACATTAAAAGCAGGACAGACTCTAGAGCTTTACACATGAAGTAATCTTAAAACTTGCCAGTAAATTTATCATCACCAAGGACAAATTTGTCAATGTAAACATAAGAAATTATCAGAGAAACAAAATACTGGAATCATTCTTTTGATTGCTATCTCCATTGCATAAAATACAAAAATATTTTCTTTTTTTACATCTGTTAGTATTTGGGTCTGTTATTTAACATTGCAGGAATGCTAAGTAATGTTTTCTTGCATTTAGCCTGCAATAAAACCAAAGAAAAATAAGGATTAAATGGAAAGGAATGTGGTATGTGTGCTATTTGAGAGGCACAACTCTACAAAAAAATGAAGGAGTAATGCTTCAGTGATGACAACGTAGCCTGGTACACACAAAATTTAATCAGTTTTCCTTAACTAATTAGTGATTTTCTTTGCATAGCTCTGCTTAAAAACATGCAGTGTTTTCCTGTAGTGTGAGTGCTGTGTGCACTGGACTAGCAATATCTCTCTGGCTGGGACACATGTCCACTCTATAGGGGTGACCTTGTTAGAAGAAGACATCGTTTTCTATTATTACTCTCTCAGAATTAGAATCTATAACCTTCTGCTTCACTGACAGTTCTAAAAATTGTCATTAAAAATTGATATATTCACATTGCATGTGCATATTCATTCTAATACACTGCATTTTTTTTATTCCTACTTCATTTCCTTTTCATAGATCTAGTTCCCAGAGGTGTCTTGCACTTCTCAGAAATATCCTTGCATGCTATACGAATCTTCTAAAAAAACAGTAAGTGGAGATGAAATATAGCCTCTATTGAAGTTTGTACTTAGTCAGTGCTGTGAGGCCAGAGTCTGTGTATCCTTATGAAGTAGTTTTGACTATCCTGATTTTATAGATCGGTTTCATCTAGAAAAATGGATCTTTTTTGTTTAGAAGATATGAGACACCAGAAATCTGGAATGTGGGCTGTGGAAGAGGGCTCCTTTTGCCCGAAGACTAGCGTGTTAATTAGAATGAGGCTAGCACAACATAAAGTTGATTCCCTTAGCAATATGTTTTTGCCTCGCTGCTGTAGGATCTGTTTTCACAGAAGAAGCTATTTATGAACCAAGTTGTCATGTTCTGTCAGGCAATCTATGACACTGTTCCCTATCCTCTGACGGCTGCTGCTTCTGATTACACCAGTGATGGTTTGCCTCAGGATAGTCACATCAATCTCTTTCACTAAGAAATATTCTTGACTTTGATTCCCTTTTCATCTTGTTGCACAAAAACCTTCCCATCTTCGGGGGAAGTTCTAACTGTTAGCTGTGCTATTTTCTTGATTAAAAAATACCCTCTCCTTCATGCTTACTTCCTATTTTGACAAAACATGAGCAGAACTCTGGGAACAGTTCAGCAACTGTTCTTGCCTGTGTAGTGCTTCTTAAGAGGAGAAATAACAGATCCAGTCACTATGTAAAGCTCTTGTACAACTTGTGGGGGCTGGAAGGATGGGTAAGGAACTCCTGCTTCAAGTTTACCTTTTCAAATGGAGTTCAGATTGGCAGTTGCATAAAGTTATTTTTAATAGCAGAGCTTTATGTTCCTTTGTCCATTGAAATTTTTAGCCCAGATACAGCAGATGTACACAACTTTATACAAAAAGGTATAGACATCATGACAGACAGGCCCTTGAGAAAAAGTGTTGCATGAAGCACGTACTGCCTTCTCTGGGCTTTGTGATTATTTCTCATGCTACTTTCCTCTCTGTGAGTGACAGAGAACCCTCCATGAGTTGCATGTGGGAATCTAACATCAATGAAGCAGTTGTCTTTGATAAGTTGAGTAGCTAGAAAATAGGAAGTCAAAATCACTCAAGAAGAATGTCTATTTTTGTAAAGGTGTGATGGTCAGAACAAGGGAAGGTAGATACCTTCCCCTGCAAATATCTTTCCAGTGTTACATGAGTTCAAAGCTACATTTTCTAATCAGGAGCAGGAAAAGAAAAAAAGACCTTTGAGATTAACTAAAAAAGCTGCATTCCTGCTAAAAAAAAAAAAAAAGAAGAATGTAATCAAGAAATCCCAAGTGTTCACCTGCTTAAACTCTGTGCAATGGGGCAAGTCAGTGACCATTAGGCTGCTGTTCCCTTTCAAATAAAGCACTGGAAGCAGCTGGGAAAACAATTTCAAGGCATTTAAGGAAAGGAAGATATAAACATGTGCTAAGGTGTGGGTTAATACATCTCATTTCTTCCATGGAGGAAGGGAAAGGACTTCAGCCTGACAAATACATGCAAGTTAGCATCAGTCTAGCATTTGACTTGCTTTAATTCCATGTAAGGGAAATTGTGTTCTTAAAATTGGACTTTTCCAATATCCAATTAAAAGAATAAATGTTTAACTCCAGCATGCAAGTATGCTTCTGTTGCTTTTTCAATCTTTTTTCCTTTGCAGATCTACAAATGCTCTTTTAGAGCTTGTCTATCAACAGAGTTCTTAATTAAGCTGTAGTAAGGCTGAATATAGCCCTCAATTGTGTCTTAAAGAGTAAGAAGATAATGGAAGTTATGACTTAACAGAATTTGCATTGCTACATATGCATTGCTGGTAAGGCAACAAGAGGTACTGGCAGAGGGGGATCCTGTTGGCTTTCAAATCTCAGTCTTACTTTATTAGAGATGCAGTTGGAGAAGGGTAAATATCTTTGGGCTTATAAATGTTCAGTAGAATTATGAAGCTAATGAGCATTTTCAAATATCTCATCAATGTATTAATTTTTTAGTCTTAAATCATTCAGCTAAAGTTTCCAATTATAAGCTTCACAAGTGAAATCCTGGCTCCAGCACAATTAAAATAAGTTTTCTAATGTACTTTGATGGAATCTGGATTTCACTTTTTTATGTGTGTATTACTTCTGTAAATGTGTGCACACTGGTTTATTTTAAAAGATACAGATTCTGATATCACCAGATGATTAGAAGAAACTGATACCAGTCTAAAAGCCAGGTATCTCATTGTGGTTAGGACTTACACAAGCCCCATATATGATGTTTCCTTCAATTTTCTTAAAGAGTCCAATAGTAAGGCAGAGACCCAGATGTCGTTTTTGAGCCAGCACAGGGTAGGAGCAAGCAATCAAACTGTATTGTTAGGAGAGAAGCAGACCAGAAGGCTGAAAAAGTAATTTTGGTGGTATTCGTCCCTGTGTCATGGAGCCTGGACCAAAAAATTTCCCAGAAGTACTCTGTGAGTGAAGTATGAGAAAGTGGTAAGACCCTCATTGATGCTGGTTATTTAACTCACATTGATAATTTCAGTTTGATAGGATCCCTAGCTTTCCTTCTGCTTCTGTTTAATGTAGTTTCAGAATTTGTACAAAAAAGTGGGCGGAATAAGAGAAATTGATGAGTGTTATGTAGCCCCTGCCCTATCTCACATAACAGTTCTAGGCATGGACTGGAAGCTGCCAAGTAATCTCAATTTCCTGCTATTTGTAGATACAGCTGTTTTAGAGTTCTAATGGGCAACAATAGGCTTGAGAATTACGGTCCTCATATAGCTATGAAATCAAACTGTATGAGAAACTGTAAGTGTACTCTAACACAGTCACTCAGTCAGGTCCCATCCAAAACAAGATGATTATTGCCAGGCTGAAATTATCTGCCTGAAGGCTGGTTTTCTTTAGTAGGGTTGATGAAATTTGATGAAACTCGAATCCATTTAGCATGTAGCCATGAAGTAGGAAAACACTGTGTTCTACAAAATCTTTGGATTTACAGAGGTGCTAAATCACCTATATCCTCCTATCACTTTTTTATGGACTGGCCTGTTTTATTGGGATTTGATGCAGGCCAACTTCATGCCTCATGTTGCAGCCACCAAGTCTAATTGATAAGGTAGCATGGAGAGATACAAACCACAGTGAACAAGGAGCCTTCTGGAGACCACCTAGGTACAGACTTCCATCCTGCTACAGACCTTTCAGTGTGTAAAGTGTAAGCTGCTCTGAGAAATAGCAAGAATATCTTTATGGCAAGATTAAGATGCCTAGAGTCTACTTACTGCCCTTTTTGAAAAATAACATTTAGAAACTTTGATCTCAAAATTAATTTGTTTGGGCATGATTATCAGTAAAAGCCTTTTGATCCACTTTAGAGTATAAAACAGCAGCATAAAAGCATCCTTCAGTTGTCTTCTGTAATAATTCCCTTTGGAGACTCAGTTCAGCCAATTGCTGAAATTTATTTCTTATGAAAGAAGCTCCACAAAAAAAAAAAAAAAGTATAGTAAGGCTTGGCATATCTGTTTCCTAAGTGTGCGTGGCATTCAAGTAGATTAGCAGGCTACCTTCTCAAAGTGTTGACATTTTGTGATGTTTGTTAGAGTAGAAAGGACACAGCTAGCTGCCAACGTTCTTTTTTCCCATATTTTGCTATTGTCATGATTATTGTAAGTGCATAAGGTAATTCCATATTTGACCTGGCTCTATTGCTCTTCATAATAATGAAAATTCACTTTACAGGAGGCCACATGGGAGAAAATTAGGCTACTCAAAATGTAAGGTATTACTCAGATGATATGATATATGCATCAGCCCAGCAATCTCTGTAAGTAGCAGGTAGATATATCTGTGTAACTTTAAACGACACAGTTCAGGTACAGAAAACATCATAGTTGCAGCAGAATGGAGCTCAGCATAGGCTAATTCACCTATTTTGGCAATTTTCTGTTAGCTATAAAGCAAAGGTCTCACTGCCCAGAAAGGTGGCACAGGTTTGTGGCACATTGTGTGCCATGAGAGGTAACTACAGGAAAAGGATAAAAATATGCACAAGTATGCATTTTATTCAGATATACATGGATATGCTTTATGCTTTTTTAATTTATATAAAATCTATTTTCTTTAGGAACTAAAAAATCCACAAGTATTAGATAAAATATAGCCCGGATTGTACGTTATGTTGAAGCTGCATAATTAAGAAACACATTCCATGAGATAATAGATGGGCTGGAGACTTATACATTAGTTTGGATTCTCCTTTTCTGCCCACTCCTGTTCTCTGTCTTGTCAGAGAAGTGACAGTATTTCCCTCAGTGATTTTGGTTGTATTCTGTTATAATAGTCTTCATATGCAGCTTCCCAGCATTTGTGTGGACCAATTTAGCAGTAAATGCTACATTGGAGAAAGAGGAGAGCTTTAAACCACCCATTTGTTTCCTACTCAAAAATATTCATTTTTGATGCTGAAAAGAAGCAGCAGCCTTACTGTCCCTTTTTGATGTATGTGCTCTGGAAAACCAAACACTCTAGGAGCTCCTTCAGAATATTTATAGGCAACTGGAACTCAGGAGGTGAGCAAGTGAGCCTAGGATGCATATCAATAAGTCAGTAAATACACTGTAGGGAGAAATATCGTGCTGGTCTTATACTGGGTGCAAAGATTACATGGCATGATTTAAATATTAAATAAGGAAAGGTTATTCTTTGTAATATTAAACTGGAGAAAGGCATTAGAAGATGCAATGATGCATTTCTTGGAATCTACTTTATGGGGAGCATTCAAAATTCATTAGGACTTTTTTAAGACATTAGAAAAAGTTAGGCTCTTTGCTTTTAGGCTTGGACAAATGTTTTCAAGAAATTAGAAAAATCTAAAAATGTTCCCAAACTCACAACAAATGTCTGTATAAAATAATTTGCTAACCACCCATACCCTCCTCCTTGAAATAAGGTGACTCAATTTTTTCTTTTGTGCTTAAAACAACAGGGGAATGGCCTCCCCTGGCCCGTTGTGCTACCTGTGTAACAGCAGTGGTCCACAAAATGTTTAGCATAAGATATCCCCAGTCAGTTATGGTTTTCTCTGATAGATTTATTAAAAGACAAACTTAAGAGATGGAATTTGCTATGAAACTAAAAAAAAAAACCAAAAAAACCCACAAACAAACAAAACCCAAAAACAACAAAAAAACCAAAAAAACCCAAACCAAAACACTTTGTTGACACGTTGGAGACCCAGAGATGTGAACAAAGCGCTGAGGAATGGTGTGGTGTGATCCTGTAGCAGATGAACTCCTCCAGTTACAAATGTGTATAACCCTGCCCTTTTTACCTAGGAACTTTAAGCAGAGTTTATTGGGGTGTAAGAGCTGGGCTGTGTTGGCTCTCTCTGGATATCTGGTCACTTTAAAGCAAAAGATTAAATGAAGTATTCATTCCTTCTATCACATTTTTAAAAGAAATCTTAGAATAACAGCGGAAAAATATTTCTTTCCTTTAAACAAAAGGACATGAGCCTCTAAAAGGAGCTAAAAGAGATATGAAACAACAAAGGCTGAGTGATGGAAAGTGTGTGCTTGGGTTTCCTTTAAAGAGAAAGCCATTTTTCTTCTGTTATGCTCTAATTCCTGCTATTTAAGAGCAGAAAAGAGTATCCCCTGCCGAGCATCTCTGCAGAACTAACGAGGCACCTTGTTGACTGCTATACTGCATTGCTTTTTAAATAGAACTCATGATGGGGTACCATTTTAAAATCCTAGAGCAGACTTGTGCCAAACTCTCCAGCTACAAATGGAGCATCAGGGACCAGAATTACTGTTTCCTGCATTAAATCTCTGTGAATTCAGCCACGGATCAGATTAGTCTGCAAATTGAACATCTGAGCCTGCAGGTTACCCTGTCTTTTAGTGTTTCTGCTACCCTGAACTTTCAACACAATGATTGTCCCACCACTGGAGAAGCCCTTGGAGCCAGTCTGTGCTGTGCTTTACACCTGATAAAGTAGAGGGGTGCTGACAGAAGAATTGCCAGTGATGTCTTCTCCAGCCAATTTCTCTTATGCACTCACAGTACAGTGTGCAAATGTGGTTCAGGTACATTTTTTTCTGTCACATTCTTATGTTTTCAGCAGTAAGAAATGAAAAGCAAACATTAAAAGATAGAAACAATGCCATGTTTTTAGATCAGGAGCACACTTCCATGCAGCGTTCTTTCAAGCAGATAGGAGAACATGATGATAAAATACAGTGACAATGGAATTATTTGGAGGTCAGGAATGCTTCAGATTTCATTCATTTTGCATTTATTTTCCTTTTTTTCCATGCTGTGATTTCCTTGGAAATTAGGTCACTTTTCATGAGTAATAACAACGCAAAGCAAACTGTCCTTTAAATGCTTTTCTGTTCATGAAATTCCGTTCATGAAATTCAGAGATATGCAAATGAGAGAGTGTAACTACCATTAGGATTTCTTCAGCCCTTGCTTCCAACGCTATTGTTACCTATTGATACCCTGGGGAACTTTATTCCTATTTCATACAATATACCACTTGCAGGAAATGTGGTGAGTTTTGGAGATCAGCTGTTGGGCTGACTGCGAATGTTTCAGCTACTTTCTCCTGTATCCTCCTACCTACCACGTAGGGCTTGAGTCCCAGCCTCAGGTGAATAAAATCCCCACAGTTGGGCCATACTGTGTGTGTTTTCTCACACACGGTCAAGACTTCATCCTTGAAGTCCTTGTTACTACAGAGTTTCTTAAAACCTTGTGTAAACAGATGCATCCAATACTATTATTTTCCTTCCAGAGAACATGCATTTAAAAAGAAGAGATACTGTCCCTTTTCCTTGAAAAGGATCATACACGTGTCTCCACTAGATGTGGCAACATCAGCAACATCTGAGGAGCCAAGGCATTCCCAGACTGAAACAAACACACCAGGCTCTCACCTTGGTCCAGTCCTGAGTTCCTCTTACAACTCATAACCAGCATTATTGCTGATTTGTACTGATTTATAATCTGAGCTAAAAAATATAGAACTGCAATTTTAATTACACATATAAATAATTTTATGGAGAGGTTTAATCAAGTTTTTCCTTCAGCTTTTTCTGGAAGTTTAAATTTCAGGAAAAAGTATCCATACAACCATCGTCTGCAGAGTAATTAAGGCTAATTCACTGTATGTAATTGAATTAAGCCAATTTCTTTTCCCATTGGATTATTTGGAGGTAGGATCAGATGCAAGCAGAGCAAATAGTTAGATTTTACCATTTTAAACTGCCCTACCCTTCTGATGATTTTCCATTGCCAGACTATTCCCCCTTCCACACACACCCCCCCAAATCCTTATTTTATTTTTTTTTCACTCGAGGAGGGAGGGAGGAAGGGGGAGACAAGCAGGTAGCAAAGTTAAGGCACCCTGAAACTCCTCATTTGCAGTGCTGGACCAAACTTCACAGAGCCAATACAGTCCTTCCAGCCCTATTTCTACT
>JAOXNG010000001.1:82545312-82569434 GCA_028566535.1 Scolopax minor | reverse complement strand
TCTGTAGAAAAGGGCAGTGACGGGGCAAGGAAGCAGCAGGTTTTTATGGACTGAGTTTTTTTACCAACATTTGTAACTGGTATATCGCAGAATACAGCAAAAAATGTTAAATATTAAAAAACAAAAAACAACTAGCCAAAACTGCATACTTATGGCTCTTCCTCCTTTTTCTAAAAAGGTAGATACGCTTCTCTCTTGTTTTGTTATTGATTTAGAGAAGCTAAAGATTAGGGGGAAGCAGCAGAAGAAATTATGTTTAAACGCATTTGAAAAAGAACAAAGCCTTAAGTTTTCACAATGCTGCAAGAATTACATGGCCAATTTTTCTCCTCCTACCCTCTATTATTCTGTGTGATATAATCACATATTACATACAGTTGTTAATCAAAAGCTTCTCGAAGCTTTTCACAAACATCTAGTTATGCCTTATAAAAGAAATAGTAGTTTTCCATCTTTCCAAACAAAGACAACTCCCAGACAGGGACCTGATCCAAGACAATGCCATGTCTCAACCAGAATCTGTGTTACCCATTCCTCACTTCAGTGCTGCCTGGATCTCACCTGGGTGTTCTTTGTGATCTCCCTCAGAGAGCTTTAAAAGCACTTACTATATAGATTTAAACATAGACTTTAAAACTCATCAGTCTAATTGCAGAGAAACCATTCTTCAATTAAACTGCAGGTTTTCTTTGTATTAGGACCAAATCATATTACACAAAGCATTCTAATTACATCTGAACAACAGTGCTTCTAAAAACCAAGCTGGCAAAACAAGCTCCCAAGCCCAGCAATGCACATAAAGACTTGTAGGAACCAAACATCAGCTTCATGTTAAACTTTTGGACCCTTCCTCTCCTTGAAAGCACACCACAGTGAAGAAGTGCCTGGACAACAAACACACAACCAGGGTCCATTTCAACAATATTGTGATGAATGTTTGGGACCTTTAAAGGTCCCTTCCAACCCAAGGTTCCATGAAATATTCTAATATTAATCAATAAACACTACATAAAATGAGTACTTGGTATCATCATCTACGCAAAAACAGCAGAAGATAAAGACTGCATTTTGAGAACAAGGCACTTTGCTGGCTTCCTTAGACATGTTAGAAAAAGACAAAAGCAACCTTTATATAGACAAACTCTCCTTTTCCCCATCCTTTAACATCTTATACCTTAAAAAGAACCACATGCCTAAATGTAATTTACCAGATATTAAACTTAAAATTAAAAGGCAACACCCTTTTCTTTATGGTGACCTGACAAAGAAAGTGGAAAAAAAAATTAATAAAACTTCAAAAAGGCATAATAAAATCTTCAACATTCATTAGGCTATACTTCAAGCTATTATTAAATAGCTAGTATTGCAGCAGAAGACACAATATGCCAACTGAAAGTTTAGAAATATTTTTTATAAAAAAATCAAAACATGGTTAAAACATGGTAAGACATGAGGAACCCAAAGAAACAAGAAATATTTATGAACACAAGCATCTCAGAACAAGGCTAAGCATCCAATCCTCACTTCGCTCCTCTCTGCCCCTTATCTATTAGCAGGTAGAGTCTCACAATACCTGTAGAAAATACAAACTTTCAATTACAAGTGAGTTACTACACAAAGGCAACTTTTGCCTCCAGTTCGAAACTAGGCAGTAGCTCTGACAGCAAACTGTCTGTTACAAATACTGGAGGGGAATAAAAAGAACAATAATACAAAAAAGCAGCTGGTGCCCTTCCACACCAACAGAGAGGCCAGACAACCCTGACTATAGCCCCGTCTGTCCCACACCATCCAACAGTCACTTTAGTGTTTTTAGATTCATGACAAACTAAAAGCCCTAGATCCTCCTAAACTGAGAGACAAAACTGTGAATTCCTAATGCAACAGTGCATTCAACACCAGCGACTGAGCACATTTCATTGCCATTTTTTTAAATAGGATAAGAATACATCATGTCCAATAATCCAATTATAACCATATGAGCATCTGCATCATCTTCACAGTAGCACTTATGTCTACACTCTGGGAAATTATTTTTACCAAAATCCTTTAGAAATCATCCCTATCTTTTTTATTTCTGGTATAATGTGCTACTCTGTATCAATCATAAGATTTCATTATCTGAAGGACTGGACAAATAAACTTCAGCAATTTATTTTAGAAAAAGTAATTTGATATTTCTTAAATGAATATGAACCTTAAGGAAGAGTAAGTCAAGTTCTACTTCACAATTACTCATGTCTATGAACATTTGTTGACATTTTTCAGCATATGGCTATTTTTTCTAAAGCAGAATCCAAGTTAAATTTCATGTAAGTGACTTAAACTGTTTCCCAGCAGTCATGCCTTACTCTTATCTCTACCAGACACAGGACTGCAAGATTTCCTGATAACCACCCACTTGGAAGCACAGAATAGAGAAACCAACAGAAACCTGGGGACATTCTGACATTCTCACCTTCCAAATGAGCATACTTGGTGCTTAAAAGAACTGAAGAGCTCCATCACCTTTTTTTTTTTTGTAAAGAAAGTACAAACAGGGAAGGAGGAGGATGAACATCCAAGATTACACCATCAGTCGCACCTCCTTGTCTGGGTCACAGAGGGCACCTATGCAAGACCTTCCTACCCTTGACAACACCTACATGCTGTGACTTTTTGTCTGCTTTACACCTTTCTTTCCTCAGCCGATGCACGCCCATTCTAAACACAAACACACACGTTGTCTAACACACTGCTCATTTCAGATATATATGGTAACTTCATGCTTACTTCTAGTTTTAGCCTAGATCTCATTTCAAACCATCTGTAATAAGGAACAGTCTATCGTCATCAGAAGGAACTCGCTTTCATCAAAGTGGATGTGGAGAATATTAAATGGAATGGGGCTCAAAAAATTGATGAGAAAGTATGGCAATCCGCAAAAGTACACAAATGCAGGACATCCTTTCCACAAGGAAGCCAAGGAACAAACAAGTTACACAATGCATTTTATAAAAAGCAAATTTTAGTGTTTAGTGAAGGCACAATACAGTAATCTTTTATGGAGTTATAGCAAGCAAAACAAAATACTAAACAGGAATATAAAGAAAATAAATTAAAAATCCAGAAAATGCTGTGTGCCTTTTCAAAAGCAATTATGATTTTGATACAATTCTGTTACATAACTTTTACTTTAATACATTCCCTCAAAATACACTGTAATCAGCACAAAATTATAGATATCTTTCCTGTTGATATGCTGTGCTTGTCACTAGCTTAAAATGAAAACCAGAACTTCTTACTTTTTAGATTTAATTGCACAGGCCCTATCAACAAATACAGCATTTTCTTGTCTTGTGATTTTATTTTTTTTTTTAATCAAATAAACCACCAACCTATTATAATTCTCTACTTTCTGGAAATAATGATGAGATACAGAAAGGAAGTTGATGGAACAAAACTGCAGAAAATATCTCAGATTGTTTTTATAAAGGACAAAAAGAAAGGAAGGAAAAGAGCTATTCAGAATATGGAAGCTTTTCTAAACTGATTTCACAATGCAGTTAAACTAATTAGGCTGAATTTTTATATAGCTAGATTATTATATTAAAAAAACATGCAAAAGTAAATTTCTTGGACAGTGTCCTACTAAAATACTGAACTTTCAACACCTGCTTTAGGACTGTTAGGACCACTGCACTGTTTAGTAGAAGATGCTGTGTCTCAGCCACATAATTCAACGCTCCCTTGTTTTCATGCTAGTATGTGATGAGCAGTGAGTTGCACCACTCTGCTGCTCTGGATGAGAACTTAAAAAAAAAAAAATCAAAAATCAAAAAAGTGAGGAAAAAAAAAGGCCTGTGCAGATCCATGAGCTGATGTGTTTTGCTGTCTATGCACCAGTCTATTCTTAGTACTGCAAGAAAGATAAGTAGAATGCTTCAGCAGAAAGAGATTACGTAGCAGCAGTGCAATTTTAGGTTGCCTCCATCATGAAGCATCACCTCACACGTGGAATCCTGTTTTACCTTTGGCTAAAACCAAAACTACACAGAACACAGTGTACGCACTGTAAGAGTTGCTTTTGAACACGATGCACGTTTAGAGGAGGTCTGGAATCAGTCAGTTCTCTAACCTGCCACAAAGATCCAATCTCATTTTCAACACAGCTATTAAATTTAATTTTAGGACTCTTCACCAAATTTCAGCTAAATTACTTTTTTGCTCATTGTTTCAGAACAATGCATTTCCACGAGGGAAATCAGAACGTGTATTAGAAAACTATGTAGTAGGAAATGGGATATTTAATGAAAACATATTCTCCAACATTTCAAATCCCATTGCATTCTTGAAATAATTTACATGATTTGCCCTTCACCCCATCTTTCGTGCTCACAAACTATGTCTTGTACAGCTACCGCAAAACACGACGACTTTAATATTATTCCCTCTTGAGGCAGCAAACCAAATATTGAATTGCAAAGCACCTAATAACTCTAAAATTCTACTTAAAGACAGCATCCAAAGAACTTATTAGGACTAGATAGTATTCACTTTTGAAATTTCCTGCTTACTTGGCACAACTGAAATGCCTGATCTTGTTTTATTTTTGAAAGAAATCACCTACAAATTTCAAAATTTAACAACAAATATCAAGCAACTGCTGTCTTTTGGTTTTCAACATTTCCATACTGAAAAACTAACTTATTTAGTATAGTTTTTTAAAAGTAACAGATGCAGTATTGTTGTTCTTTCCTTCCACTTTTTGTGGCTTAATCCCAGAATAAAAAAATTTCATCCAAAGGATGGCATTCATGCCGCCAGCCCACATACACTTTTTGGCAGGCTACAAAGATGTCAGTGCTCCTCACAAAGCAGTTCTGTGCTACGTGGTGACCGAAGCCAATAAAATAGTACCCAAAAGTGAACCTTGGTATATAAAAATGTATGCAAGCATCAAAACCCATACTCTGAAAATTCATTTCTCTTGATGACTAATAAAGGCCTTTTTAACTACAAAAAAACACCGAAGTATGGAGAAAATACAAAAAGCAGTCATAGACAGCATGAACAAAAATAGACAGAAGATTCCAATGCAAGATATTTCTCTCACACATGCCTTTAAGTAATTATTGCTTTCAACGCTCTTTGTCTATCCTTTGACATTGGAAACAGATGAGAAATTGTATCTTGAGAAGAAAGACAGACTGGTTCACAACAAGAACAGCAGTAGCACCGGACGTCTGTGCATTAATTGTTTTCCCCTTACAAATGCATAGTAAGTGATAAAAGTTTTTCAGCTCAGCTCATTTTTTGCAGAGTAACATAGTTCTGATAGGACCATTAAATGAAACATAGTAAGAGACACACTGTCTTCTATTTCTCAATTCCTCAAAATCCGATTCCCTGAAATCCAGTACTTCCACGCAGCTGCAAGCTGAATCCATAGCTCAAGCTATTGGGTGGACTTTGGTACTCATATTTCTAGAAGCACATACTATTTCATCAAACAAGTCCATTAGGTCCTTAAAATAGACTCATTAACCAGACATGAGAGTAAATAATCTTTATAGGTACACTACGCAGCAACTCTTTTGACATAAGTGCTCTGAAATATTCATATACAATACACAGTTATGTATGCTTAAAATAATATACATGGTTTTAATAACATAGAAGCTGGTAATTGAGGAATAATGAAACATGAAACAAGTTCTCACCTTGTTTTGCCATTTTTAGTTCAACCTGGTTTTTATGCATCTATAAGTAATTTGAACCTGGATCAAACCATTTGGCTCCAAAAGATCTCCTACCTCTATTCTACCCTGCAAAGTAAAAAAAAAATATAGGACTGTGTTTCCTACAAAGAGAAGACAGGCAGTCATAAACCAGGGGAGTAAATACAAGCACAAGGCACATGTTCATGGTCTCCATGGTTGTATGACACATTAAAAGTCTTTTGCTCATCATCCACATCGAATTCTCATCACCTCAAATTTCTTGTGTAACTATCCGTGTATTTGCATGCAACTATACTGTGTGAACAAGTGGACTTAAGAGGTCATAACATTCTATTCTAAGAGATCAGATTTCTGATTATGGGTTGTATTTTTTGAAAAAGTAAGCCATTTTTAATAAATAAAGTCAACAATAAAATAACTTACATTTTGCCAAATACAAGTTCAGACATTAATCAGACCAAATACAAAAATTGCTATGACAAATCATTCAACTATTTGCATACTCAAGATTAAAAGATATGTCTGAAACTTCTCCCACAGAAATAAGAAAAACTTTTTGAGGCCACTAAGTCACAAGCATTTCAAAGTTTCAAATTAAAAAAAAAAAAAAACAAAAACAAAACCACAAACAAAAACCCAAAACTTACCTATCCCAGAAATGCAAAGTTTGAAAACAAAACAAGTCTAAAACTGGAATTCATATTACCAGCACTGATCTCAACGTCATTTGTTATGGAGTAGAACAAAAATACCAAGAGCAATAATCTTCGGCAGTACAGCACCATTCTACATTAATTGGTCATGGAATCAAAGTTTTGCTTTTAAATCCATCTGATAATGAAACATTTCCAGACACCCGAGAACACAATGCTGCTTAAGAAGTCAGGAGGCCTTAGTACAATACACAGATGAGACCTAGAAATATCAAGCAGTCTTCTTCCTGACTATCAGTGGAGATAAAAGGTCATATGTGCTTAGCAGGCTTCAAGTTTTATGATTTTTATGTGCTTATAATTTTTTTCCTAAATGGACTACTTCAAACATGTTTTGGAAATAAACAGCGTTTTCTGTTTTATCAGCCTTGCAATTGCAGTATCTAACAAGCTATCCCTAAAATTTAAATATGTAGTTTTAGAAGACAGAAATCCTTATACTAAATCTTTCAACCTCACTAGCCAACTGCAACTTGCCAAGGGAAGTTCAGAAATAGAAACATTCATTAAATAAATGTACTGTTCTCCACCAGGCAGCCCACAGAGACAACTGCAATGCTAAAATTCATATAGTGCCAACTGCTGTGATCACATACCTAGTGAGGCTTCACCTCATCCCCAATTAAAATGTACATATGCTATATTTATTTGTTTTCTTGAATGTGTTGGGGATGCCTCAGATTACCAGAATTCATTTCAGAATATTAACTAATAAGCTAATGTCTTCCTCATCTACAAAAAGTCTGCTAAAATTTCTTTACTGGCACACAGAACTCCAAGTGCTAAGAAAAGTCTTCTTGAATATTGCTTCAAAATTAGAAATTTGTTTTATTATTATAGCCCATTACACCCAGTAACATGACATACTGAGATAATACTGCTTCTGGTTTTAAAACTCAGATTATTGTAGAAGTGTAATGGAAATGTAATTATTTAAGTTACATTAAGCTAATGGCAACAAAGAGAAATGTTATTCTTTTATCAGTGAAGAACCACTATACAACCACAATTTTAATTATTTTTGATGTACGTTAGTCATATCATGCTCCCTACTTCCTCCCCCAACGTTTAACCAGAAATAAATAGCAGAAAGTAGCACTGCTCTTTATAGCAGGGGAAATGGTGGGGAGTTTGGTTGCATATAGAAATTCATCAACAACAGCAGGGCTTTACTCAAAATCCAGGCATAGCAGGTAACTTCTTAAATTTTCTCCTGGATTACCCAAAGTTGCTCAGTTTCAAAAAATAATTGCAGCCAGGTAATTTGGAGGGACCATTTTGCCTCCCAGTAACTTCCTGGCTGAAGCAGTTAATTCACAGATTATTTTCAATTCCTTACAGTAACCCAATAATAAATGCACATTAGCCTATTTCAATCTCTTCTAGTCTCTTCTTTACATTTACTCAGGTTCCACAGGTCTAGCAGAAATAACAGTTTATGTATGAAAACAGTTAATAATTTTTTCCTGTATCTGTGGCTCTAGAAATCCAAATTAAATATTGGCATAAATGTGGTATTAATCCTATTATATTGACATATCTGACTGTGGTGCAGATATTATTTCTACAAATATGAGTCTAGAATTTGAGATTAATCAAATCAAATGATGTGTATGTACATGTTCTCAAAGTCACCTCAGCTCCAGTCCCATAACCATGGATTTCTTTATCTGCAGCCAAAATACAGTTAAAACAAGGCTATTACAAATGGCATGTTTAATTTTGGTGAGATTTGGGGAAGCAGGGGAAGAGAATGGATGGATGAGCAGTAGTAACCTAAGTAGAAAAGGAGGGACAGACGGAGAGGAGAAGAAAATAACGAGAATACTGGGGGATGGGATAGAAAGTTTTCTTCTCATATGAGAAGCTGGCCTGATGAACTCTGATGTCTTGAAAATTTCACCTTCATCAATCCTTCTTATTTCTCTGCCTTCTTATTGTTTGTCTTTACCTGCCGTTGCCTGTCTGAGCTTGGTCTGAGAGATGTCCCAAGCAAGATTATTTTTATTTTCTGAGCTACTTATACCTCACCTAACATATTAAGTGCTCAAAACAAAGGATTTTCTGCTAGGTATATAAATATTAATGTCCCTGAGCTCAGCCTCAGAGAAGATCTCAGTGCTCTAGAGAGTATGTTGGTTCTAAGTCTAAGAGCTGTCCCACGATGCAGTATGGAACAAGAGATGGGTAGGTGGAGACATGGGAATCTATGGAGACCATCATGGTCCACCTTTGCAGAATGTCAGCGGGATGATCAGCAAAGGTCTTTCAGTTCTGTTCAGTTCTGTTTGTTCTTAAATGGCTTACTGCAGGCTGCCAAAATATTCCTGTCCATGCCAGCTGATTCATTCCTCTCCTCCTATTGCTTTCTACCAAGGCATTTGGCTGTAAGAAAGAGATTAGGCACTGTAGTTGCAGTATATTTTTAAAGGGTTCAATGTAAACTGGTGAAAACTAAGTCAAATTGTGACTGCCAGAAAGAAAGGAGAAAAAGGAAGAGGGTGAGGGGAGTGGGGAGAAGCAATTGGTTTCTCCAAGCTTTATTTATTAGAATTTTGTGCTCCTCCCTCCCCTTATAGTAGAAAGCCATGGTCCATCTTTATGCTGGCATCATAAATTCTAATTACCACACTCTAGGATATCTGTTCTTGCAAGAACCTAAACAAGACCTTTGAGGAAATAAGAAAGGTTCTCAAACTCTGGAGTAAGCTGGCATTTAGGAAATCCTTGCATTCACTTATGAAGTTCAAAAGAGTATGGGATTTGTTTAATGCTTTCTCAGACATTTGCTCTAATTTTCAGTTAATTCTGGTTTCAAACAAACAGCATAAGAAAACCAGAGCACAGCTGCCAGGGTGACTATTCCAAGGTGGCTAGGAAGAGCTGTGTACAATTATTGCAGCATGTTTCATATAAACATTGCAACTACTTCTTTCTTTCAGCCTCAGTCTATGTAAAATCTATGTCAAGGTCAAAAGTATATTACTTTACCTCTTGATTGGCTATTTTTGACATAAAAACATGGAAAAGCAGAACTATTGACTTTTTTTTTTCTGTATACCTAGCTCATTTTTAAAATGCTTACTTTCAGGTAGCTAATACTTTTCCTCCTACATGTGTGACACACTTACATACACCACCAAAGGGCACCAAACACTGTAGAGTAATACTAGAAGTATTTAATGAAGAGGTTAAATCACAACCTGATTTAGGAAAAGCATGATCTTAAAAACTGAATCAGTACAAAGTTTGATCAATTAAGGAAAGAATGATGAAATGAGTGTTAAAACCTGAACTGTTCTTATTGGTATTTGATACTGCAACAGCTCACATTAAAACAAGGATGTTTTCAAACACAACAGAACCTGTCACGTCTCTGTTCTGCAGAAAGCTCAAGTGAAATAGAAGCAAAAGTGTTAATAACTTTTGTGGAGTAGTTGAACTCTATTGCATCCTTTGTCTTGATTCTCAGTCAAGGAATTCATGATTTAAGTACAAAATTCACTTGGTTAGCTTTTCATCTAGGAGTAGCAATTATTTTCTTTCTCAGAATATACTATCTCATTCTTCTTCACTGTTAGATCCCACTTTCTTGCTTTCTGCTTTTTACCCTAATTTAAATAGTTAAAGAGTAATTTAAGAGCACAAGAGCAGCAATAAGCATCTACTAGCTGCTTACTGTATTGCTAATGCTTTTATGGAATGTGGCAGATTCTTAAATATTTAATACAACTTACTCTTCCCTTTAACCATTCCCTTCTCTGTGAACACTCTCATGAAATATGAATTACGCTTGTGTAATGTTTTACATAGCCCCGTGGCTGCCTCATTTCAGTCATATTACATATGCAACTTCTATGCAAAAGTGAGAACAAATGCTTAGTAAAAGTTATTCTGTTCGTAATTGAGGTTCTCAGGTTTCCACAGTCATTCCAAATATCCTGCTAAACATTAAGATCAAGAACTGGAATGAGTTATAGAAAGCAAACTCATCATGACAATCTTTGTGCTGAACCAGAATATAAACAATTTAAAGCCATGAAAAGTCAACACCAGCCTTTACAACTGTTTTGAAAACAAAATTTTGCAAAGGATTCATTTTCAAAAGCGATTTCTCATGTGCCATCACATACAAAGCGACCAGCTGCTCACAGGTGAACCAGTTTCATTTGCTTGTGTGAATGTTAGTCCTAGGTTCAGATGGGTTCACAGAGAGAATTAATTATGGAAATTACATCTGGAAAAAGCACTCGAGGCACCTCAGCAACACTTTTCAGTAGCTGAGTTCAGAAGCAGGAGTAGGGTTGTGATGGGTGCTGCTATCACTTCGAGGGGCCTTCAGCTGAGCTATTGTCCTGGTTTGAAGACACTATGAGGTCTACAGCCTCAGCTGTAGACCATCTGAGGCTCTGCCTTGTTAAAAGATTGCTTCAGATGAAGTACACATACTGAACTGCTATAGGTGCCCATCACATCTGTGTGCTGAACTCCATTCATCATATGTCTTAAACGGCTCATCTGCTTCCCGCTTGGTCTTCACCTACCCAAGGGCTGTGTCTGACTCTCGACACCTTTGAACAGTTGCTGAGATAAACAAACTGAATTACTTCTAATTCCTTCCCCATTTTCAGGTGCTAGTGTTGGAGGATTCCTTGTGAGTCATGAATATCAAAGCATGTAGTTTTCATTCATGGAAAATAATTTGGGAGAAATTCTTCCCAATAACATAAAAGAGCTGGTTTCTTGCCAGCGTATGTGTGAGATAGAAGGTTCTTAATGGGAGATTCTACATACATAGCAAGCCCTATCCCTGCCTAGATAATATATTACATCTTACAAAGATGATATTTTTGTAGGTATTTTTGTCTCAGGTATTACAGCAACATGAACTTTCCTTTACAAACTAAAATTTTCTAATTTGCATGATTATAGAGAAGAGCTTGCTAATATGAATCTTGAAAAGCTCAGAACTATGACCTTAAATAGAAACCTGTTCAACTCCACTGTGTTTTGTTCACTCATGACCTTTATGAAGCCTCCTATGATTTCAATCCTTCAAGTTGGCAATACGTAGTAATTCCTATTAGCTATTTGGGTGTGAACAGTGGAATTTGAAGTGTTTTTACAGTCTATTTATGAACTGATACTTAGTGCCAGAATTATTCATGTTTGGGAACATCTTCAGAGCTTGGAAGATACACCATTTTCTTGATTTTATGCCAGATCAAGGTCAATACATGGAACTGTTGTTGGTAACACTTCTATCAAAATATTAATATATTTTCTCCCTCCCTAAAACACCCCACACAGTCTCATCCTTTTTCCCCAAAGGTCTGTTTTCTGTTTAGAGTGGAATGGTTGAATAGCAGAGAAAAAGAAAAAATCCTCAAGAAAAAAAATGTATTTTCCATGGCAAAAGAATTCTTAAAGACTTTATGTTTTTACATTATTCCCTCTTTCTCTTCCTAAATGTGCATGGAACAAGACAGAAACCATTAAATCTTTCCTCACCATTTTCATGCCACACAAGTTTTAAGTCTTCCCAGTATCTTTTGCTATTACAGATTAGCAGTGCTATTTAATGTCCCCAGACAGGATAACATGCAAATTTCACAATGCCTTGGTGAAGACATCCTGCTTTTTCACCCTTGAGTTCCTTAGCAATGTTTATTTAACGTACAAGCAGGAGTGGGATTAGTGAATTCACTGGTTTGTTCCTTGAACCAGTGTTCAGAAGGTTCCTTCCAGGAACATAAGAGGAATAGGAAACTTGCAGCAGTAAATATTCCCAAGACTACAAAGAACCATAAAGCAAACAGCTTGCAGTAGTTAAATGAGAAAAAATTATAAAATGGTTGACTAGGTTCGTTACAAAAATTATGGCTTATAGTGACACAATTTATTATTTTCTTTAAATAAAAACCAGTAACCTCTCAGTGGCTATAAAATGTCGCATGACACATCTTGTCTCGCTTACATCAAAATTTTGTGGTAGAAAAAATGAAAAACAAATGTATAAGCTTGTATCACATTCAAGCTCGAGATTTTTTAGACAAAAGCAGTTTAGCAAACTACAGACAGTCATGTTTTATTAAGAGACAGGGAAAGAAAAGCCTTGAAGGAAGTTGCAAATTTGTCTGGCTAACATCTGGGATGTGAGTAAACATGAAGAATGAGAGGAAGTACAGAAGTCCACTATAAAATTGTCGTGCTTCCTATTTTATACTGCTGTGGGTATTGTATACTTCATGTTTACTGTAAGTTTGCATTATATTACTATAATGTTAGCATTGAATACCCCAGTTTACCTCTGTAAAACTAAGAATAATGAACTTTTATTATGAACTTATTATGAACTACTACAGTAGGAAAATCTGATCACCATGAAAATGTTCTAAAACAAGATGTACTGCAGTCAAAAAGCAGAGCTAATATCTCCATGAATTTTTTTAAGAGTAAAGCAGAGAGGGTTTTTCTAAATGAGAAATAGTAGGGTTTCACTATACCTTCCACAGAAAACATGTCCTTTTTTAGTCAATCATAAGAAGAAATACTTCATAGGGCCTTAAAAAAGCCCCGTATTTCTTTGGTTTTGCAACACCCCATATCTAGGTGCTACACTTTGGATTCACATTGAATAACTTATTAGCATCCTGACGTACTCATGTAATTTTGGCCTGATGAGACTAGATGATGCACAGATTTTGGAAGTGTTGTCTTCAAAAATCTCTCCCAGGAACTTTCCTAAATGTTATTGATTATAACCCAAATAATTTAATACACATTTCCTTATATATCTGGGATATCTTACATCTCTCATTAAGCATCAACTCATGAGACATAAAAGTCCAAATCAAGGAAGGAATAGAAAGAAAAGAGAACAATAACAGCAACAACAAAAAGACAAAGACTTGAGTAAGCATTCACATTATTTCACAGGGCTTACCATTTTTATTGAATCTTAGCAAATATAAATTTTCTTTTTCTGATAGCTCATATTTCAATTGGATAAGATGGTACTTCTGCCAGGATTGCCTTATGTTATTTTCTCAGTTGCTTCTGGGTTTTTTTGTGTGAGGAAAATATAAAAAATGTAATAAGCAGTGCAGAGTTAAATACCATTTGGAGGGTGCAGTATTTCATTCCTGACATTAAAACAAGTCAAAAAGGCAGAATAAAGCTGCAAATATTTCATTTTCCTGATCAAAATTGTTTCTATTTTTAGGGAAGCAAATACTTTCTCAGTTTTCATTTTTACCAGTTAGTCTCTTCATGTATTTCTTTTTCAGTTTTATTTTTTTTTAGAAAGGCTGTTGTGATTATTTTGCACATTCTAAATATTCATGATGAAAATAACTTGTGTTTTCTCATCTTAAGTTTATACCAAACTAAATTAAATAGGATTATATACACAAAAGAAAAGCAAACCAAGATTTTATGAGCGCACGAAGTGGTTTCTAGAAGTTTGGCAGACTATATTTATGGGGTTCTGAAACCAGGAAGAAGAAAATATTCACAAGAATTTAATTGGAAAAGTTTTATTTATGTCTCTGGTTGCCCTGTGGAATTTATTTTTCCTAGAGAGTTTTCTTCTTGCCATCATTTCAAATTAAGATACATCTAACATATGTGCATTGATGTAAAAGGGAGATGGTTATTCCTTGGTTCTTCCGAGGTGGCTGAGGATCCCTTCTAGCTACTTAATGCTAGGGACATGTAATTTTTTGTTGTCCTTAGTTCCACTTCACTCAAAATATATCTGTCTTGTAAATTGGCTTGGGGTAAAATCTTCAGCCTGCTGAAGTCAATGGAAGTTTTAGCATTGCCTGAGATTGCATCTTAGAGGGACACAGCAGATCACATGCTGCAAGTTTCTTCTTCATTACAATGAAAGAAGTCATGCTGCAGCACATATGAAGGCTCTCAGTACTTTCTTGGACTACCTGCCACCTTTCTGTCCTTTTGTATCCTTCTAATTTACTCTTTCCTCCTACATCCTGCTCCTTTTCAGGGACGTTTTGAAGGGTGCTGTCAGCATACTACCACATTTGCAACGGCAACTGCACGTCAATGATTTTTAGGACAGATTTCATTCTAACTCAATATAAAAATAACATATGACTAAGCAGAGTGAATACATGAAATGGATCTGTGCTTCACAGCACGTCTGCTTCAGTGTCTAGTTGGAGCTACAGTTCCTCTAATCTGTAAACAGACGTGATCTTGTACATCGTAGTGACAGGAAGAGGGCGAGAAATACAATCCCATTTTTTTGTGGGCCACAAAGCTCACAATAGAATGAATGAATAAGGTTAGTGTTTTATCTACATTCCCTGTGCTCTGTGCTCTTAGTCATATGTATTATATGTCGTCCCAAGACGACAAGATGAGCCATGTTCCAGAAGAGGGTAAGTGGATGAGGCTTTTGTGATGCCTCTGCATTTCTAGATGAAGTTAGGAAGCTTTCCAAAGTCAAAGCTTATTTTTCCAGTGTTAGCAATGTTTGTGTGTGTATGCACATGTGTTTTCCTCATACCCCTTATCTTTAAATGAGACTGGAGCAGAGCATCGCCATGCCTCATTCCCCATTTTTTGTCCCCCTGAGGAAAGAATGCCCCCAAGTTGTGAGCATGGCTATATATTGCCATTTTACACCAAGCTTGGAAGTCTAAGTTGCACTTTTTCTCCTGAAGGTAGAAAGGAGACAAATAGATTTTATGTGTCTAAGGAGTTTCCACTTTTATGTGCTTATGGTTGGAAAGTTTAGCTGCAGTCCCTAAGGGCAACTAACCCAGGTTTTTCCCAGCCTGATTAGTAGATTGTATTTACTCCTCTTTGACCCATTAATGATGATCGAGTGAAGGCAAATCTGACTTCTGTAATGGGGAGAAGTCAAACCATGTGATGAAAGCAATCACAGAACTGTTGGAGTAAAGATACGCTAGCCTAATTAGGCCCAGGTTTCCTGAAGGAGGATCTGGCAAGCATATGTGATCTCAGGTCTTGAGCTGGACAGGTGAGGTCCTGGGACAGTATCTGTGCTTGTGGGATGTATTCATAGTGACACAGATTCCACCAGAGTCTCTTCTGAATCATATTTTCATTCATCCCTGGTGCCAGGGATTAGTTTTGCAGAGTGAAACTAGAACTAATAACACTACTACTAACAAGAATGTTAACATTAGCTACCTAAACACATAATGAAAGAAGGGTGAATGTAATGTTCCTATATGTCTTCCCTTTTAAATTTCAACAGGACATGGTGTTCTGCCTTTTCACTAGATGGACTATAGTATAATGTGCTGAAAGCATGCCGTATTCCATCTGAGAAAGGCTGTATAAAGCTCTACTGCATGCATAAGGGTTTCTATCAGTTCCTTATGAATTTAATTAAGATGCTGAGACAACCTATTGTTTGTGAAAACCTGTTAAGATCCTGTAAGGAAAGACAATGCAGGTAAGTGTTAATTTACAATTGAAAATATTTTGCTGAACTTAGAGAAGAAAAACTGTATCTGATTAATTCTTTTTTTCTTCTCTGTGTTCCTAGATTATTTTGATCATATGAAGCCAATTATTTAAATTTTAAACAGTGAGATTTCTGAAGTAATAAATGGCTTTGTATCTATTACAACTGGGACAGATTTCCAGGAGAAAGAAGGAACTTAGCTATGAAAGAGTGGGTTCAAAGATTCCAGAGAAGTCTCTTAATTCTTTTCTCAATCCATTGGTGTTACCTTCATAGAATCATAGAATGCTATGGGGTTGGAAGGGACCTCTGGAGTTCATCTAGTCCAACCCCCCAGCCAAAGCAGGTCCACCCAGAGCAGGTTGCACAGGAACTTGTCCAGGCAGGTTTTGAATGTTTCCAGAGAAGGAGACTCCACCACCTCTCTGGGAAGCTTATTCCTACCCCTTCCTTGCCCTCTGTAAAAACATTGTGGGTACAGGTGGCAAAAGCTGTGGAGAGCCTGGGGAGTTGCTGAGGCAGTGGCCTTGTCTGAATGCCACATTGCTGCAACTAGACTTCCCCCAGAGCCAGAGGTCACTCAGTGAGAAGTTGTCTCCAGTGTCTGCGAGGCACTGCATGCACTACCTTGAGTGTCCACTCCTTGTGGAGCCACATCCTTGTGTCCACTCCTTGTGGAGCCACGTCCTTGAGGAGCAGCACTGGACTGGCACTGGAGCAGAGAGAGAAGTGTTCACACTGGAGAGAAGCCATGGAGACCAAGAAGGGAATGAGGCAATAGCTCTAAGGAGAAGGCTCTAACTTCTCAGGCAGAAAGCTGACAGAGAAGTGATGAGAGACAGACATGTCCACTTTTTGTAACATTCTCTAAGAAATACCTGTGTCCACAGCACGGATCTGTGAGAAAACTGGCCCTTGAGCTATGAACAGCTTGAACATTCAGCAAAGATGAAGTGCTGTTTCCACACTAGAGAAGTGTGGAAAAGGAGGAGGAGAAGACAACGAGCCATGCAGCCAAGCTAGTGTTGCTGTCAAAACATGAAGCATTACAGTTTCTGACCTCCTCTTTTGTCTTGTGGAAACTGTTCCAGCTGTCACCATAAGCTGAAAAATAAAAAAATGCACAGAACTTACCGTATAAGCAAGGCTTAGCTGGGCTCTGGAAAAAAATAATTCTCTGTGAGAATTTTAAAAAATTCTCTGTGAGATTAAAAAAAAAAAATAAAAACTTGAAAATGGCATACTTCTTAATAAGAAGTTTATAGATTTTAAATCTTCTTCCATGTTTTGTGGATATTCAAAAAGAAGTGTGGGAAGAGCTTCTCACAACAGTTATTTTGTACCGCTGTAACTCAGAATTGCAACATGCGACTCTTCATCAGCAGAGTCTTCATCAGCAGATTCCAGAGCATTTTATGCTTGAAACCCGTATAACTCTTTAGGTTAGAAATGGGCAGTTTTCCAGGCTCCAACACATCAGTAGCAGAGCTGGAAAGATTATGGATGTGTCCAGTACCCTGGTCCAGTGCTCTAGGCACTGTTATGAGTCGTAAAGAATTTTGCTCTTGCTCTGTCTCTGGGCACTGCTTCCTCACGTGATGGACGGCTGAAATTGGAACTGCGTCTATATGTTTGATCTATAGTGACAGTTATGGGTAGTTGCCTATGCCACAGTCATGGCAGGAATTCACAGCTCTGTAGTTCAGTATATTTGATCCTTGCATCTTCATTCTACATTTTCTCTGCATTGATTTCTAGTGGGTAGAATCAACTGAACATATAGTTCATATAGTATTGCAATAAGTGATCAGATTAAACTGAATATATATTTCATGGATTATAATATTTCTATTTTTGCCTGTGTACAGATTTTGGAGAGACTTGCCTGTCCATTGGTGTACTGTGTGCAGCACAGACCTCTTTGCCACTCTACCCTGATAAGCAAGCCACTGATGCCAGTTTAGTAATGCTTCCACAGGCAACAAGGTATATTTGTTCCTTTTCATCAAACAATCTGCAATATTGGTCTTCTTCCTAGAATAGAAGAGCCTAGAGCTTTCTAAAATAAGATCATTAACACTGCCAGTTCAGTTTTGTTGTAGCCTTGTGCCTGACAATGCCTCAGGGGTGAAAGGACCTGACTTAGCTTCTACTTCCTAGAAAATACTACCAAAAAGCTGTCTGTCTTGCAAAACTGTACTGATTGGTGATTACATCAGGTCGGGTATGCCATTGCTTTGTCCACAATGAGTGAGAACTGTAGGAATTATGGACACTCCAACTCCTAGTTCCCAGACATCTGAGAAGACAAATAAAGTAATGAAAGCACTTGGACAGTTTTTCAGTGGAAAAAAACACATTTTTGCTGTGCATAAAGGTATGCTGGAAACACAATTGGACTGCATTTTCCCGCTTGGCTTTGTCTCTGGGATCTTCAATCATGATTTGCTCATCAAGATAAATTCTTCAACTCTAGAAACATTCCAGTGTATTAAGAGTTATCAGTGGTTTGCCTTTCACAGCTCTTTTATACAATTTTTGTCTTGTTTCCTCAGTTTGTTTCAAGCAATTCAAGTATTCTTGAAACACGGGCATTTTGACCTACTGGCATGCCAGCCTGGACATTAACTCATGAAAGGCTACATTATAAATTATTCATTCTGACTCCTGCTGTGAAAATGGCATATAACTGGTTTACTTAAGGGCATCAGTTAAAATATACCTTATGCTTGTGCAACTGTCTTGTTTCTGTGCTGCGTGTAGGTACTGGTAAGGAAGCTCTTCAGTAAAGCATTGACAGCTCAAGAATGTGTATCAAATTTGGTGGGAGACAGCTTTCATAAAATCCCTGTGGTAATTTACAACAGCTTTTCCTTTCCTCAAATCGTATCTTTGGACAAACTAGTCAGACCTTGGATGAACAACTTTTTTAGAGACACCCCTTTGCTGCTTAGACTGGCTCTTTTGAAAGCAGTGATCTAGATGTATAAGATGCTCTTCTATGTGAGAGATGTCTCCTCTCACTTGAATCTTCTTCTTTAGCTTCTGATGAAATAATCTTGCTACCAGTTCATTGCTACTAGGAGTCGTGCTTATTTAAACTAATTATGAACTAATTGTGAGAGCACCTTCATCTGGGACTTGCTTCAGTCATCACAGACATCTAAGAGACTGTGGAGATGATTTGTCAGATAATTTGAAAACTCCAGTGGTCCCTAACTGATTTAGTATCATTAGGTACAGAGAGCTATTCCACAGTTTATAAATTTTTGGGGCGCTAAAATATAACTGGCTGTTATATATATAACTATATATGTATGTATATTATGTATAACTTACTCTAAAAGTAAGCCAGAATAGCTGTGTTATACATTTGATCACAATTTTACCACTTCTTTCTTCAATTTTTTATTAATTCCCAAGGCTCTTCTATGGGAGAGGTGGTACTGTGATCGTGACCTTCTGTAGCTTCTGCTCCATTTTTTCCCTGTTTTTAGACAAGGATGCAATAAACGATGATGCTGATCCCTGTGAGACCTATTCACATATCTTCCTGGCAACTCTGGTAGTCTTCTGCTGGCAATTTGATCTCAACAACATTCTAACCATCTGTATCTACTGACCAGTGTCCAAATCAGATGATACAACTGTATTTTTTGTCCACTAACGCTCTTTGGCGCGAACTCCTGACAATATTCTGGGCTGGGCCAAGTTACAGAACATTCCTTGGACTTTTGGGAAGCAGCTCTTCTTAGAGCACAGACTCCCTTGATTCTTGCAAAGGTGCCTGACTCCTCAATATCTAACATGCTGTTAACATGGACTGCAGCACTTTAAGAAAGATTTCTAATTATTCTGTTGGCTTTATTACTCCCATAACTTACTTCTTTCCAAGTAATAGTTAATTTCAGCGGCAGTTGTTTAACCATCAGAATCATTTTATGCCAGCTGAGAGGTATTTGCAAACTGTCTTCTTCCTGGATGGCCTTTTAGCAACTCTCACAAGGATGTGACAGTGCATTGACTGTTGTGGGCACGTGTTTTGGTTTCCCTTTTGCATCCGTTCTATGACTCATTTATGCCAGTTTCAGTGCCACTAAGTTAAACAATTCACTTATTTCAGCTGTAATCACTCATTTCCGTTTTGTAAGCATTGAGTGGAATCTCAGTCTTTTTTTTTTTCCAGGTAGTCTGCTTACAATTTAAACTGCTGTAGGAATACTGGGAACATGCAATCTCATCATTTTAGCTTGGCTTTACTTGGATGCGCTTAATTTTCTTAATGCATTTTTTTGCGTTAAGAAAGGCATTTGCATTTTTTACTTTTCTTTTTTTGCAATGTGCTGGGGAATTTCTAGCTTGCAACTACATGTGGACTTTCAGCATCCTGCTTGTCTTCATGCTGCCTCGTTGTTTCAGCTGGTGTGTATCCCCCGTGCATCATCAGAATGGTCTGAGGGAACAAACATCTTTGCCATCTCTGCCATTTTCAACTATTTTTGGAAAATTGATTTCATATGCTTCACATAGTTAGAGTTTTTCTCTCTAAGCAGTATTCAGCTATGTGCTGTGGTTGAGGGGTGTAGGGTGGGAAAGTCCTTCTGGCTTTTTTCTAATTTGGTGCAAGTGTTTTACAGTTAAGGCCGACTGCAGAAACCATCTATTTTTAATGTTTAACACAACCAAGGGTTCATTCTCTTGGTCACCTGCTATCTTTGCATGGTTTGATAAGCACTTCAATTTTTGAAATAGTATTGTTTAAAGGTATAATTTGCTAAAAGACAAGTTCAAATATAAGCGACAAAACATTCCTTAAAGTCAATAAATATTTTATGTGAAATTGATCCATTGAAAACAGTTGTAGTGAAAACAGTAAGTTACAATTACAGAGTATTTTGCAATATTACCTATAATGTGTTGTTTGCTAATAGCAAGAGTAATAAATCATATTTGTTTACAAAAGCCTGGTGCCTTTCCAGATCTCATGAACTGTGGAGCCTTGTGATTTGCTCCACTTTTTACTGTAGTTGTTTAGATTTGACTTTCAGTTGCACCACAGTGAATACTTTTATGTAAGAAAGGAAATAGAGAGATCACTTCTCACCATGTAGTGGGAAGAAAATTTGACAGAAGTCCAAGTCTGGTATCCTTCAGCATTGTGGCATCAAGAAAACTATTAGATGCCCAAGCTGCTATTTGCTAGGTTACACTGCTCATCACCTTCCAGCCTGCTGGAAGGAACTTTGTCTCTCCACTTATCTACAGGAACTGGCTTTGCATTTTCTGTTTCCATGCAATATAGGAAGGAAGGGGGATTTGGGGATGTATGGCACTCTGAGCCTGCAGAAGTGAATTAATCATTAAACTCATCAGTAGTTCTGGATTTCAGTTAAACACAAGTTGTGAAAGCATGAAAAATTTTCAAAGCACTTCAAATTTTCAGGTACATGTACATCCAAAGGCTGAAAGAACTGCTTCATGGGCATGATCCACACTCAAGACATTGTGAAAGTTTGCAAATTCAAAAGTTGCAAATTTTCTACATGTGTTTCATACCTAGAAAGCATTAACGATCAGTTTGTCATTGATTTTAAAAAGAAACTATTTCAAGCTCTTATTTGTGAATATATAATGTAATAAGGAAAAGTGTTATGTCAGTTCACCTATAATATTAGACATAACCAGATTTGCAATTTTGCAGGTATGAGGTGTTTACATTGTTTTAGTGCCTTCTCTTAATTCTGTGATCCTGGATCTAAGCTGCAAAAATTAATCAATCTGTAGGTCTGGTGGGAAACGCAATTCTACCTCCTCTTTCAGAATTATTACAGCAGAGGAATTAAAGAGCTCTTCAAATGCTCAGTGCTGTCAGTGGAAAAACACCCCTTGACAAGATTTGGAATTTCTTTCTTTTCTGAGCAGGGAGTTTTCTTCTTAGATTAAAAATGCATTCCTCTTTTATGACATGCAGTCCTGCATCAAGCAAGAAGTACAAGAAAATATTATTCTAGTCAGAGTCAGCAGAGTAGACCCCAGGAGACCGAGGACTATAATGAACACTTGCAGGACAACATTTTTATTTCTCCTAATTTGATTAATGGAGTTTTTGGCTGCAAGTGCTTGAAATGTGGAAAACAGTGTGTAATGAGATCCATCTGTCTAGCTTGAGGAAGCATAACTTCCCAAAGAACAATCAGATTCTACTTTACTTTTTACGGGGGTGTCCTGATGTAATCTAGTAGAGAGGGGAAGTAGGAAGAAGGATGGAAGTACAGATAGGATGTGTCCAACAAAGCGACCACCCTTCTTCATCCTATAAACCACATCCCAAAACTCTCTGTATGGCTAATGTCCCCAAGAGCTGTGCCATGATCCTTAAAAATGTGCAGAAGTATGTCTAGGAGTGATGCCCAGGCAGGCAATTAGAGATGGCTCACAGACCATCCTCTGTGAAATGGGGACAGACGTTGCTGCCCAAATCTTTTTGAACTTTTTTCCTTTTTCAGTCTTTTTTGTTTGTTTTTTTTCCTATTTGTATTGTTTTCATTAAAATGGTGGTAACAAGTTTCCATCTCAGAACAGATTTTTTTCCCCTGTGCAGGCCTTTTCTGGCCATCCTGACTACTCCAGAAAACAGTTGTGAAAGGTTTTATTCCAGCAGCACTAATCTGTTTCTGTTTTTTCCATCTGAACCCTCTATCCCCAGCATGTATCATGCAACATTTCTCTGTAGAGGACAATGGTGATCTCAGCTGGCTGGAGCTGGGAATAATGGATTGAAGCATCAAAATCTGCTTGGCTTAGCAGCAACTTTTTTTGAAAACCTGAACATGTCAAAATTTGAAATTTGAAGGCCAAAATAAAAAATTGTTGTGACTCAATGTACAAACTCAAGTAAGAGCGTTTCAGTGTGCAGATTACTATGTACAGCGACTGAAATAAACTATGAAAATTACACTGCTTATTTGAGAGCCTCTATATAAACTTCAGAGAAAATCCCATAAACTCTATTCTTTTATGTTTGTCAAACAAGTTTAGAAATATAAAGGAGTAACTCAGGCTGCTAAGCCAATCTGTTGCCATTGGAAGATTTACTAAGACAGCATATTTTCCAGTGCTTAGTCCAGTCCATTTTAAGACTTGAGTGTTTCCTTTGGCAGAGCATATTGCTGTCTCATATATGTCACTAGCAGGAAGTTTTGCCTGATACAATCTCATGATTTCTAAGTGAATTCTCTTTTTCTTACCTTGTTAGTACTCTTTGCCTAACAGTAAATTAATCTTCATATTCAAGATTAAATTGTGGCTTTACTTTCATGAGTTGGAATGTTTCTGTTGACTTCCAGAAGCTGGGATTTTACTCTTGATTCTTACGTGCTTCAAACTCTTGTAGGTAATGATCATATTTATTGGCAAGTCCATTCTGACCATTACAAGAGCCTAGGATTCCTTGCCTGTTGTTTCCTTAACTTTGGTGGTTTTCCAGTTCTTCTCCATCTAGCATAATTTCCAAATGTTATTTATGTGTTACTCTGCCATTCTTCTGAGCTGTAACTGGTGTGGGCTGGACAGGGCTGAACCGAATCTTTTCTTACTCCTTGTTTGTTCCAGCTGCTATGCATATGAAAATTATGAACCATTAACTTTGATACAGATAGTGCTCATAATTTTGAACAACTCTGTTTTGCATAAATTTTGAACTGTGCAAATATCCAAGATAATCTCTGCTTCATGTAAGGAAGTGACATTCTCTGTGTTTCCAACAACAGGAGCTCCCCCAGAGAGACCATATCTTATACAGAAAAATGCAGAAACCTTCCTGGTCCTGTCAGTGGAACCCATTCCAGTGGGAGCCATTAAGCCAAGGAGTCACAGGCTTGCCAAATGCTTTCACACTGCTTTTAAATAACAGCAAAGAAAAATGTGTCCTATATGAAAGTTTGCACCTGTACTCAGCCTATGCTATATGATCTGAAAGTCAAGGAAGTTCTGGCTTCTTCTTCTTTCTACACAAAAAATATTTATTTCAACCTATATTTACACTAATTAGCCTGGTTGAGTTTCATTTCTTTTTCACATCCTCTGCTCCACTCCACTTCCAGATGGGACAGACATCACCCAGGAACAGCTCTCAACACCGAGCATTATTGTATACTCTATTCCATTGCTCAAAAATCTTTCATTAACACTTTAATCATAAAAATATTTTTCAGAACT
>JAOXNG010000001.1:82518655-82533508 GCA_028566535.1 Scolopax minor | reverse complement strand
ATCACTATCCTTGGATGAGTTTAAGAGTCATTTAGATACGGTGTAGGGGAGAACTTTGTAGTAGGGTTGATGGTTGGACTTGATGATCCCAAGGGTCTTTTCCAACCTAAATGATTCTATGATTTACAGCTGTATTTGAGGAATTGTATATCAGGTGTTGCATATCAGGCTGTTTGGTCTCCTTGAGGTGTGGGGGTTAGGACTGGCTCTTGAATAAAATGTGGAATCATTGGAACTAAAATGTTTAGCTTAACTTCAGATCTCTGGATGAGACTCGAGCCAGTCTCATCTCAAGTGATGAGACTCATCACTTGTTCTGCAGCTGTTGCCTCAATGTGCTGGCAAAATGCTTGTGTAAGTGTACTAAGAGAACAGCTTAGGAAGCTTACTCTCCTTCAGGGAGAGTAATTCAACAGTGATTTTGGCAAGTTTTTCAAACAATTTATCTAGAAAAGAATGGTCAAAGGTGTTAATGGTAGCCAAGTGCCTGGCACCTCTTGGGCAATGAAGCAAATGCAAACTGGGTATATAGCTCCTACTTATCTCCCATAAACTCTCCAGCTGATGGTAGTGTGGCCTAACCAGCCTGCATTCTTCCCTTTCAGCATCTGATTCCTACATTTGTGTAGGGAAAGGCTCTGGAGAATCAGTCCATACAATAGTTCTGATGTTTATGCAGAGTTGGTATGTCATGGTGAGGCTTGACTGTGAGCTCCTACAGCTTCTGTAAATGTAAGTCCATGGCCAGATGAGATTTCAGAGTATCCCACATTTCCTATCATGATAGAAAAAAAAGAAGTGATGAACACTTAAGTGATGGATTTGCCAGGTGTTTTCACTGTTACAGCTTCATCTTGCTCACTTCCCACACCAATTTCTACTCCAGCCAGCTCTGCTGAGTATTGCTGACTAACTCTTATATGGGTGACTCAGAAGAACTTGCTGTGGTTCAATATTTCGCTATGTAATTATAGGATACCAAAGTTGTTATTAATGTTGGTGCAATGCAAAGATATTATCTTCATTCTCCATATGTTCTGTCAGAACAAATGTTATTGCTAGAAATGACACTCCTGTACCGAGTCATACAAATGTAGCTGTTTTCTCCTGCCACTGCTGTTCATTTTTACCTTCCAAATAACTGTTTATGCTTTAGAGGATGAAGTGAATCCATCTGTGTTTTGCAAGTAACAGGACCACGAATCTGGTAGAGGTCAGCTGTAGACATTATGTGAAGCCATGGAAGTCGAGAAAAGCAGTTAAAACAGCAGCCACCACGCTGTCTTAATGATGACAGACATCAAATCTGACGTTGGGCCAAATGCTCGTTCCAGACATTTTTGGAACGAAGTGCCAATGACTGTCAGAGACATCTTCAGAAAGGCAGAATGTTCCATCCAGCCCAATGCTGGGGACGTTTGACTACTTTCTGTAAATAGGAGTTAAAGGAGGTCAGTGTAATGCTGTGCTGAAATGAGCAAAAAGATGAGGCAGAACCGCTGCCTTGACACTTGTGCTGGGCTGCAGGACTCTAAATTTGGCACCAAGAAATTCCAGATTTGTCTCTCCTCTAGACAGAGGCCTCCTCACTTAGTAGAGCTACAACTAAAATCTTTTTTACCTCCTGAATGTCTCCATTCCTCACTCTTTCCACAGAGTTGAGTCAAGCATCTTATTCATCACTGACAGTCCATTCATGATCCAAATGTTGCATTTCATTTGGCTTTTGTTTTAGGGGGCTTACTGAGCCTGTGATCAAACCTTCAGTTCTAACATCTTTGGTCTTTGCTTGTGAACAGAGGTGGACTAAATGATTTTTAGCCCGCTGTTCTTTCACACAGTATGAGTAACATTCACAGCTCCAACAGAGGACTCTGTCCCACCGGCCAACTCTAAAACTTCTATCCACAGCTTGGTCATTTTCCCAGAGCACTGAGAAACTGGAAAATGTTTGGGTAAATATGAGAATTTGGGGTCTCCCAGGTATGGATCACTAATCACGCTTTATCCTGAGAGCATTTGTATATAGTCTACAAACTTTTCATGTTGCCATGGTGGTTCTAGCAGTGCTGGTATTCACAGCCAGCTCCTTTCTGTGGGTACAGACATGGGAAAGAACCATCAGTGATAATCTGAAGTATCTGATGTAATCACAGCTATACTGATAGGCTATTCATTCCTTACTATGTCCTGTGAATACTTCCCTTATGATGTAGTATCATCATTCTGTGAGATGCAGGCAGACCATCCATTCAAAAATCATCTGAATGTCAGCCAAGGCAGTAAAATTGAATTACTCATGAATGCCTGTCACCAGGCTTGCTTTTTGCTCACTTTATCCCTTTTTCTTCAAAAAAAAAAAAAAAAGTAATCTCTTTGCCTTCTTCAGAGCTCTAACTTTGATCAGCTGATTATCTTCCAGAGCAAATCAACAACGATAAATGCAAAGTCAATTAAGGCAAGTCACAGACTACTTAATCGTGTGGAATTTATCAGGTACATGTAGGTGTCTATTTTTGGTTGCCACTGTGCTTGTATAGGCATTTCCAGACTGTTCTGATATGGCAAAAATGAACTGCTAGAAAAATCAGGCTGAAAAGAAAAAGATGTTTCTAGAAAGCTTTTTTAATAAAAGAAAAACATTGAACTGCATGAACTGCATGCAAGTCACATATAAAACAGATGTAGCAATTCATTCTTAATGCATCTCTTCTGTAATGCACTGGGCATATGTAATACCATAATTCAATTTGTAGATGAATGGATTGATCATCAATAATATTTCTGCGACCCAAAAAAGGGTGTTTTAATATTATTTTTTCTATTGCACATCATAGTCTTTATTGATGTATTTTCTAGGTGTGCTGCAGCTCAGAGTAGCAGGCTGCTCAATATGGCTTTTGGTCACTAACTGCAGTTTAATCAAAAATAAAAAGGCCTTCAGAATATGTATCTTGGTAAGGGTAAGCATAAAGGTGTTCCTATTCACCATGGCCCCTGCTGAATCAAGGTCTCCAGTTCTTACAAATTTAGTACCTTTGGCATACTGCAAGATTGTCATTATTCCTCAGCAGTTAAATATTAGTGTGCAGTAAAATAGGGAATTTGTTTTGTCTTCTCCATCATTACAACTTCATAGAATGTGTTATGGCTCCTCCCTTTTAAAACATGTTGATATTTTATGTGGCAGATCCATACTTGTCTCTGAGTTATGCCCTGACAATTTACCTGCAATTATTTCTTTTTTTTTTATTTCTTTGTGATTACAGTTGTTGTACCAGTCTAGTTTACTCATTGCTTTAATTTCATGCTCATCATTTAGGTATTGTTCAAAGCTAATAGCATGATCACTGCTCTGTAAACAGGACAAGACATATTAGATGTCTTAAGGAGTTTATAATTGAAAACTGATTGACAACTGTAGGTAGTGCATAACATTCCAAAGTACTCCTCCGTGGCTTTGGTTTTTCTGCTGGCTTCCAAATGTTTGACATACTGACTTCAAGTTTAGAGCACTGGCTCTGTGGTTCATAACCACTCACCAAACAACTTCTGCAACTCATGCTGCCAGACTTTGGTTATTGGTTGTTGATGTCAATATTTCTACCTGGGATTTACATTGCTACTTTCACAGGGACAAAAGAGATGTGGTAGATGGGCCCCATAACAATTTCCATTCCCTCCTTGAATATCTAGGGAGGGATTTCACATCACACCCCTGCTGATTTATGATCTGCTGATAAGGGCAGCCCTGTCCCCATCTGCCTCTCTGCCTGCAGTCTCACTGGCAGGAGATCACCACAGTCATCCTGAAGGTGGGAAGTTCCTTTTCTTGCTTCTGCAAACTGATCCAATTCCACCCATGGCTGCAAAACCTTCATGTGATGCAATGAAAATAGTGGGAGGGTACAGCCAAGAGAGGAGGGACCAGTGCCTGCAGTTAGACAAGGCTCGGAATAACATTAAACTATACTGAGTCCCACTGATGTTATTAAAATTATTTGTGGGTTTAAAGGCAATTGCTCTGAGTTGTTCTTAAATCCTTGAATAGGAGACTAAGAAATGGAAGAAGAGTTAATGAGAAGTGACTAATGTAATTCATTATTTACTTACTTGTAATGGTGGTTTACAGAATGCAATCTCAAGTCCAAGACAAAAGAAGGAAAGGTTGTGTAAAATGTATGTTCTTCCTTTTTCAGAGAGCTTATAGTATGAAATCTGCATTTCATATAGAATTTCATCCTAAGCAGGAAACGGCAAACCTTCCTAATTTTGTAGAAAGCACTCCTTTCCTTTGTGATTCTTGAAAGTTTTGCATAAGCACGTGGTTTTGTTGCTGTTATAATCTAGACTCATATCTAGATTTCATCTGTCTTATAAATGTGCATCTCTTCAGATAAGTAGGTGTACCTTCGGGTCACCCAAGTACTCCCAGGGGATGAACAGTGCAACCTCGCAAGCAGATTGATGTCAGTGTTCCTGTTCATGATTATCTGTCTTCATTGCTTTTTTGGATTTGTTTTTTGCCTAACAGCTGCCAAACAGCTCAGAGGAAGACTGCATTGATTTAGAAGAGTTTCAAGGAGCCCTGCCTGAAGTGATGTAGATACCCTAAAAATGTTTCATGTTCCTTTTATCTGCAAATCTTTCTGAAAGAGGGATGTTGGAAAGACGGCTGCCTCAAAGAGAGTTCCTGTGAATACAGGAAAAAAGCAAAAAGCTGGCACACATAAAGAACAGGAAAGTGTAGATTTAGGAATGTCACTTGCCATATGTTCATGCCTAGTAAAGAAATGCAACGAAGAGTTTCTGCCTTGTTAGCTATGGGGTTTTGTTAGGACAAATACCTTTACTGGTTTTTCTTCTGGTGCACATGTGTTTTCAGCCATGTAGATTTTATTTAGAAAATGATTTACGAAGCCCATTGCCCCCACTGATTATTTGTCTCCTTCCTTAGCAGAAACAAAAGCAGGTAACTATGGAGCATACAATGATTTTTTCACTGGAATATCATTAAAATTTCCACTCTGGCTGCAGATCGTGTCAGGTCTTGTGGCCAAGAAAAATAGCTTAAGTTTTACAGCAAGAGCATAGATCATAAAGACTTTTTTTTTTTTCAAGTTTACAGATACTATTTTAGATAATCAATAGCCACGTCTCCTATGTATTTTCAGTTTATGAAAAGCATTCTATCCTCAGACTAGAAAAAACCTAGCAGAACTCAATGCAATTCTTTCTGAGGCTAAAAAGAAGTAGAGATTAGATATGTGTTATGAATTCCAGCCAGGAATCTGTCTTCATCCTGTGCCCAAAATTCCCTGAAGAGCTGAAGATGTTCCTTCTGGGTAATTTTAGGCTCTCATTTGCCCTGAGAATCTTTCTGATTGATCCTGATCTTCCCTGTAGTGTTCAACCAGGCAAATCTCCAGGTCCGTCCTGATTGCCCCCTTCCCTACTGGTTTCTCACATCCATTTTTCTAACATGCTTTCTAGGTTCCCTCCCCCCAATCCTTCCCCATTCTATTTTTGCACTTGTGTTTGTGTGTGGTGCTTACATAGCTTTCTTCCATTGTAAGCCTAATTAAATCTAATTGCATTGCCTGGGTAGCCTTCTACACAGCTTTGACTGCAACATCCCATTTGGTTTAACTCAAATGTTAACTAAATGTGCACATGTATTTCTGAGAGCACGTCAAATGAGGCAGAGCCTAGACTATATAAAGCAAACACAGTTCTAGCACATTCAGTTTAATAGGGGATAACAAGAAATAAAATGGAACACCATAGCTGCACTCTCATTTGCTTGGAATTGTAAATGCAAGCAAATATTTTGCAATTTTGGTAATTTTGCTGGGCTTTATAACATTCAGGGAGTTATGTAAGTACCTGAAGAAAGAGGGGGAGTTGAGGGTTAATGGATTGCAAGCGCTGGAGCAAGGTGAGAGCCCAGTTAATGTTGCAGGACATGGAGTATGCTCCAGGAGAGCTGCATCCCAAAAATGCAAGCTCATTTTTGAAGAGTAAAATGCATCATTTTTCTCTTCAAAAGGATAAAGGCTTATGCTTATCAAGTGAACAGTGTTCACCATTCATTTGGGGCTTGGATGCAGTATTGTTGGATTTATGAACTTACTAATATCTCGGTAGTTACGTTAATCTTTGATTTAAGTTTATTGTTTTGTTAAGGTGTGGTGAATAGTTTAAACAGGTATGATGTTCTTGCTTAATGTTTGCCAGAACAAGATATTTGCACTAGATACTCGAGCTATGATAACGTTAAACCCCATGATCCTGCTGACAGAAGCAAGGAGCAGAGTAATCAATTTATATTCAGACTGCTACAGTGCCTATCTTTAGGGATGGCCCACAGGGCAAGGGGTGCAATTTTAATGAGTATAAACCAAGATAGACATAATGTGAACCCCAGTAATCTGGTCTGCAGATTGTCCCCCTGGCAAGGGGAGGAGGTAGTAAATTCCAAGGGTAGGCTGTGGTGATGTTGGTTGCAATTAGTTGTTTTGCAGAAGGGAGGGTGAGTAAGTGTGGTTTTTGCTGCCACATTGTCACCAGCCCTTACAATCTGATCCCCAGGGACAAAGGGTGGAGATTATAAAGAAACTATATTAAGACTGTATTCATATTGATAGTAGAGTTTATAAGGTATTTATAAGAACATCCCTGAGAGAGATGGTTGTCCATGCCAGGGCAAGGATGTCCCCAGGGGGACTGTGGTGGAGCAGAGGAAGAAAACTAAAGAGTCAAGTATAGCAGAAAAAAAAGTGTTAGGTATGCAACCTCAACCTCAGAGCTACCCAACTCCTCACCAGAGGAACTGGGATGGACAGAGACTGACCCACTGTAAAAACCAGAGAAGTTGGGCAAGGAAGGAGAGAGAAGTATTTTGTTTAAATTGGTCAGGGGGAAGAAAAGGTGTTATGTGTGTGCTCCTTTTTCCCCTCAAATAAATTACCAGATTTCATGATCAGAAGCTGGTGTTAACTGGTAATGAATAGAATGAAATACAGATTCCCCAAGTTAAGACTTTTGCCTGTGACCTTGCTGAAGGACCAGGAATACTCAGGTGAAAATGAAGACCTTTGAGTAGGAGGTCCTGGCTATGCAGAGGACATGGGTCTAAACTAAGGAAATTGAGGCAAGGGTAGCTACTGGGCTTATTACTTTGCCCAGACCATATATTTCTTGGCTAAACAGTCAAGAAAAGCAGTCTTGTGAGATTCATGTGACACTTCTCTGTATGGGCCTTTGTGACTGTGCATATATGTTTGTTTACACCTATAACACACCCAAGAAGTTAATTGTAAGCCAAAAAAAAAATGCATCTCAATCTTGTGTTTGGGGCTGGAGTGTGTTTAGGTCACTGCAGAGCAGGGACTGGGGAGGTGATGTCATTGCAATGGTTTCCTAACTGGTGGCCATTTGAATGGTGCAATGCCTCAAAAAAAAGATAGGTGTCTTTAGCCTGGCTCTGAACTCTAACTTCCAGTCAATGCATCTTATGGTACTATTTGCTACTAGCTTAATTATTAATCTAATGTCATGAGTCTTTCCTGTATGGAGCTTGTTAAGAGACCATTATCAGGTCTATCTTATCCTTCTACCTTCTTTCTTGACTTTTTTGAAGCATGAATACCAGCAGATAATCCACTGCCTTGAGACCGAGAAAGGGAAAAGTGAAGAGCATTATTTTTGAACTTTTTCATTTTTGCCATTGAATTTGTCTTTTCCTTTCAGACAGGACTCTGGGAATTTGGATAATACTAGACTTTGGCTAGAAATATCCAACGTTCTTAGATTTATTCATGTCTCTGTGTGATACAACGCAGATATGTTTTTCTTTGGATATTTTTAAAAGTGGGTAGGTTCTTCCTCCCAGAGCTAGGAGCTGTCTTTGTCTATTTAGCGTCTTAAAAGATCCTGGTCCTTCACAGAACTTTAGTTGAATATTTTTGGGAAGGGATAATCAAATCAGCTGCTTTTGGCATTAGACCTCAGTGCTTTGAATCAACCCTTCCCCCCACCAGGAAATGTAGCCTCGTCATTCAGTAGCTACATTGGCAGCATAAGCATTACCCCAAATGAGAAAGGAGCTTAAGTTAAATGCCTGAAGAAGCTACTGTGACTTTTCCCTTCAGGATACATCTCCATGGTGTGGTGCAGTAAAGATATTCTTATTTCCATGTGGAGCACTACTGAAGTCAGCAGTTATGTACTTACAGACTGTTTGAAGCAACAGTCCTCGGCTTTGGTTGTTAAAACATATAGATACTTCACTATAGTGTAGGCTAAAGAGAGATTGATGGTTTTGGTATGTGCATAATGATGCAGCTAGACTCCATTCTTCCAAATTCTTCCACGTTTACATGTTTCTCTGTTTGCCAGTATCATCTACAAGAGAAACACGCTGAAGTGACTGCAGAGCATGAAAATATTACAGATATGTCAATTTTCTATTGTAAAGCTTTCACGCATTATGTGGTATGTATTTGGGGGGGAAAAAAGGTATTGTGATTTAAGGCCTATCCATTTAAATTAAATTGCTGGGGGAAAGAAGAAAGGAATTAAGAATGCAGAATTAGAATTGGCTTTTCTGGAGCTCTTCTGAGCTGGAATGTGTAGCAGCAATATGATACCTGGAGCACAGAATTGCTATGATCTTCCTTGTTGAAGGAGAGGAGTTTAATCCAAAATACCTCTCATGAATGTCACAAAAGTCACATTTACTATTCTGGTATATTGTCATGAATGTGCCTTAGATGCAAAAATTATATTTGATCTCTCTACTTTCTTTGCAGATTCGCTGTAGTGGGAGTAGGATCAGGCTTTCATTAGGTAGTTTGTTCTGCACTCTGTCTATCTGTCTGCACCTCCCTCTCTTGCTCTCTCTTTAATCTTTCAGAGCAATTTTCTCTCTTCCTGCAGGGGTGATTGAAATGATCCTTTGAAGCAACCAGCTTTGACATTTGGAAAAAAAAAAAAAAATCAAAAATGAAAGGATGCTCTAATTAACCAAAACATCAGTTAAAGCTCAAGCGAAAATATAAGATTCTGATCAGTTCTTTCATGTATGCTTGAAAACTGCACCATGTTAGCAGTGGGGCTCATTAGAGGGTGCTTACAGGAGCTCCAGATTATCAAGCAGAGACACCCATGGGTGATATCCGAGACTGCCTCTAGGAAAATTAAATGTTAACCACCCTTCACATAATACATGTTGGAGCCTACTGCCCAAGCAGTTCACTTTTCTTTACACTGGGGCTATGAAACGGTGTTCTAGAAGTGAAATGTGGCCCAAAAGGGTGTGAGCCCCATTCCTCACTGTTGGTTTTCCCAAGAACTGGGCTCTCTGGGTCCAGGCATTTGCACGTGTGCTCAATCATACCTGTGTGATTTATCATTTATATGGCAAGATTAAGAAGAAGATCTTTTCAAAGCCATGTCTTTTTGTTCTTCCACAGTAGTGTCGCTATCATAGGTGTACAGTAGATTGAAGTTCTGAAAGGACAAGCTTCACCTTGTATCCGCAGGTCTTCTGGCTACCTGATATCAAAGCTGAACTGAGATGTTGTGAGAGCTGAGGCTGGCACTTCTACACACAAATGAGCTCACAGCTCATTGTTTCAGCTGAAATGCCTTTTTTGCTAGGACAGCAGTTAGTTTTCTCGTGCAAATGACACACAGGATACAATGAGGAGATGTTCTAAGTTTACCCTCAGAAGCTCTCCATGAGGCAGGGCTGGGGAAGGTGTTGGGGGCCAGTGGGTTCAGCCCCACGGTGCCTCAGCCAGCCAGTTCACAGAATCCACTTCATAACAGTAGTGAGACAGCTTAAAAGTGAAGAATTGTGGCATGCCCACACACCGCCCCTTGAAAAGCTGTTTAAGTGGAATGATATAAATCGTCTGCATTGTTCTACTCGCTTTCCTTTTCTTTTTTTGCTGAGTCGAGGAGTAATTCCCCGCAGTGAGGTTGTGTGCTGCCGAGGTTTTGTTTTGGGTTTTTTTCTGAAGCTTTCTCAATATACTTAGTGTTGTCAGGCAAAAAGTCTAGAGGACTGAGGTGGGTGGAACTCAGAAAGCTTTGAGGTTTCAGCCTCTTAGGGTTTTGGGTGAGCCCGATTCCTGGCATGGATGGTTTTCATTTAGCTATAGGCTTTTCTTTGCTCCAAGTGCATGGACAGTTATATCTATCCTTAAAAGTACTGCCACAACCCTCCTGTTGGGAAGCTGCACACCCACAGGCAGAAAAATGGATGAAACAGGCACAGGAGGAAGGTGTCAGCACTTTGACAGGGCTGGGAGTTTATTGCTTGCATTAATAACGTGCTAGTGCAGGAGAAACAAATTTTCAGAACCGGTTGCATGAAAGGGTGGGACTATGGTGTGAAGACTTCTCCCTGCAAGAATCCACAGCCTTTTTCTTGCAGTGGCCATGGTTCTTGTGCTAATGGGTTCTTGTGTCTTCTTGTTATTTGAACAAGAAGTTCCCACTGCTGGGGCTGAACAAGAACCTCTTCCCTTGGGCAACAAGAACTGTTTATAGACAGAGATGTTTTTCTGGGGACAACAGACTGGAGAATTCCTGACCACCCTGGCCAGTCTCAATTTCAACGTGAGACAGCAAATGCATATGTGGAACAGCTTCTACCTGCTTATTAGTGGCAGTTATCATTGTGATGATCCAGAGGTCTTCATCATGTAGTTAAGAGTTGGGAAAAATGTGGCTGCCTAGATGGGAATTATTTCCTCATGGACAAGTACAGCATAGGTTAAAGGAAAAAAAAAAATTGTTTTTTGCAAAAAATGGGCTCTGAATTACTAAAATCTTGAACTGTTGGCAGAACAAGGGAGAGCCTGTTCTTTATTCCTTCAGTCATCAGGATTTTGTTGGCAATTATTTTGGCGTGCATAACACACACTGTGGCCGTACATTTCTGCAACCTCTTGGAAAAAAAAAAAAGAGGATTGTGCTGGTGTTTGGTTCTGCAGCTTTCTCTGATGCCCAACAGGACAGAAAATAAGATCTAATAGAATAAGTTTTGTGTTCCTTTACTTTTTAATACAGAACAGTTATCAGCAGTAGATATGGTAATACCATTTTAAAGTTGACTCCTTTGATAGCTTCAATCAGATCTGACAAGGAGTCTGTTGCCAACAGATATTTGTCGGGGCTTCTTGGCTAAAGCATCTTTCCAATCTTTTGACAAATTCAGTGTCTCAACACTGTGAATCTCACACCCACCACCCCCAAAATACTGTCAGAGCAAGTGGCTTTCTTTAGACGTGTCCTCTTTCCAAGTTTTGCACCCTGAAAGTTCCCCTTCGGATTTACTAAGTCTAGCTTGTGGGAGGAGGAGGATCTGGTGATGTCTTCTTATCTTTGTCTTCAGCATATCAGTTGTTCCTGCCCTGCAGACGTGATGTACAGCCTGCCTGTACTCATGAGGCTGGAAAGTGAGTCTCTCGGTGCCGGTCCTGTGAGCAGGACCTTGTGCTGGGGCACCTGCGTCATGACCACAAGCAAAGCCCAGGAAGTCACATCGTGTCACCAGATCGCCTGGCACAGTTCAGAGGGTAACAAATATTAATTGCCATCTGCTGACTAATGGCTATCCGTGACAGACAGTATCTGCTTAGCTTGTTCTCGCTTCGCGGATTATCCCCCTGTAAGAAGAGAGTAGCTGGGCCAAGAGGCCTCTGGAAGGAGAAGGGATGCTCCTTCCCTTAGGGAGCAATTGAATCTGCCCAAGGGAAAGACATCCAGATTACAGGGTGGATCAGAGAAAGGAGCAGCAAGGCTTTTTAGCAAGGCAGCAATTTGCAGCACAGTGAGGAAGTAAGAGACTGCTGAGAGATGCAGCGAGCACGCTTTGAGCTCTGATGTAAGAAAAAATTCCTTACAGAACCAGGGAGACTCTGCAGGTACTTGCAACCCACTAAAAAACTCCAAAATATAGGATACAATGGGTAGGGGGAGATTTATTTATAAGCCTCTTAAATTATTCCTCTATCTTACCTACTGTTGTACCTAGTCACTTGGCATCTTCTGATCTAAAAAATTCAAGTCAGGGCTTTCATCTAATAAAGACTGGCTTTTTCTAAATTTGAACACCTCCTAGGTTGCCTTTGAGATGCTCCCTGTGAAAGAAAAGGCCTTGATTTGTATCAAAGCTTGGACTAGCCTGGAATTCCATCTCACAATCTGGTGGTTTTCATAAAATGGGTTGGCAATCTGACCTGATTTGAACTGAATCATCACAGTAGCAAGTGATGACTTTGTTGTCATGTTACCAGACTTAAGAGAAAATTCTGAGACTTTATCTTCATGGTGATTTGATGATTCAGTGCTTTTCCATCCTCTGTACCTGATCTCTGTAGATCTGCTGTAAGGTGCATGGTTGGGCTGCCTCTGCCTGAGTGGAGGGACTTCAACTTTGCAGAGTGGTGGACACTAGTTCTCTCCATCATCAGGGTACTGTACTTCTGTAACACTGACAAACTGCCTTCCCAAAACACATCTTCAAGCTTTGCAAGGATCTGGAATAGGTGATGCTTTCCTCTGTTCTGGGGAGTAGAGGGCACTGGCAGTGGTCTGGACTAGTGGTGAGATGAGTTTTGCCTCTAGTGCTCCAGACCCTCCATCCCTCTCTCTGGGTTTAGACTTATCAGCAGCCTTAAGCTTTGGCAAAGGCAGAGGAAAATTCCTTGGGGAGAAAGAGAAAGCTCTTCTCTGCCCAGTATTCACAAACATGCTGGTGTATATTAAGTCCATACTGTCCATGTGAAAAAGTACATGGAAAATAGGTACCTCCCACATTAAAAAAAAAAAGCATCATCAGTGCATAGCTGAACTTGAAAAACGTTATACAATATCACTCTGAAACTCTTCAGTGGGTTTGTAGCTGGTCTAACCAGTCTTTTGCATCATGGAATCTTCCCCTACGTATTATTCATTAAACAAAGGTATTTATTAGAGCAGAAACTGCAGCACGTGGCACAGATAACATCTCTAGTGCAGGGGGAGAAAGCTCTAACCATTCTTTAGAACACACCTTGCTCTGTGTGAATGGCAGGTAATGCTCCTTCAGTGGCAGAGACAGCATGTTCCTGAGGAGTACCCAGAGGATTTCCCCTGATGGGGCAGCTGGGAGCCAGCAAATGCCCTCCTACTGCTTCCACCCACCTCGTTTCTCTGCGACTGTTGCTCACAGTATGCTTTTCTACCTTCTTTTTCTGCATATTCCAGGCAGCAGGTTTCCAGCTGCTCCTGAGGGGCAGCCTTTTAAATCTGTGCCTTTCACTTTTTTCTTTTTTTTTTTTTTTTTCCTATTTTGTGGGCTCCTGAGTGTCTCTGATTTTTAAGGGCTCTACGCAAAGGTACAAAGGAAAAAAGCCATCCTGCTGGCAAGTGGGTTTACATTTGGCATGTAGGAGGCTGTAGAGCCAACTTGGAAGGCTTTACAATTGCACAGCTAAAAGGAGATTGAAACCCCCAGTTTAGCTGAAAGCAGAAAGCAGTGTTATTCTTGGACCTGTGTATGTTTTGGCTGCCTGATAATGGCTGTATCAGAGAAAGGCCTTCTCCAAAGGAATTGAACTACATCGGCCGTGTTTACCATTCGGGTGGCACACAAGCCTTGCTTCCAGTTATTTCACAGGTTGTTTGTCTTTCTGTATCGGTGAGGTTTTTTTCTCTTTTAAATTTCCTTGAAGGGTTTCTCTTCAAGGCATCGACAAGAAAAACTCCTTAATGAGTGCACTTTGCTCCATGATCAAGGATATTTCTCTTCCACAGAATTGTTCTTTGGAAATGTTGTGATGTTTTGACCAGGGATCTGAGTTGCTCATGATAGGAAAGCTGTTTCTTAAGCAGGAGTGCTACACTCCTACATCTGTTCCTGTCCACACAGATACACCACTTGACCTTTTCACTGAATTTCACTGGATTTTTGGAGTTGGAAGGGACCGTAGAGATCATCTAGTCCAACTCCCCTGCTGAAGCAGGATTGCCTATATTTGAAAAAATAAAACTTGCAGACTTTGCATCTTGACTGAGTAGCAAACTATCTACTGACATTCTGTTTTATACAACCACCAACATCTTCAGCTACTCCCTAAAAGGGAGAATGCTCATAAACAGCTGGAATTTTTCCTGTCCCCAAATTACCAAAGTGAGCTGTACAAAGCTGTCTGTAGTGATGCCTCACTGCCTGGTGTAGCCAGTAGAGGCTGGGAGCTTAAACTTGAGAAACTCCTAACCCAGCATGGTGGGTTGACACCACTTGTCCACCAAGCTGCTCTATCAACCCCCCTTCTCAACAGAACAGGACAGGAAGATATAACGAAATCAAATCAGAGTAGGATAATATGAGAAAAATAATGAGAATTATGAGAGAAGAATTAAGAGAAGAATGACAAATTCTTAAAATCTTAAAAGCATCTTCTCCCCACCTATCCATTCTTCCCTGGTTTAACTTCTCTCCCGAATTCTCTACCTCCTCCCCTCCAGCGGAATAGGGGCATGGGGGATGGGGGTTGTGGTCAGTCCATCACGTGCCTCTGCTGCTCCCTCCTCAGGGGGAGCACCCCTCACATTCTTCCCCTGCTCCATTGTGGGGTCCCTGCTATGGGAGATAGTTCTCCATGAACTCATCCAACATGAGTCCTTCCCACAGGCTGCAGTTCTTTATGAGCTGCTCCAGTGCCTGTCCCTTCCATGGGGTGCAGTCCTTCAGGAACAGACTGCTCTAATGTGGGTCCCCCATGGGGCCAGAGGTCCAGCCAAGAGCCTGCTCCAGCATAGGCTTCCCATGGAGTCACAGCCTCCTTTAGCATG
>JAOXNG010000001.1:82496629-82507354 GCA_028566535.1 Scolopax minor | reverse complement strand
GGCTTCCTACGCAGCGCCCTCCGCCTACGGCACGCAGCCCGCCTACCCGGCCTACGGCCAGCAGCCACCAGCTTCCGCCCCCCCGAGGTAACACAGGCCTCCTCTCTCCCTCCCAACCCAACTGGGAGCTACTGGTTTGCTTACGCTTCTTTCTTCGCCTGTTGTGCTTGCTTTTTTTTTTTTTTTTTTAAATTTTGCTCTCGCTGCATCCGATCCTGTCACGTTTCAGGGATGGGGGAAGAAGCATAGGTAGGTTCTGCTCCACCAGGGTGAGTCAGAGCTGTTTCTGGGAGATGCAGAGAGCAACCAAGCAGCAAAAAAACAGGCTCTTGACTCATGATGTAGAACAGAAAGGGGACCAGTCTGATCTGATGGTGAGTCACTGGGTCAGGCAGGATACTGCTACATACTGCAACTTCTGGAATGGGTGCACATGCTGAAAACAATTTCCTTTTTAAACCTTTTTTTATGTGTCTGGGAACTCCCAATGGTACATTTAGTTTAATTGTTTCACTCAGGATATGAAAGATTTTGAATACATAATGGAAACTTGTTGAGTAGTGAGTAAAAATTATTTTATTCGTTTACCTGATGTTTGTAGCAACCAGACCACTACAGGAAAGGTGGAGCCTGGCACAGCTCTCTCTGTGTCAGATTACACTTTAAGTGTGAATCCTGACATCATTTAAAATAATTTTTCCCAACTTGTACAACAAAAGTAGCTTAGCTCTTTTGACTCCACTTTAATAAACATTTAGAAATTATGAACACTGTGGGACAAATATGAAAGAAGGAGACATGAGAGTCACATGCAAAGTGTTCTTTCTTTTCAGGCCTTGAGAATTAATACCAAGCGTAGAATCATCAAATAGTTTGGGTTGGAAGAGGCCATCTGGACTTAATGGGCTGCAGAAGAGAAGATGACTTGAACATCAAAGAACAGTTTGTTGATGGAATGAATCTAAATAATCTTCCACAAAAAATGCCGGTAGCGCTGTTGCATGGGGTTTTGCAAAGCTCATGGAGAGCCCTGGAAAATGTCCTGCAGGGCTGGCAGCTCAGGGTCACATCTCCCCTGGTGGAACTGTGCCTGTGGATTAGGTTGGAGGTTTTCGAGACAAGGCTCTTGAGTTAGCAGGCTAACCCCTCTCCTGGGAGTCAACTTCTCCACTCCCCTGGGTGTCCTGCTCTGCTGTCTTGGATTAGATGCTGACAGGGAGGGAAAGGGACTGGATGAATTAACAGATCTTATTCCATCTTTACCTCATAGGAACCTGTGATCCAGGAAAATACGAACACTTAACCTTGCTGGCAGCTGAAATGCATGCTGTGATTTGGTAAAACAAATGCTAAAGCATCTCCTATGCCTTTCCGGGCGTGCAGCGAGGGAGGATGGGAGGAGGGATGTGATGGAAGATGCTTTCCTGTAGTGAGCACAACAGGCTGGGCTAGAAATACTGCTTAGCTTACACGGACTCTGATATTTTGTGTCCTTGGATCCACGCTGAATCCTCCTCTTGAGGAAAAGCTAGAATGCAGCAGGCTCAGGGTGTTTTCCTGCTTTAAGTTCCAGTCGTTATCAGCAAAAAAAACCCAGAGGATAGTGTTGGGCAGTAGTTATCTCTTCCCTTTGCTGACTCCCATAACACAGCATTGAGTACTTCCTGAAATGTGAAGAGCAGCTTCAAAGGGGTGTGCAGTCCTGCTGAAGGCACAGGCAAAGGGCCGTGATCCAAAATGCTCCGCAGTCAGAGGAGGGACTGCTGCTTTGGATCAGCTCCAGCCGTTCTTCAGTCCAAGATCTCATGTTTGCTTATGTTTGGATTTAATCAATTTATTTGGGTTTAAGCTATTTTTTAGAATGCGGTTCCAAGAATATAAAGAGGTTGCAATTCTGAACTCCATTAGTTTTATGGCATTGCTGTATCCTAGTGATTTATTGTCCTGTTCCTCTCTTCAGATATGAGGTGGGTCAATTAATTAAAAGTCTGATTAAAGAGACCACTGGATAGTATCATGTAAGATAGTACAGTAATCTGCCTCTCCAGGGTGGTTTGATGTCTTAACATGTAATCTTTCTTCTGCTGCATTTCTTGTTGTAACCGAGAATAAACCAGAGTTTATGTAAATTAGACATGCTTTTATTGCAGAACAGGTGGAGTTATAAGTGCTCCAAGATGGTATGTTGTTGCTAGAAGGGAAGAATATTTTTATTCTGATTCATAGTGGCTGCTTTAAAAAATGGAGACAGCTTGACCGTTGTTAGCATGAATGGTTTATTGGATGGTAGGCATGGAAAATATTGACAAACATTTACAACGTTGGCTTAAAGATAGCTCTCCCTTAATTAAGTGTAACTTGAGTCCCAAAATTTCTTCATCTGGTGACTTGGTACTAGGTTTTAACTTTCTGCATTGTCCATTTGAAATGGAAAGTGAGAAGAAGCTCTGAAATTTTGTTGTCTTGGTTGCGAAGGAAATCAGAAAGCTGAAAGAAGTTAAGCATTCTTCCAGAAAGTGCATTAACCCAGCTTGGATGTGCTCATCCAGCCCCTCCATATCCCAGTACTGCTGGTTTTCTTTTCACTGGTATATCGGTCTTTCTTTCTGTAAAATATTCTGACAAGGTCCTCTCCAAGAAGAATGGAGGGCCACTCCTTTTCCTTGGATTGATTATATCCTGATCTAGAGAAATACCGGCAAACTGGTTGAATTTGGTGATTTTCATTGATTCAAAGGAGTAAATTAATTTCACATCTAATTGTCCCTGTGAGAGGAACACCCACTGTCGTCTGCATTAGTTTATAGATATGACTTGGGTTTATAGAATCAATTGCTTTTTAAAGTATAGGCCCTAAGGACTCACTCCTGACTGCTCTACCAGTAGTTACCATGACTTTGAGGTTATGGTTTTGCTTGTTTCTTTTGCTGGGTTTTGTGGTGGGGTTTTCTTCTTTTTGTTTTTAATTTATTTTAATTCTTGTTTGGAGGACTAGGCAAAGGCTGCAGTCGGCAGGTTATGAGATTGAACAGATGATTGTGTTGGTTTGGCATAGCAAAATCTCTACTCCTAAATAAGGCATCGTTCCTGGTGTAAGTTATCCTGTAGTGTATCCTATCAGCAAGGTCTGAACTGGTCCAATTCAAAGTGCCAGGAAAAAGACATTCTTGTGGTAACTCTGGCAGCCCTGAAGATAGAAAGTATTGGAAAATTTGAGAGAGCTTGTTCTCATAAAATACCCAAACCGGTTTTGTATAACTGAGAAGCAGCTTGGAAAGTTCAGATAAGAAGCCAGATGTTGGCCCAAACTTGTGAGACTCGCTCGCGTGGATCAAGTTTGGCGTTACAGTATGCTTCCCAAATTAAATCTGCAATGTATAATTTCAGCTTAAGTCAATTTTCCATTTTATTCTGCATGACTTCTGTTCACTTGCCATTATTAAACAATTTCCTGGAGATATTCAGGCTTAAGTACGTGTTTGTATGACTACCAGAATTGTCTGCGGTTACACAGACAGCACAGAAAACATTAATGCAGGTTAGAAGATAATTTTTTCCCGTGTACAGCTCTGTGTATACCTTGTTACAGTCATCAAGGGTTTCTCAACGTTTTCCAGAAGATTTAATTTGAAGAATGGTCCTAGCCAGGAACAGGATGCAAGGTTTATGCTTAGCACACTCATGTATAGGTAATTCCTCTTTCTTTTGCTTTCTTTAGGGTCAAGTTGCTTGGATCAGTCCTTTTTACTCTGTTACTGGGAAAAGAGTATCCAAAAGAATATTTATTAGCTGATTTAAATTCAATTAACTTCATTTCCCTTTCATGGAGTTTTTAACAATGTTTAATGAGAGATGCAACTGAATTGCAGAGCTATTATTTCCCCCTGAATACGTCAAGGTCTTTCTTGAATTCCCATGAAGGTTTCTCAATCATTCACATTTTAATCCTGGCCCTCATAATTATTTTGCAGCATATGGAAAGTCCTGTAGATGCTAATTCTGGTAGCCTTTGTCATGCTTATTTAAGTCCAAGTAATTCCAGTCCCTCATTTATCTGCCTTTAGTATCTATTGGTGATTTGGATTTTTTTCCTACCTTTAAACCCTTGGGTTGAGGAACTAAGACCACCCTGTGCCAGGCAGAGTACAAACACAAAGCAAAGTGCAGTCCCTGCCCTGCACGTTAGTGTTTTCTTTTATCACTAAATGAGGGAGGTTCCTTTTAAATGATCCGTGCTGAGACCTCTCCAGACTCTCAGCTGCCACTTTAGCAGCTTTTAGGTATCCTAGAAAGTAAATCTCCAGTTTAAGGAAAACAACTTAAAACCGAGTACCACCATTTCAAAGACAAGCCTTGTGCTTGACGGAAGCTGTAAAGAATTTATAAATTTTATAAAGCCTCCCTTTCATCTGTCTGCTTGGGCAAAAATATGATGCTCTCTCCTCTCTGCTTTGCTTTGCTTTTCCTCATTTAAGCGAATGGGCTGATGAAAGCTTTGGCGAAACGTGCCCTTCCCATTGTCTGTCTTGTTTGCTCGCTGCTTTCAGCAGCTTCTCTGTTCAGCATTAAAACAACAGGAGAAGAAAATCACAGCTGAAAATGAAGATACTCTCTCGTCACGTGATGCTGTGAAACAGGATGCTCTGCTTCCCCCAGAAATGGTCAAATTAGAGAGGATCCTCGTTGGCCCTAAAATCTGCGATGGCGAGGAGAACGGCGAAGGGCACTTGCTGCCCTTTTGAAGGCTGCAGCCTGGAGTGTGGCTTTGTGGGCAGAGCCTGGGGATGTCAGAGGGCAGTTTAACTGAACTAGACTCTCCTCTCAGTATTCCTTGGTTTTCCTTCGGTTTCCCATCCAGGCCCTCGTAGTACAGAGACATGCATCAATGGGCGGGCAGAGACGCCGTGTTTAACAGCTGGCACGGGAAGGCAGATCCACCATTCTGCAGGTTTTGCAGCCTGTTCCTCCCTACTGCCCTCTAGAACCTTGTTTTGGGGAATTAAATGGAATATGACTCCCAGAAAGCCACGCCGGGCATTGTCAATGACGCCTTTCTCGCCCTGACAAGGCCAGTGGGGAAGGCATCTCCAGACAGACCCTGGGTGGCTTCTCTGTGGTGATCCCATCACCAGCAGGTGCTGGGAGGGATGGATGTGGCTTTATGCTGCTGAAACGTATCCTTTAAGACCCCTTGCTTCACGCTGTCGTACACAATTGGAGGAGTGGTACGTAGTGGTGAAGAGCAATGAAACAGCTGACACCTCTGTTGGAATTCCTACTCTTTCAGCCCAAGCTTTCCCAAGGCAGACATCTCTGGCAGAATCCTGAAGAGCTCAGAATGGGTTTTTATCCACAAGTCCTACTGAACAGTATTCACGTAACATGGGGCAGGATTCTCTGTGGTTTATTCTTTGGCTACAACCCAACTCTCTATCACCGTATCATCCCTTATAAATTCTAGAGGCATGTTGTGGTTTGGGATGGCCACAGTGATTAGGTGAGCACCTCCTGGGGGTGCATGGAGAGCTTTGGCAACCACTGCTACTGCTTTGGCAGCTCCATGCATGCATACGGGGATCCCAGATAGAAGCACATAAAAACCATTGTTTAGGTTCCCTCCACTGCCTTTTATTTTTTTTAAATTTCTGCATTCCACGAGGATGATCAGAGGGATGGAGCACCTCCCCTATGAGGACTGGCTGAGAGAGCTGGGGTTATTCAGCCTGGAGAAGAGAAGGATCTGGGAAGACCTTACAGCAGCCTTCCAATATTTGAAGGGTTGCTTTTTGTGTTGCTAAACAACTATCCAAAAAGCTTTACCTGTAACTGCAACTTTCTGAAACAGCTCAGAAAAGAACAAAGTCTCAGGTATAAAAACTAACTTATAACACTACCAAAAAAAAAAAGTCACTCCTGCAAGCAATACTCTCTAATGATCTCCAGCTTGAAATTTAATTTGCAAAGGTGATACTAGGACCACACATACCTCATGTTCCTATGTTAAGCTCCTATGAAGTTGAAACTGAATGAGGGATTTTCCTTTTCTATAAATTTGGTCTCTCCATGAAATGTGAGTTCATAGAATACAGAAAAATCAAATTCATGCATATCAATCCTCCTGTATGTCAAGGAAGCTATTACTTTCATATGCTTTTACACTTCTCACAGTGTAGGCTAATGATGCTGTGTATATTAAAACTTAAATATTTTATAAATGCAATCAAAAATACATTTAAATAGAGTTAAAGGTCTGAATAAAATGTAAAAGCAAAGAAATTTAAAGCTCAGATAGGAAATTCTGGTCTATATTATATTCTTCAGATTTTTCAAGATCACCATTGAGCACTACTCAGTAGACTGTTTTGTCTAATCTTGCATTCTCCTAGGAATAATCATATATAAGTTACATTTTTGGGGTTTTTTAAAGAGAAAATTGGAAATATAGATTTAAAATTTGTATTTTGAAGCTTACAGGAAACTGCCTATCAAATGTATTTATTCAATGAGGTAAAATTATAGATCGTTTTATTAACTTGCATTTATTTCATTATATGCTTCTTTTTTTTTTAAATCATGTGCTTCTCAGAGAAGACAATTTTCAAATCTGTATGAAAAAATACATGGTTTTATTTTATTTTAATTTCTCTGCTTCCAAAGCAAATTGATTCTTCTGAATTGATTATAATGTAAGAATTGCACCCATGATAGACATCATCTCAAAAATACTTTTCAGGACATCTGGAACTTAACCTAAAAAGTTAGATGCACTTCACTGCTGTTGTAGATCTAGTCCAGAATCCATTATGCTCTAAGGCCAAGGTTGCCTCAATTTGGCAAATAAATTCTGTACCAAACTGCAAATTTTCAAGAAGCCTGAAGTCTTTCTTCAACCAGTAACCAAAAGTTGATCAACAGGACAGTGGAGAAACTGGAGACTGTTCAGTGCATATTCAAGAGCCACAAACATTTTTTCTCCATCTAAGTTACCTGCTATTAGAAAATAGCCAATTATGATATCCTTAGAGAACTATGCTCCACATCAGATGTGGCAGCATACTTTGCTTACTCTGAAAAAAGTGGAATTATCACCAATGATAGCTTTTGCCCTATAGCTGTGAGTGGTTAGAAAATTAGCCAAGGTATAAGAGAATGAAAGACACGTCCTTCATTCTGTGTAGAAGGCTCAAAATCCTTATCCTGTCTGTCCAAAGAGACTACACCATATATTCAGCTTTAAGCAAATTTTGGGTGAGAACACATTCATCTCTGTGCACAATTGTGCAGAATAGAGGGCAATATTCATTGATCTGAGAGAGAGGCCAGAGAGAAAAGAAAGGACTCTATAAATGATAATTTATTTTCTCAGTTGTAGATTATTGTTAATCTGACCTTTCCAACTTAAATTCACAGAAATGTGAACCTGATAAATCTTCATCTGGACTGAAAAGCCTTCTCCTATTCAATTTTGTTACTTAAATAAGTATGTAAGAGTATGGTATGGTCATGCCTTTGCCATAAATTATTTAATTGAGTACTCAAGTACCTGAAAAAGAACTAAGTTTTCTGATTTGCACATCTTTCCTGTGACTTCTAATCAAACTCTGGTACCTCAGGATGGTTCTTCACCTCTGGGTACCAGTGTTCGACACCATTGTTCCAAATTCAACAGCACAGATTCAGAGCACAGAGACAGTGCGACCTTCCTTTATATGTGGACATACTCTTCCTGTACCCAGTGATTGAATTTGCTCTTTCAAGTTGAGAAACATACTGGAAAATTGAGCTCAGCCCATAATTCATTGATACTTCTCTCTCTCATTCTCTTTCTTTCTCTCTTTCTCTCACTCACTCTCTTTGTTGTTTAGTTTGGGTTATTTTCATTTCAGAAAACTGTTTGAGGTTGTAACCCAGAATAAGTGATTATTCTCAGAGGTGTATCTGGTCATATTTAGGATAAAAATGCTTGTTTATGCTTAGGTTATGTGGTGGTGTGTGCCACTTTGTCATTTGCTTCATTAGTTACTAAACCTGGTAGATTAATAAATATATATGAGTATGGGTAAGTATTTATAGAGAAAGTATTTTTTCCAGGTTTATGGTACAACCAACTTGTGGTGAGCCAAAAAATCCCCTCTATATTCTCCATGATGCATTTCCTTTTGAAGTTATGCTTGGAAACCTATCAGATAGCTTTACTGACATGTCCTATGCTGCACTTTTGTCACCACAGTTTCTTAGTTAATAAATAAGTAAATAAATAAATAAATAAATCAGAGAGTACCAAATGAATGCCATAAAGAGGTCTAAATATATTAATTTAGTTTTTTAACTAAACTTGTAATTTTATCATAGAAGATATCAGTTTACCTTGATGCAAACCCATATTGATTAGCATTAATTATATTACTTTTCTTTAATGTATTAATCAAGTCCTGTATCAGACAGCTATTTTGCTTAGGATCAATGTGAGTGTGACAGGCCCATAATTTCTTGGGTTGTCTTGTTTGCCTTTTTAAAATATTGTCACAACATTAGCTGTCTTTCAGCTCTCCGCAATGTCTCTGGTGTTCCACAATGTATTGAAAATCAATATTAATGGCCCAGGGAGTTCCTTCACAAGCTTTTTCTGGGATGTTTAATTATAAGTTATTTGGACACGCTATTGTCTGCTTTTTTAGGAGCTATCTTTTAATATCTTTCTGAGCTACTATTGAAATGGGAAGTATTTTGCCATCCTTATCAATTGGCCATCAAATCGCCTCATGAACGTGCTGGGAGGCCATTTTCACTAATGTAGTTTGGAAATATTTGGGAAAAACTTCTGCCTTTTCACTACTGTTATTGATATTTTTTTCTGTTACAGATATTAATCTTTTGATTAAGTTTTTTGCATTCTGTCTTGCTTCCTCACTGGATCAAGCAAAACCCTGTTCCTGTGTTTGACATCCATTTGCCATGGAAATCACTGTAACATCCCAGGCTTAGCACTAGAGCTGCACTGTCAGAGGACAAGAGTGAAAGAGGATGAACTTTTGAGGTAAACGTTATATTTATGGTGTTATAAGCTCACCTGGAGGGGACAAACAAGACTTGTTTCTCTTGTCTCTGCTTGGTTTCAGCATTAGATAATATGCAGTCAAAGTATAAGAAAAGGGAGAGTATAGATAAGATAGCATAAGATATAGAATAAAATAATGGAGCTAAAAAGGGGACACAAAGCGCCCAGTGACACAACAGTTTTAGTTAGTGTAATGGGGAGGATAAACATGTTTGACAGCCTGCATTGGAGCATTGCATAAGCCTTGTAGCGTAGTTTGAAGATAAATGTAACCCATGAACTCTTAGACCCACTGACATCTGTCGAACTTGATGTTCATTCACTGAATAACAAAAATACCAGAAAAGCAAATGTTTCCATTCAATTCTCCAGGATAAAAAAAGCCTCTTTAAAACTGAGTAATGAGCAATAAATGTGATAGAGGGGATGCTTGATGGGCTCACAGCCTTAGTGCTGTGAACAGCTCCATTGTCAATTGTACCCATTTCTCTTAACATCACTTCGGGTGCTCCAGAGCTGCAGGACTCCTCACCAGTGGGGTCCCTCAATGCATAAACACCATCAAACTGCCGCTCAGTAGTGGTAAGCTCAGGAGAGGCTTCCTGCGCTGCTGCTGTGGCTGATGGCCTGGAAAAGGAATGCTTTGAAATGGTCTGCGGCTGTTTCACTTGATTGTTTCCATCTCTGTATCAATCCCCATTTCAACACAGTGTGAGCTGGCTGTGGGTGAAGGTGGGTGTCCATCTGAAAAAAAACAAAAGCAAAATCTTGTACCACCTTTTATACAAAATGAACTATCTTTATTTTAATTCTCAAAGCAAAAGCCCAGGTTGACTGCATGTCTCTTCAGAGAGAAGACTACATGCATCCTTTGTAGCTTTGTGGCAGTAACTTTCTCTTATTCCTGGCTACTTCTACCCAGCTGAATTAACAGCTTTTTTTAGTTTTTTTGTCCAGTCCCAATTTGTTAAGACTGTCACATTCAGTAAAAGTAAGCCTAAGATGCCAGTGCATCCTGATGTTCAACTTCCAATAGTAACCCTTGTACAAACCACTGTAAAATGTTGCCGTAAAACAAGGTAACAAAAGGTTCAAGCTTTACTAGAAATACATACCATTCAGTGTCATACTGAAAATAAAACTCATTATTTCATAACAATGTACTTTCTCTTTCTAAGGGCGTAGATCCAAAGCCTGCTACAGCTACAGAGGAGGCATTCCTTATTCTGACAATAAAATTTCCAAAGATGTGAAACTTATAAAGCTCTTGTTCATGTTAATCATCATGGAAAGCTTAATTTCAGTACAGGAAACAAACAGGCAAACAAATAGTGTTTACACAGTGCTTTTTATGAAATCAAAGCACATTCAAAAGCATAAAGAAATTAGCAACATTACCAGGGAAAGACCCTATGAGGGAAGATACGCCACTTCTACAAAACTGTTAAAAATCACTCTTTAAGATTTTGAAATCCCCATCCTTGTATGACTTTCAATCTCACACAAACCTTTAAAAGATGTATAATTTAAATATAGAAATCATAGATCACAATCTTTTTCTTTCCCTTTCTTCTAACCCAGGAATAAAATTACTTTCACTGAAAATGAAATGAACTCACATCCTGTCAGTATGTGTCCTGCTAAAGGATTGTCTTTTGTCCCAGGTC
>JAOXNG010000001.1:82330397-82343052 GCA_028566535.1 Scolopax minor | reverse complement strand
GAAAACACGTTAGAAGATGTTTTGTCTTTGGCTACCAAAAAAACAGTGTCAATGAGACCAAAGATAGCCTAAATAAATGTCTTGCCTCATACATTATCTATAAAGGGTGATGTCAAAATGTTGCTGATGGAGCCTTCCAACAGAGCTTTTTTTTACCTACTATACATTTGTGGCACACCAACATATCTCAGAAGGACAACTGGTCTATTTTATAGAACTCTTTTGGTATACTTGAAAGACTATTGTTCGTTACTATTTTGCAATGGCTTTAGCCCTCAGACGTTTACAGTCAATCCCAGAGACAGCCATGTGTCTAAGGCACAAGCAAACTGGCAACTGACTCTTTCAGCATGCCCAAACAAAACAGAATTATTTCTCTGGTAGAGAGAAAGCCATCTATGGAAGACCAGATTGCACAGCATTTCCTAAAACTCTTTAAAGAAATTCTAATCTGCAGGAGGATGTGATCAACCCAACAGTAAAGTAGACTCCAGAGGTCATGATTGTCTCATACTTTACATCTAGCTCCAGCAGCTGATGTTACGTCTATTTTCACCAGCAGAAACATCTTTACTTGGAAGACAAGGAGGGCAGAAGGGAAGCCTTACTTGGGCTAGACAAACAGGCACTTTAAGAGCAGCAAAGCTTTAGCTAATTATAGAGTTTTAATGTATACAGCTGCTTGTTTACAATAAGAATATGTGATACGATCATTAAAAAACAGGTCCCTTCATAGCATGCCAGCATCTTATTTGCAGTTGCAAAAAGTAAGAAATATAAAACAAATAAAATTAAAGTGATCCATAGCCATCTATAAATAGATCTATTTCTGCCTGTAAAATTGGTTTTGAGTTATTTAGTTCATTGCCTGAAAGCAAGAAAAAAACCGTAATTCTTTAAACCACCAAAGACGAACCCCACTGAAACCCATGTTGTATAAGAACATTAACCCTATGTCTCTAAACGTTAATGCACCTGGGAACTTTCAGGAATCTTTGCACTAGATTTAGCCTTTCCAGGTGCACAGATCTTCTCATGGCTCTTTTTACAGTTTCCTTTTCCATTAAGAATAAGTATTTCTACATCACTCTGACTGTACATAGTGATTTATAAAACACAGGAGAACACAGGCTCCTCTCCAAAAACCTAACATTCAACAAAACAAAATTGAACACAGGAGTATAGCACCTACTTTCTCTAATACAGGTGATGGATCCTATTAAATAAATGAATTCATATAGACTTAAAATAATTAGAAAAAGCAGCTTATGTTTCTGGCTTTTTCTGCTTCCACATCACCCACACAACAATAGAAAAAATCTCCAACACAGAGAGCTGACCTAAAGCCATTTTCAGTAGCAAACACAGGAACACCATTCTGGCAGGAGGAAAGCACAATTTAGTAGCTTGTGTGCACACTATCCTTTCTTCCTATAATAACAGTTCCTAGAGATAAGGATTTGCAGAAAGAAGGTTTTGATGCACTGGCAATTCTCTAGGCACTGCCTAGAGATGATGCATTACAGTGATCCCAGGATTTTGTGCATGTTTTGGCATGTTTTACATTTTGTAACAAGTCATGGCTATTTTTCAGCTGAAGATTGTGACTTTATAAATTCACAGTTGAAAGATCTAAAGGCAAATGAGTCAATGGAAAAAAACGTGACTCATTGCAAGCAGTAAAATGAATGGACAAGGCATATAAAGGCTAAACTCAAAAGAACAACTTTGGGATACAGTTTAGATACTAGTGATAATTTCCTTAGGGACAAGAAGATGTGGGAATTTTACAAAATCATCCAATATAGTTCTAATTAATTTTACCTCTTTCATTCAGGGGAGGAAGAGCTAATCTCAAACAAATGTAATAGGCTTCTGGACCTTTTCTAAAGCTGCTTCAAAAGTTTGACTGCTGTATTTGAATGCTTGCAAGGCTTTCCTTAAATGTTGCTTCAGTGTTTTCAAATTCTTGTATGCAAAAGTCTATGTGATTGGAAGGAGTGCCATGATAATTTCTAGCCTTTTATTTGTTTCTTAACCTCTCCTAAAGCCAAGATATATGTTTATTGCTTCCATGCTACAGGGAGGAAAAGGCAAGAGTGTTTGAAAAGGGCTGATATTTGTAGTATAGGCTCACTGATATTTATCATTCATATTCTGGTAGTATCAAGAAGTACCAAGCAGAACCAGAGGCACTTTTGCTAGATCTTTAGGCTCAAACTACAAGGGCAGACATATACAGACACCTACCTCAAGTCTACTAGATCAGTAGCACAAAGTCCATATTCAGCTGCTTTCTCATCCTCTGTTTAACTGCATCTTCCACCTAGAGCTTTTATCTTGTTTCACTCTTACATCTGCAATACAGCTCATTTTCTAGGCTATAAACTCTCACTATATATGACATAAAAAGGATAGTAAAAGAGACTGGGCAGCAGTCACCTATGAGCTGGACATTACAATGCCTACATTTCAGTTGCAAAACTAGCTTATATATTTGAATTAAGACATTTTGGCTTACTGAATTTAATGCCTATTCAGAGATACACATGACCTTACACATTGCATTCTTAGATTCATTCAGGATATCTAGACAGTTTGTTTAAAAAAGATTAATTAATGCATTTTCAAAACCATTGAATGACCAATCCATGGATTCTGAAGAGCTGCTGAAATACTCAAAGAAAATATTTATGGAAGTGAGCACAAGAAAACTCATAATGAGATCACAAACTGTCGATTTGAAAATAAAGCAAGGCACATACTCTCTGGTTCCTATGAACCAGAGGAACCTATGAACCCCTATGCTCTCTGGTTCCTCTGGTTGAGGTGAAGTTGGTTTTATTCACATCTTTTCATAAGAATAACAAGCTGCATACATATACAAAACTGTACTTGGGAAGCATCCTTTCAGAAAAACAGGCACAACACACAGAGATCTGAACAGTTAATTATTTCTGTCACTGTTCTCTTCTGTTCGATGCCGCTGGCAACAGATAAGACATGAGGGCATATTTATCATATAAAAGCACCTCTTTAAAGCATGCTTTTGGATTTAATGTGCTTTAGCACATTTTAATAGCATTAATAATCACTATCCTGAACTGAAGAATCATATACAACAAAAATATGACAAAGTAGAATTTAAGTTTTTGGAATGGCTGTTTTTAAGCAATTCTGAAATCTGTTTCTTCAGCTTTCATTCGGTGATTGAAAGACAATAAGATGTATTGTTTGAAATGATTGAAAAAAATAAATAATTTAGGTGAAAATATTTGCAGTAATTTATCCATCTTTTACAGGGATCTAGTTTCCAACAGTTAATTTAATCAAGTCTAAAATTCCTTCTTACTTCTCACAAATTAAAATGACTTGTACCTGCTTTCCATAACAATAGCTTTGACTACAGGCAAAGGAGATTTTTTGAATTGTATCTATACAGTGTGAAAATACAATTAATTAAATAAGAATAGGGGACATTTTGAAAAGATGTAAGCTTTAATAATTGTTTATTAATTCCAGAATGGTATCTATCACTAATACCAATGTGTAGCTGACTTCTCTAAGCATACATAAATGGAATAGTGCTGCAATATTGGTTCTTTTTATTTCTATTTTGAAGGAGAAATTTCAGTCTGTTGCCTAAAAAGAAACTCAAGATTATATTTCTTTGTGGTAAGAAGGAAGGGCCATTTAATCATTTACCATGCATCAAGCTTCCTTATTTTCTGTAGTTTGCTTCTGTAATATGATTGCTGGCAACTTTTGCTGGTACCATTTTTTTAATATGTTCTTACTTAGTAGGACTGTGTCTTTGATGTTTGTGTTTTCGTTAACTGCCTGGGACATCCTTTTATGTGCTAAAGAAAAAATTTTAATGGAATCAAAGTCCATCATTGTTTTAAATCTGTAGTTCCTTTCATAGTCTTTTATTGCTTTTCTTGTTATGTTTAAAGGTTTCAGGTCTTTAGCCTGGGACTTTGTAGAGACTATCCATATTTTTCTTCACGATCCAGTTGATTTCATGCTTGTTTCTGATTTTGAACCAATGCATTAGACACTGATTAGAGTAGATTACTCTAGATCAGACTGTGAAAGGTAAAGTTGTAATTTAGTTTTTGTAACATGTAAGGAGGAACTGTAATAAATTACCTAATAAGCCTAAGACATAAGTCCTAATAATTTTCAGTCCATCTCAGTGACAGCCTTGATACTTCCTTGCAATACCTTCTGGAGCAGATGTCTGGTCTGTAAATTGCAGTGCCACAGGAAAGAAATGGGTTTAAAGATATTTTTTTGTGAAAAGTGAAAGTATTTAATGAGCATCCTTTGATAACAAATCAACTGGAGAGACCTAAGTCATGGGCACTTTTCAAGAAGGAAGCTGAAGGTTCTGGTTTGTCTCCTAACCATTTGGGTGGTGTCAGGTTTTTTTCTCAGTTGCTATGAGAGGAGATCCCAAATAAAGGTTGACAGCAATGAAAACTATTTCCTGCTTTAGTGAAGATTGCCTGAATGATAGAAACATGGGTTCAAATCCTTTAGGCAGGAATTGAACATGGATTTTCCAAATTCTGCACCCATTTTCCTCTTGCTTTTTTCTCTAACTATCTTCTTAGAACATGAAAGGAAATAAATCCTTATTTACCATATTCCTCGCTTTGAATATCAGGCTGTAAGTTACAGTCTCTTTTTTAAAGGCAAAACTGAGTTAATTATACCAAAAATATATGGACGTGCTTTCTTGTGAATCTGAGAAAATGTAATGGGTCTGCTTTAGACATCGTTTAGCAGAGCAACAGGCTTACTAAAATAAATGATGGCTTAAAGTGCCAAATACAAATGTGAACACAAACTCAATTTTAGTTTTGTGTATCCTGACGACATAGCACAAGTCATTCTACACCTGAATATGCAAAAAGGGAACTTTGTGAAACCAAAACAAGTTGACTCTTGGAATTTAGAGTTGATGATGTTCTAATTTCATTGGTGCTTATGGTCTGTGTCCCAAAGGATAAACATTACAATGGATATTTTAATACTCCATCTTTGAGCTGGCTAATATCTGTTGTAGGTATTTTGATATGATCAGCCGAGGTGATCAATGCCAGGAGAAAGACGACTCAAATTTCTACAGCTCAAGGTATAAGCTTCTCCTGCTAAAGTTGAGACTCGGCTGTATTATCTTGGCTGTATATTTGTTAACTGACTAAAAGTTTACCTTTATGGATGGGCAGAGACCCGTAGCGGGCTCATTGTGGGTTTATTTACTGTCAGTTACTCAGCAGAGGCAAAGCACAGAACTTTCATGACGGCTTTTTAGCAACCCCATATTTCTCTGAGACACGGAGAGTAGGAGGAGGCTTGGAAGCACAGCTTGGCCATTTAATATACTGTAATTGAGGTTTAGGCTCATTTTCTGTTTACATAGAAAATGTAAATGTGCATAGAAAATGTACATTTACATAGAAAATTTTACACAGAAAATTCTATGTAAGCAAATGTTTTCAGTGTTGTGGCAAGTCCCCTGGATTTTTACCCTGCTTCAACTCCCATTGAAGCCAATGGCAAAAATTATATTGCCTTTAGGATCTTGCTTGGCTCTAATGTGATAATGACAAGCTTGAGTGAAGTAAAATGATGTTTCACTTTTCACTTATAAAATAGTAATCTTTAGTATCATCAGAACAAAAGCGCTTAAAAAGTCATTCTAAAATTACAGCATTCAAAAGATCTCATTTGCAAATTGGAATAAGCTGTATCATTAGGAAAAAAAAAAACCTTTTCATTTGCAAGAAGCAGTTAGGAAGTGCTGTGCCATCCAAAATCTTAATTAAAAAGTAGAACAATCCCCTTTCCCACTTGCGCTTCCCTGTGTTTTGCTGTAACTTTTTTTTTTTCTCTACTGCGAAGTTTGATATCAAAAACGATGTATGACTCATGTCTGTTTCAGTGAAATCCAGACAAAAGGAAACCAAACCCAGCAGATAGCTTGTTATTTTAATGTGCATAAATCTCCTTCTGGACAGTGTGCTCTACACACCCCTCTTTGCTCACCGGGCACAGAGGAAGTGGCTTGGCGTTGCCGTGCTGTGCTCCGCAGCTGGCACAGCTGAGAGAGAACCCTGGGGCTGCCCAGGAACACGTGGAGATATCATCAAGTGCCAGATCCAAAGGCAGGAGCCTCCTACCCATGGACAAACCAGACCCTGTCTCTCTGAGCCAGTGACTTTTTTTTAAAAGGTGTAGGTAGGCGGCTAGAGGGGTGTGAGTGCCGAAGCAAGTTAAGGTGCTCAATCTTTGGGAATGCTTCCCAAGTATCTGGAGCTCAAAACCAGTGCAGAAAGATAAGGGGGAGAGCACATTTTTCCAGGGATGGTTATCAGCTTTCAGCTGGAAGTGTTTGGTGACGTTAACCTCTGAAATCAAGTAGGTTAATACAAAACTACACTTTTGATCTGAAAGCAAACCACGAAGGATTAAAGCTGATGTTGTACTTATTTTTTGCTTTGTCCCCTGTGGAAACTGAGACATCTTTCAGTTCTAAATTGTTGAAGTCTGAGTAGTAGGAAAATGCAGGTTTTATGGGATAAAAATATACTCTGTTCTGATTTCAAATCTCCATACTTGAAATTACACTTCGAATGTGCACCTTACCCTTCCAACTGCACTTCCACCTGTTTGGGTAAAAATTCTATCCTCATGGGATTCAAACTATATCAGACTTGGAAGCAAATGCAATGGGAATTTCCCAGGGTGTTCAGTCACAGCCCTTCTGGTGGAAGGCAAGGGAAGCCCACTTCTGTTTTGATCAGCACTTTTTGTGATCCTGTTAAAATGTGATGCTTTTCAAAACGTTACTGATGCCTGTGAAGAAAGGACAGCCTCTCTTCCTTTCATTAACTCCTATCACTAATGGGAAGCTGGCACTGCTTTATTTATTTTTTAATAGAGTTGCAGTTCTCAGTCACCTTTTCTGGTTTGCTCTTGTTGCCTGTGTGGCACTGGGGAGTGGGAGAATGGGATGATCTGCCCGGCTGGTAATTTTGAGAAAGTTTCTCTGCCTCAGTTATCCAATGGGAATTGAAACTGGGAGACTTATTATGTTTGTGTTATTTTCTAAATATATCTGTTTGCAGTCTTTCTAAAGCTGGTTATTTTTTTTCTGCCTTTGAATTCAAGCAGGTTGGATGTGACCAAGACTAACAATTAGTGATTCATTTAGTAATTTAACTGGAAACGGTTTCATAGATTTACTTTACTCATAAAAATGATTGTCTCTAACAAATAAAATATTTTACAGTGCATTGTAACACAGCTGCTTTTTCACAAACAAATCATGATTTAGAGAAAAATCTTTTATTAATATTTTAACTTAATTTTAGCATATCATTCATATTAATGCATGTCACATTGTAATGCCTTTATAAGTACTCTGAGAATGTGAATTAAGACACTTAAAGATAACTTCAGGAAATAAATTGTCATCTGTTTAAGAACAATATAGACATACCCGAGTGCATATAATTGTCATCTGTTTAAGAACAATATAGACATACCTGAGTGCATATAATTGTGTTGTTGTGCATATTCTTCTTTTAGTGGTGCTCAAGCACCTTATTTAACCCAGAAGTCAGAATTTATTTTTAATGTAAGAAGGGATACCAGGCCTTCTGGAATGAAAAAATACCTTTGAGAAAGGTAATAAAAATAAGCCAAAAAGGAGAGGAAGAAGGAACCAGCCAGTAGAGAAAGCTATGTATTGGAAATCAAAACTACAGGACTAAAATGATAATTATCAAAAATCAAACTGAGTTAGATCTTTAAAGGATGTTAAAGCAAATAGGAAAATAGCAAAAGTTTCTTTGGTTGTATAAATACAAAAAAAAAAAGAAAAGCAGAAGTTATCTTCTGTGCTGTAAGAGTGAGGTGGCCATCAGAGATAATCCAACTATAGCTGTCAAACTGAATGAATGTTTTATCTCAGTTTTCAGTAAAGACAATGATATTGATATTATTAGGAAATATTTTGTAGTCTTATATGTGATGTTCATCTGCGATTTATGATCTAACTCATCAACCATGTTTAGGGAAGATGCACTAAGATTGGAGCAAGGTAGAGAATAGCTAGGGTGGGGAAGAGACAGATGATCTAACTTGTTTATAAGCAATAAAATACAGGCTGGGAGGAGATATGTTTATTGTCTAGAGAGTCATTCAGGATGGTAAACAGTACTGAAGGATCTGTGCTGCTTCAGCTGAGTGGTGTCATTGTCACACAAATTTGGGACGAATTTGCTATGACTTTTAGACTGGAATTGAGAAAGCAGGTTGCTAGTTGTCAAAGCAATGAGCAGGTGGAGCAAGAAATAGAAAAAGCTAACTGTTTTTTAAGACAGAGCTGAACAAATCAGTGGAAGGATTATGTAGTACAGTTCCTGGTGATATCACAGGCTTGGAACTGATAATGCAGAAGATGTTTCCCAGTCCATGCTCATATGTGAGAAGTCATTAAGTGTTAATCTCCCTTCTTCCCTCCCTATTCTCCTTCTGCACCTAAAATGGAATGGGTTTCAATAGATGCTGTCCCTTCATGACCTCTGTTCAGCACGACTAGATAGGAACTGGACAAAACAGGTACAAGATTATTTTTTTTAATCTGTGGAATCTGTCAGGTGAGGACAGCCGCCTCTTCGCGAATTCAACAAAGGAAAGCATATTACTATCAGTGGTGGGTTTTCATGAAAAGTACGTGTTTGCAAAGCTGGGAAGGGTTCTCTTTGTTTGGATCAAGTAATTTGAATCAACATCAGTAGTACAAATTAGAAGTGGTCTGAAGCTGTTGTATCCAGTTTTCATAGAAATGCTCATCTGGTGTTGTTTATTCATTAACTGATTCTGTTACAGATTCAACGTCCCCTGTTTTACTACTTTTTAAAATTTGTTTATTCATTATAGCTACTTAATTAGCAGTGGAAGGGGAACAACAGTATTATAAAGAGTTTCTAAAAAACCCCAATTCTTACCTTTATTGTGCTCCTACCGATATCAAGATCAGACTTTGATGGTTTTGTGGCAATAGAAGCAAGTATTAAATACCATTTAGTTTTAACATTGAAATTAGACAGACAACAGCTGAAATAAGAATTCAGTCTGAACATTTTTCTGGGATGTTTCTGTATTGCATTACAAGGAATAATATCTTTCATGTAGTAAGTTAAAACCTTAACACCTCACAGTCTTCAGTGCTGAGCATGATTTAACCTCTTCACCTGGATTCCTAGATAGTGGAGCCTGGGTGTGGGGTGGCCATGGCATAAACACCAACCTTGTCTGTACAGGTGATGTGAGGGACACTGTCACGAGTCAAAGAGTAAATAAACTTGAGTGCAGCAATATTTGCTTTGTCAGAGGAACTAAGGGGTGGACACTGAGGGATCTTCGGGTTATGAAAATCATACTTGCATGCTTTGCTTGTTGTTTTTTGGGGGGTTTTTTGTTGGTTTTTTTTTTTTTTTAAAGGTGATCTGAATGTAGGACTACTTCTGGAAAAGTGTATCTAAGAAAGGTTATATTGGTTAAAATAATGTGACTTGGATGTGTGACAAAGCAAATACCCAAAGTGCTTGTAGGCAGAGTGGTAGTCTGCTACACTCTCCAGATAAAGCATGAAGAGTTTGAAAACAGGTCACTTCTCAAGACTTCTGGGGAAAGCAGGCCTGTTTTCTTCCATGACTGAGTGCTGCAGGAGGACTTGCATGTTCCCTATCAGGAGCTGAGCACCATCAACCATCTTTGAATGTGATTTTTCTCAGCTCAGCTTCCTCATTTGCCCAGCAACTGCTTCATGTCGCTGCAGCAGTGACCAAATTGCTTTCTGTAGGCAACACATGATTTGGCAGTGAAGTTTCACAGTGTATTTCAAGATAGAGTTAACCTCAAATATGAGAAGATACGAGCCATTCCTTCAGATCATTGAGGTCCCAATGCGTAAGTAAATGAGCGTTGTCTTTACTAACTGTTTTGTTCACTAGGTGATGACAATTCTGGAAGGAAGGTGATTACCTTCAGCTGCTGCCGTATGCCCCCCTCCCATCAGCTCAATCACACCAGATTGCTAGAGTAAGTTTCTGTCTCCTGCATGGACTACTTTATATTTCACATGTAAATTTCTCTTAGCTTGTTTCCAGGTGAATGAGATTTCAGGAGCGAGAAGCGGGTGGCAGGGAGTGAGATTAAAAAAGGATGCAAGACTTATTAGTGTTAATAATGAGTAAATGAGATGTGGATGGAATTGCCAAAGTTACTTCACTCAGAATCTTGACTATTAGAAGCAATTAACTATGTACTGAAATTAACTTGTTGTCTTGATTTTATTAACACATTCTGATAGTATTTAAAAAATCAAATTTATGATGAAGACCAATGAAAGATAAATTCTAGTATTTTAGTGCTCTGTACGCATGTTCTCATGAATAACAATGTTTGTCTTAATTTGCTTTACTTTATCTCCTCACTCACTCACCAGGAGCTTTGTTTAGCTATTTACATTTTAGTGGTTTTCCTCTTTTATGAAAAAGATCTGTATTACATATGCAGTGTATTATGCTTAACCTTTTAATATGTATCTTGCTTTGTAATGGTTGAATTTTCAGTTAAAAGAGATTATGAATATATAAAATCACAGCATTCTTCTTTATAAATTTTCTTGTAGTTTTTCTTGTAGTTTTTCAATACAAGGAGATTCGTTCTGCCGTGACAGTCCTGTTCTTATTAAGCACTTTAAACCTATTTGGATTTGTTGTACAACCTCCACTGCCAAAATGTTTAAGCACCTTTTAAACGTTAGTTCCTACCACCTTTGGAAAGAACTGAAGTGCTGTTATCTCAACTTTTCAGAAACAGAGAGGAATTAGAAGGCAGATTATTTAAGAGATGTGTTAGAGACTGTGTTGTTTCATTTGTATGCTCTTCACACCTGGGGTATTTCCTTGAGCCAGAAATTCCTGTGTAGCATAGAGGGAGTGTTAGAACGTTGGAGGAAGAGTCACACCAGTCATTACTAGGAAATGCCAAAAAAAGGAGTGTGACAAACCACGTTGCTACCAGGTCTAAGAACCTTTCCTCAGTTCTACAAGGAGGGATCTTCATGAAAGTAGGATTTCCAGCCTTTACACCCTCCTGGACTTGAACATGTAGGTGTTTTCCTGTTTCCAAGCCCACATCAAATTCACATGGAATGTCTGTGCTAAGAGATAACTGAAGACAGATGTCTGAATGTGAAGCTAACAACATAACTATCAAGTGATCTGCTTTTGGATAGTTACATCCAGATGTTGAGTTTTGAGACAAACCGCAGAGTAGGCCTGGATTGGTAGGTGTTTTATGATGAAATTACTTAAATAATTGATTCAGTAAAGCTTTTGTAAAGTCCTTGTAATTGTGTTACAGCCTTGGAACAGGTAGTCAACTGTGCAAAATTACTGGTTATTTTATGCCCACAACACCTTCAATTATTTTTATAAGTACAAGCTTTCCTGTATGCAATGTGCCAAGGAACTTACATGCTGTAAAATAAAACATGAACCACTTTGTACGTAAGCATATCTGTTTAGATATAAGTTAATTTCAAACTCCTTAAAAAAAAAAAGTCTTGAATGACTGTACTACTACTTCTTCATTAAAATAGTGTTAATTCTTAAGTCAGGGGTCAAAACAGCTTTATATCAGTTGCAGTGACAGTCCTTGTCCCAGGCTATTTGCAGGCTAAGAGTTACAGTATGCTGAGGGAATAAGGACATAAATGAGACTCTGGGAGTACAGTGTAAGAGTGAAGATACAGGCTTTTCCGTGAAAAGGTGGTAGTCAGAGTGCCCTTGATACTTGCAGGTAGCCACAGCCTAATAAATGGCACGAGGAACTATCTGTTTTATTAAATGAAAATCGCTTACATACAATTAAGAGTAATAGCTGGAGCTCTGTTGCAGAATAATAAGATAGCATTGAGAATGACATGAGAAAGTTGAAATCTGACACAGCAAGAGATGAGGCCAGATTGTACCCCTACATCATTGCTTTATTTGAATCATTGAGCTGTGTAATAGGGCATATAGTGTTCTCAATTGTAGGAGAAAGGGAAGACAAAAGCATCTTAAACTATACCATAAAAGAATGAACACATGCAATATTGTTTCAAGATGGGGTAAATAGCGTAGTTTTTATAATTAGTTTTAAGGGAAATTATCTATGAACGCAGTCCCCACAATACAAACAAGAGTGGCAAATACATTCAAGAAAACAGTTTATAGTAACAAGTTGTAATTGGCAGTAATTAGGGCCAATGGATTTTTCAAGAATTTAAAAAAAACTTAAATTGAAGGGAAAACCCAAGGTTTATTTTTAATATTTTTGAAAATTCAAAGTGTTTGCTTGGCTAAAAGGTAGGATTTTACAAAGACCAGAAGAAAGTAAAATAGAAGTTACTCTCAGTTAAAATGCATCTTTTTTTAAAAAGTCTTGGAAAACACAGTATCATAATGTTTTAATCATAGAATGCTTAGAGTTGGAAGGGACCTTACAGATCATTGAGTTCCAACCCCCTGCCCTGGGCAGGGACACCTCCCACCAGACCAGGTTGCTCCAAGCCCCATCCAGC
>JAOXNG010000001.1:82293214-82311934 GCA_028566535.1 Scolopax minor | reverse complement strand
GAATGTGGGGTGAAGTTGGGGGTGACCTATCTCCTAAACTTGGGGATCCAAAATTAAACCAGTCTACGTAACTTTTTCTAACTCCCTTCATAGGCATAGAGAAAACGAATAGGAGGAGGAGAGGGGGATATAACAATGTCCCTACCCCTCCATGCTGATTTATGTGGCAGTAACATTTATTTTAAAGTATTTTTTATGTGTAGTGTAAACATAAAATATAACACTGGATTGCTCCTGCCATGCAACAATGCTACAGAAGTTGTATCAAATACACTCCAGTTATTAGCATTTGTTTAATATTAAGCCTAGGCAGAAGGAGAAGAAATCACAGTACTTGGCAAGGAAAAAGAATCTAAGAATTGTTCTCTTCAGGGGCAACCTCAGCTAGTAGCACTAGGGTAAGGCTATGTTACATGTTGTATAAAAATCTTGTATTTTTTGTGGATAAGTTGCAGCATTTGCAGCCTCACGTGATGCAGTCACAGATCTCTGTCCTGTGTTGTGCTGGTGCTTTAGAGTTTGTCAATAAAGCTGGTCACCTTTTAAATATCAAATACGAAATTGTACACATAAGTATATATTAAATCTACTTTAAAATCTGAGATTTGTCCTTTACTTTGTTGTTGATTGCTATAAAAATGGATCAGAATACTCAGCAGATACTGACCGTCTCTTAACTTACTTAACTGCCAAAGACTTTTTTTTTTTTTTTTAATAAGGAAGATAATTGCAGAATTTCCTGCTCTGTCTAGATCAAGAAAATGCTGTGTTCAATTTTTTTGCCTCAACTGTTCACTCATGAAAGAGAAAGAAATCTCATTTCATGGGAATCATTCAAAGTGTTAATAATCTCGCTGCATCACTTTGCCTTCAAAATAAATAGTACAATATCCTTTTAATTATACATACACTGTAGCTTAAAAAGAGGCAAATGACAAAGAAAAATCTGCATGATAAAAGACTCCTAAACTCACAGCATCCCTTGATCAAGGCTTATTATAAAGCATTCACTGCAATCTCCTTCCTCTCCTGCCTCTAAGCTGCCTTGAAACCCCGTTCCACCAATGGTTTCCATCCGAATCCGGTCAGGATGCCGATGTGCCATGGTTAACCATTGTGTCATGGTTAAGCACAGCCCTGCTGGGGCATGCCAAGCGAGGGGAACAAAACTGGAGCAAAAACAATCTCTAGTCGGGGTAATGTTATCCTGGGTCACCGTTCTACTCCTCTGTCCTTGACTCCCCTTCCGTGTAGTAAATAGCACTTATTTATTACTTGGCGCTGTTGCAGTTATATAGCTTTTGTAGCACAAATAAAGCATTTAAGAACAGCTCTTTGAATAGGAGTCTAAATCACCTGTTTCAATGGCTCATTCAGAGCTTGTTAGAGTTGTGGAGGACTCTTGCGTTTGGCGCAGGCTCTTTAATTTGTGGACTTTAATGTATGCTCTCAGATATCACTCTGGTTTTTGCTGAAACTGTTCTGTCTTGGTTTTAACTCTTTGTCTATAAAAGGCATTTTAAAGACTGTTACTTTTTCCTTTTTTTCTTCCCCCCTAACAGTATCAAGGACAAAAATAAAGGTGAACTAATCCCCCCAGTAATGAAGGAAACTGTATCCTACCTAAAAAAAAAAGGTGAGTTTTGTGTCAAAAGAGGATGTGTCTCACAGAACAAAGACAATAGTGTAAAACTATATAATGCTCAGTGCCTGATTCAGCAAAGTTGACAGCTACACAGGATGTGTTGATTCTGTGTTTATATCCTGAAAACTTGAGTGGCACTTGGGCACTGCTTGGAGAGCTTTGATGGATGGGGAAAAATTATCAGATTATTGTCCAACTATGAAAAAAAACAAAAAACTTTTTGCCCTTAGGATTTGATTAGGGAATAGCAAATAAGAGAAAATGTCTTGAAATATTTATTTTCAACTGGTATCATATTGTTGGTTTTAAGTAGAACTCCCAGTAAAAAAAAAAAAAGTTCTGTTTTTATAGAACCAGTGGCCACAAAAACTCCTTGAGAAAAACATGTTTTGCAGGAGTAAGCCTGAAGCCTTCCCTTCACAAAATCTTTTTAATGGCACTTAGAGACCCTTTGTCTAAAGTTCATATCCATAGTTACATTATATAGAGATACAGATTAAAAAGACCCATATTTAAAATGGGAACATCCAAATCTGGGTTCCCTATATCACCTTCATGTACAGAGCAAAGAGAGGGTAGACTCTGAACTGCTGGCTCTACCACTGAGCTTCTCAGTGCATGCCTGACCAACGTAAAGCACCAAATATCAGGTGCTCTCTGCAGGGTCAGTGCACTGTATTCCCTACATAGGGACAAAGATGTATGCAGGGAGAAAGTCAGAGGTAAGGCTGAGGTCTTGAGATTGCTTTTCCCAGTGTAATGTGATTTTACGTTTTGATCCCTGATTTTTAAGGCAATCAGAGCGACAATTCCATAGCCCTTTGTGCTCCAAGACCTCAGAGTTTCACAAGTGTTTTAAGCCTTACAGTACTAAATCTATAGCCATAGTACATTTCTCTTACAGGGGAGAGAATAGAAAGAGAGCATAACACAGTTATGTGATGGGCACAATGTTACACAGTGGTAGAACTGGGAATGATTCCTAAGATCCCTGAAAGAAGGGTGTGAATTTTTATTAAGTGTGTCAATACAGGCAAGTGAAGAAAATCAAAATGTGTTTGGTTCAGTTATTTTAAAAAAAAAAAGGAAACATCACTGGCCTTTAAGATACTGTTAAGTTTGGTTAATATTTGAAACAATTTTGAGGATCAGCATGAATTTTATTAAACAAAAAATAGACTCTATATTGCTGTTAAATGAGTTTTACCTGAGATTTTCCACATTTAAAGGGCTGTTTGTGTTGACAGGGCACAAATAATATAAAATATAAGTTTTGACTAAGTTATATTCTTCTGTGGATAGAGTCACCCAAAACCTATATCCCAAAATATTCCCAATTCTTAATTTGCACCTTGATGTGTTATTCTGAACAAGATAAATGTTGCTTTCAGTATTGAAATAGTATGCAACATTGATCTCTGCTCATTTTACCTGTTGCCACTAGGGTTTGGCCTGAGTTTATTTAAACCCTAGAGGAGAAATTTCTAAGTTTTTAAAAACAGGGAAGGAGAAAATAAAAACATTCCTTCTCAGCATTATTGTTGATTCTCAAGAGAAATTATAGCTTTATTTAAATCAGTACAAAATCATACTGATTTAAATGAGGACAGACTAGACACTTCATGTCTTGCCCTCATTGCTAGGCTATGCTCCTTCATATTTCAGCTTACCCCATGGTAAATAACAACGTTAAATAACTGTGCATTTAGTTTTTGTTTGGGCTTTATTCCTTGACTGGAGCTGATTAAAGACACAGGTAGTAGAATAAGAGAGATATCCACTGCAGTGGATACCTGCTTACAGCTTGCGAGCAGCGGAGCGTAGCGTCTATAGAGCCACTTGTGTACAGAACAGCTAGCTCCTCGCCTCTTGAAATTGCTGATTTATCTTCAAAACACCTGCAGCAGCCAAGGCCGACTACTGGAATGGGGCCAGTTCTGCCATTCTACTGATCTGCAGTAGATGGAGAGTTACTAATAGACTTCACTGAAGGCCTCTTGGTCCAAATTCAGGATTTCCACTCAAGCCTATAAAGCTTGAGTTTCCAGGCTTTCCTGTTTCCAGGCTGGTGCTAATGATGAAAACTTTGCAGGTGTAGCTTCTATCAAATATTATGGTTGGATATGGGGAATGTAAATAGTTCACTGCTAAGAATGTTGAAGGCAAGTGACTGGCAGCTTGAGACAATCCCTGTAATTATAATTCTAAGTGGATAATTAGAGCTTGTGTAGTGTATCAGTGCATGCCCCATCTCCAGATGAAAGCCAGACTTTTTCATGTTTTAAATTGTTATGAAACAATCATCCTTACATATATTTACCTTATCTTAATAGCCAAATACCTCTTTCTCACTAATCACAGGAGTCAAGAGAGCTGAAATGAGGATGAATGTGCACTAACATCATTACTTCTCACAGCTGTTATTATTTAGAAAATGAGTGAAAATTTAGTCACTAGAATGTTAATTGATTTAAACTTTTGGCTGTGCTTGGGAGGAGGGCTTTGTGTATTTGGCATATCCTTGGACCTTTTAAATGATTTTTAAAGAAATAGGAGATCTATGGCTATCGTTATATTGTGCCAGTGACCAGTAATTCCTTGCACTGATGTGAGTGACATAAAACCTCCTCTGTGTCTTGCTTTTGTTCTTTCTGGGTGTTTTGTCTCCCATACTCTTCCCTCTCAACAATTGCTGAGTCCAGCTCAGATACCCACAGTTTCTGAAGCAGCAATGCCAACTGCACAGTACAGGGAAAAAATAACAAGTTTTAGCTCTCACGGTTGCGATAAAAGCAAGGCTTGGCTCAACTTTGTCTTTGCAGAATTTCTCCTAGCTGAAATGTTTGGTATTCTGATAGCAGTAATCATCTTTGGGTTTTCTCCAAACTTCATCTTATTTTTGGCTAAATTATTCGTCTGTTCAGTGCTGTATCAGCACAGTTTGTAAAGGATAGTCTCTCAGGAAATGTGATGATACTTTCAAACAAAGCCCTTGTCCTACTTTGTGCATCTACACACGTCAGTGGCGTGGTGTTGCTGGCCACCGATCTGTAGTCCAGCCCATACTCTTGCTAGCTAGACTGTCTTTTTTTCCCCAGCTCTCTGTCCTTCAGTGTCCCCCGGAAGGAAGGGCATGTTCTCTGTCAACATTGATATTTTCCAACCAAGCCCAGGTTTGCTCAGGGCTGTCAAAATCCCTATCATAAGGAGATTTCTAAGGAGAGATGGGCTTGTCAGGTAGAGTGTTTCCTGACATTCTCAGCCAGCTGATGCTTGAAAGCCAAATACCTGCCATGCCAAGGCTGTTAAATGGTAGGTGATAGACATGCATTTTTTTGCACTTGATTATAAGTGTGCAGGTATCTGTTGTACCTGCTGTCTGCTATGATTTTAACTCTTCCTCTAAATTGGGAATATCTCCATTCTGCCATCAGCGGGTGCCGGTTCCCGCGCTGACAGCCCCGGGAGGCTGACTGGCAGCCTTCTTTGCACTCCAGACGCAGCCGCGAGCGCAGCGAGAGCTTCAGTTCATCTTCCGGAAGTGACAAAAATTCACTGTCATTACCTTATTGATTTTGGCATCGTTTCCAGCCCTGCAAAATTAGCAGGGAGTGGGTTTTGGTTTTCACCCTTGGTGCAGTATTTTCACTCTTTCTTCCCACTGCTGCTTTTTCACATTTATGTACCCAAAATCAGTTTCTGAAACTCTGACTTAGATCACGAAAGCTTCTGCAAAATCACGCTTCACCAACAGGTTTAAGGTTTCTTAAAACAGCAGAGACCCTCTGGCATCTGATAAGCCTGTTCTGTACTGGTCAGGCTCTTGTTTCATGAATAGATGTGACGTGGGATTAAAAAACTAGGCACCAGCCTGGAATAACATGCTACCAGGTTAAGTAAACTTTCAGTCTCTAAAAGTTCAGCCAGCCTTTTTCTTCCTAATGTCTCCAATCCCTTTGACAGTTTGCTTCACATCACTTTTATCCTCCTTGGTGTTTCTGCCTGGGTTTCAGACAACACTGTTTGCAGAAGTGTTCTTCCCAGGGTGGAAACATCCTCATCTGTACAAATGAGCCAAAACTCCTCTTCTTGCACCAAGTTTCTGAGTGGTCTCTGACAGCAGCGAGTGTGTCCTCATCCCCAACAGCCAAATTACCATTTTGACAGTGAGTGTGAGTTTCTTTCTAGTATGTTTATCTGACTGCATGTTTAAATAGATGTTTCTAAGCAAGATGACTCTCACTGGAACCAGTTAGTGAGTCACCTTAACGGAGACTAAAGAATCTACTGCAAGCATCCTCTACATCTGTTTGTATTATATAAATGAGATCTGTTATGGCTGATGTTAGACACTGTTGCAATTAACACAATAAACTAAGTATCTTGATTTCTGTAGTAATTTTCAGGTTACTTTTTTCAACAAAGAACAAGAAAATAAGCATCTCACCACCTTCATTCTTGTTCTACTTTAGAGTGAAAAATGTTCTCAAGAGTTTTTAATAACGGATTGTACAAATGCTTAATTTAAGTTCCTGCTAACCTTCACAGAACAGAATTGCTTTCCCAAAATGAGTTCTGAGTATCTGAGAAAATCATCAGCTCATTAAGAGTAAGCCTCAGAGTTCATCTTCTGGATGAAACTAGAGAGGTGCTTTTAATTTCAGAAGTAAGGTATCAGTGTCGTCCTGTGCCCAACTGACGGTTTAGATCAAAGAGGGAAGCACAGCACGTTTGTGAATAGATCTCTGTAGTGACTAGCAAACCAGAGGACAGGTTTTTTTTCTATGCTCAGCCTCAAAACCACAGCATGTTCACCTGTCTAGTTTATAAATGCAAGGCTTGACTTGCACTAAGGATGCATCTTTGTGTGTATGGCTTCCATAACGCTCAGGGATGGGGTTGTGTGAGGGGCTCTTCTGCTGGTGCTGCCCACACCGACCCAGCAGGGCAGAGAGGGGCACACTCACTTCAGAGCTGTCCCATCTCCCAGGGAGTTTTATCCGTCATAGGAAATTCACATTCAGAAATGCACTTCTGCTTTTAAAATCTACTAAGATATCACAGCAGAAGTTCCCTTTCATGTCTTTTACTTACATATCTTTTTTTTCTAGAAAAACGGGTTACAGACTGGATGGAAGGTATCGTGATAAATTAAATTCACCATCCTGTCGTAGTTTTTAAAGTCTGACCCACAGTTTGAGTGCATGGTAAGATCCATATTTTGTTTGCAAACCCCTCCTCCTCCAACACCTAGAGGTCAGAAGACAGCATTTAAGTGAACTTGTGTTTGATTCATTATGAAGGTGGAAATAAACTGTGCTGTTCAGACCTGCATGAAGATGTCAGATAGGCTTAAGGAACATTCCTGCTCTTTGTAAGCTATCTTAATTATTAATAAGCTATCATTTGTACTGGTCTTATGCAAAATACCAATTTTAAATACCTAAGTAGGTTTATTATTTTTAATGTATTTTATGTTTTAGAGAGTAGCCTCAAAGTGATAAGCTACGTTTTTGTCCATGTTTTAAACAATTTAAAACAAAAGCTAACCTGCTGGTATTATTACAAAAATTCACAACATTTGATAATATTTGTGTTGCCAGGAATGGCCAAATAAGGGAACAGCTAGAAAAAAAAAAATTGCATAGAGCACTGATTACTAAAGAGACCATGTGAAATCAGCAGCAGCTCAGAAATGGTGGAACAATAATCTCACAGTGAAGGAATTGCACTACAGAATTATAAAGCAGAAAAAATAACTGTCCCCTGTAGGAACATTATCCCACAGTAGCCCCACTGCCCAGTCTTTCTCTCTTACCATCTCTTTTGTTGACTGGAAGTGCCTTGCAGCACAAAGTTTTTGTTCCATGTTGTCTTGTGGTACCACAGGAGAGTCCTGGGTGATGACTAAGACTTCTAAATGAAATGGTAATAACTATGCTATAGAAGTTTAATGATAAAGTAATAAATATCCTATGGTATGATTATAGTCACAACTAAAGCTGTCCTCTATCTGTTCAATAGCAGGAGCAGTGGTAAACAGTGATTAATCTTTCCTTCTCCCTCCATGAAGCACAACAAATCTTGCTGATGGAGAAAGTTTTGGTTCCATTTTTTAATGTGAATGCATACATCCTGGTGGTGATAGTCAGAATGGGTAGAGATGGATGGTTATGCATTCTGAATACATTTGGATTGCTGCAGCTTAGTGAGTTTGCCTCCTGGCCTCCACTTCTTGTGATCAATCAAATATCTTTTAAAAATGAAACGCTGAGAAAGCTTGACATAGGCCATATAAACATTTCTGAGTTCTTGGCTCTTTTGTTTTCATGTGAATGTTTTTACCTAGGGTTCATGGAGATGAGATAAATCCCAAGACTGGTTCTTGTGCCATCAAATAAAAATGAACCTTGTAATAAGCACAGTTTGTGTTTTTGGTGCTCAGGCATTGCAAATAAATTATGTTCAGAGGTGCCAAGTGTAAACTGAGAATATTCATTCATAAATCCAAAGGCTAGGGACTGTGCCATTCAAAACTGCAAGGACACGGATACACTTGGGGTTCTGTGGAGGATGCACAGTTCTACACCTTTTTTGCTGCTGCTCAGCTTTTCAGCAGGGCTAGAACTGACCCTTCTCTCTCTCCTTTGCCCTTGATCTGCTGTGCACCTTCTTGCAGTGGAAATCGTCTTTACAAACTGCAGACATCATGCTCACTTGTTCTGTATTCATTGCACAGAGTCCAAGGGAAAGGAAGGTTGTGCAGTCTCCTCCTCAAACTTGTACTGTATTCTAGCTTTAGAAAATTGAATCTCACATTTGTCTTACACATAAAAATTCGCAGTTGCTGCTACTTTGGGCATTTAAGATGTTACGCTGAAAATGGACAATTTAAATCTACTATAAACTCATCAGTTCACATATTAGAAATAAATTAGTTCTAGTTTTAAAAAAGAAATCTTATTAGAAATCGTTACTGTGCGAGAAGATGTCTAAATCAGTTGTATTAATGAGAATCAAAAATGCTTCCAAATCAGGCTGGACACTTCCTGAGACTTGGCAGGACCCCAGCCAAAAGAAACATTTCCAAACTCAATTTGGGACAGAAGGAATTCAGATGCTCACTCTTTGCTATTTCTCTTCTGAAAGCAGACAAATTAACAAAGGTTTTTGATGCCAGCAACCCTCAAATCAAGGATGATTGAAAGAAAAAGAATGTAATTTTCTCATCTCTCTCTCTTTGACAAGTTTGCAGCACTGTGACAGCATGTGTTGCTTTAATTTATCTTTATCAGTTTTGATTTTCTGTGTCTTTCCAGTGGGACAACTGATCGGGGGGAGTAGAAGGAGGTTAAGTATTTTTAGCAACAGTTTATTAAATCGGAGTGTGACACAGTTGTGTCATTGCTCTGTGAAATTTTGTCTGCTGTGGTAAAAGCCATCTTATTTCAATGTGGAATGAAGTGCCTGCCTGTTTTCATTTATGATTACTGACATTTAAATAATTACTCAGTTAAGTTCTCAATCACAGAATCACTTTTCATTGAATACAGATGGCTCCTTCACAAGTCACATCACTATGGGTTTTCTTCCCTGTATCACTTGATATTGAAAATAAAATTTCACTCTTTTTGGCCTGGAGAGCTTAGTGCAGGGTAGCAAAAGTCCACCGATCTCTGTCTGTATCTATCTGTATTTTATTTTTTTGGTGAGGGGCAGGGAGCAGTTTGCTCTGATTTATCTCCACGGGGGCTTCTGCAGCGTTGATAGAATATGTGAGTGACATGCAGCTGTGTGTTTATCAGAACTGGGAAGCCCAGTCTAGCTGCTCGTGTCAGCCATCCCCTAGCAGTGTTCTGGCAAGGCTGCTGCTCCAGGGTTGGTATTTTCTACAGACCGCCTTACCCATGCTATTAAAATAGCAAAATAGTTCAACACATACACAAAAAAAGGTATTTCTCTAAAGAGGCAGCTGACATGAGTCATGCTGTAAATGGGATTTGATTGAAGAACACAACTAATAGAAATTAAATAGGCTACTTCAGAGTTATTTTTTTTTAAAGGACAAAATTATTGCTTTGAGTTGAAATGACCAGAATTGTCTTCAGGCAATTTTGTTTTCTTATCCCATGACTCTGGTTACTCCGGCATATATTTTGTCTGCAAAAAGAAGGTAAAGCAATTAATTTTTATTACAGTTCAGGCACCATGTTATGCCAAGAGCTGGTGGCTGTTTCTTTTCCCCCCTAGTGTCTGAAATGAAAGAGATGGGTTTGGAGAAAGTATTTCCTGACTCTGTATAAGACCATGTATTTATCCATCACAGTGGAAAAACAAGAAGTTTCAGGTCCCCTTTCTCCTTTCTTTCTCCTCCTTATCCCTTAGTATGAGACCCCAGTTGGGGACATATGCTGTGCTGTTCAGGTTACAGGACATGGGAAACATGTTGTTCAAATCATGTTTTCAGATAGCTTTCCCCTGCCCTGTCTAAATGCAGAAGACACTGAGAGCAATTAATGGAATTACAGACTTGTAAAAAAGTGCCCTGCACAGTTCATATACATCACAGGAGGCAGAAAAATATGTTGCAAAAGGGCTGTCTTTGTACTCAGGGTCATTGTTTTCTCCCTTCAGTAACTTAATTCCTGTTGACTCATCTTTCTGTTTACCAGTAGGCAAAGTTATGACCCATACTTTATTTAAAAAATGTTATATATATTATGCAAAAAAGATGTGACTCTTTGCTGTCGGGGTTCTCCTGCTTTAACAGAAGCATATAGCTTTTTCTTTCGTCCTAAGAATTTCCCTAACCTACATTGAATTAGTGTCATGTCATTTGGATAGGTTGCCCATAAATGTAGGAAGGATTGGAGGTCCCTGCTTTGTTAGTTGGCTCATTGCCACCTTTGATCAAACAAATTACTGTATATTGATTCTTTTACAGCTGTCCTGGAAAACGAATTCTTGATGATGAATGAATATCTATCATACCCCAGATTTCTGCAGATGAGGATAAAAGTTGCTTTTCCCCCTCCAAAAAACATACCCAGCAAGAGCTTAGTGTTATGTGTCATTACAGTAACATTGATGGGATGCAGGGCCAGACAAGTACAGCTGCTGTCTGTGCTACAGATTAATGTCTTTAATTAGACACTTGAAAGCTTAGCCAATAAAGGCATAAACATGTTAAAAATTGATATTTATTACATTGTAGTTTATACAGTGAGATTCACATCAGAAAAAAGCATTAACTGCTAAACCAATCCCTGCAAGCCGAATTGCAAGCATTTATGATGTCCGTGTTCTGAAAGACTAGTTCCTACAGAAAACCTCTAGTCCACTGACAGCCAGCATAAAATTCTACAAACTCTCAGGAAATTACTGTATTTTTTGTTTGCTGAAGGCAATGCCTTGATGAGCTGGCTGTTCCCAGCTGCCCCTTCCAAAACCATGTCTTTAGACAGGTTGTGCTGTAAATCTGATGGAACAGTTTTACTGCAGTGATGTCATTTGCTGTTAACTTTATTCCACTGAAACATGATCTGATTGGGAATAAAACAAGTAGTCAAATAGATCATAATTATTATCCATTTGATTCATTTAGTAAACACACATGTCCTTCTATATATTGTAGTTTGAGACATACTCCTTCCAGAACTGAGTGCATGGGCTTAAGTTTTAATATTCTATCTGGAATTTAACAAGCAAGGGCATAAATGCTTAGAATGTAACTAGGAACCTCTGAATTTAGACTTAAGTAGAGCTTGGGGTTCTTTGCAAAAGTCTCTGAAACATGTTTATGAAAATTTATTTCAATAGTACGTTATCAGTTCTTTTAGTATACTGATCTAAATTCATATGAACAGTACTAAAAGCTATTCTGTAAAGAATGGTTTCATTAAGGAATTTTGTATTAATTTACTAGCTTTTCATGTGTAAAATATGCATGCAACCTGGGCGAATTTACAAGAGTAATTGAGTATCTTTCATTAACGTATGACTCAAAATTTTTCTAGAATACCATAAAGATTCTTGATCATGCAAATAGATGCACGTGTACTTTAGTGGAAATACACAAACATTGATTTCAGTCTGGCTCCTTACTTGCTGAAAGATGAGCAGGAAAAAATGAAATAATCAATCTGCTCTTTCACACTTGCATAAAGAGACATACAGCATTCCTGCCAAGTCACTGGGTGGTATGTCAAAATGTCAGCAATTTTATGTTTTGTCAGACCAGCATAGACTAATATTTTAGATTACTGTGCTTCCAGTAGGAATCTCCAGTTGAGACAACACGTGAGCCAAATTGCATTCCCTGCAGGGTGGAGGGAAGAGCACAAACTGGAGAGAAGGAAAGAGAGAGGGACATGATGATTTTAGCAAGCTCAAAATCAAGAAGTACCACAGGTCTCAAGAAAAGTGACACTTCTTGTCCCCATCCTGTTTTGCATAATAATGCAGATAAATAACTTGCCTTGAAAGCTGTGGTCCAAGTTAGATCCTTGATGGGATGCATTTTATTGAAGTTTTTCCTCCGTAGCTGAACTCAGATTTCAGTTAGTCCAAGACATGAAAACAAATTAGGTATTTTAAAATACCATAGGGAGGCAGAGTTCCATGAAAAAGCCCCAGAAGTGGAAGGAGCAGTGGTCTGCCCCAAACTACCTTTAAGCTGGGGAGATCCTCTGAAGCTTTCCCCAGCCTAAAGGATCTTGTCTCACTCACTGGCAGAAGAGGGAGTTTGGGGAATCTTTGCAAATATCATCTTTAGCTTGCCCAAGGTTTAAAGCATTGAAAAGGAGAACAGATTTACAGGTGTGGTTTGGGGCTCTGTTTGCAGATAAACTCAGTGAGGGTGGGTACATACAGCCTGGTGAATCTAAATCTCCTGTGTCATTAGGTACAATTGAAAGCTACTTTTAGAGAAAAATTATAGTTGGCAAGGCACTCTAAAACACTTAAGGAAAGCTGGTAGTATTTCTATGAGACACGTTAAAGAAAGTGCTGTAGGCAATGTAGCAACATTATTTGATTGTACATTCTATTCTCAAGGACTTTATTTTAAAAAAATGAGTGTATCAAGTGGGTTTGTTCCCAAACCTTCTGCCTCTGTTCTGTTTTCAACTGATCTTGCAGAGAAAAACAACAGAGTGAGCTTTTACAGATGAGACCTGCATTAATTGTTTTTTTTAGGACTACAAGTAGAGGGCCTTTTCAGAAGGTCAGCCAGCATCCAGACTATCAAAGATGTTCAGAAACTCTACAATCAGGGTAAGCTGTCATCATACTATTACCAGTGTGAGGGCTTTGTTGATTTTGGTTTTGTTGATGAAGGAGAAATGCTAGCTTTCTTATAATTAGTTAAATCATAAACCCATTTGTAAGGTAATAGTCATAGTAAGAGCACTATTACAGAAACCTGAAAGGTGACAACAGGCACTTAATGCTTCCTGAATAGCAAGTCATCGATTGATGTCAGACCAGAGCTTACAAAACCTGTAGCAGCTAATGAATGATAAGGTTTGAGTCAAAAATGGTCTGTTTTTTCATAAACATTTGTATTGCCACTACGCACTCTGAGTTACTGTAGTTATGAAGTACAACGTCTTTGTGTCATTTCGCCTCTGGTGTTTTTCCATGGTTATGGCAAAGATATATATTCTTACCTAATAATTTATGAAATGTAGTGAAGTAATTTTGAAAGTCACTGGCTTCCCCGTGAAGTCATTTTATGAAATGCCTTTGTGGAGAGAATCTCTTATAGCAAGATTAATAAAACACTACAAAAAAAAGCCACAAAAAGAAAATGCCAGGAGTTACCAGCAGCAGGAAGCCAAGACTTTTTCTGTTCAAAATGTAGTGAGTCACAGTTTTAAGCAGTAGTTTAAAGAAACAGTAAAACATACGCTTTAACACCTTTTTATCTTCTTTTTCTCCTTTTAGGCAAGTCTGTGAATTTTGATGACTATCATGATATCCATGTTCCTGCTGTTATCCTAAAGACTTTCCTTAGGGAACTCCCTCAGCCATTACTAACGTTTGAGTGTTACGATCATATCCTCAGAATCACCAGTGAGTATAAACAAGTTCTAGAAAAATTTATACAGCGAGTTGAACTGGACTTGGCTAATTCATAATCACTGCTGGTTGCTAATCATGACAGAATTGTGGGTATTGATTATTATTATTATTGGTGCTTCACTGCAGAAGCAAATGGACAACCTCATAATCTGCACCAGTGCAAGGTGGTCAGGGTTACCAAGATGCTCTCTGCTTTTTACAAGGTTTACTGTTTGTTCTATATACCATACTGTATTATTAGGAATTGCATCAGACTTCTTACTGTTAGGGCTCCATTTTTGTAATGGCACAGAAGTGAGTCAATCTGTGACACAAGTTATGTCAAAGCAGCTTTAGTTTTAGCAGCAGCATTAGCAGAACTGTGGGAACAAAATTTAGCTGGTCATTTGTACGCTTCTATCCTTTTCTTTCTTTTTTTTTTGTGGGAAGGCAATTGTTCTTATTTAAACTGTTCCCATGGGATAACATACCAGGGAAGAAAGGATCTAAAGCTGTGAGAAGTGAAGACATTGATTACCTAAAGATCTGGCACGATATGAAACTATGAATTATAAAACTTTGTGGCCACAAAGAAGTTTACAACACTGGCAAGGCAACTCCCTAATGGATGGGGGTTGAATGTCTGAAATCCCAGAATATCTGAGGTTTAGTACCCAGTACTTGTAAAGACTGGCATTTAGCCACCCAGGCTATAGTCAATCTAGCAGGGAACCAGTAGAGCTTCCAGTAACAAGTCACAAGCAGACATTTTTCTAAAACCTGCTTTTTAAGGAAATAATATATATTATAATGAAGTATGGCTTCCAGCAGAGTCTGTTAGCATAGCTCTGGTAGCCATGGGCTGATGCTGGTGGAAAGTGTATGTTATCATCACTGTCATGACTGATGCTGCTGGGGCAGGTCACTAAAATAATTCACGTTGAGGATTAATCTCAATGGCAACATGTTTTTAAAGTGAAATACAGCAAGTTTACCTAGATATACTGTACTCTAGGTAAAATTCTGAGCTCATCACTCGCATCTGCATGTACTGTTTCATATCGTTAACTTTATGCCTGTATTGCCATTAAAAAACTTCATCAGGTCACATTGAGAATCCTCTGAAGTCCTGTACTTTTTGCTATTTTCAAGTCTGTAGATAACCACCTTCTAAATCAAGGATTCATTTTTCCACACACTAAATATCTCAGGGCATTGAGCAAAACAGGCCTGTTCACAGGAAAGTAGTAGAAATGGAGAGACTAAGGATAGCCACTCAGAACTGGAAAGTACAAGGGAAATTTGGAAAAAGGATGTACAAGTGCTAATTTTTGCTGAATTAATCTTGTGCTGACTTTCTGGACATGGTATTTGTGATACAACAAAGTTGAAAATGAGAACAATTCTGAAAAGCACCTGAGAACAGTACATTGTCCTAGGAACGCTGGGAGGGTTTGCTTGGCAAAACACCTGGGAAACATTCATTCCATGTTATTTTTGTTTACTGACATTTTAAATGTTGACAGAATACGTTGAAAAGTGAAGTTTCAGATAATTTCCCCTTTGGCTTTTGTGTTATGCAGTGTGATGTCCACTATCTTTTCTTGATGCTGATCTTAAGATCTTTTAAAAGATCTTGAGAGCCAAGCTGGACTGCAGCAAAGGCATATTTTCTGTGAATACGGTGCAGAAGGAAGCTTTGAAGAGGTGTGATCGCAGACAGCTGTCTTGGGATGATTTGAAAATTCTCATTCTGTCTCCTGGAAGACACCAGAGCAGTGTGAGATGTATCTGTTACATCTCTTAACCTGGAAACCCAGAAATACAGTAGCTCTGCTTTATAGTGCTTTGAAACGATAGTGAAACTTCTCTCTTCAGTGCCTCATCTGAAACATTTTTTTAAAGTTTTTGATGGGAGCTGTGAAATAAATAGCTTAGTAACTGACTAAAAAAATTAAAAAAACCTTGAAGTTCATAATTGTCAAAGAACTTCTATTTTGGTCATGAAAACTGTTAGCAAGAATTCCTTTACCCAGTATTGCCACACTTCCTGCATTATTTACTCTGCAAAAGGCTGACAAAAAACATCTTGGGGCTCAGATTATTCTATTTTATGGGAATTGGTAGCTTTGCAGTAGGAAAAATGTCAACACAGGTCACCACAGTATAGCTTCATGTATTTAATTCAGAGCTTAAGGGAAAACATTGAACGTGCTGGAATTTTGTACGTGCACTCATACTTAATGCACAGCTTTAGCCGTGTCAAGGAGAGGGAGAGGAAAATGCCACAAATGCAGAAAAACCATCAGCACAAATGGGCTGGTCAGGTCAGGCATGATTGTAATCATCAGACCATTCTCCAAATTGGTATTAAACTTCCAGTATTAAAATAATTACAATATTCCAGAAAGGAAAAAAATAATCATTTGGTACAACATTTGAAATATAATCTAGTCTGGATGATGCAAAGAGTTTGGGGTCCAGTTCTGGTTTTACTCATTTGAAGAAATGAACCTGTTTAGGTTCATCTCTAGAAAATTCTTACCCACCCAAGTGGCCACCTCATAATTTTTTCCCAAAGTCAGAAGAGTTTCCTGCAGAATCACAAAAGTGTTTTTAAAGTTAATAGAATGCAAAAAGAACATTTTGGGCAGGACTATGTCTCAGCAAGAATAAAAGCAGGGCATAAAAAGTAGGCGTCTAGATTCAGTGCATGGAGATACAATAGGATTCAAATCAAGGGCTTTGAAAGTCCTTTGTAGTAAAGAAATTAGTTTGGCTATTTCACTGAATTCAGAAAATACTCTGGAAGTTAGTCTTAGCCAGATATATAATAATACAAAATATAACAAGGGCATTCAAAGGGATAATCCTAACTGTTACTGTGGTCATGGAGATTAGTGGAGCTGAATTTTGTGGTCAGTTTTGCAGGTGAATATCTAAATTCCAGCAGATATAAAAAAGGGATTATTTCTTGTTAATATTTTGATGTTTTTGAATAAAATTAAGACTGACTTCAACATTGCAGGTGTGGAGAGCAGTCTACGAGTCAGCAGATGTAAGCAAATCATTCAAGGACTTCCTGAACACAATTACATTGTTCTGAAATATCTGATATGCTTTCTCCATATGGTGAGTATAGGCAAAATTTACAAAGTAGTGCCAGTTTTTTCTTTCTTAATCTGTTCTTGTTAATTCAACATTGAAAATCTCCACAGAAAATAAAACTGAAGAGTTTAAAAAAATACAGTTAGGTGGTGGTGCAAGTGCTTGCCAATGGAGTGAACTCAGGGTGCAGAACCCTCCGGATCTACTAAAAGGGAGTGATAAACAATGGTCTGGCCATCTCTTCACCATTAAATTCTTTACATATAATGTAAACTACTGTGTAAATTTAAATGGAACTGTGCCTGCACTGAAGTATTTAGAAGTCCTGTCCTTGTCCCCTTCACAAATGTATGTTTTATTGATTTATTTCTTGGGTTTTTGTCCTATTTTGGAGTGAAAAAGCCTGAAAATAATGTTTGTGTAATTTTTGGTGCTGGAGAAAAACTAGGTAAAATCACCTTTTTTCTCTGAACTATAGATCTTGAGCAACTAAAACATCAAATAAGTTAGTGCCATTTTAGAAAATTATAGAAATATTAATGAACTTTAGAACAACAATCAGCAAAAGAATTTATTTAAGTCTTACTAATTCCATTTTCCTGTTTTAAATTGCCTTTCATTCTGTAATTTACTACAGTGTTAAACGAAAAACTTTGACGGTGCCGTTTTGCAAGGATTTTTGGTATGCTCCAGGATAAATGAAATCATGTGTCTTTTGTCCTACCTTTTGATTCGCTGATCTTTTTTTTTAACCTTTTATTGAACCCCCACAAGTCTGAGGGTTCAGGAAAGATCCATTAAAAATTATTCTACAGTTAGACTAATGGCATCCTTTGGTTGCCATTATCTGCAGACTGCAATGGGAGTGTAAGTTTCCCGTGTTTCTGCCCCCCTGCGGCATCTCAGGTGCCACTAGATGTCTGTGCTCAGGCAACAGCATTGAGCTCTTAGTGGTGTTCCATCAGGGCCAGAGGAAAAGCAGAACTCAGAGTTCCATTTCTGCCTCTAGCAGAATTGCTGCACAAACGTGGTCAAATCAGGTTCCCTCTCAGAGCCTCCAGCAAGCCCTCTAAAAATCAGTTTAGCACAATTCATTTAACTCCTGTTCTGAAACTGTCACAGCACTTAGAAAGCAATCACACATCTGATACACAGACCTGGTATTATCATCTCAAAAGTCAACATGCTCCAGGAGTTACTGTAGAGACTATGTCCTTTTCATCCCATTTTGGGATTGCCACTGGGCGAAACTGGAGATTTGCCCGGTAACTCCCAGTTCTGGAGTGCTGAAGGTGATGATGTTCTTGGCTTCTGTTTTGTTCTCTTTTGTGATCTTGCATGCAAGTACCTACACTTTAATACAGTCTTTGGAAAATGAAATCTTGAAAACTGTGTTGTTCTAAAAAAGAAAGTGTTCTCCTTTTGTTTCTAAAAGTGGATGAGTAACTCACACCACCTTATTTCTGTGCTTCGGCAGGGGAAAAGAGAAGGGGGTGATCTGATCAATATAAATACTATAAATACTATAAATATAGTATATATTTATATATACTTAAAGGGTGGGTGTCAAGAGGATGGGGCCAGTCTTCTTTCAGTGGTGCCCAGTGACAGGACAAGAGGAAATGGGCACAAACTTGAACATAAGAAGTTCTTTCTCAACATGAGGAGGAATGAAACAAAGAACTTCTTTCCTTTGAGGGTGGCAGAGCCCTAGAAGAGGCTGCCCAGAGAGGTGGTGGAGTCTCCAAGAGAGGTGGTGAAGTCTCCATCACTGGAGACATTCAAAACCCGCCTGGACAAGTTCCTATGCAACCTGCTCTGGGTGGACCTGCTTTGGCAGGGGGATTGGACTAGATGATCTATGTTAAGTGGCTAACAGAGACATCTCTCCAAGCAGTTGACAA
>JAOXNG010000001.1:82250485-82260736 GCA_028566535.1 Scolopax minor | reverse complement strand
ACTGTAAGGCCCTTTAATTCTGACCCATAATCTCTCTGTCAGGTCTTCATCCATCCCCAGGTGAAGCTCCACACTCTCCAGCTGGTTACTGACATAGAGGGCAACAATCCCTCCCTGTCTTCCCATCCTGTCCTTCAAGATGATGACCTTGTATGGGGACCAGTTCGGTCCCACTGCGAAAGTATTTCTTATGAAAGGCTTGCCTGGCTTTGCTGAAATCACCATAATGACACTTCCAAACCCTTTGGCATCCTCTAAAGGGAATCGGGCCTCAGCAGCAGGGTACCTGCTAGACACAGACTCAGTAGCCTACCAAGAGCTACTGGAAGACACATGATTGTTCTTGATGTCAGTGGCAGCTCCTGTAAGAGGAATGCTCTCAAAGCCAAAATGCTGGCCAAGAAATAGAGGAAGGGGACCTCCACTAACTCTTTACTTTGATCTCAGCAGTGGGAGCTGGAGCTGTGGTACTTGCAGCCAGGCTCAGTAACCCACCCTACGTGGTCAGTGAACCCAGGGCTTGCATCACCTCAGCACCCTTGTGGCAGTGTAGGGAAAAAGCTAGAGTTTGGGCAGCCCAAGCTTAGTCTTTCAGAAGCGGTCAAAGTGATACAAGATCATGACTTTTCACTGGCTGAGAAAAAGAAACAAAGAATTTGAGACAGTGGGCTGAGTGTCTTCACAAGAGGACTATGATGGATGTGTAGCTCTCTGACCTTTTGGGTCTCAGGTTTAAGAGAGAACTTCTTCAGTGCATGCTCTCTCCAAGGCAACAGAAATATTTGATGGAGTCTGAATCACACATGTGGTAGCTATCTGGAATGCAGCTTCGGAAGAGGCATCACTGTGGTACAGAGATAAAAGCTGGCTGGGGGAAAAAGTAATAGCAGTGGGAATAGATGGAAATAAAGACAGAGAGAGAAAGTAATGAACTGAAACAGCTCTAGGTGTACTCTGCCTTCTGCAGCCATCAGGGAGGGAGAGCACAATTTCAGCACTTTATTTATGAAAACTGAGAACAAAAAGCCCATGCTTGAGTATGTACATCTAAGAGTGTATTTGTAAATAATCACACCAAGATAGAACAGAAACATGCTGGTATACTATCTTTTGTTACTTATTGCTTCTGCTAAAATGTATTGTGTACATTTCAAAATGGGGCTTAATAAATTAAAAATAAATAACTTGTTTCAACTGACTAAAATGTTCCAGTAACCTGGATGAAAATCTTTCAGGGGTTTTATTTGCCATGGTAAAAAAAAAAAAAAAAGATGTGCACTTTTACAATGACCTGAACCAAAGAATCTTTTAAAGTTTTTGTTTGTTTCTTTCGTTTTGTTTTTACACAATGGTAATGCTAAAAGGTGTTTTAATAGCCCAGAGAAAGAGATTTAATATGTTACAACCACGCACTGAATCACAATAAATATAATCTAAAGAGAAAAAAAAATCTCTAAACTGTAAGACATTTGACAAAGATGAATAAATATGAAGATAGTTTTATGTTGGAGGTAAAGCTTCAATGAGCTGCTGCCTTCATCAATAAACACTCTGTATGTTTATTCTGAGGTGCCCATAATAACAATTTATCTTCAGTGCAAGCCATACCTTGGCAGAATGTCATTTAGTGGAAGTAAGGTATTTACTGGTAAAGGTCTCAAAAGATGTCTCCCACTTGGGGCTCTGCAGAACAGAGCGCTTTTCCCAGTGAGGGAAAAGATGCTCCTCTGGACTTTAGGTGGAAAGGCTGCTAGGCTTAGAGAGAAATCCATATAGAAGTGGATCATAGCCCTTCATCACAAAATTAATGAATAAAATGAAGAAAAGCAGTAACACTGTGAATTAATGATACTGAGTGAATAAGCTTTTAATGACCCAATCTTGATACACTTTAATTCCAAAAATGTGAAATTGGGAAATACATTAGAAGTACTAAAATAAACTGAACTATGTAATGACCGTTGCTTCTTGATACGTAGCAATGGCTGATAATTGTAAATATGACATAGCACTAAAATAATAACCTTTAGCTTGTGAAAGTCATAAGGGTATTTTTGACAGTTGTAATCACCAATACTCATGAAGAAATACCCTTCTATAGTAAATAGCTCTTGGCGGAAGCCATTTATTTAAAGCTAGTAGGAATATTAAAAGTGAATTTGTCTGAAAGAATTGATTCTGCAGGATTAGTAGTGTAGCAGCTACTAGGTTCAAAATGTGGGTCTCCACACTTACTGTAGAACAAACAGAGCAGAGCGGTACTTGGTGTTTTGAACACAAGCATTAAATCCACACAAACAATTTATTAGTTCCAATAAAATCAAAGGGTAAAGAATTATTCAAAATTAAGTTCTCTCTGTTGTAAGTATAATTTGCACTTCAGCATAATTTCAATATTGTCCTATTTTCTTTAGACAAAGAGAACAAGAACCAGTCATCATTTGTACTTTTTGGATTATAAATCTTCTCCCAAAATTGCTGTAGCTTTTTAATTTCCATGTCAATCCATTACCATTAAAGGATTAATAAGGCCAATGGCTTAAAGTTTCTTTAAACTGCTTTCAAATTCTCAGTCACTGGGACATTAAATGGGTTTCTAAAATGCAGATTTAAAGTGGAAAGACACTGAAAAAAAGCAGCAAGACCCACAGAAAACGTGCTGCATATATTGAGGAAACCTTACAATTAAAATGCTATTTTCTACCTAATTCACAACTTCTCTTAAAACCAAAGAACAGAAGCACAGGGAATTTTAGTAAAAAAGAAATCAAGCTGTAAAATGGTAGATACCTCTGGAGTTGTCAAGGTATATAAGTCCATGCCTTATTTTACAGCACATAAAAGTTAAACTCGGTGTACTGGAAATTCCTAAGTATTTTGCTGACAATGGTCCATGAGATGGGTGGTAAATGTCAGTTATCATCAACAAGAAACATTGTCAGCTGACACAGATACAAGATTTTTCTCCTTATACTGGTGGAACTACAGCAATTTGTATTAGCTGAGCAAGTAACTAAAACACATCAAGCTGTAGATGTTTTCTTAAAAATAGCTGTATCATCTCTGTCCATGAGAACTAATGCATTCTGCCAAGAAACCCCCGACTCATCTCACACCTCTGTTTGCTGAACAAACGCTTTTTTCCCCCCTCTCATCTATGTTTTCAGAAAGCCAAAGCTGAGGGAAAGAAAAGTACAAATATGCTACCTCTTGCAAGGTGTTTTTGGAAGGTTGGAAAAGCAAACTGAACACTGTGAGATACTGCATATAATTTATGTGCAGTATTTGTTTGAAGATCACACTGGAAGTTTAGGTTTTGGCTAAATGGAGGGGAGGAAGGCTTTCCGAGAGGTGAATTTCTCATTTGCTTAAAATCTTGTGAAACAAATGCCAGATTTTCACCACTATTTTACACATTGTGTGGAACTCTAGAGATGACAGACAATGAACTTTAAAAATGAATGCCCATCTCACAGCAGGAAAGAGGAGAGGGCATGCTTGCTACAGATTGGGGTAAACCTCTTTGAACCTCATTGATTCATTAACCAAATCAGTGCTGGTCAGAGCCTTTGCAGGCTTTTTGCTTCAGTATTGTCCTCCAGTTGTTAATCCTTTAAAGAACCATGATGACTGACCAAACCCAAATGCTTGCTTATGCCAAGCCAGCTAGTGCTGGCTGCAGATGGGAGGCAAAACAAAGTAAGGTCACCCATTATTTTAAGGCTGAAAAGCACAACTGTGCATAGAAAATATTTAACCTGATTTTCATTGCCCTTCAGAGGACAGAATCACCAATTCCTTTTGGCTGCAGAGCAGAGCAGCCAAGAGAAAAGATTTCACTCAAAAACTGAACTGTTAAACAACATATGCCATCTTACCTTCCAAATGTTCTGTTGTAACCAGTCCTAATGCTACCATGAAGGCAATTTTCTAAGGAAAAAAATAAACAGATGTTAGATTTTCTACTGCAACAACTATGGTAGAAGTAAGGAAGTAAATAAATCAATATAGAATTGACAGAATAAACCCAGTAAGGATCTTTTAGAAATTTATCTTATTTGAATGCATAGTAATATGAAGAACTTTAATTGAATATTTGCTTCAGATATGCCTAGTCAGTCATGTCCTACTTGTAAGACTATATGAACTTCAGCTCTTCAGAGACTCATGAAGCCACTGCTGTACGACTACTGATTTTATACAGCACATGATCAAAATTCAATCAATTCAACTTCACATCACTAGCTGCTTTGTTACTTCACTCTTTGGAGAAGTAATTGTGTATTATTATTACTATCTGCACATGGCAATGCTTTTATTGGATGTGAGCAAGCTGTATGAAGTAAAACAAGATACAATACACTTTCACTGAACTTTCAAACACCAAACATGACATCTGAAGCATTCTGAAAGCCCTCTCATGCAAAAAAAAAAAAAAAAAAAAAAAAAAAAAAAAAAAAGCTTTCAGAAATTTCTCTTCCCAAGTCACAAAGAAAAAAAATCACATGCATGAATTATGAAGGGGTACACTGATCCAATATTTTCCCTCAATGGTGAGTGAACAAAAATCTTCCACTGACACTGCTGAACTCATCTTGCAGTGAGGAATCTGGTCTAAAATACTATTCAGAATTATTTTACACTATATGTGCACAAAACACACATACATACTAACAAATTTTCCAATGCAGTAATAGGGCAAGTACTAGAGCAAACTAAATTTTCCATCAGTGGTTTTTATTGGGAAAATTTTCCTTGCAGAAGAAATTTTGCTCAAGTTTTTTAATCCATCTTTCAGATCAAAAATTCAAATTCTTTTTTTTTTTCTGAACCCAAACTGAACCAAACTCCTTGGTTTGAAGTCACACATCCAGGACCTTGTGGATCTCTTCCTCTCTCTGCTGTGCTGAACAGTCTTGATGGATCAGGCTACCCAAGTGGCATTTTCATTCAGGAGAAACAGTCTGACTACAAAACCTGAGCTATTAGGAAATCCAAGTAAGGCAAAGCCTACAATCCAACTCTGATAAAGCATTCAAAGACAACAAGAAGATGCAATTATCATACACACTCAAAATAAAACGTGTAGATTTAGGTCAAACTAAAATATAGTGTTTAAGTGACAGAAAGTCAAAACATTCTGTTTCAATCAAACAAGTATCAGGAGAACATGTCTCAACACTTACAAGTCAAAATTATTTTGACCTTGTTTTGTGAAAAGCCTGACAATTCAGCTTTTCATTTCAGGAAAAACCCCAACTAGTAAGTCACTGGAAATACCATTTCCTTTGCAATTCTGTATTTCACATAGTGAAATTGTGAAGCAAACACACCCTTATTTTGTAGAGCAAAAGCTCTAGCTATGGTGTGCATTCTTCAAAATCTAAGGGTCGGGATTGGACATCTATATATCTCTTACATATATGAAAATGTCTCTGTCAAACAGGTGAACTAACAACATCATAGGACAGCAACATTTTCTTTCCATAATCTCTCAGTATGTACCTCTCTTTTAATGATACATTTAAAAATGGTGGTGTCAAATCTCATCACTGTCAATTTAGATATATTCGTGCTATATTTCTGCCTTCTAAAGCTGTGGTAATGGCAAGCATATGTTTATTTGCATGTCAGATCTTGAATTCAATAACATTCACTCCTTACATGTCTAAAACACCAGAGTGTGTGGAGTTCTACACACCAGTGTGTGTTAGACACAGTGGGGGCTCCACACCTGAAGGGAAAGATGAATATTTGATTCAAGATCCACTGTGCACATCTGAGAAGAATATTAGTCAGTTGAGCTGAATTACAAGCTTTACCTCACCCCACCAAAAAGTAACTTTGTGGTAGCACTCTGAGCAGAATAACAACATTTAGGTATACAATCAGAAAGCTGGAACTGTTACCGTGAGACTGTTTTATTCCAGTGGAGCACAGAACAACTGTGTGACCCAAAGATTAAAATGCAGGGGGACCATACATTTTCTGATACCTAAACTAAAATTATTTGAGTACTGGAATGCTTGCTAAACTATTTCCTCTCTTCGTACTAGAATTACTTAAATACATATCTAATTAAATGTAATGACAGCATACTTGCTTAACATACGAAGAGCCCTCATAAACGGACTTGATAATTATCTCGCTAGTGAAAAAAGGAATGGTTATCTTTTATAGATATTTGAAAGATGGTTCCTTTAAAAAAAGAACAACAGTAGAAGCTGTATTCTTTCTAACAAGCATATTATATTAACAGCATGTTTTTTATTAATTTTGCTGTTTCACATTCATGCAGATCATTGGATTCAACTCAAAATACGACTTCCACTGAAATGCTTTTCTTTCAAATATCACAGAGGCTGTTGTTTCTCCTCTGTGCAGGAATCCACAAAACTGAGGTTTCAGTTTCTCCAGATTTTCAGTCCAAGCCTAACACTAGCATTTAGTTCACAATTGCAATGTGTCTCTTGTCGTTCTTATTGTGGGATTAAAAACACTGTTAGCTGAATAACCAACATTTATGGCAGTAATTTTTCTTTTAAATAAAAAAGCTGTTAGAATGTTAGAATCCTGCTTCTGGGAAAGCCACCCACAGCCAGGCGTCCAGGCACCCTGTCTGCAACACAGTGGGTATGAGGAGGTTTGCTTTAGTCTGATGATGTTGTTCTTGGGAAAGGAGAAATCTTCAGCTTATGCAAAAGGCCCAGGTATTGCAGGGGCCCATGTCCAGGATCAGCTTCATGGCTTCCCATCAGAATGACCAAGCCAGGAAAAAAAGACAGTAATCATCCTCAGCCTTGTCTGTTCATTCAGGTATGCTCAGTAACTGGGATTCCTGGTTACTGACAAGTCTGGCTATTTTTGGTTTATTTGTTTTAAATTTTCAATTTAATTTGTTAAATCCCAGTCTGTCATGACTAACATTTAGCCATATTGGAGTTCCTGACTCAGTTTTGTGCTTTGAAGATAAATAAAAGTATGGAGAGAAGTGCCTAGAGTGCTTATTTTCTTTTTTAAAATATCATGCTATCTTTGTAACTCTTTGCCTTAAATTTAATCATCTGCTTTAAAAGCCACGAGTGCTTTTAGAAATGCACAGTGTGTCTTTTCATGAAGCAAAGATTTTTTTACAAAACCATTTCATTTTGTAATTACATGTTCTATTTATGTCATTACATGTATTTACACTAATTATGCTGTTAGTTCTAATTACACTAATTGCATAAATACATGATAATCAACTAAAGTTTACTTTCAAAGAACAAAAGAAATTAACTCTAGACCTACATATTTATGGCCTTGAAACAAATCTATGAAAAGAAAAGAAACAAAGAATCATCATACTTAAGGGCATAGCTTCAGCATCCTACCCAGAAAATTGGTCTTGCCAAGACCTCCAGACCCAGTAGGAACAATGTTCTTGGTTACAAAACAAGGGATCTAGTTATTCTAGTTAGCAATTTAATGAAAAGCTTATTAAATTTATGAATGCTATACCAAAAAGTTTCCCCAGTCTCATGGTCTCTTCCTGCATCTCTCTAGAATATTTTTTGCTCAATATTCTTTCTGAAAGGATAAGTTACAGGCAAAGCAAAACTGATGGTTTTTGTAGTATTCTGTGTTGAATGCTAGCCTTTCTGCCCACAAGATGCTATACAACAAATAATCGTTTGGAAACACCTCCCTAAATGAAACAGGACCTACAGTCCCACCATTCAGTGGCAATGAAAATTCATATAAGGGTCAGATTCTAAACTTGGGAGGTTTCATAAGTGTAGTCCTTCAGCACCTCGGCACAAGGCTCTATATCCTATTTATCCTTAACACCCTTTTATCTATATGAACCTCTTAACATGGTAAAACAAATGACCCCCCACATGCCCCAAGTAACATTGTAAACTTATATTGTAATGATCCTCTTAAGCCTATAGCTCCAAGGATGTCTTCTTGCTACACATTTATTAGACTACTATGGTTAAGGTTTCACATGTGCTGAGCATTTCCACAATAGAAGTAGATTCAGTTTGTATAACTTCTCAAATTGCCTCAAATGTATGCACAATGTAATGTGAATATAGTGAGTCAGAAACTGAAATGCCTGTTAAAGAGACTCAATTTCTACAAGTTCTGATTTATACTTTTTTCATTCGCATAGCAAATATAGTTCATGAAAGAGATTTAATCTTATAACCTGCTTTCTAATTTTTTACTCAACTTAAAAGATTTTAATGTATTTCAGACTTGAAAGAATCTGTGTACCTGTGGGAAGAGATGTACACAGCAAATGCAAGAAACTGTATTATTACATACAATCTAAAAATTGTAAGATTCATTACAAAGAAGATATAAAGGCTCAGCTTACAAAGGAAATGTTAATTCAACCTCATACACAGCCTGTAAACCTGATGTTATGTATTTGATAACACAAAAGAAAGTACCTTAAGTTTGCATACATCTCTCACAAGAAATGCCACTATACCCACACAAGGTGCTTAGATTATTATGAGACCTACAGATCTTACATTTTGTGACACTGAATGAGACAAACCAAATTTCCTAGAGCACCTCACCAGCAGAAAAATCAACCTCATTGCAGTGATTGTCTGTAGAGGTGAACAACTGGCAGAACCATGAGCACAAAAGCAGTAACTATGTATGCACACAGAAGAATGTTTAGAAACGCTCCCCATAACTTCACCATATACTGTAGCTCATTTATTAAAAAGAAAAATTTTTAAAAATCACCTCTGGATTTTCCTCCTTTTTCTTTTTGGTAGCAGGGGGTCCCTGAGCTGACTCTTCAGGAGGTTTCTTTGTCTCCACTTTACTTTCTGGCTGGGTTTGGACTTGAGGCTGAATAATGATAACCTGAAAGGCAATGTACAAATAAAAGATCAGATATCAAACTGGATTTCTCTGTCTGAAATCTTTGATTCTTCTTTGAATGGTTAATTGATACCTCTATAGACACCAGATGCAAGTCACAAGCCAAAAATACAGAAAAATGGACACTTAGATTAGGCTTCTAAATCCATTCTTAAGTTTCTAAAAATTTACTTTTATAAGTGCATTATAAACCTATTGCTGCCTAAGCAAGCCACTTCAGTGCCTCTGAAAATTAGGGCACTTTCTATTTAGAGGACTTGCAAAGCTGACTCAGCAGCCTAGCTTTAGCACTTGTGCTGTCAGTGATTTTAAGGTCTTTCCTTTGATTTTATTTCATATACAGGTAGAAGAGATGGAATTACTACACATTCAAAACTCGTTGATACCAGTGTTATTTCAGAGTAAGTACATGTGGACAGGAAGGAAAATACTCCTCAGAATTACTGATATAACTGAGATCAGAGTTCAGTCCTCAGCATTTATATGTTAGAAGCAGTGGGTGTCCAGTTTTATATAAATAAACTAGACTATATGTGTTTAAAATTAAAATCAATTCTGGTGTAGAACCTATAGGCATTACAACACAGATTGATCTCTCATATGTGCATGTATGTTAGTATATCCAGCTGCTCGTATTGAATTACCCCATGAAGATTTACACAGTGCAGATAATGTTATCTCAGAAGCTATTAAATTAAAAGGAATGAAACACAATTTCTGACCACAGAACTAACCATGTGACTTTATACCCATAATCAAAGCTTCATAAAGGACTATGGAAGACCTTCCTAAGCTCGCCTTCTTGATGAAGGTTATTGGATTTGAAAACTTGGCCTTTTCTATCTATTTCATTGCTAACTTTCAATCAATGTTATTTCATTGTTAGCTATTTTATCTCAACTCAGTCACTTTAGAAGATTCAAGAGCATAAAAGGGATGTTTTTTCTAACCAGTAGCCACTTTAGGTAAGGGAAAAATAAATTATGCTAAAGAAGTGAGGAAGAGATGCCTACTTTTAGTTACCTCAAATGCCATCCTACATCCTGTATTTTTTTTTAGCACTGTATGAGAACCTGTGCGGCCAACAAGACCCAAAGTAGGAGGATCTGAGTAGCAAATTACAACAAATGTCTGCTGGGTACATTGGCAGCCTTTATCAAATCTGTTTCTGGTAAGAGAGTGGTGAAGTTCCAGCATTTCAAAGCTGGTGCAAGGAGGAAACAAGTTTTTTTTTCCCCACCAATTCATCTGCTGATCAGTTTTAAAACCCTGAGCTCTCATATCACTTGGTCTTCCCCTGAAAGCATAGAAGGGAAATGCCTGATTATTTGATATACTCCCCCGAGGTCAGTCAATATAGAT
>JAOXNG010000001.1:82238892-82250385 GCA_028566535.1 Scolopax minor | reverse complement strand
ATACCATCAGGTTTTGTTTAGTTCCTTCATTAGCTATGTTCTCACGGTGGAATCTGCAATCACTGCTCAGGAAGATACCAATTCACCACGTGGTGAGAGTGACTTGTGATGTTATTACTACCACGACTATTAGTGCTATTACTAGTATTACCTGTTATTGTTCTATTAAACTGTCGTTATCTCAACCTGTGAGGATTTTTCTTTCCCTTTCCCCTCTTTTTCTCCCTTTTCTCTCTGCCCTTCTTGGGGGGAAGTGGGAAACTTGCACAAGTGGCTGCGTGGTCGTAGCTGCTGGCTGGGGTTAAACCACAACACAATTTTTGCTGAAAACATCCTCACAGAGTTTAATTTCAGGTATAGGAAATCTTTTATTTTTTGTGCCCAAGTAAAATATCCCCATCTATCTAGCTAAGATTTTTCTTTCTCTTTGTGACTTGTTTTATCCCAGTAACAGAGTTGCAACATTCAGCTCATGGCTGTTGAACTGGGATCCATTCAGGTAATCCTGTGAAATGTTACTAGAATGACTGAATGACTACTCTTCTCATGGGGTGGGAAAAGGAGTAATTAAACAGACACCAAAGCCTCTCTGCTGTTCACCAGCTGGAGAACTTCAACCAGATCCAAAGACAAAGTATTGGTACCACATCATAAATCTCCAAACTAAAGTCTGAGAGGTTTCAAGGTTCTATGGGAAGGACACAGGATTATAGAAATCCTTCTTGTAACAGTTTTCTGCATGGAATATGAATTACTTAATTCAAAGACCATCGGTGTTGAAGCATTATTATTTCAGCTAACTGCCACTGCTAACTTGTCATAAGAGGCTGCTAATCTATATGTTTGCTAGCTAGAAGTCAGAAAACTTATTCTGTTCTCCTATGTTGCATGAAAATTAGATGCACAGGGAGCCTAAAAGATCGATGATTTTAAAAATCTGTAAGTCACATCCATAGAGAAAATTTTCTTGGTGTTTTTTAAACAAAAAACCTGACTTCCTGACTTGATCTGGAAGCCCCCAAGCTGCAGATCAAAGTCTGCCATGGGAAATGCTATTGCATGTTGAACTGATTCTTACACTTTTCTCTGGGAAACACCTCCTGGCTATTATTGAAGAAAGAGGACAAGTGAGGTGAACCTTTGGAAGTCTAACCAAGTGAGACTAGTCTTACAGTATTGGAACTGGTCCAGTCTTGAATGCTTGTCAAGGAGGCAACTTCTGGAAAAAGGTTGACCGCATGGTCTTAATTCTTGAAGGTCTTACTAGGCTTCCAGATGGTCCAGATCACATTTCACTCCAACTTCAGTCCCACTTTCATCCTGAAGAACATTTGAAGAAAATGTCACTATTAATCTTGCATAAACACAACGAGGCATTAGAAAACAAGTCCAACTGTGTTCATAGACAACAGCAGCTATCCTTCCTTTGTACTTGCTGTCATGGATAGGTTCTGGAAGGAAGATTAGTAGACAGATAGGCATTTGTTGTTTGCCAAACCAATTGAAAGTCTGCTGAATCTGTGTAAAGGAGTCATGGACTCAATCTGAAGTCTTTAGTCTTGAACAGAAGCAGAAAGGGTCTAATAACACCACAGCACCCAGTTCATCCTGGTGCTTAATTAACTGAGGGTTAGCAAAAGTTGAAATTTCCCCTGGTTGCTTACAGGAACTTTCTTGCAAGTTTCTGTAAAGGGCTGTGGAGAGAGTTCAACTTGCAACACACCAAGGCCACAGATCCTGCCCTTCTCCTTCATGCAAAGAGATGAGTTACCAGCATGCCGGCAAGATTTGGGGAACTCAGAAGACTTTTTGGTATGTAGTCCTCAAGGGTTTTAGGTCTCAAGGGTTGGTCCTAAGACTTGGACAAAAAGGATCAAATGACAGAATCATTGGTATCTCTTCTTTAAATGTGTGGAGAAGCAAGAGACAGGAAAACCAAGCACCATTGTTTCAAAAGAACCCATATGATCTAGGAGCCTACATGTCATTTTCAAAATTGATCAAGGTATCAGTTTACACCGAGGAAACTGTGTAGATTACATCTGAAGACTTCAGTTCAAATGACTTGCTCAGCTTCACATGATCAAGGCAGTGCAATTAAACCCAGAGTAAGAACCACAGAATAATGTGGATTGGAGGAACTGCAAGAGGTCTCTAGTCCACTCCTCTGTTCGTCCTTGGCCCTTGTGTAAATAAGTAATTCCCAAGAGTAAACCACAGCCTGGTGGTCATCACATGGTGGAGAAAGTCTGTAGCAGTAATAAATATCTTCACATCAAGAAGAACCAGAGACAAGGTGTTCATGCTCTCCTTGCAGTTTCTGCAAAGATCCCCTCTGTATCATACCCTTTGCATGCCTGGGAAACAGGTCAACCACATTAAATCAATGTTTCAATTAAGGACATTACATGTCATTGTGACACTTCTGTGATAAAGACCGTGATGACTACTAATTTGAAATTATCCAGTATCTCAACATCTGTTCTTCCACTGTAATAAATGCAGCTCTGTTGCTAAACTGATCTTTGTATCCCATGAACATGGATATGACCCCTGCCCTGAAGTGTTCAGGCTGCACTGCCAAATGTCAAACAGTGTCCCTTCCACCACATGCCTTGGGGCGATTGAATCACAGGCCAGTGGATCTCATCTGACATTTCCAAAACTGCTGGCCTCTTCATCTACCCTGGTGGAGAACTGCAAAGAGCACAGGGTCATCACAGGTCTCTTGCTTCTCCATGGTTAAGTGTAACTCTTCTGCTCACCTCCAGGCCAGGTCTCCACCAGATATTTTCAGTGTATACCTGTGTTAGCAGGATGTCAGAGCCGTAGCTCACTTTTTCAAGGCTGTCATACTGCAATGAAATGACAGTATGGTCAAGGTGGCTGAAGCTGAACCTCAGCTGCAAGCAGGAATTAAACAAGGAGGAAGAGGCGATTTTTACTCCATTCCCTTTTCTCTTGCCCTTTTCAGGCACTGCCATCTAGGAAAGGAACTGGAGCTGCTTCGTCTCCTCTCTGCAGGGATCCCATAGCCCCATCGGAGTGTCATAAGAAAAGTGGGGTGATGGTGACCGGCACATGACACTGATATTTGTAGCCTGGCAGAGATACCTTCATTGCTGGAGTGTTACATTTCTGAGTGGACAGCAAGGCATTTTTATTCAAAAAAAATGCACATATCTGTGGTCTTCATTGCAGCATTCACTACGCAACAGCCACTCAGAATCAGGCCAAAAATGAGAGTTGGGTTTTTTTTTAATATTTCCTGAACAAAAAGTTCACTCAAAATCCTGTTTTTGTCTCTCTTATTCTCTCTTTCTCCCTCTCCCTCTCTCTCTCTGTTTCTCTCTCCAATTTTGATTGCTTCCTCTACACATCCATTTCATGACAAGCTTATTTGTTGCTTTTGGCTACTGGGCCAGTATATATAGGGGATTACAATGGAGTCTCTGTTCCCGCAGTGGTTGTTAAGTTGCCTTAAACAAGTGCCAAATGCAGTCTAAATCTGTTCATCTCTCTCTCTTTTTTTTTTAAACTATATAAATATATTTTAAAAAAATAATTGTTCCTGAGATTTATTTGACAGTCAAGATTTCCTAACACTGAACAAGCCTGTAGCTTTTGGTTGAAAGTCTTTCATATACATATATGAATATGATTGATTGAAAGAAACCAATTCCAGACACCCACCATGGAGAAAATTCCCACTGGAAACCACAGTGTAGCGTCTCAAAACCTGTCCCTGGAAGCTGGAAGCGTCTCTTGCCGTGAAACCGAGAGGACTTCACAACCTGGGGGAATATCATTTGAGTTAAAAATTTCCTGTTTGATTCCCCTAAATGCTTTCATCTATCCCACCCAGGAACCTCTGGTGCTGACATTAGCAACAGAAATCTCTTGTGGACTTCCCAGATCATTTTGCACTTGATCTCTTTATTTTTTAAGTGAGTTGAACCAAATGTAGAACTATATAGAATCTCCTCCAATTCATAAGTTTGAGAAAGAGTTTAGTTTTCATTTTGAACATGTTTCCCCACACAGTAGTACCATTAGATTTCACCACCAACAACCATCTGATGTCCTATAGAGCTTCCTAACATCCATTGGTGAACTTTTCCCTACAAACAACACAGAACTGGAGAGTTTGCATGAGACATCTGCTTGGCTTGTTCTCAGGCTGTGAAGGTAATCAACTGATGTAGAAAGATCTCTCTGAATATTGCTTTCACAGTAGATGGTCAAAAAGTAGGAAGAAACCTACAGGCAAGATCACTTTTCCTCCTGGAAAAGCAGAACCTACCTTGCTGTCGGCACTGATGAGGAGGGGTTGCACTTTAATGCTATCGTTGACCACAGAGACAGTCGCGCTGGTGCTGATAGGAGTTGCATTGTTGGGGGAGGTGGAAATGATGGCGTAGGCCACACCTGCACTGCTCAGAGGTGATGAAATAGCTGTGGACTCGGTGACACTTTGTGACTGGCTGTTAGGCGTCTGTACATGGCTGACGGTGTTATTGGCAGTTGGGAGGGCAGGGCTGGGGTTTTTGATGCTGACTACGGTTGCCTTCTGGAAGGTAGGAGGCTGCTTGGAAGGTTGGTCTCTGCACGGGGAGATGGGGAGGCTGTCTGGAATCAGGGTCTTTGGCCTAACCTGCAAACAGAGGGTTAGATGTTATTAGGCACAGCCTCACACCATAGCAAACACGGCATACATGCGCTCTCCCAGTAGAATCTCTAATTTCATTAACCATGGAACAGAAGCATCTAGAAAAAATAAATAATGTAGCAATTTGAAGTAGCCAGGCATTCATTTACTTGTAGATATATTCCCAGCACTCCTCAGTTGAGTCATTTTAGAGTCCTTAACTCATTGCAATGCTGAACAAGAATGGAGGAAAAAGTCAATACCTCACTTTTATTAGCACACATCCATATAAATGCTACTGAAGTCACATCCAGTTCTCAGTAGGGATGTTTAAGCCAAAGCCTTTGCAAAGAATGTAAACCCCAGACACAATAATTTCCTGCTCTGAAGGATGCAACACAATTAAGGAATAGGAACTGAATCATTAGGGAATGTGGGAAAGCATTTACAGGAAAAATAAGTGTATGTATTTATGCTGGTGGATCAGTGAATGAAGATCTTCACATTTTTAAGAGGTACCATGTGTAACAGAGAGGAGATCAATCACAGAATCACTGAGCTCACAACAACAACAACAAAAAAAAAAAAAAAGAAAAAAAAGGAATTCACAACCATCAAACTTCATATTTTGTTGCTGTACATAAAGAGCTAGTTTGCAGCTGTGGGTGGATGCAGAAAGAATTTCCACGGATGGAGGGGGAAACTGTTTGCCAAGATTTGTGAAGGCTGTGTCTTTACCCAGAGCCCTGACTGATAGCTGTGAACAATTGTTTTCAGCTAATGTGATGTGTTTCCAGTGGAGTAATTAACGTCACCCTGTCAACATGGCTCTGCCTTAACAACATGTTAAGTACAGTTCCAGGATTGAAAATAAATAATTTAAACTGCTTCACATGAAGTTAACTTCACTCCCGGTTTATTCGTTAACACGGCCAGATGAAACAGTCGGTTCCCTCTGTGCTTATTTAGTCCTGTCACTTCTCGCACCTTCCATACTGTGAAACAAAATGACAAGTTGTAACAGACAGACATGGGAAACAGCTGCCTGTGTCACTGCACCGTAGTCTACAGGAGCCCTTCCAATGGTGCCGACTTCAATCTTGAGCCCAAGTAAGCAATTTAATGAAAACATGGGGATTTACTGATGTGCAGAAAAATCAGCTCTCAAGGCTGGCCATCACCCTCCATCGCGTCAAGGAGGAGCCGTGCCCGTTTGTCCCCACAGCGAACATATGTATTGCGAGCTCTTCGTGTTTTCACCACTCAGCCCTCAATTTCAGATAGGATCCTAACACCTCCGAGCAGTGCAAATGTGTATTAGAGGCATCATCCTGCTCGGGAGAGTCTAAATTGTTAGTAACCAAGGTAGATGGAAAGTCAAAGAGGAAACAGAACCGAAGGAGAACAAAGAGGAGGGTTTGCCCCAGGTCCTGCAGCAGACTGGTGACAAAGCCAGGAAGTCACAGTTCACAACTTCAGACCCACTGTGAAATGATGCAAAACTATGCTAAACTATGACTAACCATATTCAAAATATACTGACAATAACTGAAGTGGATTTTGTTCTTTTTCCTCTGTCTGTTCACTTTATGTAATGATTTTTTGATTTATTTAGTTAAGATACTAGACAAACAGCCTGGCCAAGCTCCTTAAGAGAGGAATCTATAATTAGCTTCATATCCATAATTAGTTCATGGTCTTATTTTCAAAAGTAGTGCACATAAAATTGCTTTAAATCCATCTTGGCCCAGGCATTCTGCAAGACTAAGGCTTCTAACAAGCAGCAGCTCAGTGCAATAGGAGACATGATACTTAAAGCAGCTTGGTCATATCTATGTCAGAGTCAGTTATATGAGCAGATCTTGTAGTATCTACCTTTATATTTTCATAATAATCTCTCCCTGTTATATCTTATATAAGTCTCTCAAATATAAGCGTTTCACAAATTGCTCATGCTCATGTGCTCAAAGACACATTCACAGAAATAGTACCGTTATTCAGAAAAGAAAGCTTGGAAAAATTCAGTTAAAATGTATTACTAGGGCTGAAAAATAAAAATTTAATTCTTAGCCATTTGGCTAACATCTAAATTTTACCATGGCTCTTTAAAACAAAACAATTTTTTTGTAAATTAATATAACATCTTTTACCAACAGAAATACTGTAAACACAGATATAAGCACATATATACAGGGAAAGAGAGAGAAAGAGAATAAGGAGTACTTCACAAATTCAACAGAACAGCCACTGAGATCTTTCAGAAAAAAACAAGTCTGACAAAAAATCAGCTCAGGAGTTTTTGTAGCCAAAAACTGTCATGTAGTCTATCAGGATCTATTGTGTCTGTCACTCTTAATTGCACTTTTATATTTAGCCAAAAGCCTAATTTAAATTAAATTCCTATACGTATTCTAGCTATATAATTACATTTTCTACACTATTACATATATATATTGACTGTCAGATGTAATATCTCAATGAATCCCATGCACATTCTGCAAGTTGTGGATGAATACATATTACTCTGCTATAAAATAAGCTCTTCCTGCACAGCCAATTAAACAGACTTAATTTTCCAAAGTAACATATTCTCTATAAAGCACTGCACACTGAAATAGCTGATAGGACTTACCAAACTGGTACAGCACAAGAACATACGCTGGGTATTTTCTGCCACCGTGTGATATAAAGGAGGTATCGCGGTCTTCATAGTCTAAGCCTCTGCAAATTCTCTGGCAAGTTCAGCTAACGTTGTGAGAGCATACTTATTTACAATTAAAGAATTATAAAAAGGGTCAGCTACAGAAAAAGTTTCAGGTACTCCCGAGTTAAAGTTCAAATAAGTGAAAGTTAAAATAATCTTTATTTCTATGGTCTGCAGGAATGAATCCAAAACTGAAAGCAAGCATAGAAGCCCCTTGAGCTCTGACACCTATGAACCTTCCCCCCTTGATTATAAACCACTTAATAAACAGCTGAGTGAAAGGCCTTTAGGTGAGTTTCACACTAAAAACCAAACTGCTCAGTCATCTGTCATCTGTGAGAATAAACAGCATCAGCTGTGAAGAAAAAAAAAAAACAACAAAACAACAAAGGAAAGAGTGTTAACTCCTTTTCCTCGTGGAGAAACCACAGCTTAAATTTGGGAGATGAAAGGAGGCCAGTGGTACTAACAGAAGTTTGGAAGTTGACAGTCACTAAAGAACTGGAGAAAAACTAGGGCAGGGCATGGACCGCATTTCACATGCAAGGTAACAAAAAGACGTTTTCTACTGAAAGTAGCACAGGCTGGATGGCAGCAGCCCCCATTACAAAAGCCACAGAAATAACAGGCGCAGAAGTTCAGCAAAGGAGAAGCACAGAGAAGGAGTCACAGACAGCACACGTGCTACCAAGTGAAAACTGCAACTGTTGGCGAGCGCTGCAAATAACAATTCTCCTGTAGCTCAACCTTCCTCTCCTCAAATATCTTTCATTTAACTTCTGACAGCTGTCAAAACAGAATGTGATACTACCAGGGCTCTAAATGGAGGAGAAGAGAGAGCTTCTTCTTGAATATAATGATTTCACAAACCCATGTTTTTCTTGAGTTTCCTCAATACCCACAATAACAGAAACATTTGATTTTAGGCGGCAATATTCAGACATCCCTGGTACTTCTAAAATAGCCTGCAGGTGAGCACACTGTTCAAGAAGATACTCCCAGGCCTGAGAAGTCATTAGGTGGGGGCTGTCTGCTTTTCAGACAGGGAAATAACAGGGAGTCCAATCCCGTGAGATGTGCAGAGCACTTTTTTGTTCAGCAACCTCTAATTTCATATATTTTTAAAAGTTTCAGATCAGGAGGGAATTGGCTCCTGTGACTAATATGACTTATTGTATATCCCGTATCATTAAGTTCCATCCAGATGTCCCTATATGAAGCCCAAAGGCTTCCATTACACTGAAATATCATGCCAGCTCTCGAAAGCACAAATGGTTGAATACCACAGAGGTGAACGAGTGGTGGAGGTGGAAGAGCCTGATGTGTGTCACTGTTGACAAAGGCTACTGTGATCATGGGACAATCTATTTCCTGAGCTATATTCCATTGGGTGAGCTGCTCCCATGCTGTAGTAAAGAAAAAGAATGTAAAAAAGAGAAACTCTTACAAAACAAGTCTTCAAGATGCATCCCAAACAAGTATGTGGGAAAAGGAGGCGAAGGGGAGGAAAGCACACAATCCCTCCCATCTCTGTGGGCAATCCTATGTAGTCCTAGAGGACAGAATTTAATTAGAATAGTTATCTCTGTGCAGATCTGCAGATGCTATGAGAATTGTTACTGGCAATTCTGGTAAATGTGTTCTCCTTGCTGAAGAAGGGAAGTTAACAAGTGCACGTCAATTATAAAACCAAAAGGGATCACCATGATCCTCCAGCTCACCGACCGGCCATAGAATTTATCCCAGAAACTGAAGACTGGTTTTAAAAGAAAATACCAAAGACTTCTTAATGACAAATTCATCACGAGTCCCACTAAACTGTTGTGATATTTTGATGCTCCCGACTGGCATTTTATTCTGAGGTTGAATTTGTCTAACTTCAGTTTCCAGTTCCTGGATCTTATTATAGCTTTGTCAGCAACACTGAAGAGCCCTCCCCCTCCCCAATATCAGATATCAGCTGGATCGTGCTCAGCATCAATCAGCCCTTCATACTGGCAGGGCCAATCTGTATGAGAGTAAATTTTTCAGCTCAACGCAATATCACATTGCCTTTGAGAGAAAGACCATTATTCACACTTTATTTTCACTTCACCCTTGTACTCGGAGCTTAAAAACAAAAACTCAAAATGGATTTGGCACAATTCATATGTCACAGAGGCAAAGTGCTGGGAGCAGCAGACAGAGCTTTCATTCTTGAAAAGCTTTAGAGGATCACACAGAAAACATTAGCAATGGCTGATAAAATGAGTGCAATATGGGGTAATTATATCCTTCACCAGAATGAACAGATGCACACTGACTTCAGTAAAGCTGTGTCTATTTATGCCAGATGAGGACCGATTCTCTTCCTCTTCTGTTTTTTTTAATTAATAAAAATGATGTAAAAGAAAATATTAATGTGTAACTTTACAGCAATGACACACCCTAAAATCCATGTTGCCCAACTGACCTGAATACAAGTGTTTCCAGCTTGGTTGATTTTTGGTTCCTTTCCTGATAAGCTCCTATTATCTTCAGCCTGGTCTGAGACCACAGTCAAAATAAACAGTTTATTTTCTTGCCACAGGGGGAAGATTTAAACCACACGTGACTACAGAGCCACGTACATTTTTCTTCCTTTTCCTTGATGGGTCTACACAAAAAAGAAGTTACTTTTCAGTGTGTGTCATGAGCAAACCCCAGGCAAGATGACCCAGTTCATGGATCCCGTGTTCACATGCAACATAAGCCTCTCCTTAGCATCTACCTGGAATACCAGCCTGGGAAGCTACAGAAGAAAGATATGAAATGCAGGGCAAAACCCAAGCAACTTCTCCAGCCCAACATTTCCCATCCCGCTGCTCTGGGCAGTGAGCACCAGGAAAGAAATCTTAATCTGTCTGAAACCAACAGCAAATTTGAATAGACTTCAGTAAGAGCCAGAATTACAACTAGCACCTCGAAACAAACCCTAGCCCCTTATTTTATATGCCATGCAACCCCAGAATCACTCTGGGGTATTTTCACACATATTGAAATTATGAGCACTATATCAGACCTTTTCCACTGGACAGTATACTTATTGTGCTTTGGTATTTCAATTTGTTAGTCATGGACAGCCAACTTGAGTATAAAGGTGACACACAGATAATATAACCCCTATGCAATTTTTAAGAAGACAAAGCTATTTCATTTAGTTTTTCTTCTCCTTGCTTGATAAAGAAATGGAAGTTTTGCTGAGAGGGATGTTTGTGTGGGAATCTGCCAGCTCTGCTTTTTGTGGATGTTGGCATAAGGCAGTCAGGTGGGAGTTCTTTATTAAAAATGTTATCAGTGTTTTGAACACAAAACTGTATTTTCACAGGAACTTGACTGACTTTTGCTAATGAAATGTACATTTTCTCCTCAGCTATACTGTCTGTATTTTCTGGTTTGGCATTGCTGCTATTGAGTTGATGAATCATTAAGTGGCTCTTTTCCATTTGTAAAGGGGAAAACTACCATTAAACCAGCAAATTAAAATCAATATTATTCCAAAAAAAATAACAAGCAGAGGTTGAAGTTGACAAGGATTTCTGCTTTTTTTTTTTTTCTTTCTTCAAAATGATTCTGTCCTTGAATATGCAGTTATCTATGTGCCTCTGAGGAAAGAATTTAATCTTTATTGTTTAGGATTACAATAGAAATATAAAAGCTAGACTGTGATTATACACACCAGTCAATAACTTACTTCTATTTCTACTCTATTCAGCATTACAAAGTCAGCTTATTTCTCTCATAGATACTCATCTATGATTAACTCACTTCAATTTAAATAAAGTGTCCATGAAGCCTTTAGGCACAAATGAGTGAACATCTGTCTGCTTTCCATACACTTTCAGGCAAGCTCTGGACAAATCCATGCAGTTGGGCATTCACTGGACTCAAAATCTGGTCACTTTAAAGACCATAGATGTCATTGCTTTGTACTGTCCATCATTTTAAGAGCTTTTTCTGCTTTTAGACAACAATCCTAGAATCACAGAATCATAGAATGGTCAGAGTTGGAAGGGACCCTAAAGATCATCGAGTTCCAACCCCCTCTGCCCTGGGCAGGGACACCTCCCACCAGACCAGGTCGCTCAAAGCCCCATCCAGCCTGGCCTTGAATACCTCCAGG
>JAOXNG010000001.1:82149986-82175020 GCA_028566535.1 Scolopax minor | reverse complement strand
GAGAAAATTTACACTTCTAAAATCTTGATAAAAAATAGTGAATATGTTCAAATTCCATCTTTCTTATTTTCTATCCAATAATAATAATAAAATCTACTCGTGTCCCTCCTGTCCCATAACTCATTTCTTTCTTCTGCCTGTGAGATCTAACATTATCACAGATGTCTAATATAACATATTCCAGCTCATGCAAACAAAAGCAGCACAAAGAACACAAAGAAAAAAAGTACAGAGCAGTATTGAATCATTCTTCATAAGTAACACTAACAAATCTTCTTCCAAATGAGCTTGATTTGCCTATTATGCTAGGTGGATTTTTGTTTGGTGCCCACCAACTGTTATTTTGGAGTCACATGGACGCCACTGTTCAACATTTACACTGCATTGTCTTCCCTTGACATATTCATCTTCCTCCCTTCCTTTCCCACTTCATATCACTCTTTGTTCTGCCTGTGCTGAGGGCCCAGGCACACAGAAACCCAGTGGGACATGACTGGAGGCAATAAGGATGGCAGTAAAGCAGCAGGGCTCTGTGTAGTAAAGTCTGTTGCAAAGTCTATTGCTTACCCAGGTGCCACTTAGAATGACTTGGAGAATTCCTCTCTCTCATCCTAAAGAAATCGCCCTAACAACTGAGCCACCTAGCTCCCCAGCAGCTCCCAAAACTCATGCGTGGCCACTTTGGATTGAATTCTCAGACTTTGCTCTGTTAAAGAAAAGAGACTTGAAGTGCAATGTAACACTCCTTTAAAAGCGTTTTCAGACCTCTTTGAACACCGAACAGAGCAGAGTAAAGGAACCCTTTTATAAAAGAAAGACCTTTTCTAAATGCCCAGTTTAACTCAAAATGTTTACAATACCACTATGTGGCCTTAAAACTCTAATGCAAAGCAACAGAGCTTTTCCTATTTGTGCACTCTAAAAATCTTCCCATGCGTGTGTTAATATCAGGACAATAAATTTAAGCATGGCAATAGTATGACTGACTTCCTTAGACCTTCTGAGCCTTTTGTTACCTCCTGCAGACCCCTCAGGTCATGTGAAAACCATTGATCTAGTTATAACCTTTTCCACAGGGAAGTGGAAGCACCAGTCACAACAAAGCGCCAGTAATAAACTGAGTCCTAATGAAGCCAATTTCTTCCTGGGATCCCCAAGAATTTCTCAAACACTGATGAATTGCGTCACACACGCCTCATCCTTTACAAAATAGCCAGATATTACCGGGATTATTAATTCTATTTAGTATACAGAAAACTAGGTTTAAGATTACCAATGGAGGCAATCTACAGGGTGAGGTGCTTTCCCTAGACACTCCTAAATATGTCCTAAATAGCTACTGAGCTCAAGCAGAACTAAGGACTCTTGGCACTGTGTAGCCATACTTGTCTTTTCCAACCTAGTAGAAAGAGCTGGTGACAGGGGCAGGAACTGAGCCAAGGCTCTGCTGAGAAGTTAACTTATTAGAAATACACTCTAGAAAATGGATCTGGAAAACCCATATCCAGTGAAAAACATTACTGAACTCAGGATACTTCACAAGACTGTTTCATTCATCAGCCCTGATTTGGAAATTACAAAATTCTTTAAATCTCATATGGGGTAAATCATGCCAATGCATCTTAACTAAAGCAAAGGATCAGAAGAATTTAGCTTAAACTCATTCCAACCTCTTTTCTAGCCATTTTACAGTTATTTACACATTGTCCAGAAAGGATCTTTGAGCATCTGTGCTTTCCCTGCCTTAAAATGTGAAAACTAATGAATGAAAGCTGATTTTCCTACTGTTATGTTAAATCAGAGCTGACTTTGGACTCTAGTTGGTGATACAAGTGTGTGAATTATAACAGTCCCATTCTCATTCACATGCATAACAGCACAGCTCCTATTAACATAACTGGAAACACAGAGGAGCTTGGAAAAGGAGTGTGTTTTCTTCAGCCAGTGTAAGGTCATGTAAACCTATTGCCTTTAATGGCTATATGAAAAGCAACATTAGGGGAGAATCTTTTCCTTTAGATGTCTAAACTTATGTCTGGAATAATACTCGCACAGCCATTTTAAAAAAGTAAAACATCAAGATGTTTTTCGTACTTGATCCTTGTTGCCTAAAACTGTAGCTATAGTGTCCTGAATGCCTGTGAGTGCCTCTATGGCTACACTCTCTTCTTCATGTCCATAATGAAAGATACAGCGAAGCACACAGCCTTCTTTGCCACTTATCATCAGATTTTCACAACTTACACACTTTAATTTCTGCTAGTTAAATCTGAACATCTAATACAAACTGCGTTAGCAGCCATAAAATAAGAGTGGAGTGGGAGGGGGAGGAGAGAAGGCTAGCTTGTCGGCAGCTGGCACTTTTGTTACGAGGCATTTAAAAAGTCTGACAGCTAATGTACTTTCCTAAGACGCTGCAAACTACATACCTTCAGAAGAAATTATAATAGCTAATGAGGTTTGCATTTGCTTGTACATTTTATTCCTTGCTTTTCAGGGAGACGGATGCAGCATTCTATATATGCTCTCTGTGCAATAAGAATTCAGATGGTAGCTGACAGGGATAGATTTGGAAATAAGATTTATCTCAAAGTATGTTTCCATGTTTACACACTCAGCATCATTTTTCATATCCACCTTTAGCCATTATTCCTTCTTGGCAGTAGAAGTCAGGTTCTTAATTATGTGAAATTTTTCATTGTAATGAAAGGAAACATAAAGATCCTTGTGAACACACTCACATTTATAACTTATTTACAATGTGTTTTCAGAGTTCAAATAATTCATGATGTTAAAGGTGGAAGACTGCACACATTAGCTGCAGTATTAATGCTCTGAAAAATTATTAGCCAGAGTAGGAATTTTATTAGTCAGCTTTTCATGTTAGATGTGCTCAGCTGGGATTTCACTATACCAATGCTTACTTCATGTTCTGACAATTTTTCTAACTAGCCTAAGATATTATTGTATTAGATGATGATTTACTCATTCTATTAAGGCCTGACACTAAATACATTTTATGCTAAATTAGTTCTTTCTTTAAAAGAAAGACTTTCTTCCTGCTAGAGAAAAAAGAACCCTGTTCCAATTAAGAGACAAAAGTAAACCTCTGCAAGATCTGAAAGATAATAAACTTATTAATTGTCTACCCTTTTAATGAAAGAAATACTTTACCTTCATGGAAAAAAATAGTGATTACAAGCTGCTTTTGAGGACCTATGTCTTTGTAAGTTCTCCTGCCAAAGAGCATAATGTTGCTGGAAGGTCTTGGTATCTCTTTTGTGTTTTGTTTCTAACATAAAATGGATGTATACTTAACTCTTAGTCATGTTGTCAGGAAGGTCATTGGAAATTAGGAGTCACAATCTTGACGCCTGTGCTCTCCAATGAGTGGCAATAGGAAAGAAAGTCATAACCCAGTAAAGAGTTCCATTAGGCAAGCCCATCAGGACCATATTGCACTGGCTGCAAGGCTGCACTGCAAAAACTGTGGGGTTTTGTCCTTAGTAAGCTCTGCTCAGGTATCACGAGGGCCTAACATAACTGAGAACAGAGTAGAGCTTAGCAACAGTATCAATGACAGGTAGGATTTTGTACACATTCTCAAAGGACAAGAACTTTAGCAAATATGGATCTAAAAAACCACTATTTCAGACCATTATGTCTTTTTAAAATGAAAAATTCCTGACTGCCATTGAGAACTTCCCCTGGTCTGAATAACTGTAGTCATAAATGCTGATCACCCTATTGCAGTCAGGTCCATTTGTGATAAAGCTAAATACACGCTCCCTGATGCAACCAGTAAAAATTACAGTTATTTGTTAATTGTTTTCCTAAGTGACAGAAACAAGTAGCTAGTTCTGTTGCACTAATTATATCATTATATCTATTGTAATGATAAAAATATTACTGGCTTCTATTTCAGACTACTGGCATGTAGATTCACAGTTTTCTTTATCAAAGAAAACATGGATCGATACCTCTCTTAAACTAGAAATGGCAGAGAGAATGCCGTGAAGTGTCTGGCAAGGTATTCATCTTCCTATCATATTAAGGTTTGGAAAAGAGGCTTTCATAGTCCGTTGTATAATTTCTGCTTTTGAGTGATGGCTACACAACAATAGATGTCTGACCCTGCTTTTCCTTGGTTGCTGATGTAAAACATTGCTGCTAGACTGCCTGTATAATGAGATTTTATTTGAATGCTGAATTTCTGGAGATCTAAGCATTCACTTTCCCTTCAGGATATTTTGGCATAAGCACCTCAAAAATCAAGCACAAGAAACACAGATCTCCTCTGCTTGTTCTTTGTATCCTCAGACAGGACAGACACATCTGTAGCCATGACAAACTATGGGTACAAGATCCGATTCACACAAAGTCAGACATACTATCAGAGAACAGAATCCCATTATCACCATTTAAGGATACTTGGTGCTTTCCAGGGCACCTTGCTAGATCCTCAACTGGAATAATCAGTGCAATTCCACTGGTACACCAATATACACCTGCCAGTGCCCCATTTACTGTCTTTTGACCAAGCATCTCATAGAAACTTCTGACCTATAATTCTTGCATGATTCTGGTTTATTCTCACAACCATGAACATTTTATAGTGCATTCTGATTAGATAAACTGATACTTTGAGTAATTTATGATGAATCTACGGTCTGGTTTACACACACAGAAATTATACCGATTTAACTAAATCGGTTTCTAAATCAATTTAGTTAAATTGGAGCAGCTCCCAAGCGAGGACACATAAATTGGTTTAAGAATGGCTAATATCATGTTAGCTTAATTTAGTTTTAAGAATGTCCGCACAAGGGGGTTGCAATGATTTTATTAAATTGATTTAGAGACCAATTTATTTCAACCGGTACTACTTGTGTGTAGGCCAGGCTACAGAGACAAACATAAACTGCAAAATGTAACATTAATTGTCAGTATTATTGCTCTCAGAAACTAATTAAGAAATTAGTTAGAATAAAGTTGTAACTTAATTTGTTAATGAATAATTTGTTAATGAACAGTACACATGCCAGAATAAAGCTAACAAACAATGTTTTGTTTACATGATACTTTTCCTCAAGGCAGCTTATATGCCATTAGTAATTAGAAGTCACATGTTGTTACATTACAGGCACAGTGTGAAAAGGTAAAAATGTAAATATTTTTAAACATCTCGGGGCTATTGTGATAATTGCTGATTTTTACTTACATTGCAACACAGATTAAAAAAAAAATGTCACTTTCTATTTGTAAGCTTTTTTCCCCCCCTTAATTTTAGGTTTTGGATAAACTAATGCCTGAAGAATTTAATGCTTATTCATTTCAAACAGACGTGCTAAGAAAGACGTGCTAGACCTTTGTTTTAATTATAAAACCTACAGATTAGTTAATGGTGATAAAAGATTGAGATGATTCCTCTTCCACCCTAATTGTCTACAACCATCTAAAGGTATCTGAGTAGTGGTAAAAGATGTATGTAAACTGAAGAATATTCAAACACTTCCAGTGCTAAGTCCAAGGACAAAGACAGAATTTAAGTTTCCTGACATGAGGGCAGTCCCCTTAGTACCAGTGACCTGTTTGAAGAGAGGTCAAACGCCTTTTGATCTGGAGGATATCAGAAAACAGCCAGATTAGAAATCCCTTCTATTCTCTTTTGGTAGCAGGGATGTAATGATGTCATCTAAGAGAAAGAAGACATTTCTGTGAAACTCTGCCTCATGTTCCACAGGCATTAAAATCATTTCACACCAGGCAATTGGAAGTGAGTGCCGAAAAAATAGTTTTGTACCTCTTCCTCCATAATATACAGGAAGCCACTGAACAGTGATGATCACAGGCCATTGAAGTGTAAATGTCACTTGAACAGCCTGGACAGATGGGTCTTTTCATAGAGAGATTAGAATATGGCTATATGTCCTGGGGAGAGAGGGAGACAAGATTTCCATGCATGTGTGGTAGACATGCAATATCGTACACCTTTTAAGTTCGTAGATATAAGTAGGTCTAGTTCCCTGCTCCGGATGTTTGCATCTCTTGCAGCTACTTTTTTTGATCACTGCATTTAGAAAACGCAAGGATTTCTTGACAAGCTCTAGGAGGGTCTTAGAAATTAATAGATGTTCACATCAGTCATGACATTCCCCCTTTCCTTTCCACCAGTCTCTCCCCCCCCTTTCACAAGATTCCTTCCAGCCCAAGACAGGTCCTGGGGCTATTCCCCTCCACCCTGCACACTCCCAGCACTAATCCGAGTAGCTGGCGACTTTGTCACTCCCATGCGTCTCAAATGCTTACATTCTTGGCTGTCTCACTGCCTTCCAAGGATCTGTTCAGAATCTGATTAATTACTTAATGTTTACAAAGCACTTTGAAGATGAAAGGAACTGCAATATCAATGGTAAGTACCATGATTATTTACTCTTTTGGCTTCCATCTCTTTTTCCTAGTAAAGAAAAATTGCTGACCACCTAGATTTTGATCTATGAACAACAAATTTGCCTGTGGAATTTAGCAGCACGTGGCACACATGCTCTGGTTATTGCCAAAACAAGGAGGCTCATATTTAATTTCTGTCATCGTGTTCTCATGTGGTGGCCAAGACTGTTTGCAGATAGGCAGAATATGCAGAATATTTCAGTGACATATACTTAACAATTAAATATCACTCCTATTTTTACAACTGATTTCTCACTTAACTGAGGACACAAATTAATTCCCAGCTCTTGAGGTGCGAGTCAAAGAGGACACATAGGGTACCTACCAGCACACAAAAGTGAGCCTTGGTCCAAGCAGCCTTCACACCAACTAGAACAATTTGAAAAACTTGGGGATGGGTTTTGGAGATACGATACAGATATGGTATCAACAAGAACAACGAAGAAGCAAAATGACAGGAAAGATGAAGGAAGGACTTAGAGGAAAGCTTAGAGGAACTCTCACTTCTATGTGAACACTGTTCCAGGATGGGTAACTGAAGGTATTCAAAAGAATCCTACTCAAAAATGCAGTGTCCTCATCAGAAAAAGATACTGTAGTTGGTTTATGCTGCTCCATTCTTGTTCCCTATCAGACCAGTCTGCAATCCATACCTGAAACACCAAAATCACAGAAACATGATGACTTTAACATATTTGGTAGTTACACTAAGCTTCCGTTTCTTTTCACAGCATTTAGTACACAGAATATGTAATTTGCTTCAAATCAAAAATATTCTTTCTCCAAATTTCAGCCTTAATCCAAGGCTTTCCAATCATGGATTAAAGAGAGATATTGTCCCTTGCAAAATGAACACTTTCCTTGAAGCAATAAACACTTCCTTAAACCAACTCAGCTTTGAGCTTCCCAGGTAGTCTGGCACAGCCACCAGCTCTCTTGGCTGCGATTGCAAAGCTCCTGATAGCTACTGAATGAGAGGAAAAATGTCACCTTTGATTAAAAAAAAAAGAAAACAATAACAAACAGATCCTAACTACACAGCAGACCAAAACCCAGGTGCCAGCATTAGCAATAAGTGAAAGAAATACTGTTTTCATATTATAAGGTGCTGACTGCTGCACAGCTTAACTGTAAGCTTAAAATGTGATTAGCTGCAAACAGGTAGGACTGCTCGTGCTGAGTTCAATTATAAGAAAGAGCTGATGGATACACAAAGAAGTTTGTTAGGACTGCACATGCAATGCACATTCAACTTGTCTAGAGCCACAAGCCTTACCTATTTGAGCCATAAATCACTCCCCTGACACCATCCTCAGACGCAAAGGTGTGGAAATATACTACAGACAGTCCTTGACTGCTTCTAAGACATTTCACAATTAGAGTTCAGCAAGAGTTTCAGTCTGTAGTACTTCAGAATAACCTCCTCTGAATCAGATGGAAAGCCATGTTCCAAATGAATTTTTAAAGAAACTAGTTAAAATTTCCCGCTGTAGGAGGGTTGACATTTTGCACCATTTGATGCAACTGTCTTTTAAGTAGTTCCATATAACATACATGAAATTCAGAGCTCCATCTGTATGAGGGCGAGGAGGATGCAGGCATTTAAAGGGCTTATTTGTTTGACTGTGACTGAAGTGCAGTTCCTCAACAACAAGCGCTTGTAGATTTGTTTAGAGTTGCATCTGTCTTTGGTAATTGGAAGCAGAAGTCCATCTGCCAGAATGTGTTTGGTAAATCTCTTTGCAGGCTGCCATTTTGTGAGAAAGGATGTATACATCCCCCTGGGTGACCCCTCCCTAAAACACTTTGTATAACCTGCCAGCTGTTCCTTTCTCCAACTCTTCCTCCAATTATGCTTTAGGAGAGAGTGGAAAGAGGGAGAAAACCCTGTAACACTTACAGATGCATGCACAGCCATGAGGAAGATAAGGGGGACAAGAAGGCATCTCCTTGACAATGCAGACTGGCATTGTTCTGGTGAAGAAATGGCCAGGCACCAAATCACACCTGCCACTGGTAGGTCTGCAGCAGCAACAAGGCAACCTGCAGTCTGGCTTTTTACCCTACCACCTCCCCTTCCTTTGTCCTTCATTCCTTCTAGAGCTGCCCAGCTTGAAAATCCATCCTTTGGGTGGAATGAGGACAAAATGCATGAAGGGAAGTAAAAGACTCAGATCTCAGTGAATAACCTTCCCGGATTGAACTGGTGCAAAATTCCGCTCTTAATTACATTAATATTAAAAGACTCCCTAGAAGATATTATAAGAACAACTCTTTCTGAACACTTAATAGATGAGCATGGCTTTTTTTTTCTCTCTTCAGAGTGCTCTTTATTAACTTTTAAAATGTTTTAATTGTTTCTAATGTTTCTTCTAAGAGGAATTTCTTGTAGTGAAGGAAAAATGTTTGGTTGGGTTTTTCATGAGTAATTCTCAATGGAAATTCTCATCATTAGAAATCTGACCTTACATTTAAACAGCTGCAGGGAAAAAAAGCATAATTAATAAGTCACATTATTTTTCCTCCAGCATATTTTAAAAATTAGCAATTGGAGAATGAAGGAGATGGGGGAGATCGTGTAAAAGATCCTGCAGCTCTTTTACACAATAGTTGTTGCCTTGATGCCTCTGGGAATGCATGTAAGGAGAACAGGACCAGGCCCACAGGCATACACTGGGCATAAGTAAGGCCTGCAGACAGGCACAGATCAGGCCTCCTTCTATAGTATCCTGAGAACTCTCATTCCCCATTAAAGTCAATGGGAATGGAAGAGGACGTATGGGCACTCCAGTGGGTACCTGATTTAAAATCATCAGTGTTTTATGGCTCACGGCTCATGAGAAACTAGCAGCCCTCCTAAGAATTCAAGGCACTGGTTCTCCACCCCCATACACCCCAGTTCTATGCCTGTGAAATTCTATTGATTTTAATTGTGTGTCACATCAGCTTATTCCAGTGTAACGGAGCTGAGAAGCAGGTCCTGATATCTAATCCACAAGCAACTGTACTTCAAGTATCTCTTTATTTGCATTTCTACCCTGAGGCATCATTTATCACGAGACCTATCCAGTACACAGGATTTTCACGTTTTATGTTTGTGATATTTCACTATTCCAGTAACTACCTCACTCCAAACAGATGAAACCAGCATCTCATGGTAGCAACTCTGAGATTTTTATCTGAGTTGTGTGGTCTACTCAGTCCTAGTTCACACATAGGGAAACACCCCTATTCTTCAAAAATCATCAGTTTAGAGATCTCCAACTACCATTTCATTCTCGCTATTACAAATATAGAATAGCAACTTTATGGCTGCCTAGTTCATGCAATCAGAGCATAATGATTCAGATTTAGGCCAAAACTCTATCTTAATTAAAGGTCTGGGAGGCAGAGCTCTACCTGGAAATCTGGATTTAATGCTACTGCTTTTTTGAAACCTAAGGTACACCCCTCTCTGCTTCACTTTCCCATGTGTAAAAGGAGGACGATGCAACCCTTTTCCCCCCACCTTTCATTGGCTTCATCTAAATCTTGAGGTCACGAATTCTTTCAGTCTTGGCATGGTCTAGAAACTCCAGCTCTAGCAGTCAAACACTTTATTGCCCTCATCTGTCCCAGGACTACCACTCCTTCAGCAAAGTTTTTGAATACAAGGTACAGAGGTGTTCCCAATGATTGTTTCAATGCAAAATCCAGGCTTAGATTGAACCCAATTTTCATCAATTGAAGGAAAACTTTGGACTTTATATCTAGGAGGCTGAGGTGAGTCCACACAATCCTATTTCATAGAGGGTGCTACCTCCAGCTCTGGCTTGGAGAGAGACTGCTCTATTACCAATGAAAATTTTCTGGTTTTGGACTAGCTTATAAAATTAAAACATTTCAGTAAAAAAATTACTGTGCAGAAATTATTTAAAAAAAAACAATAAAACCCAACACAAAAAAAAGGTTTGCAAGATTCAACCACATTGAACAAAATACCTCATGTGAGGATATTAAAACTAAGATTAATCTAAAGTAACAGTTTCAGAGTCTCTGATTCCAGCTATCTACTATCAAGAAAAGAAGACTGACAACAAGAAGAGCAATCCGCTATTGTCATTATCTGTTTTTCCTTTCTCTTTCTGGTGAACCGTTTTATGTTTTCTTTCTTGACACTAGTAGCTTTACTCACAATTTTGAATCAACACATATTTGTTATCTGAAATACATATCTGGCCAATTATTAAAATTGAAAGAATTGTTACAGACTTTAAAAAAATCTATTCACCCTGAGAAACAGGAAGAGAAGTCTTCAGATGATGTTAATCAGCATAATTCCACTTGCTTAAAAGGAATTACATATTTACACCAGCTCAGGATGTGGTTCATCATTTTAAATTAGGACCTTGGTTTATTTAATGTCTTGGTGCAGAGCTCTGAGACTCCAAAGCCACCCTGTACTTACTTTTATCTATTTAAAGATAAGCATGTTTCCTTAAAACAGCTTCAACTGCCACAGTTAAAATCTTAAAACCTGCTTAGGTCTAAAGTTATTACTTCCTGCTGGGAATGTCTGAAAGGAGTCGGAATATTAATCTCTTTAAATAGGTGTCCTGGGAATATATCAGTGTTTTCCCTCGATAGGATGCTTTCTGTGGAATTTGATAATCCCTGGCATTTTCAGCATTTCACACAAAGCATCATTCTTAAGGAGTATCTTATTATGCACTTGCTTTAAAATGTTTGGAATGGACTGAGAGCCAGTCTTATTTTTACTTGAAGACAAAATGTTTTTTCTCCATTCCTCAACAGCAATAAAAAAGCTATTTAAAGGAAGGCTACCAATATGAAGGCTTCTGTTTGATGGCTGTGTGTACTTAGTGTTTTCCAAAAAACAGCTATAGTTTCTAGCTTCTCTTCTCACAGATTGTTTTCTGTGCTTGGTCCTATGCTGTCTTTTCTTGGTTGCCATTTGTACCCTACCAGAGCTCCACTGAAACACGCATTATTTACACTGTCCATCCTACTGCTGGAAACATAGACTCTCTTCTCAGAGTTCTAAGAACTCACAAGACAGAAAAGGGTCTGTGGTTCAAACATTTCAAAGTCAACAGGGATTGTTTATTTTTATCTTCTACCTTCCGAGCAGGCATCAACTTCCACTGAGGAATTCCTGTATCTGTTCAATAATTTCTGATTGGGTTCTTCTAATTCCCAAACAATTGGCGCAAATTTATGATCCACTGGCTGTATCAACAATCCACAGCTGCTCTCAAAACCATAATCCTGAAATGTGTTTTCATCTTGAAAACAACTAAAAGTCTGGAAACAGTAGTATCTGCTGACACCCCAAAATGCACAGGGCTCATCACGGTAGATGGTTCAATAAGGTATGGGAAGCACTGAAAAGCAGCATGATTTTTAGAAAGATACTAATTATCAAAGACAATGTTTAGTGATAAGCAAATGCCTTATCCTGTAATCATAGATGAAGTCTTTGCTCACGAAGAGCATGATCTGGAGTTTTACCTGAGCTGGTCATTGGTGCGTTCTGTATAGAGGTTCTCACATATTGCCAGACATTCTCCTGTTTCTCAGCTGTGGTCATTTAAAACTAGTTGCACTCAAATATTGAACTGTTTGTTTTCACTTTCAGCAATCCATACATTTCAGGCTAATGACAAAACTACCATTCTCATTCTATGCAAATTAAGACAGTAAATCTATTTCACTGTATTCTAATTGTATGATAAGTTCAAATTTTTAATGCTTTTTTTTCATATTCACTTTAATTTCCTTTTAGCCAATCTAATTTATTAATTAATCAGCTGTCTTGAAATATAATCCAGCCACAGTGTACTTCATTTAATGCAATTAAAAACCCTGAATGTTTTCTGGAGGGAACGTTTCTCAAATGGAGTAGGTCTTCCCTCTGGGAATTGCTGAACAATTTAGAGCAAAGTAATCCAGAGAAGACTGTTCTCACCGATGAGTAATTTGGTTTGTCGATACTGTTTCCCATACAGAAGGCCTCTTCTGGGCATGACAAAGGACAGAACTCTGAAATCTTTACTCTGTTATTGAGTAAATCTTTCACTGAACTCATTCCCCCACTCTCCTTGGTACTGTTATTTCCTTCTCCATTTACACTCAAACAAATTCTCAAGGAGTTCAAATGGATTTCAGCTAAATAAGGAAACAGAGAAATTCACCCAAAGCAGGAGGCCAGCACCCAATCCAATCTACTATGTCAGTTTACTTTCAGTCCTCAAATTGTATCTTAAATTGGAACTGAGTGGTGGCTTTGAGTCCTGTATAAAAGACATGAAACAAATATCATTAAGTTGCCTTAACTGAGAGACCATAATCAAATGAAACTTTAAAAAAATTATGTATGTTTATCCGGACAAACCCTGTTGAGAGACTCATCAGTACAGTGGAACATTGTGATATCACAATTATTTACAATGCTGATATTATGTCACAACCAGAGGGTTAGGGCCTCTGTTGTATAATAATAAACATTGAAATTAAATTGTGAAGTAAGTAAGGGGAAGAGAAAATGGAAAAATATACTAGTCATGTAATAGTTACATTTGTTCTGTCTTTACTTGCCTATCATGAGTCACCAGGTAGTACATGCACTTCAGAAGAAATTGTCTCCGAATAACACAACTTTTTAGCTAAACTGTAGCCAGCAGCACACACATAAATTGCAGCAAGCAGAAGCCCAACCTTGCTTTTACTAAAGTGGAAGAATTTTTTATACAAGATCATGAATGGACCTGGACCAATAAAAATAAACCTCTGCAGCTGTTCAACTTACTGGTCCAAATCAGGGCCTGCAGTCTTTACTTTACTTAAACTGAAAGCAAAGAGTTGGCAGGTTCATACTTTTTTTCTTGTCACCCAGTAGCTGCATTGCTTTACGGTACATCTTTTAATTCCCAGGCATCGTTATGTCACAGAATGGCTACTTTCAAATTGCATTAAATTATTGAATAGATATTATCTGCTCTAGGAAAGAAAGCATTCTAGATTATCACAGGTACAGTCAGCATATTAGTTTTGCAGCTCCTCAGTTACTATTTTTTCTGTATTACATTGATTATAATCTTTAAAATAAATCTAAATTGTGCCATTGTGGTCAAACTCAAAAAATGTCCAATATGCATAAGATTCATTTAGAACTGCTGAATACTGGGGAGGGAATAAAGAAAAAGTTTGATCTATCTTGCCCTGGACACATGACATAATTGTTTATCTGTTATACTTGCAAGCTTTCCATCTTTCTAGTTTGTTCCTGCAGTCATCACTAAGTTCCATTTAAATTTTAGCTGTCATCTCTAATACCTACCTTTGCAAACATAATTCATTTAATTAGCAAATTATCTAGTGGCTGGTTTATGTTTTTTCCCCTCAATGCTTCTTAAACATTTGCCAGGAGCATCTTCACAGAAAGCACACCACATGGATGATAGTTATTTGAAGATCTCAGATTTTATAACCCACCTGGGCAAGCAAAGCCAAGCAAAGCATGGATCACACCAGTACAAATTTCATTTAGCACCTTTGCCAACAGACCAAGATGGGGTTCACAGACTTCAGGGATTCTTCTGTGCACTCAATGGAACATGCAAAACTTTAGAGCAGGGTACCTCCATAGTGAACATATTAGTTTCATTGATACAAGGAGATAATGTTAAGTAGTTCACAGTTTTAACTAGCAGCATGACTTTAAAACCTCCACTACCTAAAGTACAAATTTCAATCCAAAGATGATGCAGAAGGCTATCCCAGCAGTTTCTGGGCCTGAACATTGTCTAAGCGAGGCATAGTTCTGCTAAAGTCATTGCCCAGAATGGGTAGTTACGTGAAAGTCTGTCCCTACAGCAGCAGGGCACAGTTTTATGAAAGGTTTCACCCTTCTTAGGAAAGCCACCCCAAAGACAAGACTCGCTGCTGCTAGGGACAGCAAACTTGGAAGCTCAGGCCCAGACACAGCCTCTGGACCAACATGCCTGCACACTACCAGACCCACCTGGACACAGCCTTGTGTGAAACAGTTTCAGGTCAACTGCAAAGCAGAAGTTCTTACGTGGGACGTATCGTGTGCAGGAAACCACTCCAGCACAAGGCCAAGGCAGCTGCTTTGATTGCAACAGCCACCTTGTGCTTGGTTTCTGCAGCTCCAGCCACTTGAGGTAGTGTTCATGCAGGTGGCTAGCTAGCTGTCTGCTTTCAACAAACTGCACAAATGTGATCTGAATCAGGCTTGCCATCCTGCAGCAAGGCTGAAGGAATCCCAGTGCCTCTTGCAAAGCCCTGGATGGCAGGTGGGAGCAGCCACAGTCATACCGCAAAACCCAACACAGGATTTGTTCCATTCCACAACTGATCCTCCTCTCAAACCAGCAAAGCAGAGAACTTTTCACATCAGCTCACTTTTCTGCATCTAGGAATAGGAGATGGAAAACATGGGCCTGCTGCTACTCTTCAAATAACAAACCAGAACTAAATCTAGGAACGAGGTCTAGTGGCAGCTGCCAAGTTTAATGCAATGCCGATTCCAAGGAATATCAGAGTCACTGTTCTCTCAAGAGCCAGCTGCCCTTTATTTTTACTGTCACTTCTCATAGACTGTAAGCACATTGCAAAAAAAGTACAGTCTTAATGGCTTACCCTTAGAAGCCTCTAGATGGTATATAGCAACACAGACTACCTGTAATTATATTCAAAGTCAGATCATAGGTTGTTTAGCAAAGGGACCTCATTTACTGTATTAAATTTATCCCAGTCTTTTCTGTGTAGGTGAAGACTGGGATGCAAGAGACACATGGGAAGAGAGGTCACAGTTGACCACCAAGAGCTGAAGACCTTACTTGCTGGAGAAAACAATTAAATGAGCAATAACATAGCAAAGTTGAAAACCCAGATGGCATTAAATGCAAACAGAACCATTTAAATAGTTTTTTCTATGCTTGCCTGTACATGACAGCTGCTTTTTAAATTTAATCATCTTAGAGCAGACTTCATCGTACAGAGTAATGGTGGCATTCACCTGCAGAGAACAACTAGTTTGAATGCACTACTGAGAGACCCTGTATTTCTAGAAGAAATGTGAATGCAAGGGAGAAAAATGACAGCATTGTGTAAACAATAACCCTCGTCTGTTCCACACTTCAGAAATATCCATTCAAATGAAAAAGGGGAGAAGATTTAAAAAAATAGATTCAATTGAAAAGCAAGATTTAAATTCTATCTGATCTCTGGGTTTTAAGCACGGGATAGGATCAATTTCCCATTCCTTGTACAGAAGGAATTCTATGCTGTCCCATAGAAACCCAACAATTCTGGGAAAGAAAAACTGGAAAATGCCATTAGCAGTGGTGCTGTAACATGACTTATTTGGACGCTAAATAGCGCTGAACACCTGAAATGCCACCAATTTCAATGGGAGATGAAAGCACTCAGCACTCCATGGGAGCCAGGCTTTTTTCTTTTTAAGTGAGAGTGCAGTCTGCAAGAGTCAACAAAGCTTTCTGCTAAGGAGATATGGATTTTAAGAGAGTTTCCAAAGTAGCAAGTGAAAAGGAAAAAGAGAAGACACTACGTGTGTGTCTGAGTTGCATAACACTATCCCAGGCAAATCACAGCAGGCCATATTACTTTCTAAGATAAGCTTGCAGAAGGCAATGTGGTTAATGAGAGCAGTATCTGGCCTCTGGGTACAGCTGTCCTCTGTGGCAGAGCACAGGCTCTCGAAAAAGCACCAATTCCCTCTGCTACCTCATACAAACAATTCTGCTGGAAACAGAGTCAAGTTGGATCTGTTGTACACAGTGTACTGAGGTTACCAAATCCTGCCATGGTAAAAGTAAGGCAAGTATTGCAACAACAGCTGTTCCTAACAGCTTTGTTACAAATTTATGAAGTGGAAGTCCTGTCACAGAAACCCAAGATGAAGTCAACTCCCTTACTCTGTCAAGTGCGTATTTTTCTCATTATTCAACACTTAACAGGGATGACAGCCAAGATTAAATAGTCACTCATCTTCTGCGTCATTATAGCTCCTGCATGATTGCTTCAAATTAAATCTAACAGTCAATGAAATAGTCAATATTTAATTTACTCATTGCAGGTGGCGATTTAGCTCCTGTTACGATATCATTTAATGACAGAAATATTGGTATTTATCACTTTTTATGAGTCTTCAGAAGATATGGGGTTCCTTCATTAGGCAAAATGTCTATGCAGCTTTAAGTCATCTGTCACCCTTAGAGAGTGCAGATTTTGAACACTAAGGGTGTGTTCCTTTGCCATGCTTTTCTGGGAGCTCACTAACAGTGAAGAGGCAAAATGGTGCTGTGCAAGTCTCCAGAGACCTAGTAAGCTAATCATGACAGTACCTACACTTCTGTTCTTCTAGGAGCACCCACTGACTAGCGGTTCACAACACTTGGATTTAGAAGAACCTGATACACCATTGACAGTCCAGGGCAATCAGGGTTAATTCCTACTCTTTTGACCTCGCTGGCTTACTTACATAAAAGCCATTACACAAGTAGAGGGAGTCCAACAAGAAACATTTTTTCTGACATTCATTACTGACCTTTTGACCACTTAAGAATTAATCAACTGAAGACAGAACATTTTCGCCCTGTTTCCAGAGGAAAAAACAAGCAGCAATGTTATTGCTCCTGTTTAATAAACATGCTACTTTTTTTTTTAGCTTTTTGTTAGCACCATTTTGGGTGAACCAACCTATGCACTTCAACTCCCTGATAAAACAGACTTTATGCTGAAGCCCCTTCCCCCTGAAAAATGGGGCTTCTCCACATATCATTAGTTACTGCCATATAGGGAACCTTATCATATCTGCCACAAACAGTTTAGTTCTTGCATAAAGGTAAGAAATTAGAAAGTAAAAGCACAACAAGGCTGCTCATTCAACTTTCTCTCATCCACTCTTGCTGAGAGAAGACTGGGAGCCAAGTCTGCCTTAATCTCCACACACCTCAAAGGAGTATTTGCTCGTATAAAGAGCCATTTTCAAGTGACCCCCGGGGTGGGGGCTGAGTGAAGAGAGAGGGAGGCTAAAGAGCACAGCAGAACATCAGCAGACAAACACAACATCTTCAGCCCTTCTTTTCCCCTGAAAAGCAACAGAAACTCATCTGTGCTTTGGGACCAAAGCAGCTTTGTAGGGGGATGCCTGAGGATGGCATCTACCACCCTCTAGTCCCCTGTGAATTTCTGCCAGCAGAAAAACACAGCTGAGTTTTTCCAACATTGCCTTGAACAGGGTCCCTTCTGCACTATGAATACTGGCAGCACATTATTTCTCCCTGAGCGCAGGCTCAGCTGGAGGATCTCACACATGAGAGGGCTCTGCTGTCCCTCACTCCTTGTTCCCCACTGGCTTGAAGTGAGAAATCCTCTGCTCACAGGAGCCACTCGCAGGCAGGGCCTCCCAAACTGAGATGCTAGTGCATAAAAAGGTGTCCCCTCTATCTGCCTGCAAAGCAAGAAACAGCTCAGCCCTAAGATAGCTTTACAACGTGTGCAATTACACAGTTGATAAAGAAAGTTTCTGGAAATGTGCTTTTGTTTTCTGTAAGTGATTTAGTTAAAAATCTGCTTTGGGATTAATTTGGGTAACAATCTGCTTTGCTAATCATGTGTTTGCATATAGTTGTTTCCAATTCCATGTGTTGTGTATGTCATTACTGCGTGCACAGTTATCATACTTTGCTTTCTGTTAATGTGTAAAGATGTAGTTGAAACCCAGAAAATTTTCTTCCTATTTTCCATCACAAACACTTCAATTGGTTGGTCCTGTCATAAGCATTTGTACCAAACAAAAAACTTTTCTGGTTTTCATTTCAAAATTTCTTACTTTAAATTTTTGAACCAGACCAGAAGTGTTTCTAATCTTTATTAAATTGACATAACAGAATAATGAGCTTGATACAACAAAGATTTTTATGCTCCACAACACCAGGAAATTCTAATAGTTTTTATGGTGCGTTGAATTTCCAGGTCTAAACACAGACTGATTATCACTAGGGGGGGCGGTGTAGCAGAAGGGAGAAAAAGATTTTTGTAGCCATATGCTCATTCTCATAAAGCTGCATAGTCAATTAATGAGTTGAATAATTTCCTATTTGTAGCTATTTGAAAATAAATTTGTACCCATAGCCAAAGAGCCTTCTTTCCACTTAGAGATCAATTTTTATTTACCTGAACTTTGAATGTAAGCCTCTACAAATTTTGGGCACATTGTTTACATTTGTGCGTGTGTTAATGATCCCATGCTAACAATGGAGAGCCAGATTGTATCTTTGCCTCAAGCACCGTGGATAACTCTGTCTCTTCAGCATCAGCATCGGAAGAGAATCAAATCTCTGCCTCCTCTTTGCTCCAAGGGATAGTAATTTGCTGCTGATCTACGGCAGTAGTAAATTACAATGCACCATCCCCACTCGGCAACACTCACTGATACCCTCGGGTGACCGAGCAAAACCCTCTCCCACTCCTCCATCCATCTGATCATGTCCATGAAGAGGCAGGAGGAGGTGCACTACACCTGCCTGGCTGGATAGAAGCACTGCTCCAGGGATTTGTAGGTCAAGTGCTGATTTAGCAAGGGTATCCTCTACTTTTACTACACATGCATTTGCAGTCTGACCTTGTGCTGGCCTACGGGTTGTTTGACTGTTTACACTCACTGTATCTCAGGCCCAGTTCTGTCACCTCAAACTGATCCAAGATGCCCCCATGCCTTCCAAATAGTCCTGCTGGCACACAAATACCTCAGCAAATCCATGAATCGTGCACAGAAGTGTAGGAGGCAGAAAAACAGTTGGGCAAGAGAGTACTTTAAAGATAGTGTGCTATAATTTATCAGCCATCTCTTCCAAGCTTCTAGCCACAATAAGAAGGAAAGCCCCAGTGTGAGGAAAAGCACAGGTCTCCAGACAGAAATGGTGAGCCTTTAGTTGAGAAAAGCACGAGGGCTGGGAAAGAAGCAACGATGACCTGCTCACCCAGTGAGCAGTTCTCTGACTTATGTGGGTTAATCACATGCATGCTTGCTTCATAAAATAATTTTTATGAAAAGACCTTTAAGATCATCAGGTCCAACTGTTAACCTAGCACTGCCAAGTCCACACCTAAACCATGTCCCTAAAAGATCTACCCATCTTTTAAATACCCCCAGAAATGGCAGCTCAACCACTTCCCTGCCTATTCCAATGCTTGACAACCTTTTCAGTGAAGAAATTTTTCCTAATATCCAATCTAAACCTCCTTTGGTGCAACTTGAGGCCATTTCCTCTTAGCCTATCACTTGTTACTTAGAAAAAGAGACTGGCACCTACCTTGTTACAACCTCCTTTCTTCAGGTAGTTGTAGTGAGCGTTAAGTTTCCCTTGATGCTCCCTTTCTCCACACTAAAGAACCCCAGTTCCTTCATCGGCTCCTCATAAGACTTGTGTTCTAGACCAGTTTCATTGCCCTTCTTTGGACATTACGTATGCCCTCAACCCCCTCAACTTGCTTTACTCCCATTCTGCCAGCCACCACACCACCCATGTCACCACAACAGCTTGGGGCTCATTTGAAGAGCCCAAGAGCACTAGAATTGACTCCTGATTGTCTGCCAGGGTTCCTTAGGCTGCAAACGTAAAGATCAACCATTCAGATACCCCTTACTAAGGGTCTAAGGCAGATTTTTCACAAGGGCTTCACATATTGGGCTCTGAGCTACTTAGAAAATCCAACTTCCAGTAAAAGCTTAGAGTATTGAGTGCTTTGGAAAATCTGGCAGTAAATCCACAGTCCATTCCTTTTGTTTCATTAATTGGCTGTGGGGTTTAATTTCTTCATCTCACTTTCTCCCCTCAAGTGTAATGCTATAATGAATGCAGCTGATACGGGCTCATGTTTCTGAGCACAGCTAGATATGCTGCCTGTGGTGATTCACACTTAAGAAATATATTCTGGGTTATCCAATGGGCCCCTGGCCTTCAATATAAATATGCCTCCAAAATTATTTCAAGTCCAAGTAGGCAAATGATTACTTGAATTTTAAATAAAGACACTGCTGAGGACCATTACAGAGATGTTAGAAAAAGACCACCTCTGGCTCAGGAAGTCCCTGAGTCACAAATTGTTGGAGGTTGAGTGAAGTATTCCTGTTTGCCTGCCCTGCTGCCCTGCTCTAATACCCTTACCTTGTACCTACAGCTACTGTGGGCCATTCCACTATCAGAGATGGGATAGTGTGCTAAAGGTACCTTTGATTTGACCTTGTTCTTAAGTTCTTATAGATTTTTTTGTTTTTAAGAAGCCAGCATCAGTAAGAAGTGAGGATTGAAAAATTCCAACCCCAATACTAACTGTTTCAAGTTACCATTGCCAAAATAAAAAATACCAACTTGGCAGGCACATGACAAACTCTGACACAAGGTTCCCATTTGATTGGCACCAGAAAGAATGCCTAACCTTGACTTTCTAATATTTCCTAGCATTTCCAGAGCCAAAATGATTGCAGATACTACAAAGAATGTGCTGGAAGTTACATCTTAAAAGGAGTTTATTTCTCCAAACATCACAGGCAAAACCAGCAAGCTGGATCCAGTAAATTGCTGTGGCTATGACTGCAATTCAGAAATAAAAAGCTTCAGCTTATGTCTTCCCACTAACTTACTTCCACTTCATGGAAGCCTGCAGAATAGACAACATAGATAATTCCAAGTTCTTTCAAGGATTTTATAAACTTTTCTTCCCTCCAAAAGATTCTGGACTCTACACTACTTTCAAAGAAATAATAACTTGGGCTGTGAAGGTACAAGCTAGTATCAAGATCAAACTTTGAAAGGTATTTAGGTGCTTGTGCTCTCTTTGATTTTAAGAAGAGTTAAAAGCTATCATACACTTAGAAACCTGGGACTACAATCTTGCAGTGGTAGATAAAAAACAACACTGGCAGTTCTGAACATTTGAAAGCTCAATGCCTAGGCCCCTTCCCACACATACAAGAATAGAAATGAGCTTGGAAACTGTAAGATGCAAGCAAAATAATTCAGGTGGGCTCCTGCAAATGAACTGAGCTTTTGAGCTTCTGTCTACCACCAGGTCAGCTAAAAACTTCCTTTTTTAGAATGAAAGTTTAACATTTGGTGACAAAAGCAAATGTTAATATGAAAAGTATTCCCCACTGTGAGATCTGTGATAAAGCCGTGAGGGCTGAAAGCAACATAAGCCTCAAGGAGCCCCGGCATTTTAAGTTAGGGCTTTGGTGTAGGTTTGGAGCCTGCGTTAAATCACAAGCAGTAAATTATTTCGTTTATCTCATCCGAATCCCCATCCCAAAATCACAAAATCACAAAATGTAGTGGGGCAAAACTAGGAGTATCTCTCCCAAAGACTCCTGGAATTTCAATAACAGGATCTCTGCACTCATATCAGCCCAGGATGGAAGGATACTTGCTAGGCACATAGCTGTGTCCAAAGTAAACGTGACTTTTCCACTATTTCACTTCAACAAGAAACAGACCTTACCTTAGATCAAAACTACAAAGCCAAATAAAAAACCAAGAAGGTCTTGCTGACGTCTGTAAACTATAGGAGGAAAAATCATGAGGGAAATGTCTGAAAATTAAGCCAATGCTTTGAGTGTGCGCTGCAAGAATCCCAGCAGCATCACTGCCAAGTCACTTAAAGCAGCTGATTTCGAGGTTATGCTGTCCCTCTTTATAGCAGGGCAACTCTGCCACAGAATGAAGTGGTGGTGGGAGCAGGGGAGCTACCTCACTGCTGAAAAGCACGAGCCAAAACTTCTCCAAATGAATTTTAGGTGATCAATGAACCATGGTGGAATTTGTTCTATTTCTAGTTCTGCCAAAAACTCAGATTAGAGATGCTCACTTCTGGAACTGACCCTGAAAACCCAGAGAGAAGTAAAAGCTGATTCCACTCTCACACACCACCAATCTCTTGCACATGCCATTATATCTTGTTGGGCTCCCTGGTAATCCTGCACCTCATGCCAGTAGCTCACAGGGTAATAATTGCACTGGTAAACCACTAAATTCAGAAAGAAAGAATGACTAAACTCAGTGTGATTAACCAATACAATAAATTGTAATGACCAAGTAGCTTGGACCAATATTTACCAGTGCATGCTGTTGAATTGATCAGAATACAGAACTCTTTGTGCATGGAGGAGATAGTCTGTTATCACGCTGCAGCTTGTCTTTCACACCACATGCACCACTTACTACACAACTGAAGCACAGCTTAGCAATTTTATTCAGCTGGTCTGCCACAAAAACTCAATTTAAAAACTGCATTATTGTAACTTGTGGATATGGATCCCATTAACTAGCTCCTTGTCACTTCATATAAGCACCATTTCTTCACATTTAAGGTACAATTTTAGTAAGAGCTTTTCTTTTCTTTTCTTTTTTTTTTTCCCTTCTCTCTCCTGTGTTATCTCAATCTGACTAAACTTTTCCTATCTGCTTTGCTGTACTTTTGCCATCCCTCTGGCATTTTAAGACAGGAGGTACATTTTTAGAAGCCTGTACATTCACTGGAGAGGCACATCCTTGCTTAATCTGAAAGGAAGCGGGGAGGAATCCTTGCAGGTACCATGGAGGGGGTTTGAAGACATGTTTTTGCTCTTCAAGATTCTCCATTACTCAACAATATAGCATGAACACTACATAGAAAGCTCAAAACTGGGCATTTTAAGGTTCTCAGTTCCAGAGACATGAACATGAGACATGAACCCCCGTTAGCATTAGGTAGCTTCTCCAGTGAATTGGGTGTTTATACTTTGCTCGCCACCACACCATCCTGTTATTCTGCTCCCCTATCTCCTCACCTATACAGTCTTTTTTTGTAGGAGATAAAGCTTAACTCCATGCTAACTCCATTGTCAGAACTCTGCCAGCCCTTCCCTTTCCAAACTCCCTCTCTTTTTTCTGTTTTTAATCTGGAACTTTTCTTTCAGTTGATCTAAAAACACACTGCTCTGAGCTGAAAACATGGGAAGCATTATCAATCCTGTAATATTTTCATCCACCAAATATTGACTTATTTTGAGCTTTGAAAAATGTACTTCGGCACAGTTTCAACTCATACTCAGCAAGGCAGAATCTGGCCATTTTTATAGTCTTCATACTGTGCCCTTTTCAATTTCCAGCTGGGACAGTGGCCTGAAGGCTGCTTCAACTTGCACCACAGCCTGAAAGCCAGGGAGAAGCGGAGTGCCAAAGTGACCTACATTTCTCCTCACAATTCCTTAGCTTGACAGAAAATCAGCCGGACTTGAGGCAGGATCTCAAAATCCCTTGGCTTCACTCTGTGTTCTCTGAGAACGACAGTGCTGAGTGGGGAATAATAAATAAGCAAGGTGCTCTGATAAGGGGTGTCCTGGCAGGCAGGTTGCACAGGCTGGAGGGTTTGTGTGACGGGCAAGACTTAATGCCAAATGGGATTTAGTCCCTAGCAGAATGCTGTCGGCATTTTTACAGGGTCTGTAACAAACTAAAAATAATAGAGTGACACAAGTATTTATTTGTATTATATGATTACATTTTTTAAAACAAATGCCATTAGCTGAAACCTGTGTGGGTATGGGGAATGCCTCATTCATCCTAATACACTGTCTAGGATAACAAGGCCAATAAAAGTCAATTTTAAGTCAATAATATTCACTCTTCCTACTGTTTCCTTCTATTTTTCCCAGCTGAAGCACTGACAGATCAGTTTCCAGTTATAGACAGGTTGTCATAATGCTGCTGGACACTGGAACATGCCACTAAAGCCATGTGAAGAAATGTCAATCCTGGCAGCTAGTGACATTTCCGTTCCAGATTAGTAAGACTTGATATATAAGAAAAAGGGCAAACAAAGCCTTGACTCTCAATGCTTGTTTACTTTGAAAGAATTTATGTAATATCTATCCACGATGTATCAGTCATGCCCATTTTTGATGATTTATACAGCTGAATAAGGAAGTCTAAGATTGCTGACCCAACTTCTCTCCCGTAGCACTTGGTTCGCATGGGTAAAATTACTGTTGTCAACAGGGCCATTCCTAAGTTAAATTAAACTGAAAACAGAATCATACCTTATGTTATGATCCTAAAACACTCTGCTTATGTGTATGGTAAACCACAAAGAATACAAAGCCAATTCCTATTTGTTAAAATTCATGAAATCATACTAGTATGTATTTCTTATTGATGATGCTATTGAAGATCTCCTGAAGGATCTGCAATTACAAATGATATTGACAAATGACTTTGAGATCTTGAAAGTTCAGAAGTCACAAAGTTATTCACAAGAACGGAGCTGGATTTTTATTTGTCACAGCCCAGCACATCAACAGCTTGACCATATTCGTAACACAGACAAGTTAACAACTTCAAAGTTACCAATGTGACCAGCTGTGTGCCTTAAGCAAAACACTTACTGGGTGAAACAATGTATCTAAGTTTTGAGAGACAAAAAAATGCATAAAAGTACTAAAAACTGGAAAGCTGGATTCAAACTTGCTGAGGTTTTGGTTTTTTTTTTTTTTTTTT
>JAOXNG010000001.1:82013423-82025679 GCA_028566535.1 Scolopax minor | reverse complement strand
GTTGAAAAAGCTGGCTGGGCTTTACCTGGCTCTGTCAAACCCCCTCCAGCACAGCCCTAGCCTGTTCTTAACTCATGGTAATAAGTCTTCTGCTTAATATTGGAAGCCATGCCTGGAGAGAGAAGTGGGGAAATGCTGTCCACATTGCATCTGTTCTGCTGTGACAGGCAGGAGGATGTCAAGTACAGTCCTGCTGTCAAGGCAAGGTCCCCCGAGCAAAGCCTTCCCAGAAGGTAGGGTTTTCAGAGACTCCTTCATCAAAGCCATCTCTCAACAATGCCACGGTCAACAGCAGAGACCCAAGACATCCCATGTCCATTCCAGAACACCTGCAGGCTTGGGACAGCCCAGCCAGTGATTCACATCTAGCCTTTCTACTTATTAAAAAAAAAAAGCAAAACAAAACAACAACCAACAAACTAATCACACTTCTCCAAAAGTGGCATTTTTATAAATATCCAAGACAGATGCCTCATCTGTTCTGCAGCACTGCCATCTAACTTATGGAACGGGGAGAAATGCCAGCACAAGAAATTTCCAGACAAAGGCCCTTTGGGGCCATTGTCACTCGGGCAGTTACCCACTCCCTCACAGCTTAATATGGATTTGAATTTTGTTACATTTTGGGGTTTAATTTGGATGAACCTATTGAACTGAACTATTTTACAGTGATGTGCCCAAGTCTCTGGTTTGAAGGTGCTGAAGTGACCATCTGTTAAATACCAGGGGACCAGTAGAAGCAAAGAGTTTCTCTTCACAATCAAGGGGCACTTTCTCTGTGAGAAAGAAAAATTGTTTTTATCTCTCAAAGCAGCCAGCTAAGCCTTAATGAACACTCACAAGCCAGAATAAACTTAATAAGCCTGAACTAATGAAGATAAAGTTAATCTCAAAAGAGAAAGGCTCAGCTCCCATAGTGAGATGAGTCTAGGTGGGATGACCACAGAACCAGCGTCCAGCCAAAGCCAGCAGCAGGCAAGCCTCTCCCTGAAGCATTCCATGGGTTGGAGGCAAGTCTTGCAGCTCTGAAGAGTTACAAGCTGATCAGATGTGCTCCAAAACCAGGTTGTACTCAAACAGCTCACAATCTGGTTGTTTGCACCCAACCAGCTCACAGCCTACACCAGTGCAAACAAGAGTTCACTTGATTTCAAAGTTCAAGCCATAGAACTTCATGCTTCTGATAAAAATATTCTCCAGAATAACGACAGGGTCCCCAGCACTTGGCAGGCCTCAGGCACACGCTCCAGTGAAAACAATTTGTGGAGCATGTGCCATAATTTGGGGAAGAAGAGAAAGAAGAAATCTTTTCATAATGTTATTTCTTTAAGGTGTCAATACCTGTTTCCTTATTTCAAATCTACTAAATTCCCAAGCAGGCAAGCTGCAAGGTTTAAAATGCAAGAGTTGATCAATGGCCCATTAAAAAAAAACACTGTTTGATAAGACCTCCTTGACTTTTGCTTTTCTCTGTTTGCCTTGGTGGAGCCCTGGTTGTCCCCGTGGTTTTGTCTTTTTATCCTCTTGCCAGCTGTGAGAAGAAATAATGGTGTTTCTGAGAAGGATCTTCCTTGTTGCTGATGGAGACAAAGCTTTGGCATGAAAGTTTACAGACCTTGAGCACAGAACCGTGAATTTCTCAACACACTAAACAGTAGTGTGTCACATAATTTTTTCCTGGGATTAAGGTTTTTTTGAATGCTGCATATGTATTGGAATAAGCTCCTGAGAGTCACCAACAATAGGACATTTCCTCACCCAAAGCAAAGAGTGTTGACACGTGGAATAACTAGTAGCTGTGGTGATGCAAACGTCATTTTATCTTGTCCTGTATAAACTCTTCCACAAAACATATAAAATTTATGTTTTCGTGCTCTATTCCTTCACTTTGGACTTCTTCTCACGGCCAAAACCAAATACATTCCAAATTTTCCTTAGGGAGGAAAACTTATTCTCTCTTTCAAGTCACACCAAAAATACAGCTGACCCAGTTACCACCGTATGCTTTAGAGCTGCTCAGTCAGAAATCAGCTGGGGAAAGCAAGATGAATAAATGACATACCAGATCAAATACATAATTAAAGGGTACTAAATACAGCTGGCCATAATTTTTCAAAGGAAAAGGATTTTATACAGTCTTCCGTAAACCAAGATATTTCAATGTTTTTCACGTTGTCAAAATTTTTATTATTTTCAATGTCTCACATATTTTGAATACAGCTATTTCTACCATAACAGCCAGGAACTATTACAAATAAATAACTGAAGCCATTTTTCACAAGAAATTAGCTTTTAATTTTCTTTCTGGAATGTAAATCCTCTCCCCTGAAATTGCAATGTTATCAAAAAGGAAAACTTGAATTTTGTTCCAAGTACTTTTTACCTAAATGTATGTGCTTTTATTTCCCTCACAAAACCATCTGTAAAGTAACAACTATTCTGTTGTTATTAATGTATTATAGTGACTAAGCATAGATTATTGACAATATTTACAGGTTATTTACAATTTTGAAGTGATTGTCAGTCCTTTTGTTTCCCCAAAACTCTATGTTGAACTCTACTCTTCTGATGACTATTCAATGATTATTGTCATAAAGATGTGAAAAGAAACCTATTTCTCCATCTACCAAATATAAGGGCACATTTTAAACTCTGCAAAATGAAGCAACTCTAAAAGATATTTCCTTCTCGAAGAAAATACATAGAAACTATTTTTCAAGGGAATCAAACATTTGCTACTTCCTTCTGCCAGCTTAAATCAATTTAGAGTAAGTATACATGCACTTACACTCCTGCTTATTGTATTATTTTCGTTTGATCACATAGCAGCTCTTCTCTTTCAAAGGCTTAACTGCTTCCACTAATAATCAGGAGAAAGTAACCTCAGAACTTTCTCACAGCATCTCTCTCCTCATATTTCTTCTTCCTCCTCCAACCTTCCTCTAAGCCTCCTCCCCGCAGAAAGAGGGGCGTGAGAGGCATTAATTAATTAATCTATCATACACATCGGTGGAAAGCACCTCCCCTGAACTGGCTCTTTGTTAGGAGTAAGTGCCTCATCAATCTCAAACAGATCAACCTGCATATGCAATTAAAGCCAGAGTCATGAAGGCTGTGATCTGAGGACATGCCAAATGATGTCCTGGGAACACACACCTCCGTGGCTCGTTTGCCTATGCACCTCCTCTCCTCCTGTAAGCAACCTCAGAGGACAGAAGCCTTTCTCTAGTGAGTCAGCGATGGCTTTGGCCATTGCCTTGTTGGGGAGAAAGGACCCCTGTGAGGGCAGGAACAAAGGAAGCATAGAGCATTTTTCAGAGAAGCTCTCTGGCTCACCATGGGAAATGAGCCACAAGAGGTCATCTCCCTCAGCAAGCACTTTACTCCAAGAAAGGAGGCTTGTAAGCTCCTCAGCTGATGCTTGGGGATCCTCAGACTAATTAATAGCCCAGGCTACTGCTTGATGTAAACACAGCTCAATCCCTATCTCGTGTACACTGTGCTGCTTCACGTTGCAGAGGGCAATACTAAGATGCGCCAAGCTAAAAAGTAGAGAAATGAGCACATTTACTACATGGCTTTTTAATGGGTATAAAACTCCAAACTGAGGAGTTTTCCTTGCCCTCCTTTACCTCTTGTTGCTACTTGGGTTTTCTTTTCCGTGTTTAGATCTCTCCAAGTTGTGTTTTGCAATTTGATTGCAACGTGAACAGAGTAGTTTATTTTTACAAATTATTTCATTTAAGAAACAAAGGTTCACTTTGACTGAAGTACTGATTACAATTGCTTTAGTCAGAACAAATGCCTAATATAATCCCTTTTAATCATTTCAGATCTGATGTACTCTTCTGTGGCAAGTAAATTTAATCACAAATATGTGAAATTACTAGCAGATGTTTTATATTGTTTTGACTAGAATATCCCCTCTTAACCTAAAAGACAATTAGTGCCATCTTGGCATTAATGTTGCTTTGATTTTACTCCAAACTATTCTTTTTCATAGTTTGTTGGCACTTTGAGAAGGAAAGAAGTTATTTGCAGCACTCCAGCCTTTGTAGCACGTGTGTGTCTGCATGTCAATGTGTGAATCCCCAAATGTTCACCTATTCTGGGAACTTGATCTTGGATCAAACTACAGCCATACATGCTGCTGTTGGGTATGTAGCAACTGGAATAATTATATTTTTGCAGAGTTTCAAATTGATTTGGATGGGAAAGTCTTCCATCATTATGTATTATTGCATTATAGGAAAAGAGTTGCCCTGTTCCACCCCGAGAGAGGATGGCATTGAGATCTTACACTTCCTAACGAAAAAGGCAGCCCTCCAACAGCACCAAACCAAATGAGCTATAAGAGGACACAGAAAAAAAGTTGTCAAGGAAATGTACAGTAAGGGAGACATACCAGAAAAATGGTGCAGTTTGTGCTTTGTAGTCACCAAAAGCAGAGCTCTTCTCCCCAGGCTGTAGAGGCTTAATTTGAACTGTCTGTGCTTGATCTAGTGGATCCTTTGAGGGCAGTGGAGAGAAACAGACACTCACAGAGTAAAATTTGGTTTAGACATCTACCTTACACAAGTCTTTACACTTTAGTAATGCTGTTTTCTTGTTAACTAGATGGGGAGTCCCAACCACACAACTGGACTGCAGAAAATGCAGGTGTCTAAACGTGGACAGACAAAGCCTATCCAGATGCCTGCACAAAACAGCAGAGAGGTTCCAACTCAAACAAAACTTAAACAGGAATCAGGTCTTTAAACTTCACAATTTACCTTCATATCTCTGAATGTGATAAACTACAGACTTTTATTGTAGAGCTCTGATTTCTAGTCACATTGTACACCACCAGCGCTATTGCAGCCTGTGTTGAGAATTAGTAAGTAACATCAGAAATAGGCAAAAGTAGGACTTACAGTCTCAAATAAATTAGGTCAAAATTGCATAAGAGTGATATTCAAACTAAACTTTTTCAGAAGACTTGAAAAATTCCACCCGTTTCTGTGTTCCCCTCTCTTGGGTGCAGAATAAGCATCCTAAGCTTCAGCAACTGAAACAACAGAGAATCTGTTCCGAGGCTTCTTTAGCGCATACAACATCACCAAACACAGAGCAGCAGAGTCCTGTGGAAACAAAAGTATTTCTCTCACACTGCAAGATGGATTGAAAAGGAATTTGGGAAACTGAGCACTTGGAAGCAGAACAAGGGGACTAGGCAGGCTAAAAGAAATGAAGTTATCAAAACACAACGGTACAGTAACACGAGGGATATACACTAAGCTGATAAAAAGCAATACAGAATTAGGAGTGAAAGCTGCTTGTCAAATTTAACTAATCAGTAGGCAAGCATTTGGGTGGAGGTTCTCTAAACAGCAAGTATCCGTCGAAAGAATATTTGAACTTCTTAGCATGGCTGAAATCCCTTTACGTTAGCTGAGATAGTTTGGCGCTCTGAGCTGCACAGGGAGTGCAGGATTGTCAGTGTTAGCCCTGAATTTTCTGGCTTTTGTGAGTTCCATTATTTTATATCTGTAGGTTTTGATGTTGGGTTTTTTATTTCCACATGCACATGCAGATTACGATTCTGCTCACAGAGCCGCAACCAGTGAAGGGAAAACTGGTTGCCCTGGCAGTATTCCCCAATATACTTGGTGCAGCTACTGATTGCATTCATGTTTCTCCCTCTGTGTGCAATGAGGAAAACCTACAGGCAGTAGAAAAATCACTGTCAGAGCAACAAGCTTTGACAAGCCCCTCTATTGCCTGCAAATGTATGTGAAGTGAAGAGAGGTTGTGGGGAATCTAACTATGACTACTGTTTGGAGTGAATACAAATTTCATGTCTGGGTGACCATCTCCTAATTGCTGCTGAATTTTATTTCCTCTTCCCCCCACCTCTCTCCCGCGGAGCTGACTTTTGAAGTTGGTTCTTCCTGAGCAGCCCGTGAAGAGCTAGGGCCTGCTAGGAGGCAATTAGCAAGAATTAGTGCAGGTGCTTCTCTTGGCTCCTGTCCATGGGAGTCAGTAGAGCCGCTTGGAGCTCCTCAACCTCCAGCCAACCTGGGATGACTTCTCTGGCAGGGAGGCACAGTGCTGCTCAGCTCCTCTGAGAAACATGATTGAGGCTTAATCACAGAAAGCAAGGTTTTATTCTCTGGGCGTTGATTTATTTAAAGCTGAGTTTTCATTCTACTTACTGTCTCTGCATAATCGACAAGAGCACTTTAGCTCCTGGCCTTGTCGTTGCTGATCAGTATTGATCTGAAATGTAGGGACAGCTATTGTGTATTTAGCATCTTCAGGAGCCAGAGCTGAAAAAGTAGCAATTTATACATGTTTCAGTTCCAGTTATTGCGAGTTAGTCATGGAATAAACAGATTTACCACGCCAGTAATTCCAAGACGAACTGGTAAGATGAACAAAATGATTTTAGAGTTTAGCAGCATCACTGTCTGTGTTCAGCATTAACCACTCATTACCCAATTCTGAAGTGGCTTAAGAGGTGGGTGCACATAGATGGAGCAGCTGAGGCAAAGTGAGGTGCTGCAACTTCCAAAGTGGTTCAACAGATGCACTGAGAAAGCTAGGAATGAAAACCGAGTCTCCTGAGCTATAACCCTCAACCTTCCAGTAACACCCCTTACTTTATGGACCCTTCATTTCCATCTCCTGATTATTTCTTATTTCTCCAGTGTCAACATATACAGAAACCGATCAATCGAAAAAACCCTCAAGTTTCTTTTACATGCAATATCTGGAGAACCCAGAGCTGTTGAAGAGCTGAACTTTGTGAAATTGGCAAGGGCTTGAGGAGAGGGACTGACTTAATCCTATGTATTTATTTATGTGGCGCCTTTCAACTATGACTGGGGATAATGCTTACAAATGCTGGAGATACCACAATTAATATGATGATTCTAATAATCAATTCTTAAAAATGTTACTTTGTGGAAATTGAGGATCCCATTCATAAACATAATTATTCCTTGAAATACAACTTATGTCTTTTTTTTCCACACTTGATTCCTAAAGACAGACATCAATTCATATTCTAAGAAAAAGTACCCTTGCAGTAGGGAGAGGGGTGCCCTAGGAATTACACGAAAGATGTTCTTAAATGGAAGGCGATACCAAGTAATGCAGGTGTTGACCACACAGAGTTGTTGACAAGTCCAAAAAGATAAACTAGGGTAAACACAGGCAGTTGAGATACTGACATAGTGATGGTGGGCTGAAAGAGTGTGTTAGGTGAATGACAGGAAGACCAGCAGCAAATCTCGGGTGTCCTGGTAAACTGGGGGAGAAATACAGCTGTTGAAGTGTGGGCACTCTTCTCACTTGCGCCTGCACCAATCTAGATTTGTCACCCTCCTACCACAGCATTGCCATTCCCTACCCCAAGATACATGCTGGCCGTGCCAAATCACAGCCACTGGCAAAATACAAGCATGAATTAGAATTTGTGCAAGAACTACCTTAACTGTGTTTCCCATATACAGAATTTCATAGAGCGCACAGAATTGGATGATGCAGTAGGCAGTTGTCTGTTCTCACCCTTATTCCCTTGCTGTATGTAAGCTACAGAATAGAGTTTCATTAAAGCAATGGATATATCAGAAACCACTGGCACAGTAGAACTATATTCCCACACAGCATAATTGAGGCTGCAAGAAAAACGGCAGGTTGTCCTTCATAAATATTTTAAAATTAAACTGTAGAAAAGTCTGACTTACACTCATTTTGTGAACTTTAAAGATGACTATTTCTATCTCTACACCTACATATGTTCCCACATAAAATACTGTACTAATTTACAGTAAAAGAACACAAGGGATTATATCCTGACTGAGACTTATACCTTAAAACACAATAGATCTAGTAATATTCAGAGATGCAGAAAGTGCAGAGTAGACAGATATATTGGAGGAGCGGAAGAATAAATTCACAAGACCCACCAAAAATTGGGGTTGTGAGGAGCATTTCAGATGTGTTCTTGCAACTAGAAAGGGCAATAGACAAAGGAAAGTCATGCCCCATGGTATGACCAAACCTTGGTCAACATAAAACAGAATTAAGACTGAGTATAAGTTTCATTTATGGACTTATATCTGATTATCTAGATTTAAAGTATTACATGAAATGTAGGAAAAGGGGGTTATAAAGATTAAGTAAGATTTTTTCATTCTTTCACAGTGCTTTTTGTTTACAATACAGCATCAGTTACTCCAGATCAATTTCTTTTTGGATTATTATTTCCATCCTTAGCTTTTTGGAGAGTAAAGTCTAGATTCAACACAATGTCTAGGTACAAGCAGGGCTTTAAGAAAATCCTTCTCTGTCGCATCTGCATATTTGCATCCTGAGCTGCACAAGTAAAGCCAGTAAAGAAGTCAGTAGGAGTTTTTCCAATAACATTAGCTACATTATTTCCTCCACCCAACTCCCAAACCAATCCCCCCCAGACACTGCAGCTCAGTTTTCCCACTTCCCTATCTCTTTTGAGATTCAAGGTATTTTTCCCAGGTCTGCCACAAATAGGCTGGAAGGCTTTGAGGAAGTCACTTCACTGGGGAATGCTTCCATTTCCCAATTTATAAAGTGCAAATAATGATACTTCCTTCACGTGCTGTAGACCAGTAAGGAAAAGTACAGTAAAAAACCTACCCAATAAGTTGTTATAATTAGGAGGTTTTCCATACACCACTGTTGGCTTAAAAACACGACAGAAACCTTATCTGCTGCATGTCGGTGGTCCCAGTCAAAACCATCCAATACTTATGCCCCTAGAAATAAGTGAGGTCTAGAAAAATTCAACAAGGCTTTAAGCTTCTATCCCAAGATCAAAACCACCACATAACTCAAACCAGTGACCTAGCATAGGTTCACTCTTCCAATTTAAATACATTTAGAAAGAAATTACAAGAGAGGATGGTCCTAGCAGGTTTATATACTCGAGAGGGTATACTCTCTGTTCTACCTCGGCCTGGAAATCACACTGTGGAAGCACTGGGAAGGAGGGGCCCTGGAGGGTTGTCCTGGGGCTGCCCTTGCAGCACCACCGGGGGACTTAACGCCTCACACCTGGGGCACGCAGCTGGTGGCAATTGGGAGCACCTGCTGCCCATATAGTCTACATACAGTAGCTACCCCAGCTAGCATAAAAGATATAAGCAAGTCCACATATCTACGATTTTTTAAGACATCTGGAGAGCAATTGAACAAAATCCACAACAATTTCTCAATCAAGCAGGAAACATTTCAAACAGCTCCTTCAAAGCAACCCGCTCGTGAGCCCAAACACGTCGCGGTTTCTGTCATTAAAGGACAGCCACACCAGTGAGATTCTATAATTTATTACCATTGCTAAGATGAACACAGATACTTGATACCCAATCTTATGCAGAACTGTAAAAAAATAGTTTTAATACAGTATCAAAATTTACATAAGTGTCGTGTCAAAAGACCAGTGTCCCTCAAATTAGCCCCTGCACATACATACCGCAGGCACAAGTACATGTTTTACATCTTTTCATACATATATATATATAGGAATACAACAATTTAAGTTTAACTATGCAAACAATATGTATGGGAGAAAACAAGATGTAAAGATAACAGACAACACAACTGTTTGGTCTGGGTTATATATAAGAAATTATGCAAGAGTGCAATGTTTCAAAATGGAAGGCCGGATTCTGCATTTCTAACTCCAGGAGAAGGACTGAACAGGAGTTTTGCCCAAGAAAGCAATGCTAGATCAGAGGCCTTACGTCAAATGGTACCAAGTAAAATAACAACAGAAACCGATATAATTACTGCTGCAAATTAACACACTTTTTCTGAAGACAGTTGGCAGATTTACATCATACTCCTATATAACAAAAGATTGTACAGCAACTGAGCTACATTCCACTGCAAATAGGCCACAATACAGCACGTTGCAAGCTCAGAGAAAACAGAGGTTCTGACTTTGGCTCAAATCGTAGTAACCAAGAACAAACCAGAAACCCAGGAATTGTTGCATTCCTATTGTTCTTTTAAACTTTTATTAGTCTTTTTGATACTCAGCTACGGTAAAAAGTTAAGCAACAGCATTCTGTCACAAGCCTGTTGCACATTCATACATGAAACTATCATTGCTTTTAGATATACACAAAATACCTATCATTGCAATTCAATACACACAACTAGTATCATACACATAGATAAAAATAAACTAAGCACATCTAGGGCGCCGTCTGGTCAAATCTCAGGAAATCTGAATGACACCTTTCTGCCTCATAATAATGAAAGACATGCTCTGAGTATAATAAAACCTTTTTCTTTGAAAGAACACAAGAGTGGCAAGAAAAGCTTTTTTTATAATGCAGTGCAATCTTTCAAATCCTTGTAGACTCTCATTAAATAAACCAGCATGTTTCCAAATTAAACAGTAGAAATTAGCATCCTGACAACTGGAAAATACTTTAAAAAAAAAAAAAACTCTGATGGAAATTCTGATTTGAGACCTGTAATAGTGATACCTAAATATTCTGTTCATTAAAGGGCTGCGAACATCGTACACGTCTTCAGAAGATGTGCATCAAAGTGAATCAAAAAGAAAGCTATCTTTACTTTCATTTAGAAAGAAATTGCGTTTCACTACAAGTACTGTAGTTATGCTACACTACTGGCTGGTTAGGAGACGTTATGGTCTTTTAGCACCTCCAAAGACAGGTATTCTACCAAAGCAAAAAAAATCATCTGGAAATTGCCTAAGCACCATTAACCAATATTTTACAGACTGAAGTGTGTGTTACTCAGAAGTGACCTTCTCAAAACTGTGGAGACCAAAGGCACAGTTTATCAATGTCTCTCCAGTCTGGTGAAAAATCTCTGTTAAATCCAGTGGCAAAATTTGTTCAGACTGTAACTAGAGATTCACTACAACTAACCAAAATAAAACTTATTTTATGTAACTCCTGCAGAATCCAAATTATCTTTTAGTTAGGATGCAAATACCTCAGTGCTTCTAAATGTGGTGTTGCTGAAGTGTTGACGCAGCAGCAGCATTTCAGTAGCCAGTATACCGGAACAGCAGTATTGGGGAACGCTGACAACATGGCTCCTCTCAAAGACTTCTGTGCAGAATCTCAACAAAGTCTCATGTAGTGCATAGACATCCTGTTGTCAGCTGGGAAGTCGCTGTGACACAGTTCTTTCTCTCTCATCATTAGTTCGAACTCTTTCTCTCAGAGAGAGGACTTGCTCAGGGCCTTTTACATAGGTCCTTTATACTGATTTCCTGACAAATGTTGTCTAATTCCAGGGCACGACCCTGCAGCATCTCCAAGTTTCCTCCACACAACCTAGGGGGAGGGATGAAAAGAGATCTTATTATCACCAGTGAAAGTATACTGGTGTTCATTAGACATGCATCTGGAAATGCCACACGTTCATTAAGCAGACCATGCAGCACAGGTAAGGACAGAGGGGAGGGACACACAACAGGGGAAGAGAATACTTCTCAAGGGACACAACATTCCTTCTGAACACAGAAAGCACATGCTTCTAAGTAAAAGTGATTAAATACAGAGACAAATGAACCAGCACAGGCATCACTAGGATATTTTGTGCTTCAGATACAAGACTGAGTGTTTTTACAAGCCTCAAATGAAACTTTGTTCAACTATTTCCCAAACCACATCTCTTGCAGAAAGCAAATCAGAAATACGAAGCTCAGTCTAGAAGAGTCTAAACATTTCTAGTTTAAACAGCACAGAGCAGTTCTCCCATTTTTCAAAAAATGTATTGTTCTTTTAAAGTCAAGCAAGACATTAAATGTGTTTGTTTTATTTATTTTTTCCTTCCTTGAGATCAGAAGAATTGTGTATGTAGTCATTGTTCTATACATGCTTGTGTGTTTTGTTGAACCAAAGTGAAATCTACAATGCAACAGAAGTTAGCAATTTATTTCTTAGTGTAGACTATGTGTTATAAAGGTTTCCTTCCTCATACTCACATCTACTCTCATTCATGATCACATAACATCCATGTTACAATTATGGAATTACAAATGCAGAGAAGTTATAACAAAAAAAAATTAGGGAAGTATTTTATACTGATTTATAAAAAGATTGACAGATTATAAGCAGGAGAATTAGTTGTTTGTGTTGTACCACCAGGCATCTCTTTCAGGACCCACCAGAAACAAAAGCGGTGATTACCACCATACTGTGTATTGAAATTTAAGATTATTTCTGTTTAAAAATAATCAACT
>JAOXNG010000001.1:81839670-81849832 GCA_028566535.1 Scolopax minor | reverse complement strand
GATCTTGACAAGCTGTATAAATGGGCCCAACAGGAACCTCATGAAGGTCAAGAAGAAGCACAAAGTCCTGTATCTGGGGAGGAACAAGCACCAGTATATGCTGGGGACTGGAAAAGTAGCTGCAAAACTTTTCCAGTAGCTGGAAAGAAGCTTGGCAAAAAAGGACTTCTTGTGGGTCCTGGTGGACACCAGGTTGAACAGGAGCCAGCAGTTTGCCCTTTGCAGCAGCAAAGGTGGCAAATGGCATTCTGGGTTGCATTAGACAAAGTATTGCCAGGAAGTAGAGGGAGGTGATCCTTCCCCTTTATTCAGTGCTGGTGAGGCCACACCTGAGTCCTGTGTCCAGTTCTGGGCCCCTCATGACAAGAGAGGCATACTGGACAGAGCCCAATGAAGGGCCATAAGGATGATGAAGGTACTGGAGCTCCTCATGTATGTGGAAAGTCTAAAAGAGCTAGGACTGTTTAGCCTAGAGAAGAGATGGATCAATGTATATAAATACCTGCAGGGAGAGTGCAAAGAGGAAGAAGTGGTGACCAGAGCCCAGGCTGAAGGCAATGGGCACAAACTGCTGAAATATATGAGCACAGTCCTGGGTGACCAGCTCTAGGTGGTCCTGCTTGAGCAGGGGGACTGGACAAGATGATCTCGAGAGGTCCCCACCAATCTCAACCATTCTGTGATTTGTATTAATGCTGGGCAGAAAGTTTTTGATAAAAACACCTTCACATTTCAAGCCCACTGACTGGTAGTGATTCCTTGTTCATGAGCTGGCTGAGTTCATCTTGGATAGCCAGCAAAATTAGAAGAAGCTGCTCTGTGTTTGTCTTATAGGGAGATACTATGGAGCAACCCTTTCTTGTAAGATGAAATCAAGTCTTTGCTTATTTTCTACCACTGCAAAATTGAAGTCTACACTCATCACATAGTGATGTTGACCTAGAAAAAATTAGTCCTTTTTCATTTCACATGCAAGGCTTGATTTCTCCTCTTTTAAAATCAAAAGCAGTAAGGAGAAGCTGAGTACCCTAGTCTCTCAGTTAAGCATAAGGTCCAAGGCTGTTCTTAGTCCAACTCTCCAATTACCCACACTATTTGCATGGAGGAGTCCAAGTATGTTTAGCATTTACCAAAGGCCTGACCTCTCCTTCATGTTCATATGTTCTTGCAAATACCAAAGGAACAGCTGATGTTTCCTGTTGAAAATATATATATTTAGACCTAGTTATAGGAATGTGTACATAATGCATTATTAAAAAAACCAAAGAATTATTTGTTCACCAAATTAAGATGCATGCTTAAGACAATCGGTTGCAAAAGTATCTTGCCTCCTCAGGTCCTCCTCTCTAGCCCTTTCTCAATTTCATTTAGCTCAGATTACTTTGGAATGTGTGACTGGTGGAATGTATTTCTTAAGCCTGTAAATATATTATTTCATTGGAATGAAATGAAACACAAGTTCATCATTCATATTCAATATACATATGATAAGTGTTGCCCAGGGATGAACAGGCTTTATTGAGCAGATAGAGCTCTGAATGATTGCTGCTTTTGATATACCTCCAAGTCCAAGCAGTGTTAAGCTGGAAGTGTTCAAGCTGGGGAAAGCTGTTATTATCTTGCCTACTTAAACCTCTTCTGGTAACACTTTTATCACTGCTCATGACATCTTTCGGAAAATTTCAACTGAAAGATGGTGAGTTCTCCCTAGACTTTTGTCATTTCTAATTATTAAGGCTATCTTTTTGCTTAATGTTGGACAAGCTCTTTTATAACTATGTTGGTGGGGTAGTCACAGTATCATAAGCAAAATCTACATCAAGCTATCTGGTGCTTATAAAATAAATTTTAAATACTTTCTTATATAATTACCCATTCTCATAATGAAGCAAGCAATTCCATAAAGATGAAACAAGAGAAGATGTTTTCAGTTGACACTGAGTTCTATGTTAAACTGTTCTCTGAATCTATGTTTACTTAAAATATAAAGCTAAGCCTAGCTATGAAATTTTTGATGTCTATTATTTTTGTCAGATATCATAACATTTCAAGCTGTTCCAGAATGACATTGATGCTGAAGCCTGTCAAGAGCTTTCTTAAAATATGTGAAGTTTGTGAGTGGCTTTTGCTATTCAGTTATCTCTTTGATGACTATTCTTGGGGTACAAATCCGGTGGGCACATGGTTTTCTGCAAAGAAATCTGTCTTGCTCTTTCTTTACTTTTGCTTTAGTTCTTTAATTCTCTTTAAGTCAGTACTGGTTTTGCCTGCAGAAGACTGAAGGGACCCCAAGTCTTTACCCGAAGCTGCATTGATCTTATGTTTTATATAGCTTTTTCACAGCTTTGTTTGTGATGCAAAATCATTTGGGTTTTGGCTCTGACTATTTATTCTCTCTGTCAACATCATTGGTTTTCTGAGCTGCTTGCCAATGTTCCATCTCTTAAGTATGATTTTCCCATAGGCTTGGGGTTTTCTGTTTCTAAAATTTCCTGCTGTTTATTTGTAACAGGTCTACCAGTTGATATAAGCTTGCCAGTCAGAATTCTGCTCTCCTTAATTAAGTGATTTATACTGTTCCTTTTTGGAAGCTTTTTCAGCTTTTGTGATAATTCCCATATTTGTTTGTTTCTCCTAGCACTGCTTTTTCCTGATGTATATTATGCAGAGGTTTTTTGCCACTTCTTTTTCCGGAGGCATTCTTGAGACACGGAAGCTAGCTTTATGTGTCTTCACTCGCCAAGCTTCAGATTTGCTTGTCTAGGAAACAATTGCAGTTGCTAAGTCTTCCTCAGTATTGGGACAGCAAAGATGCTGTGCCAATTTCTTGCATTGATCTAACCATCTCAAAACTTATTCTTTGGTTCAATTTGATATTCCTTTTCTTATGCTTGGATGTTAACTTTTTGCCCTCTGTCAAATGGTAGAGCTTTGAAGATTTGTATGTTTGTTTTAATTTCATCTCAAATCTTATGATACATGAACTACTTTTGCTTTCCACGTCAACACCTGTACATGATCAGACATTCCTGGAGGGGTTTTCCACCAAACCTTTTCAGGGAAGTTTTCTGGATTAATTACAGCCCTTTTTTTTCGGAGGGTTGATTTTAACAAGAACCAATTCACTGATTACCTTCACAAATATCTGTGCAGTCACAAGAGATGATAGGTGTGCAGTGATGGCAGGAGCAGCCAGCATGCAGGGTGGGAACACCTCTTTAAGATACAACACTGCTTTAAACCAGCTTGAGCTCTTCGTGGAGCTTCAGCATGAGGAGATGATCTCTCAGCAGCAACATCAGTCAGGATCTACAGGCAACTGTACCACGGGTTATACCTGTGTGAGTGCTCAGTAATTCACAATTCATCTTGCAGGTGCCATGGACAGTGTTTCCTACGGATCTGATCCGTAGTTAGATGGCTCTTGGATCAGAAACACTTCTCTGTTCTGGAAGTTGTAATTAATGATAGTCCTAGTGAGTTTTGCTTCCCTTAAAGTGTACAACTTTATCACTGTCTGCTACTGATTTATCAGCTCCTGAGCACTGGTGTCAGCTTCCTCCAACACTCTTGAAATGACACATGTACATTTTTTGCCACCTCATAACTTCCACACGGTTTTCTAAACGCCTCAAATCTTCTTTGCTTTGTCTTTAAAATGAAGGATTCTCAACACTGCAGTTACCTAGTAGCTTTTGCAGGTTTATCAAGCCTGCCAAGAGAAAACCCGTTATTTTTGCAGGCTGCTTGCCAGAATGGCTATCTTATTGTGTTCCTGCATCTTAATTTGTTTCTATGGGGAAAGGTCTGTGAGTTTACGATTGTGCTTATGACCTTGACAACCACTGCATTTGTGGTGCCCAGTCTCAAATTATCTAGTTTGTATGACTCTGTCCAATGTAGATGTCCTGCTAGCACAGAAACTGGTAAACATTCTCACCATGACAGTGCACACATACATTCCAAAGAAGGAATGTTACATCTTGAGCAGTATGACTCCTCTCCTGGAAGGAAATGGGAAGGTTAGAGCCCTTTCCTAGCACTCTATACCATCTGTTTGAAGTAAAGGAATGAAATTTAAATTCTTATAATTTCTTTTTTTTATTTAGCAGAGACAGTTTGGGCAAACACTTGTTAGGCTTGACAAGCCAGACCCAGATCTGCTAAAAGATACTGGAAGATTTAAACATACTTGTGTATGTTTGAATGCCATGTCCCACTTTCTCTTCCTAGAGCCAGTGATATACTCTACAGTTTCTGACTTCCAACATAATACAAACTTTCTCACATTTCCTTCCTATAAAATGTATACATCTAATTCCCACAGCAGGCTCAGTCAAAATCCATATAAAATATAAAAACTAGAGCTGCTTGTAAAAATAGCTTGGGAAGACTTTTGGAGAAAAATCCATTACTTTCCATCAGCCTTCAACCCAGAAAATGCACGAAGCTCTGTAAGTTGTCAAAAATTCACCAAACAAATACTTTTCCACAAAAAAAAAAAAATCCCAATTTTGACAGGAAATGTTCAGCAGCCTTTGTGTGGGCAAGTGACTCTCTTGCTACAGCTCCCACCTTCTGCCCACTGCCTCATCTGCTGCCTGCTCACCCAGGAGCTACCACCCTCTTCAGAGCACAGAATGCAAAGAGAAGGCAAAGTAGAGGACAAGGGAGCAGTGCAGGACTCTGCCTCCTTAGGAGAGAGAAGTCTTACTTTACGTTGACAATTGTATTGCTTCAGAAAGCAGAAAGGAGGCGGCGAGGCTCAGTTTAGAGACTGTAAAATGCCCTCCTGTCCCCCCACCTTTTGGCATTGAAGAGGTTGATCTCACGGCCTCACAGTAGAAGAGGCAGTAGAAGATCTCACAGGCAGAAAATCAGTAGAAGTAGTGAGTCTGCTCTCTACACTGAGAAACTTCAAAAAAAGGCTGTTTATGGGAGCTGTTGAAACTGAAGTACTTTGTTTTCCCCGGTGAACCTTTATATACTGCATCAAACAATAACTGCTTGGGATGACAATACCCCCCAAGGAGCAACCTGCTCGTGGGCCTCTTCCCTCAGGCCATTTTAAAGGAATTTGTTGTCAAATAGTTATGGACAAAATCACAAGCAAGTGTCTGTTCAGGAAAACACTGACCAGGAAAAGGTGCGTATTGGTAGTACAAACCTCCTTACACACCAAACTCGACACTGCAATACATCCAGTAAGTGAAGAAGACAGCTTCCATGGCAGATACACCTCCCTACAATGACAACCCATTTCATCAGCCACTTCAGGGATTAGAGGACAAAAGCAGCTTGGCAAGGCACGTACCCAGAATAATTACCAAATACTGGCTCAGGCATGAAAACAAGACAAAAACTCCCTCCATGAATTCTTTGGGAGAAGCTGACAGAAATATCAGAGCGGCTGTTTTGAGCAACAGTTCAGTCATCCAGCTGTGCCAGAAATATATGTCTCCATAACAAGATGTGAAAGGGCTGGGATGTTCCATTACTTAGATTCCAATTAGATAAAATGGGGATAAAATTGGTTAATACTTAAGCTGATTCAATCAGCTGTCTTTAAATTTAAAAGCCAGAATAGTTATAATTTCAAGCATGTTCTCAGCCACACGATCGTGACAGCCTGAGTATGAGCCAATTCAGAAGATGCATCCAGTGAAGCTTATCAAGAGCTGGTTGACACACGTCATTTGATTTCTATTTTGGCTTCTCTCTTTTGAGTCAATCATTTTTGTGTTGAGAATTTACAGTAATACACCCTTCAAAGCCCTGACTACCATTAACGCACATAAAGTTATATAAATCTCTTGCATACCAATAGCAAACCCTTTTTATTTTCATTTTGGTAGGGCACTAGAAATCCATGAACATACATATAGCTATGTGTTTTTTAACCTCCTCTCCAGGTCATCCAGATGCTGACACAGCTCCCCTCTGGCAACCACTTTGCATTAATAACATGACAGAGTTCCTGAGCTCATCCGCCTGGTTCTCTACAAAACCTTCAACTCAGCACTGCATTAACAGAAACTTCTTTGGATATTAGTCATTTGTTGAACACAAGGCAATGTCCTTGTTCTGAAAACAAACTGGAAATAATATTTCCCACTCTTTACATTCATGTGGGAGGCACTTGGAGGACCTCAGACAGTCAGCACACACAGGAGGATCTGTGCACTCTGTTGACACCACTTCTCCATAGCCATTTAGTCTGCTTTTATAGAACCTGCCAGAAGAAACTGGGAGAAATCACATTGAGAAACATTACAAAATAATCTGTCTGTCAGAAGACAAACCAATTAGTTGGTGATTGCTTTGTGTCTTTCACCTCCCAATTCAGTTGCTGCTGTTTCATTGTTCAGTTTCTAGCCACAAGAGAGGAGAAAAGGATAAAAATCTGCAGGCAGACAAAACAATCTCTTTTTACCTAAAATAATAAAAATCATTCCTCCTCTTCAGAATATCTCTTAGCTCCTTGCTACAGATGGTATGTATGTTAAGAAAATGTGTATTGTATTTTCAGGAATATCCTTGACATCTTCCTGTGGTTAGCATCTGTGTTTACTTTTTAACCAATCGATGTTTTATAGAAATGCACTGAATCTTTTGTATGTGCCATTACCACTGAGAAATATTTCATGTTTATTGGTATACAACCCAATTCAGCTTTGTGAAATGATTAAAGGTGCCACACGTTAATTTATTGTTCAATTCCTCAACAACAATTCTTCACTTATCTGAAAGCATGGCCTGCTGTGGCACAGGTCTGCTTGCTCTAGAAGTGTTAAGAGCTATTTTAAGAAGCATACATGTAATTTTTTGGGAACTTGCAAAGCACTAGCTGTTATGTTTCCACTGATATTTTCATTTATGTATTCACTCTGAGGTTTCAAATCCATGAGCAATATCCCTGTGGTATTTCCCAATGCTCTCAAACACAGATCAAGTACCTTTCATTCTACATTATCTGATTGTTCTCTGGTGCATCTTCCTAAATTCTCTTTAAACTACAAAGTGTCAAGTACAACATGGAAGATGAAGCTTCTCTGTCTGCCGGAGTACAATTCCCTAGAGCAAATCACTTATCAAAAGCCATTTCCTACTTTTTCACTTAATTACATTTGCTTTCTCTGTTAAGGATAAAATATCCCATTTTGAAGAGAATACCCAGTGCAGTGCAGAAAATGCTTTGCTGGAGGGCCTGTAGTCCTGAGACCGCCGTCTGACTCTTCTACTGCCTTCTTTTGTCTGTTGGGATATATTTCTTTTTTAGTTCTTTCTGAGTCACTTTCTTCTCCCACCTTTTCTCTGTGATCTCAGCTCAGACTGTATGTTAAAACACACTCTTAATCTGGGCATACCTGATCATTAAAAATGGGTTCTTGGGAAGTGATGAGCAAAAACGACCTTTGCATGCTTTTCGTGCACTGAACGTTGCAGAAAGCAACCAGGGCTACACGTCACCTCCAATAGCGTCCGTCTCGTATTTGGTTCTCCACTGGGCCACNNNCAGGATTTCCTGGCACATAGAAATAGATGGTTTTGTTTTATTTGCAATCTAACAAAATTTGACTTGCATTAATATATCTGCTTGTCCTTTGGAAAATCTGGACACTATATTCACTTCTTTTACTTCCTCCTGTGTTTCACCATTAAAAGATTCCTCCGTGGCAGAAATCAGACTTGTGCTCTTCAGGCTTCTATTACAAAGTCCTTTTGCATCTCCCTGAAACACTCCCGATCATTTTAATAGGCCAAAATACAGTAAAATGGATGATTTGTCCTAACCCAGCTGCTTCACATTACCATATGACTTCTGGGAGCAACAGCTTGGGGAGTGTCAGAGCTGAGTAAGAACATGTGAAAACAAAGGGATAAAAATAAAGCAGGACAGAACGAAAAGTGAAAAAAAAAAAAAAGACGATTTTTTTTTTTAATCACAAAATAAAAGGCAAAGTAATACAGTAATGACTACAAACTCACTCTTTTCAATATGGCTTCCCTTATAACTTTAACTCATCTATATAACACAAAATTTTAAGGTGTAAAAGTTGGCAATATAGAATTATCAGCTAAAGTACCAGTCAAAAACTGCAACTGGTTTGGATGCATAAGATGAATATAAGATGAATTATTTGGATATGCAAAGCACCCATATCCATAACTAAACATCCAGAAGCAATTGAGCTGTGCCCAGCTACTTGTAAAAACAAGACCAGCCATTACAAATTTCCTCTTGTATTGCCCATTGTGGACATGGATTGAGATATTGCTGGAGGTAGGATAGGCTACTACAGGAAGCTCTACAGAAAGCATTCAAAATTACTTTGAATCTGAATGACGAAGGAGTTTCTCTCAAACAATGTAACTTCTAATCATTCCTACCAGAAATAATTTCCCCAGACAAGGCCTTCTTAATTCAGAATAAAAATCAAAGCTATTGAAGATCTCTACTTGTTGAAATGTGGTCAGTAAAACTAGGACATTATTAGTTCACTTCTCTCCAACCTGATAAACATTGCTGAGATCATGAACAAGGTTCTTCTATTTTCTATATTATAATCAATACGCTTTCTCTTCCTCAGTATTGTTCTGCAAAGTAATTCTGTTGATTGATCCCTTTCCTTTTATTCTTGGACTGCATGCTTGTCATGGTAGATACTTTGGCTTCACTTCCTTTTGTCTCATGTATTTATCCATCTTCTCTGGATAAAGGCTATGTGACAATCTTCACACTTACTAAGAATTCATTATATACATTAACAAATGTTTTCCTGAGGTACGTGCCTTCAAAAGGCATTATGAGATTTTTCAGAACATTGATGGATTTCCAGGTTTCGGAGCCAAAGATAAAGGGCAAAATAACATCTGATTTGAAGATTTATAATTCAGTTTTTCTTTTGTAATTTTTTTTAAGTTAATGATAGCACCTCTTGCTTTGCCTGCTCGCAAAATGATGTATTTCCTTCTTCAATAGCTTTAATACAAGCTAGTTTACTATCCAATTCAAGGGAAAAGATGTTACTGTGCACATGCACTAAGAATATGATCAAGCTTAAAGTGGATCTAATTCACTCCTGGTTTAGCATTAACTATGTAATCTAGAATCTCAGCTCTCAGATTCCCTTCCACCACTCAGAGATGTCTTCCCCATCCCACAGTGGGTAAGGCAGCCCAGAAAACTAATTTTCAGTCTGCTTAATTCTATCCAATGCCACACAGGAAGGAGATGTGATTCTTGCTGTCTGCCTGTAGTCACATTCACACTCTCAATTGTACAGCACTTATGAAAGATGGCCATAAAATCGCTTGTCCAACAGTGCTTGCTGGCAGTAAAGACATCTATACCTTTATCTCAGAGGAAGCTCAGAATTACATTGTAAAACTAAGACATTACAGGGATTAACTTGGAGGAATATTATTTCCAGTTCAGCTACTGTCTCATTCTGTTCCAGTCAGGGGAAACTTGTTTTCCATGACTTCTGTACATGGATTGTGTCATTCAGCACCTTCAGGTGCAAACTTGATTAATTCATATCAATTTAGAAGGGAAAAGCAATATAATAACGAGGTGACAAGAAAACATTTCTGTATATATAGCTGCACTAAAAGTTTTTGCAAGGGGTTAATGCAGCACAAGCAGCAATAGCCATGAAGACCCAGTAAATATGTCGATGTTCAGAAGTGATTCCTTTCAGGAGATCTGGTGGTAACTGGTGATTCCTTTCAGGAATTTGCTTTATCTTGAAGGACAAACAGAAACACCGGTTCTCTTTTGTTACTTTTGTACCTCTTATTTACAGAAATGGAGTGAAAGGAGGGAGGTGAGGCTCAGGACTTGGAAAGATAGGGGGATGAAAAGATGCAATGTTAGCTGGCACGAGAGAAGAAAACAGGTTGTGCACTTGAAATGAACAATCCGAAAGGCAGAGGAGTATTTAAGATGCTGATGGTTTGACAGATTCTGCTGTAAACCTTTTCCTCCATACTTCTTAGGAGTCCTGTTTCCCCATCTTCTTGCCAGAGAAGGAGAAACGGAAACTGAGGTTGCTTGGGCCTGACCCTCTGTAGTTGGGGGGGAAGGGGAAGTTTGCTTTTAAATAGCTCAGATTTTTCCTTAATTGTGGTGGGTTTGGTTTTGGTTTTTTCTTTAATA
>JAOXNG010000001.1:81818170-81828430 GCA_028566535.1 Scolopax minor | reverse complement strand
GTGGACAGGGGCAAGGCAGAGTCAGAGTATGGACTGGTAAAGAAATTTTGAGGAGGTTGGAACATAATTATTGTAGTACTTTTGATGGTGGAGGCAGAGTGTAATTTAACACCTGGATGTAAGTAAACTGATTTTTTTTTTTTTTTGCCTTATTCCAGAAGAAACAGGCGACTTGGTCAGCCTCTTGGCAAAAAAGAGTTGTGTGCTTACATTAAGTCTTGAATGAGGATGAGTAGATTACTTTGTGGAAGCGAAGAGGAAGAGTAGGTGCAGGGTTTTTTCTGAAGATGCACTAACAGCAGTTCAGATGTGACATTTGGTCAGACTGAAACCCAGGATGCTCTCTGAGCATATCCAGTAGAAGATGAAGAATAATAAGAGCCTTCATATGGTGGTGTGCTTTTCTGGCATCCAGAAATGTATGATTTGAGGAATTTCTGAGCTAGATGGTAGTGCCTTTGTGCTTGTGGGTGCAGATACATCCAGAAAAAGCCCCTCTAAAGCACATGGATATGACTGGTTGAGCAAGGCCCCGGTCACACGCAGCCCAAGAGAATAAGAAGGAGGCCTGGGAACAGTTCCTGCTTGCAGTGGAAGCCAGAAATCAGTTCACTGGCCTGAGAGCAGTTACCATGTGCCAGCACAGATGTGAGGTTGGCCAAGTAACACATGGAAATGTATCATGCAACATTAGCTCAAAGTTCTTCTTATACCCCTGGGAACAAATAAGGAGTTTGGATCGTGATGCAAGGCTGCACTGAAAGAATGGGACATGAATGGCAAGGAAAGGGGAAGCACTGCTTCTTTACTGTCAGACTAGATGAAAAAGCTCGACTACTCGATTATGAAGCTAAAGATTAATAGCCAGTTTTATGTGCCCTGAGAAGCCCATTCACAAAGGGAAACTATTCAGAGATGCTCCTCTACTCCTGGAAGACAAGGTACTCAGGATAGTACGTATGTTACAACATGATCCTTGTAGGTAAAAAAGAAAAAGAAAAAAAGGATCCAGAGGGCCTTAAGAAAATAAGTGACATACCTAGTGCTGGGGAATCTACCTCACCAAACAAGTACTTAGCATAAGCTAAAGACACATTGTTATGATGACATCTCTAACAAAAATGCCACAAAATTTGCTTTTAAATTGATACTTCTTTGTCTGGTCAGGCTTACCACACAAAGTACTGAGTGTTCAAGAAATAATTAGATCATTGGAGCAAACAAGGAGGAGGAAGTCTCTTGTCTTTGAAATGACACGGAGAAGAACCTGTGTATGGACAAAAAATAAGCATATGAGATGGGACAAGCTCAAGATTAGGAAACAAAAGAGGGGTGGAGCAAGTGGAGGCTGGAAATAGAAGATTAATACATCAGTAAGCTTGCAAGTGTTAAGATTGATCCCAGGAACCCAATATGTATAGGAAAGCAATTAAAATACATGGATTATGCACAGCCATAGAAAGCAAGATTGTATAGAGAAAAGAAAAAGATGTTTTTATTTTCTGTTAAGGAGTCACAGTGAGAAAACAGTCTGATTTGAGAAAAGAGAATGAGAACTGTGTGCTGCTCCTGACACTATATTGAAAATGGGGGAAGAACTGAGCCTGACTGTGTACATTAGTTAGTATGCAAAGAACAGTAAATATGGATAGTTGTTTAACAACAAGAACAGTAAATATGGATAGATGTTTAACAACAGCTGTGTCCTTACTGGTTTCTTTTCCCTGTGACCATTTCTGCATTGGTTGTCCATTCTGGCACACAAGGGTGCCGATGACACATGTGCATCCTGAACTAATCGGAAAGCCTATAATTTTCAAATAATTTTTGTGATTCCAAGGAAGGGGTGTGGAACGCCCACAGGCCTGGATCATCCTGATGGTTCTCGCCTTTGAAGCCTGGGTTTGAGTATGATTGTGTGTAGGGGCTGTCTCGGTGACTACAGCCCACAGCTTGTGGATGGCAGCCCAGAGGCAGAAGGAATGCCTGTACTGCTGTCAGATGTGAGCAGCTTAGTCTTTGTTGAAAAATCTGTTCTTGTTTCAAAACCTTCTCTCCCTGCCTTCCTTTCAACTTCTGTAATCATGTAATTTAAAGGCAAGAGGGCAGGCTCATGGAGTGTTTGGGTTTGAGGTTTGCTTTTACCCCCTGGGAATTTTCCATAGCTTATTTACTCTTGTGAAGGTTTGGTCATGAACCGCATTGAAAACTGAAATGTCTTGTTCCTTGAAACCTGTTAATTTTATAAACCACAAGCAAAATATAGTGAGGCAGCTGCATTGAGAGTTTTCCCATATGACCCAGCAATAACCTTAGCCCAGCCCAGCCTGGCTAGCTCTGTGAGGGATGGCTTGTCCTGCCCCAGCTGGGCTTGAGACAGCTAATGATCAGAAACTACCAGTTGGGCAGAAAAGATTCTAGCAGCCACCAGACATTTTTCCTCTGGGGCCTGATGAGTCAACTTGTAATTCTTGAATAATCTTGATTGCTTAGGCTTTTTTTTTCATTATCCTAGTACACGTATGTTAAATTAATTCTGCAGATGATTAGAGCAAAGGTGTTTCATTTTAACTGGCTTTATTCACTGTTTCCCAGTATTACTACCCCCCACCTCCCCACCCCAAGATTATACCTTTGTTATATGTTTCTTTTCCTATGTTTTTTCATCTAATCCAAAGACGAATTGTCAGTCTTAATAATGTGATATCCGTGTGACAGAATTGAGGCTCCATTTTATCATGTCTCCGAGTAGCTGTCATTTTGTTCTGGCTCTTTTCCTGCTTGCCAATTAAAACCAGTATTTTGGTACCAGGTTGGGAGAGGAGTAGCGTTAATTTACCTAGCAGCTTTCCCATGAAACAAAAGCAGCTTTAGGATTACAGTTTCCTGCAACTAATGAGGCTATACTAACATGAGTTGACCAGACCTGTGCCTTGTTGAATTTTCTTGTCTCTCCCCACAGTGCTTAGTAAGATATAAGAAAAAAAAAAAGGAGCACTTCTCCAGACAGACATAGCCTTCCTTCCTCAAAATCCGAAGTTTTCAGTCTTGTGCATGCTTTCTCCAGCATCCTTAAACAATAACTTAAATTACCTGAAAGTCTTGGGATACAGTTTATGTCTGCGTCTGTTTCCTGTTTTCCCACATTTTGTTTCTTTCAAGGTTGTTTTTGCTTTTCTTATTCCAACTGCACACAAAGAACGGTTTTACTGTTAAGTCATCATGATTGTATAAGAACATCTGTGTAATTTTTTCTTTTGTTTTGGTTTTTGTTTTTGTTTTTCCCCAGAGAGCATAAAAAACTACCCCACTGTGTTAAATGCCCCTCTAGTCTGGCCTAGTACTGTTTCTGATATTTGCTGGTGAGTGGTACTTCACATATGGTCTTATTTCTCCAGTGTTACACCCTTCTCAATCAGCAATTTGGGCTTTCCCAAGCTTGAGAAGACTTCTGGATGATTTAATAGCTGCCTACAAATTACACTCCATGAGTTCATGTAGTCCTAGTCTGGATCCATGTATTCTTTCAGCCTCCATTGCCATAACATCCCATGGCAATAAGTTTGGCAATTTCGTTATGCATTGTGGGGAAAAAGTACTTCCTTTGTTTATTTTAAACCTGCTATCTGGCAATTTCATTATGTGCCCCTTAATTCTTATTTTGTGAGGAAGTGTTCTTCACACCATTCATGATTTTTGTAAGCTGTTTGTGAATGGATAACTTGTGTTTTCTGAGCTGGAGAGTACAAACCTGGGAGAGCCACAAACAATTAGAAGTCATCCTGTTGTTTTCTGGTTTTTGTAGAGCACGTACAACTCACGATCTGCAAGTGCTCAATGATCTATATTGCTGGGGTTCTCTCTGACCAGCTAATGATACTGCTTGTCTTCTGAACTCTTGCTGATGGTTGATGTGATAACTGCAGAGGACTATCCACAAAAAAATATAAAAAAAATATTCTATGTGGCAATACGAAAGTAGATCCTATCATTGTATATGTGTATAGTTAGGATATGCATGTTTTTGTGTGGATTTACCTGTGATTTTATTGTGCAGTGATTTATAACCTCTACTCATATAACATGCTGTCTGTGATCGCTTTCTACTATCTGCATATTTTTGAAAAGACTGCTTTTATTAAAACAAGAAGCATGCTCTCTCTGAACATGCTTTCTCTGTGTTTAAATTTCACATAGTTCTTCCTATATGGATGAGAACTGGCTTGGAAGCCATTCCTCAACAGTAGAAAATTGGCTGATTGCTATAAAGCCATTGAGTTGCTATTTCATTTTAAGGAGCTTACAGGCTGCCTTAAGGAAGCAGTGGAAGTGGTTGGGGATTGACACTGACACTTGGTGTACCGTTGTGCTGTTCAGACAGGAATGTCTTCAAATGACATCTCAATTTTCATGTACTTCCTAGGACTGTGTGAACCTATTGAGATTCTATCTCCTCTGGTACAAAACCAATTCCTGTATTGATTCAGAATATTAATTTTTTTCCTCCTTTTATGTAGAGTAAGTAATAGGCCTGTAGTTAAACTTTGTTTGAAGACCACATAGTATGTTATCAAATAACTTGCTTTGTAGATAAAATTGTGGAGCACTATCCGTTACTTTTCTCTACAGAGAAATCCGAATTTTTCTCTACTGATTTTTTTAAAATATTTTTTTTGTATCAAAGTTGCTTTCAATGAAAGCAGTACAATAGAATTACTTCTCTTGCTGATTTTATAGCACCCATAAGTGTACAAGGTTTTTCACTTGCAAGTATAGTACTACACACCTGCCTTCAGAGCTTGAAAATGCATTTTGGACTTAAGTACTAACTTTAATGGGGTCATAAATACCTTTAAATTACAGCGAAACCTTAAAGAGCTTCAGAGTTTGCCTTCACCTGAATTTTTTAGATATAATTTTATAAATATATCAGTCTAACAGGCTTACCTGTTGGAAGCAGAACCCATTTCAGAAGGGAGAGTTCTGGCAATTGGCTTGCATGCCATGAAGGAGAATATTTATTTTTCTCTGCTATCCCATGTGTCCTGGTGTCTATTTAATTTTTTTAAATTATACAAATAATGTGTGTATTTTCTGTCTTAAGGAAAAAAAAAAAAAGCACTGTTGATTGCTCTGGAAGGATTACCTATCTAAAGAATTCTAGATATGATTTTACAGGAATCACTGTTTGGAGAAAGTATTGATTTTATGATGGAGAAAGAGAACTTGTTGTTCTTAAATTCTGCTTTTACTGTGGAGTCAGAAACATTACAAATTTTTTGCGTTATTATATTGTGTGCTTTAAGGGATAAAAACATTCTTGAACAGATCAGTACCAAGTTTGAACAACTAACCCCCCTAGTGTAAATGTTAAAAATCAGATTCCTAGTAATAAAAGACAGAAGGCATCTTCTCTGTCTTAATCTGATTTACCCGAGTATTTATGCCAGCACAGGCTTAGAGTACATTGTAGAGTGAGAAGGAATAATGCAACTTATTCTATAGCAGTGCAATTCTAGGGTAACTCCTGTATTCAATATTCTCCCTCAAAAGCAGCGTGAGAAAAAAGTCAAACCAAACACACTGAAGACGACGTGCAGAGTTTGAAACAAAATGGGACACATATGGGGAGGAAATTGCATTATAATAATTGAATTACATATTTCAAACAGATTCCTGGGGCCTATGGCATATCCATAAAGGAGATGGACTTGGTAATGTAACTGTAGTGATATTAGTGTCAATCTGGAGTTGCTGCAGTGACTTCATGTTAGGCCCATTAATTCTCAAAAATCTTGCTGATATTTATTTTCTCTCCTCAGCTTATTTTAAGTAGGTGGTTAATAATTTTGTAATCTGAGCTCTTATATAATAGACCACTCATAATAGCAATTACTCATCGAGAATATTCTCAGTTGAACAATTCAGTACAACAGGTCAGATTCAGCTTTCCCAGTGGTTTGCTCCTCATGTAGTTGTCCCGAATCACATCAGGGTTTTTCAGGATGTAACCCAGGAAACACAATTCAGAAGGCAACTGTAACCTCTGTTAAAGCTGCCCAGATTCAGAGGTCTGAATCAGAACCATCCACGATGCAGACTAGATGATGTTTAGTTCCAAATTTTCCATACATGAGAGATTTCAAAAGTTTTCAGAAAAAAGAAGGTAAAGAACATAATGGAAAAAAAATATCTTTCCACCCATAGCATTGCTGAGAGCTACACTGATGCGCAGTATGAGGTGGAAATCAAAACTGCAACACCCTTCCTCATCTGGAAGCAAATAATTTGTGACACCTGAGCAGGAGGGGCAATAAGTATATAAGGAGGTGCTGAGGAGGTAGGCAGGAGCCACAGGAGAAGGAGCAGGTGTGGTTGACTTCAGGGAGGGAGTGGATGTGGGAGCTTTTCAGGAGGGGCTGCCTTCCAGCATTGTTTTTCCCTCATTGGCAGGTTTCTGGAGGGCTCAAGCATGAGCAGCCATTGGGTTGTGTTAGCCTTTTGCTGCTTGGGACAGCTGTGTGCAGGTAAAGAGGCATCTATATGCAGCCTCTTCTCTTTTTTGTCACTCCTCTGTTTGTATCTCTTCCTTTTGTGTTTCTCTTTTTTTTTTTTTTAGGTTTTGTCTTGGGTGTCAGCTCCCTGCTTTAGAACCTGTGTTGGGAGGGAACTTTACAGTTTCAAGCTGTGTTCTTGTGGAAGATTGTTAGTGTGTCTACAGCTAGGCTGGGAAGCTAGAGGAGCTGCTGAATCTCTCTCTGTTTTCAGTTAATCTTCCCCAGGAGACTGGAGATGGGATGAGCTTCTGTGAGGGTGGAAGAAGTGTCTGATACAAACTTTATTCTGATACCACTTGCTCTCTCCAGTGCCTCTCCCAGTTTTCCTTTCTGCAAGGCTCTGCTAAATCTCTTGCTCTGTATGTTAACAAGCCTGATTTTAAAAACGTTTTTAAGGCTACTTGCTGCTAAAGGATCCAAGAACTGACTGTACAGGTTCTGCTGCTGCCACTAGAGGGGGCAGGCTGAACATGGGACCCTAAAAACAGAGGCTCAAGTCTGACCTCTAATGAGGCTTTGCATTTGTCCTTCTGTCGTGATGCGACCGGTATGTTGCAGGAGTAACATCTCTTACCTCCCTCCCCAAATCTTTGGGTTCCCCATTTTGCATTGAATCAAAACACCTAATTCTCAAACTTTCACAGGGCAGGTAGGCTGTTTCCTGCTCAACTGCAGTTCCCTCTTTTATGTTTACTGTTGTTTGTCAGCACTGCCAGATACTCCCTTGCGAGACAGAGCTTGGAGAGGGAGAGGAGAAAGGTATTTAATTTTTTTGTACACTTTTTCTTAATTCTCTCTTCCAGATCAAAGTCTGAAACCTCAGATTGCAGCCCCTCAGCTTGCTACAAACAATCCCACTCTAACCACAGTTGCTCTAGAAAAACCTTTCTGTATGTTTGACAGCTCAATGCATCCAAATAAGTCTTATGTCATCTACTTGTATGCAATGAAGGAATCGGGTGAGTATCCACCATTATGCTTCTCTGGAAGATAACTGCACGATATGGCCATTGCATGTGATTCTTCACAATCTGGTGGGAGTGGGTCTAAATGGGGGGAAAGAGGAAAATCTGTAGCTGTAAGTTATGTGCAAGCTGAGCCTCTGGTCTCAGTTTTCTCTGGGGTATTATTATAAAATATAATAAAATATAATTGTATAATATATAAATATATATAAAATATAGTAACTGCAGTATTCCAATGAGGCTGATCAATGGTAGCATTAGTACTGTGTTAGCAGACTCACAGCAGGTGTGGAGCAGGACAATCAGCTATAAACATTTGCCCAAATCTTGCTAAACCAAGTGGTCCACAGTCTGATACTTTGTCTAAACATGAATGCCTTGTATAAAAGTGTGAATTTCCCTAAATAAACCTGCTGAGAGAAACTTGGTAACTGCTGCTTCATAGTCAGGATAACCAGCCCTTTCAAGGCCTGCATTTTTTGTAGGCATAAACAAGTCATTCTAGACTTGTGGTCAGAGATGCCTGGCCCACGGGTGCATTCAAAAAATGAATTTGATAACTGCTTGGCAATAAAACACTTCTGGCAATGAGCAAGAGCTGCCTTCTCTGTTCCCTGCTGTTCTGGCAGACTGAATTGAATGCCAGCTAGAGCTACTCCGTAAGCTGACAGAAATAAATGACTTCCCTGGATCAAACATTCTCTCCTGAAAGTTGTATGCAGCCTCTGAGAGGCACAGAGAAGACATCTTGGGGGGTGGCAGTAGAGAAATGAGCTGACAGCCAAAAGAGTCTAAAATTTCCACCGCTGATAGTTGCCACTCTGGACAAGGTGGAAGGAAGAGGCCTCAGGTAGGAGCCATAACCAGAGACACCACAGCTAGAATGGACAATTGTGAATGCACGGCCTCCTGAGGCACATCTTTACCTGTCTGAAACAGACAAGTGTATTATAATCCTATAAAAAGCTACACTGACCTGATAGCCTAGTTACACCTGCAAATGTGCAACTCCAGATGATGTTTTTGGTTAGAAACTATATCAGCCATGCCATCTTCTGCAGATTCTGTGGTAAAATCTTCCTACACAGATGAGTGAACCTCTAAAAAAAGATTATATACAGAGAAATCTCTTCTGCTGCTTTTAAGGCAAGTAGATGCCAGCTTGTTACTTGGCAGACTGGGAGGAATTTTGTTCAGATTTGTCTCTGGTCTGCAGAGAAGCAAATTGGCTCAACTTTGGATGCCTCCTGGGAAAAGGAAAATTTAAGAGAATTTAATTTTCTCTATGCCTTATGTTCAGCTCTGCTGGTAAGGAAGTGTGTCAGCATATTACAAAGCTGATGGTCTAGTAAATTTCTGAAGAAATAATGTAACTTTTAGCCCTGTTCTTGTTAATGTTGCTATCAGACTTGATCAACCTAGTAAAGTTTAAACAAAAAACCAAAGCCCAGCAAAAAAAAAAAAAAAAAAAAATCCAACACAAAAATGCCAAACCCCAAATAATAATTAAAACAACACCACTAAAACAAATTTTCTTAGGCATTAGCTCTTAGTTGCTCACCATGGCAAAGAGTTACTGACACTGGGAGATGTCCAGAAACTGGGAGAGCAGGAAAACCTAGCTGTAGAAGTATTATAATTCAGGAAGGTGACCCAAAGAATAGAGTGTGTCTTAGCTAGTATTTGCTTCGTGTTATTGGCTTCCATTGAAGAGAGGGGTGTCAGGGCTCAACTAAATTGAGCACTGATCCTCAGATTGTATTTCTAACTTGTGCTAGAATCTTTTCTCTTTCAAAACAGGTATGACTTTTATGATAGCTAAAATCTTCTCATGACCAAGCAATCACGAGAGCTCTGCTCTGCCAAGAGCACAGCAGAACATTTCCAAACTGCAGTAGTTCCCAGTGTACTGCAGCTTTGAAAAAAAGGGCATTCCTTTGCTGAAGAGATGGAGGGGGCTCCCCCCAAAAAATTTAACCCCCAGTTGCAGAACTTGGGAGCATCTCCTGAGGACTTGTGCCTTGGCTTCGCAGCAGGAAAGAATTGAGAGCTGCAACCAAGCTTCTAAACTATGCTACAGAGCTGGGTGCAGACCCACACTTTATAGATAAACTCTGCCTTGGCTATAGTATCAAATCTGAAATGGCAGGGCTTAATGGATGCTTATTTGAGCCTTGTGTGGTATAGGGAAAGAGCAGCCTTTTGGGGAGTCTCCTCCCCACTCCATCAGATTCTCCTTGGAAAAGAGGAATTTTGGGGAGGTGGTCACTAAAAAGTATTGCTCTGAGGTATGCTGTGGAGCCTTCACAGTTTCCGAGGGATAAGTACAAACAGCTTCATCAATAAATAAGGAGGAAAGGGTAGGATGACTACACAGCCAAACTGGTAGCTGATTTTTGTTTTCCTTTTTGGGTGCTTTGGGGTAGAGCAGCAAGTTGCCAAGTAAATACAAGGTGAATGGAAAGGGCTAAACTAGTTTTATCAGCCTTGTTAAAAAGCATCTCTCCTGCAGCAAGTGCAATAAGCTCCCAAGTGACCACCACCAACAGCAAACCACTCAACAGCACGTTCCTGCAAACGAGCGGGGGACAGCTTGGACCTTACAAGGCCGCCATGTTCAACATACCCAACTGTGCTTCACCTCCCAAGCTCACTGATATAAGAGATGTCAGCAAAGTTTCTGACATTCTGAAAGAGTACCTCTTCAGAGTTGGGGATGACGGGACCTGTTTGTATGA
>JAOXNG010000001.1:81785126-81807313 GCA_028566535.1 Scolopax minor | reverse complement strand
GGATGAAAACATCTGCATATTTCAGTTTGAAGCTAAGGTGAAAGCAGCAGTGGTTTATATATTTAAAACAATGTGCACACTGTAAATCTCCTGACTGAAAAGATTTATTTTCCCATGATAATTCAACCCGCTTTTAAGGAGAGGCTCTGAGATGTGCAAGTTGAGGCATTTCTTTCACTCAGTTGGCCTCACAAGAAATCAGTAGTTCAACTCTGTGCAGCACAGACAGGAGTATCTTCTGGACACTGTAAGCTTGGAATTCAAACAGCTACTTTCCTTGAATGAAACATGCACTGCCTTTTGTTACCAGTCCCTTTCCCACTGAGATTCTGTCTCAGAACCAAATCTTATTGGTCTTCTCAGTGACATTAATCAGGAATCTAAGCTATTATTTCTACTGTCCACCTCCTTGCTTTCATCTCTTCCTTATTCATAAACAGCAGCAGCTGAGCTTCCTACACACTCTGATGATTAGCAGTTCATGCCATTTCCCTTCAAAGATTGCCTGTCTCGTTGCCTTTGCTTTGTCATATGACCCACTCATTCATACATATCCTCCAGCAAAAGTAATTTTCTAAGTAATAGGTTTAGCAAGAATCATTCCAAATTCACAGACTTGTTAAAAGTCCTTCAAGACCCACAACTCTTCTCTTTTGCAACAATTTTGCTTAATTTCTCCTTACAAAAAGGTATGCTGGAAGAAAAAAAAAAAAAGAGGGAAGATAGAGAAAAATAACATGGGTCAATCCTCCGATAGCAGGAGTATTTCTATTTTAGCCTATGATTTCTACTACTGAAGACAAAAAGATGATTTTAGACAGCATTTATATTATGGATAATTAACCAAATATTATCTCAATCCATGCACATGCCTTGTTTCTTTATATTTCTGAATTAGCTCTTGTGTGTCCTCTTACGTATGTATATCTAATCTACACCATCATACCAGTTCTCTTGTACCACTGTAATTTTGCATATTTCAGAAGAATACATCTCAAGCACAAGCAAAAATACTTGCAAACAGTATTTTTGTCTACAAAAAGCCTCTTGAATGGATCAGGCCTGATCACATGAAAACAGTGCATTTATTTTTAACATTACTATCTAAGACAAACAGTCCTGTAAGGAAAAAAAAAATATCTTTAAATTCAAGGCTAAATAATTGCTCCTCTGTGATATCTATCTTCTGTAAATGTTTTAAGTACCTCTACTTCACTGATGTCATCCAGTGATCCAGATAGGAGCTTTATTTTCAAGCCCTGCACCTTGCATTCAAGAAGCAGATTATGTCGTCTTAATCTTTTCTCTTCCAGAGAGGTTTCTATTGCTGTAGCTTCCTTTTGTAATTTTGTAGCTTCCCTATATACACAACAGGCGCAAAAAGAGTAGAAACATCACTGCCAATAACATCCACAGCCATACAGCACAAAAACCAATTATGAAGCACGAAGAGGGCTTTTTCCTCTGTAATTGCCAACATTAAGGAAAATGGTACTTAACTTCTTCCATCCCCTTCATTCTCCCAAATTACTCAAGAAGGAGCTGGGAGCCACATACTCTTCTAGCACACAGCTAGACAGCACACAAGCTGACACTCTGCTGTTCTGTAGTAACTCTAAACTCTATTGCTAAAGTAAATGTGAGTAACACAGACATGGTTTCAGTGTAGCACCAACTTCACACTGTAGCATGGTCAAATAGCCACCTTTCCTAACTACAACTACACTCTGTTCTGCTCAGCTCTGCTGAACACATATGGGGATTTGAGCCTCTTAAAATTTAAATCAAGTATCTTTTATCATTATGCTACTCTGCGGCAAATTTCTCTGCTAGCATCAAGTTGTCAAATAAGGTAGTGCTATGTCTTATGTGAGGGGCACCTCTCTAACACAGGAGACTTATACTTTTAAAATTACACACTACAAAATTAATTACCAGTCATGCAATCTATAAGTTTCTACAAAATTCCACAAGTTTACCCAGCCAGACCATGCCAGCATGTTGGGTTTTTTAAACATGAAGAAAACTCCTGATTAAGGGACATTAAACACATCAATGATCAGCAAGCAAAACCAAAAGTATAAAGTGTCCCCAAAGCAGTTGATTTAAAAGAATGGTAAAGACAAAATAGCAACCTAAAGTTTGTATTACTTTAAGATATCCAACACTTGAAAGGCCTGGAGAAAATGCAAACACTGGAATTGGAAAAGAAATTTTCCTCTTAACTGACCTAAATGTACAAGTCAAACACAAACGTGAAACTACAAGCACACTCAATATCCCTCCCTCCATCAAGCTGTAAGCTAGGACGTACTTATCAGAAGACACTATGCATTTATCAGGAATCACAACAAGACCCAACACTAGGAAGATAATAAGATAGTGTTATTCTATATGGTTTATGGGATGGCTCTCATGAAATAATCTCATTCACACTACTTTTGGGAACCACATACTGAATGAGAAACACTTCTCAACTAATGCATACTATAAATGCAAATTACCATGCCTCTAATGAATCTTTCACAAGAAAACAGAACAAGAGAAATTCAAACACCTGATGACTAAAACTGCTCTTAATATTATCACATTAATAATTTTCACAGGAGTACAATTAGTATTTACCTATTAAGAGTTAACAACTTCTTTCTCAACTCTTCAACTCCGTTTTGGGCTTTTATAACCTCAGATTTATGAGCACTTAATCTATCCTTAAGATGTTGCTGCTCCTCCACAATTTTATTCACTTTTTTCCTAAGCTTTTCCTCATCCTGCATAGAAACACTTACATTTTTAACTGTTCACCAAAAATCTTGATATGGAACCTTTATTATACAGAAAGAAAGAGTTAATGTTTAAAGCTATTACATTACATTCAGATGTGTTCACAGCACCAAGTTGGAAAGGCACTAGGAAAACAACCTCTCTTTTACATTGGAAGATCCAGTTGCTTTGTATACATAGGTACAGCCAGGTTCAGATTTGTGAATAACAGATTAAACTATAAAGCCATCAAGCAAGGCAAGGATCCTAGGATGCCTAAGGTCTGTAGGATGACTTTTCCTCAATTAGTCCCCTACCCTGCAAGAAGGATCCTGTCTGCTGTACGCCTACAACATATTTAGCAACACCTAAATTAATTTGAAATCCTTTAAAACATATTGTGCATTAAAGGTAAACTGTGAGGTAATCCACAGATTGCAGGTGTTGCAGGTACTCTAGACCATACCATTGCTAGAAATGGGGTGCTAGAATGCAGTAAATCTAATGCTACATGGATGAAGACATAGTCCTTAAGACACTAATGCTATGGCAGCTTAACCAACACTTACTGGTGTTGCAGTATCAGGACAATGTACCTTCAGAATTTAACTTTCAGAATTTCCTTCTCCAGGAAAAAAATACCTGAAGTTGCTCAAAGCCTTATTTTTGAAGAATTATGCACACAGGCATGAAGTCAGGCAGTCTTTTGTGCCTGAGTGAGTAAAGGGTATACTGTTTTTCCTCAGAGATACACGTCTTCTAATGTTAAAATACAGATTTCAAATAATGCACGTGGGATTTTTTTGCTCACTGTGGGGCAGTTTTACATTTCGCTGTTGTTTTTTATTAAAAGCAGTATTATACATCTTTTCTCCTTTGCTGTCAAGTGTGCCACAAGCCACAGTTTATTTAACAAGCAACATTAACACAGCAGAAATTACTTATGAGTAAAGAACTCATAAGGAGTTCCTCATGAAGGAGGAATCTGTATTACTTCAACTAAAAATCTAAATTAGTTTTTATGCAATTATTTTGAGCCTGTTATTGGCTTTGAAGCACCTTAAAGATGCACAGCACCAGAGCTGTTTACTGTTACTCATGAAATCTTCTAAAGCATCCCAGCCACAGGAGATGTTTTTTCTGCACTCGTATGCTGCATTTTCATGAGTAGGCCAAACACAATAGAGCAGTATCCCGGTATACAGTAATCCCGAAAGTAATTTTTAGTAAGTTTATTTTTAATAAGTATCCTAATATTATATGCAGCTGCACTTTTTTAAAATTTACAAAGTCAACACTGACTAAGCCCTAAAAGAATTACTCAACAGCATCAACTACGTTTATTCAAAACTGTAATTTGGTGCATTCTTTCCTCTCAACCCCAAGACATATGTATGTATTACAGTTACCTTCTGTAGCCCAGTAATCTCAGCTTCTTCTTTATGAATCGTCTCCCTCAACCTGCTGACACCATTTGTTAATTTTTGTAGATGATCATGGTTATATTCCAGCTGAATGTTTAATCGCGTCTTCTGGTTTTCAAACTCCAGTCTAGTAAAAGTGCAGTATTTCAAGATAACATTTACAAAGCAGAGTAGTAACTGTAGTTTTACGTTCTTAAAAGATGCATTTTCACTTTGACTATTTAGATAGCATTTTTAAATCTTCTACTTGAACACAAAAAATTGCTTACATTTGGATCACAGACACAACTACACCACATCCTGCAGATCTATTGGAAGTTACAGAAATACAGTGATAATAGTTTAAAAAAATACAATATAAAAATACAGTATGGCCAAACTCGATATGGAAAGGAACACTAGAAATTCAAGCATCTCAGTAGGAATGATATGTCAATGAATGTCAATACCTGTCAATGAAGCAGATAGGAGCTGGGCAAAAGCTACGCTGACGCTGTGCACTGATGCGGTGCGTGTGCTCCCTGCTCAGCCTCCGTAAGCCTCCTAGTCAGCAGGCACATATGTCTATCTAAGTATAATAACCAACCTGTCTCCACTGGGACACAGCAATTAAGAAGCTTGAGACCAGAGCTTTTTAAGCCATACTTCAGCCTTGCTTATCACCTCTTAATTGAGAGACCCGTATTTGCTTGTAGAGTACAAGGGCAGAAACCTCTTCACGGGTTGCTGGGAGAAAGGACTGAAGTAAAACGAAGCGGCTGTGTACAGAAAGGTCTCCTCTCAGCTGTTACTGGCTGCCTCTGAGATTTGAGCTCCCCAAATGATTTACTATTAGTCCTGCATCTGTTGTTCAACTAAAAGGCCTGGCACAAGGCCAGCTCCAGGCTCTTCAGCCCTGGGGAAGGTGGCACCACAGCACAGGTTTATGGGACCAATGATGCGAGTTAGGGCACAAGCAAGGCCAAAGCTGTGCGCGCAGTGTAGCGTAAGGCCATGCAAAAAGCTCCACTTTTCATTGTTCTACCTTCTTACACTTCAGTTCTTGCAAACATAAATAAATCATCAAATCAGCCAGCAGCTGCTTTAACTGTAACTGAATGCACCGCACTACTACCCCACCGCAGCCCTACAGTTGGACCAGTTCCAAAAAGCTGAGCAGAGGCTCTTAGCACCTAAAGAAATAGGTGAAAAACCCACAGGCCATTACACTAGTCAGGTAAAAAAAGGTATCTTTTCTATAAATAATGTCAGGAAACGCCCAAACTATCATCTGCCCAAAACGCCTGTGATACAAGATGACAGTTCACTTTCACATTCTCATTCCTTATGATATACATTTGTGCTCCTGTGACACGTGCCTGTTTGAGGGGAACACCGATTGAGGCTACCTATGAGAAAATTAAGACACCGTCTTCCATAACAGCATGCTCCTACACAAAATCACTGCATCTTACACTCAGTTTTCTTTTAAGATTTTTGATACATGAGTAAGCCTCCACGTGTCATCCTTGGTTTGTGATAGCACCATTATCCAATATAGATTTTATAAAACGATTCTGTTTTTCTACACTAGCGCTCCCAAAGTTGTAAATATTACCTTTCATGTTTGTAGCAAAATGTCACTGACTGTAATTGTCCAATAAACCCAAGCTACTAATTAATCTTTGCAGAGATAATACAGTCTTTTACAGACTTCTAGGTTTTTGTGGTATTGCCTATGATGGAGTTACTCATTTACTAGTGTGCCCAATCTAACACAAAACACTTTATGTCTCAAGTACAAATACCACCTTCTCTTATCAATTTCCTCTTGTTGTCTCAGATGTTCTTGTTCATACACGCGAATATTTTCTATACCAATTTCTTCACAGAAGTCCCAGAAAACAGCATCTTCAACCTTTGAATAAAGGGAAATGGAGCAAAAAACATTCATACTATTCTGGCACTTATCAAGTAAAACATTTAGACAATCAGTCTAAAGTCTTGATTTTCAGGTGCTACAGTCTTGATTTTCATGGTACTTTAAGAAACAGCCAACTACTAAGAAGTAATCTGTACTGGACATTTCCAAATAACATTTTCAGTATGAACAACAACTACAAGGCATACGATCTGCAAAAGATAGCTCTGATCTAAGCCCTTCTTGACAGCACCTGGTCATTCCAAAGACAACTAGTCACGTAGTCACGTGAAGTCACATAACCAATTTCCCTGGTTTTGCCAGTGGTTCCCACTCAAATGAAGAAGAGAAAGCTGAATGGTAATACACCTTACTATTCAGATACATCAGGTTTCCTGGTGTAGGTCCGTTCTTCATTTTAATATTTTCAGGTAATCCATAAATATGAATTAGTTACTGTTCCATGTATAGCAAAGCCAAAGCACAGAATTTCTCATTTCCTGATTATGCAGTATATACTAAAAAAGCTTCAGCCAAAATCAGTCCTAAAATTTTAATGAAATATTTAACCAGGCAAATAGCAGGTATAGTGTATATGGCAGGACTGAACAGAGAAACAGCAACAGCCTAAAGCATTTTAAAGAAAACTCAATGGACTGAACAGAATTTTAACAGAACTTTACAGGTCAAAAAAGTTCCCAGGATCTGGAATTCTTAAGGCCTAGACATAAATGACTATGACAGATGTCTGCACTCCCTCATGCCTATACAACAAGCAAGACACAGACCACGCAGCAGTTTGGGGTTTCTTTTTAGATGAAGAATTCCAGTAATAAGATTGATCCAAGGAAGACTGATGAAAATGGGTCAGAGGCTAGGAACTCAACTATGTATGTAGTATACACCTCAAGTCATTCCAGACAGTGCTGAGGAATCTCTCTTTTTGAAGAATCTACCTTTATTAAAGCATCTAGGTGCAGGAATGTGAGTTTTCCAGCTAAAACTGCAGCACCATATTTCCATAGTTTGTACCAGATTCCTTTGCTTGCCAAGAGTAGGAATAAGGCAGCTTCCAGAGAGAAGTAGATATGAGATGCTTATTTCTCAGAGGCCAGAGTTGTTGTCTACTCTAGCAGAACACAGTATGAAATCCATCTTTGTATCAGAGTAGGCTCTACTACTATTCACTTCACTGAATGCCTTCAGTCTTCACGCAATAACCGTGCTTTTGAATTTATCAGCTCTCTCTACAAACTCTTCTGGGGAGCATCTGAAGATTAGAGAATGTTGGGAAAATGAGGCATGAGATGGCAGAACAGTCTACAGATAAAAACAGCTGGGAAACCTAACTGTTGGATCCCGTAACAGAGAATTTTTCCTGTAACCGATAAAAAGCAGAAAGGAGTAGGTTCTGAGAAAAGCTGCTTAGTACCATAACAGATAATGAATTCAGATAGGTGGGGTTAGCACAAGATTCCTAAGCTCTGCATCAGCCTCCTCTCAAAAAAAGAGGAAGAGCAAAGAAGCCTCAGTTATACCACAGGGTAGCTCCATTTTTCAAGAACTGAACTCCAACTCAATGTAGGCATACAACAGTCTTCAGAGGAAACAAAACAAACCACCAAAACAAATCCTCAAACCACAACATAAAAAAGAAAAAAATAAACCCACCAACCCAAATCCAAAATACTCTATCCCCTCCACCAAAACACACACCCAAACAAAAACCCCTAAATTAGTGGAACGAGGAGTTCTCTGACAATCATCATACATACCCCAATCATTCTCCCAGGGTACTCAGAGTATACAGAAAATAAAGCATATATATTGGCTACTTCCTAGGAAGAGGAAGGAATCCTTCTACCAAGCAGCTCGTTACCTACTTGTCTGCAGTACACTGGTACAACAGGTCATCATCTAGACATGACACCTGTCAAGTTCAGAAAAAGTCATTCCAATAGTGCTGAGTACCATTCTCAGCTTGAGAAAACAAACACAGCTCTTTCTAGTGGCATGAGCATGCCTGACCTATTCTGCCCATGGTGAATCTCTTCTCCAGATGAAGAGATATTGATAAAGGACTTCCATGTAGATATTAAATGGGTCTTGCTATGACTGCAAGAAGAGTGATTTTCAGAAGGATAATCACCTGTGCAGAGCCTGTCTACCTAGTGGGTACCCTGATTACTGAGATCTGCAAATCTTATGGGTGCGTATAGAGTTTGGTGTATATACATGCTGTCACAGACCCACATCAGCCAGGAAGACTTCATGCCAAATGGAAGTTAGTCTTGTCACGCTCCATGATTACCTCTCCACATTAAAGTAAGATCCTGTAACTACAGTTTCCAGTTTCTTACAAAGAACTTCTACGCTGGAGCCTGAAAAAAATAAGCTGAAACGTATCAAATTTTACACTCACACCATGAAAGACCTAAAGATTATTCTTCTGGGATTTGATCTACAGTGAGTTTGCACCGAGAGCCTTAAAGCTGTGAATTTCACAGAATAGTAAGAGTTGCAGGGGTTGAAAGGGACCTTTGGAAATCATCTAGTTCAAGGCAAGTTCATATAGAACAGGCTGGACAGGAACATGGCCAGGTGGGTTTTGAATGCCTCCAGAGGAGGCTCCACAACCTTTCCGGGCACCCTGTTCCAGTGCTCTGCCACAAAGTAAAGAAGTTTTTCTTCATGTTGAGGTGGAATTTCCTCTGTCCGGTCACCAGGCACCACTGAGGAGAGTCTGGCCCCACCTTCTTGACACCCACTCTTCAGATATTTATAAGCATCGATGAGATTCCCTCTTGGTCTTCTCTTCTCCAGGCTAAACAGACCCATATCTCTAAGCCTTTCCTCAAAAGAGAGGCCCTCTGCTGGACCCTCCCCCCCCTCAATGGATTGTCCCTGCTCAATACTACAAAGAGTAAATCATATTTATTAGCAGAGCAGAAAAAAGTGGGGAAAAGCCAACCCATCGTCTTCAAACTCAAATTTTATCCCACGTCAAATGAAACTGGAGTGTATATATTAAGCAAAGATTCATTTGATATTCAAGAAATAGATGGATTTGTTTGGTTGAGGTGGTGTTTGGCACATAGAAGTTACAGAATTTTGATTTTAAGGAAATTGGTTTGCAAAACTATGATACATACATACTAACATCCAAGTGTATTTCTGTTCCTAGTTACCTTGGTAAGAAAGGTAGAGAATGGGGGAAGAGTGCTGGAGTGACATGTAACACTTGTCAACAAAGTAGTTTACAAAGTTAAAAGTTTTCCAAGTTCTAAAACTTAGCAGGAAGAAAAAGAAATTTCTGTAGCATAATTGCATAAGCTGTTATATACGACTACGACAGAAGGCATTACCTCATTAATTTTTTTCTGAAATTCTTCTATTTTTTCTTTTCTTTTTGCTACTCCTTCAGTCAACATGTCATGCTGAGACTCAATGTTTACCAGTTCACTTTCCAGTTTTGATTTTTCCTAGATAAAAAGGAAAAAGATGGGAATTTTTCTTACTAGAATGGTCAACTTTCTACAAATTAAGAGACAGTTGTGTTCCCAGATTAACTGCATTTTTCCAATTAAAAACATAAAATATTTTCTCTCAAATGCCACTTATCCACTATCTTTACTGAGATGCATGCATTGATTACAGTTTTAACGAGAAGAAAGGCAAATTACATTATAAGTATCATTTAAAGTGCATTTGGCCTTAATAGCACTAAATGATAAAGCAAGCTTACCACAAATTCAAATTTAAAACCCCAAAACAGAAAGTCCTACATAAATCAACTCCTATATATTTCAGCAATTCCTCAGCCATAGCTGCTGCATGTAAAACAAACTGAACTAAAAACACCCAACCACAACTACATGAGGAAGTAGTATTTACTCCACTGGTAATTACTACTCAGGTGAAAACCAGGTTAAACATGAAAACTATAAAGGCTTCATACTATACCGTGTAGAGATTAGCGAGATGTTTCTTTTTCATAAGATCTAATTCACTCTGTGAATATTTAAGTCGTGTCTGAGTTCCATGCAATTGAGCATGCAACTGCTTCAAGTCAGTCTCGTTACGTTTGATCGTCATTAAGATCTAGAAAAATATAAGAACGGGAGGAAAAGCATTTTTTAAAAAAGGAGACTTCTTTGGAAATTATTAATTTTTCAGATAGCACTACATAAAGCTAGCTTCAGACGACACGGGCCTCATTTAAGGTAAGTGCTAATAGTATTGGTCATAATCAGTAGTCATTTTGTAGCAGATCTATTTCTTAAAAAAAAGCACATGCTTGCCAACTCCTAAATTCCTACTCTATCCCTTCTCCAAAATAACTAGAGATATGACAAAGCACATTACACTGACAGGTTTCGGTCTGTGCAAGTATTCTCATGTTGACAGAATGTGTCTTATTTTTTTTTTTCATTACAAGCCTCCAGGTACTTCTTCCTTGAAGAAACCTGTATCAACAGTATTGTCCTGGTTCTCCACCTCTGTGATATGTGAACCAACCCACCAGCTAAGGACAGACTATTATTATCAACTAGAAGAGGACAAACAGTTATTGTGTTCTACCTGCATGTTCTAGAAGTTTTAGAAAGCACCCTTTTCGAAAATCATCTCCTCATAGCCAATTTAAATTAGATCTAACTTCTAGCCCTTTATGCCTTTTGCAGTTAAGTGCTTTTTAAGAGACCTACCTTCAACTCATTAATCAAGCTGTCTCTTCTTTCCTTCATTTTATTAATTTCTTTCTCATCCCAAGATCTAGCTTTAAATCTTAAGTCACTTGATCCTCCAGAAATCACTCCAGATTTCAAAAATAAAGTTCCATCAAGAGCCACTGTCTGGAAGAATAAAAAAAATAATTAAATCCAAATAAATAAATCTGAATACAAAGCAACCAATATATCCTACGAACTACCGCATCAAGATACGGTAGTTAAACAAGTGACAATGACACTTCAGTTGGACTCCCCTTTTTTTTTTTCCCTATTCCAACCCTGCTAAATTGAGATACACAAAGTTACAAAAAGAAGTCCATTATTTCTTGCACTAGATGTATTTTGGTATTATTGCAACTGATCAGAAAAGGAAGTGAAATTGTATCATTTCCTTGTATTTAAGAAATTACTATGGGACATTTGTGTACACACTGGCTTGTCAGGTTACACCTGCCTCAGTAGAATATGATAACAGAGTGAAAGAAAACAGCTTGTCTGTAAACAGAAAGAGTAAATTCTAGTAAAGAATGCGGGTGGTTTTGTGACTTAACTGGATTCCAAGTAAACATGACTTCGCACTCACCTTCAACTTAAAAGCTGTTTTAATCAAGATTTTAAAGGGTTTAGTACATGTGTAAAAAGGGTGGCACAGACTGTGACAGCAGAGATACGGCTAAGAAGAATGAACTTCAGGAAGAGACAGAGCAGCTTCCAGTCCTCAACACAGTCTACATCTACAATTAAGGTATTTTGTCAGATATGTAAAAGATTTTTTTGAAGGCAATTCTTCATTGAAAAGCTAGCAAGATGAAGTTTGCATTTTTAAATCGGACAGTTTCAAGAGCAGAATTATCCCTCCTTCTCTTCATCAACAGGACCATGCCGAGAAACATATCTGGACACTGGCTACCCTCCAATTTACCTCCTTTCCCCAGGAAATCACTTAAACATAGTACCATACAGAGGAAATACAACAATGCCAAATGTCTAGGGGCTTATTCGTGTGGGAACAAACACAGAACAGTACTATACTGTCTAGTCTATCTGCAATTCTTCATGGGATGTTTATAAAAGAATTATTTAAACTGCAATGAAAACTGCAATGAAAAACATATGCAACAAAATTCAGCTTCTTACTTTCAACCTCACTGGTCCATCAAACGCTATTTGTTTTGCTTCTTTAACTGTTTCACAGATCAAGGCATTCCCACTCACAAACTGAATCACTTTTTTCAGTGGAGCAAGTGGAGTTTGTACAACATCCACCATCATTTTAGCTCCTTTTATCTCTCTCAACTTTTCATTGATTGGTTTAACCTGTAAAGCAAACAAGCAGCATTTAGAACCCATATTGTAATAGCAAAGCAGGTCCCAATCTGAGTGCTCTGGGGACAGGATGTACAGAACAACAAAATGGGGGAGCTCAGGGGCTACAAGTCTAGGAGCAGATGTGGTTTTCATGGTCTGTGTAAGCCATAGTCCTTAAATTTATATAACCTATTTCACTGTGCATAAGATACAAATACAGTAATACACGTAGCATAGGGAATCAATAAGGCAAGTTAAAGATATGTGTGCAGTTGCAGGGCTACAATCTTCTTGGGATCATGGAGACATGTTGGGATTGCTCCCACAACTGGAGTGCTGCTACAGAGGGATAGAGGCTCTTCAAGAAGGACAGGCTGGGAAGACGAGGAGGTAGAGCTGCCCTGTATGTGAGAACAGCTAGAATGCATGGAGCTCTGCCTGGAGAAGGATGATGAGCTAATTGAGAGCTCATGGGTAAGGACTGAAGAAAGAACAGGTACGTGTCTACCACAGGCCGCCTGACCAAGAAGAGCAAGTGGACAAGGCCTTCTACAGACAGCTACAACCAGCATCACATTCACAGGCCCTGATCCTCATGGGGGACCTGAACCACCCCAATATCCATACAGGGGCAACACAGCAGGGCATAAGAAATCTAGGCAGTTTGTGGAAAGCATCAATGACAGTTTCCTCACCCAAGCGACAGAGAAGCCAATGAGGACAGGTGCTCTGCTAGACCCTCATCCTCACCAAGATGGAAGGGACTGCTGGGGATGGTAAGGTCAAAGGCAGTCCTGGCTGCAGCGAGCATGAGATAGGAGAGTCCAGGACCCTGAGAGCAGGGAGCAGGGCAAAAAAACAAGTTCACAGCCCTGGACTTCAGGAGAACAGACTTCAGCCTCTTCAAACATCTGCTCAATAGAGTCCTGTGGGATAAAGCCCAGAATAAAGAGGGGCCCAAAAATGCTGGTTAATATGCAAAGACCACCTCCTCCAACCTTAAGAGCTATCATCCTAATGAGCAGAAAGTCAGGCAAAAATGCTAAGAGGCCTGCATGGATAAACAAAGAGCTCCTGGCAAAACTCAAGACAGAAAAAGGAAGTATACAGATGATGGAAGCAGGGACAGATAACCCAAGAGGAATATAGAGGCACTATCCAAGCATACAGATATGCTTTGGCTTAGGAAAGCCAGAGCCCAACTGGAATTGAATCTGGCAAGAAGTGTCAAAGAAACGGCTTCTGTAATTCTACAGGTGATAAAAGGAAGGCTACGGAAAACATGGGCCTGGCCTGAATGAAGCAGGGGGCCTGCAGGATGTGGAAGGGACTGAGGTACCCAATTCCTTCTTTGCCTCCATCTTTACTAGCAAGACTGGCCTACAGGAATGCCAGGTTCCAGAGATCAGGGGGAAAAACCTGTAACAAGGAAAATGTACCCTTGATGGAAGGGGATCAGGCCAGGGAACACTTATGCAAACTGGACATACATAAATTCATGTGCTTCAACGTGATGCAACCACGAGTGCTGAAGGAGCTGGCCAATGTCACTGTGGCAAGGCCACTCTCAATCTTTGAACAATCATGGCAACAAAACCAACACCAAAAGAGGTGCCTACAGACCGGAGAAAAACAGGTGTCACTCCTGTGTCCAAAAGGGGGCAACAAAAAGGACCTAGGGAACTACAGCACAGTCAACCTCATCCTTATGCCTGGAAAAGTGATGGAGCAACTAATGAGGCATATGAATGACAGGAAAGTCTTGGAGAAGTAGTCAGCACAGATTCACCAAGTTGGTCCGTGTTTGACCAACCTGATAGCCTTCTACAATGGAATACTGGCCTGCTAGATGAGAAGAGAGCAGTGGATCCTGTCTACCTAGACTTCAGTAAGTCTTCCAACACTGTTTCTCATAAGATTCTCATTCAGAAGCTGATGAAATATGGGCTGGATGAACAGACAGTGAGGTAGACTGAAAACTGGGTGAACAGCCAGGTCCACAAACTGATGACTAGTGGCACAATGTCCAGTTGGAGGCCAGTAACTAGCCATTTCAACACTGGAACCAATCCTGTTTAACATCTTCCTTAATTATTTGGATGATGGGGGAGAGTGCCCCCTCGGCAAGTTTGCTGATAACACCAAATTGGGAGAAGTGGCTAATATGCCAGACAGTCAAGCTAGCATCCACAGGGACCTTGGCAGACTGGAGAAATGGGCAGCCAGGAACCTCCTAAGTGCTTTGCCTTAACACTTAAGCCTATTTTAGTCAAGCTTAACTAAAGCTTGAGTTCTAGTTAACTAATCTTTAGAAGTGTATTAGCTTGCTGATGAGAGGAAAAACATACTTACATCAAGGTAATCCAAAGCAAGAAAGGTTTCAGGTTCAGCTCGTTCTTGCTTTAGGAACTGAATGCAATCTCTTGCTGTTTTTTCAGTGGCAACAACAATAGCACTCATGTATTTGCTAAATACCTTGGTAACAGCAAGCTGGTATTTTTTATGAATAGGATGACACAGGTCGAGCAGTCTTCCAATCTGAAGATAAAAATATAGAGAAACAGTAATATTTAGATGTCAAATAATATTCCTGCATACAAGATACCGAAGTATTAAGATGAAAATGTGCCACCTACCTACCAGCTGCACTCTCTTACAAGGGCTGTACATCAGAAAAAAACCCAGAAATTGTAACAGTCAATCCAAATAGCAAAGTAAAGCTCTAGAAACTGAAGGAATTTAGCTTCCCCCCCACACACCCCGAGGTTACAGTTACATATCTCAATGTTTTACTCAGAATCTCAAAAAGCATGATGATAGCAATGTTTGTTACCTAAGCATCTTTTTTTGGAGAGAAAGGAAATATTTATAGCCCAATAAGATCTCTGGATGGCAATAACATCTTAAATAGAACTGTTAACTGGAAAACTGTAGCAAGACAGACAGTATTACAGTTTCAACTGAAAAAAGAAGTATCTTTTTCTTCTTTTCTTTCTATTGAAGTAAGCTAAACTGCTTTTCTTGTACTGCACAGTCCAAATAATCAAGCCTGTTTGCCATATATTGAAATAACACCTCCAAAGACAGAGCTAATTAGTTCTTTGCTGTATATGCTCCCTAAAGACCTTTTGTTCCATTTCTGTAGTTGCAGGTACAGTTGACCTTTCCTTTGATGATTAAAGCAAATAATGCCCATTCTGAACAGTATAACCTGTAAATGTACGTAAGAACAATTTTTCTGCTTGTTGACATAAAGTTACTGGTCTCTTCTTGTGTATCTACACTTTTAGCCTTATCAAATTTAAACAAATAAGAACATGAAGACAATTGGTAAGAGTTGTATGTGACAGGTCATCCACAGTATTATCTCATTAATTATATAATTGAGAAAATTTCCAGATCAAATCACCGCCTGCTATGATCTACTTGCCTACCATTCTCTTGACAAACGTTCTCCCTTTTCTAAAAATCAGCAGAAACAAGAATAACATCCAACACCACAAAGATCTTTTAGTTTCCTGGTTTTCTTAGTGTCATCATCTTAGTGACATCATGATGTTTCTACCTGCAGCTCAGACACAGTGTTTCATGCATACAAAACTATACGGAGGATCTTTCAGTTCAGGCACAGGCATTTAAGTCCAGGTGGAATGCCAGATTCCTGTGAAAACAAAGATTGACAGCCCAACCAAATCTGGAACAATAGCAATCTTGCCAATTAAAACTAACAATGCAGGAATGCCATTTTCAATATTAAACTGTAAAAACTAATCAGCTGCAAAATTCACGTTGTTGTTCAGACAAATCCATGAAAACGTACGTGTCACCCATACAGTGGGATCATATTGCTGCATGGTTATTCCATTAACTGGAACATTCACCAGTCATTACCAGAATGTTTTAAACAGAAGAGAAGCTTTAAAATGGAATGTGTGTGGAAACAGTGTGCCATTTTTTTTCCTACAAAATCAAGAGGATCGGCACCAAGACTTCCTTCAGTTCTGCCTGAGTACTTAGCAGACTACTAGAAGATGAAATCTGTCATGACCCCCCCCCATCCTGAGACTTCAACTTGGATTGTGGTGTTCTGTAATCTGGAATTAGTACACTGGAGTGTAAGGAGTAGCTGAGAAGCAACTCTGTTGCCTCATATGCTGGTGTTCAAGCATATCTCATTAAGACTTCCTGTAGTAGGATAATTTATGAAACCAATTTGACCTATCTAGTTTTTATTTGTTAGAAGCTGTTACATTTTGTAAGTATTCTTAAATTTGCAGCTCCTGAAGGAAAATGACAGAGAACATCTTGAACACCGGCTCTTCCCTAAGGCAGCAAGATATCGTACATCTGATCCAGTCCTTTTCAAATATGGATACAACGCAAAGAGTGAGCAAAAAGATATACAAACATCTATATCAATAAACCTCATAAACCAATCAATGTCTCCTGACAATTCAGAATCAACACACAGAACACTTATAGTACTCTTCAATAATGCCATTAAGTAAAATATAGTAACTGATAAGGAAAGACAGACCATTTTGTAACATAAATCTCAAGTAGCTAAGAAAAATTGTCCTTTGGAAGAAGTATTCTTTCTGGAATAAGTGGTCTCACAGCAGACTTTTCCATTCATTTGTTCAGAATAAGCAAGTCAAAAATATGTTTAAGGATGGAAGACGACAAAGTCAAAAAGAAAAAGTAAGCAAATAAAACCACCAGACAGTCACAAAGCAGCTCAAAGTTATTCTTTGAGTAAGGAATGCTGTGAAAATAATTCAAACTGTGAAAAATAATACCAGTATACAGTACCATTCCTACCAATACTATTTCACCAAGTACACTCAAGCAAGCATAAAATTAAAAATAATATTCAAGACAGTCCAATTTAGTTGCTAGTCAGTCTAAGACAAAACTCTTAAACCTTAATTCTAAGATGAGACATTTAAGTGAGGCCATTCAATTACCACGGAATCAGGATACAATCTTTTGAGACTTTCCAGTATCTCTGCTTTCATTTGCTGACGACTTCCTTCATGGTAATCAATTTTGGCATTCTGCAGTTCACCAACTATTTTGTTCAATTCTTCATTCACTTCAGCTATTCGTATTGTTGAATTTTCAATTTTCTTAGTTAGCACCTCCTCTTGCTGTTTTTTCTCTGCTAACGACTCACTTTGAATGGAAGCCAAAATAGGAAAGCAATTTACCATTTCATTTATGCAAGCTTTTAGCTTATAAAATTAGTCATTCTGTGCTCACACACTATGAAAATAATTTTATGTATCCATAAGAAGCTAATTCTTACACCAGTTGCTTTCTATAGTCTAAGCTATTTTGAAGGTTTCAGAATTGAGTTCAAGTGAGAATTTTTAGCTGCGTTACACACAACCATACTGTTTTATCCTCCAGCAAGAAAAGGTCTGATATTGTAAGACTAAGGAGGACTGAGAATTCTTATGCAAAATTATTACTTACTTTATGCGCTTACTAAAGTCACTAAGGCTCTACCACCCTCTAGTACAACTACTTAATTAAAATGGGTCTGCTGCTCCCTGTCAATAGCAGAACTTCATTCAGCACAGACAGCATTAAGCCAAAGCACACATTATGTGCATAGGAAAAAAAAAAAGGTTTGGAAACACATTAGATGGCTAGGAAAAAATATCTGGAAATCAACTCTGTCAAAACACAGGCAAACACCAAAGTTATTTCAGGTTGCTCAATGGTGAGTTTTACACCTAATTTCAGAGAGAGTAAAAATCAGATAGAAGACAAGATCCCTGAAGCACGAGCTGAACTGTGCTCTTAACACCCAAAGTAAGTATTAACCACATCCTAGAGCGGCACAACTACAGAACTACCCTGCTCTCACTTAGAATTTGTACACTAGTAAACCCATACCCTACCTGTAGGGACATGATGTGCACACCTACAAGGAATTAGAAGCAATTCTAGAACTGTTTTCAAACAAAATATGGATGAGTCATCATACTTCCTATTTTGTCAGCTAAAGTAATAGAAATATTAATTAGAATTTGTAAGAATTCTAATTCTTACTAAAATTTGAAATAGAAACGAATTAGAAACCTACTATGTTAATTTGAAAATACATAATATGCAAGAAATCCAATTAGCTTTTAATTTTTTTTTTTAACATACATGCATATCTTGGCATATTCATCCAACTTCTCTATTCGTTTTTTATGCTCCTCTATCCGTTCCACAGTCTGTTTTATGTTTTCCTATGCAAAAACAAACAGAACATGTTAAAAGCAAACCAGAGTTTTATAGCAAGATATAAAGTTCCTAATTCAGAGCAAGTACTGAGACACATCTTATCTGCCTTGCTGGTATTTCATGTTGAACTAATAGGCACCTCTTTTTCAAGAGTAGATACTGAATTGTACCATGAATTATAAATGAACATAATTTTACCAAGGTCATTACTGGATTTTTCATGTTTGATCACAGTTCAGAGAAAGCATCTTCAGCACAAAGAATCATGACACCATCAAACAAAACAACTGTACATAGTGCTAGTAAATTATAGATGTTAAAACAAAAAAGGCATTATTTTTGGGCTGAGAATAACAGAAACTTTTTCTTAAGGACAGGTGAAGAAGTTGGCTACCTTCTAGTCAGAACTAGAGGTTCTAACCTGACACAAAAGCATTGTACTAAAAACCCAAACAAACAGTGAAACAATTATTTTAAATTAGTTAATGTATTTTTAATTCAGTTTGAGTAAAGCAAATGAAAAAGTACTATCGTTATCTACACATTTTATTAAGCCTTAGTTTGAAATCCTTGTGACCTTTTGACTAGCTCTAGGGACAGGGAGTCCACAACCTCTTTGTGCAACCACTTATGTTTGACAATCTTTGAGATGAAATAGCTTACCTAGAAGCTATTTGGAATCTCCTGCCTTGTAAAGCTGTGCCTGTTGTCTCCCATCCTATCACTGTGTACTTCTAGAAAGAGCGTGGCTGTTTTGTTCATCCCCTCCCGTTAGGTAACTGCAGACAGCAATTAAACCTCCCCTTCACCTCTCCTTCTCCAGGCTGAACAGATCCACTTCGCTCAGCCTTTCCTCGTAAGCCAGGAGCTCCAGGCCCAGCCAGCCTGGTGGCTCTCTGCTGGACTCACTCCTGTATGCCAGTATCTTTTTTTATTTTATCAGCCCAGAACTGGACAGAGAATGTTAAATGTGGTCACTAATATGCTGAATTGTGAGGAGTGTCATAAGTACAAGTAAGTAATGCCAACTCTGAATGGTCAGACATGCATTTATGAATTCTCAAGTATCTCTATATTCCTTCTCAACAGTACAATGGAGAGTTTTAGAAGCAAAGCAATAGAATTTATTTCACTTTTAGATACTAAGTAGGTTTTCCCAGTAATTTGAGCTTCAAAAGGAAAAGCAGTATTGTATAAAGAGCAAAGGGATGTACAAGGATTAACTTAGATATCATGGCAAGGATAACTCTACATCCTCATATACAGTAAGATATAGGCTTTTCCCCACAAACAAGTTTATATGTACAAGAACAAGGTGTTAGGAACTGGTAATGTTTCATCGGACGGATTTTTCAGTTTTCTGAATGTAAGAAGTTTCCTCCAGACTTTGACTCCAGAACTAAGTGGTGAAGAAATGCATATTGCCTCTCTAACTTCTTAGTAAGTGACAAAACTGCAAGATTAGCATAGTTTGTGGGGAAAAACAACAAAAAAAAAAAAACCACACAAAAAAAAAACCTTAAAAACCCCCAAACACCTAACAGGGTCAGGTTTCTAGAAGAATAAGGATTGTTAGCTGAGTGACCAAGTCTAATGAAAAAACATAGGTATTTTTTATTATTACACATTTGGATCAACAATGATAAAAGAAATCAGAAACAAAATGACAGCAACGATCTGTATTCATGCCAAACACCCTGCCTATGAGTGCAATATAAGAGTGGACACCAGAGTTTTTTCCAACTACAACATATTAGTACACACAACTGACCTTAAAACATCTCAGCAAAAAGGTTTCTGTGTTTCTGTGATAAAAATGAACCTTAAAAGGGTGTGAGTGTCATAGGGATAGAAAACAGCAGTGGGACATCTCCGAAAGAAACACTGCACTTATAAAGAGAGGAACTGATTACAGTTCAGTATATATTCTGAGTAACTGTAAAATATTAGAGCCAACGTTTTCAAAACCAAATCTTCAGTACGGGTCCACACAACCATTCTCTGAACAGATTTAGAAGCTGTTTGCTAACGGTGTTGCAATATGAAAAGTGAACTAACACTTGCAATGTATCTCCTTCGCTGAGGATTTGTTTATATCAAAGCACTGAACACATTTATATGCACATTTATACCAGAGGGAGGGGTAGAGAAACATCTTTCTCCTTAAAACACAACTTAGCTTGACACAAATACCTCAACTTCTTCTTTCTTCCTCCAATTAAGTTTCATCCTTTCTTGATCGCCTTTTTCTTCCCAATGGAGTTTTTCTAGCTGCTGGGTTAGTGTAGCTACTTTCTTTCTTGCTATATCCTTTAGCTCTTTATAGCGATCCAGCTGGATAAATAACAAAAAAATATAAAATAATTTACTCCACCAAATGTCGGAAGACTCATGTTGTTACAGTCCCAATTAGTAATTCTATTTTATCACAATTACAATTATGAAAATCACTAAATTCTCCAGAAGACCTTTCCAGCTCTTAATTGCATCATCAGAAGTTGTATCTTACTAGAAAAAGATTCAACTCAGACCTTACACTTGACAGTTGTTTATGTTCTTGTTTCAGACTTCTAATGACTTATTTTTCAGGAAAGTTTATAAAGTCTGCAATACTTCATGGTTATCTTAATGTTAACACCAAGTTTTTGCACAACCCAAAATTATTGCAAGTTTTGGTATTTTAAATTACAGCATTCTTATGTGCATTTTTTTAGGTGAACTTATAAAAGAGCATTCTAAACAATACTACAATGTTATGACTAACTGACTAAATGCTTCTAAAGTGCAGAGCAGGAATATCCATAAACTAAAAGAATAACCCTGCAGGTTCTCCATGAATTGATCAGAAACTATTTTAATGAAGAGAGAAGACAAGAAGCTAGCATTCAGTTTTAAAAGTGTTTCTGGCCATATGGTTGCAATGATAACCTCTTCAAAGAACAACTCGTTCCAGGCAGCATCTCAAAGCATACGGAGGAAAAGAAAGCTATCAGGAGTAGTCAACAACAATTCATCAAGGGGAAGGCACATCTGACTAACCTGACAGCCTTCTATGATGGCATCACTGGATGAATAGATAAGGGAAAGGAGTCTTACCTTGACTTCAGCAAGGCTTTTGACAGTCTCCCATGGCATCCTCATAGCTAAGCTTAGGAAGTGTGGGTTAGAGGAATGGACAGTGAGGTGGATTGAAAACTGGCTGAAAGAAAGAACTCAGAGGTGTTATTAGGGGCACAGAATCTAGTTGGATGCCTGTAATAAGCAGAGTCCCCCAGGGGTCAGTACAAGGTCCAGTCCTCTTCAACATATCCATCAGTGACCTGGACGAGGGGATGGCATGTATCCTCAGCACGTTTGCTGACGATACAAAACTAGGAGGGGTCATTGACACGATGGAGGGCTGTGCTGCCATATAGCAAGACCTGGACAGGCTGGAGAGCTAGGCAGAGAAGAACTGGATGAAATTAAATAAAGGCAAGTATAGGGTGCTGCACCTGGGGAGAAATAACCCCAAGCACCAGTAGAGGCTGGAGGCTGACTTGCTAGACAGCAGCTCTGACGAGAAAGCATCTGATCAATGCTTACAAATACTTAAAGGGTGTCAAGAAGATGGCGCCAGTCTTATTTCAGTGGTGCCTGGCATAGGACAAGAGGAAAAAGGCACAAACTTGAATATAAGAAGCTCCACCTAAACATGAAGAGGAACTTCTTTCCTTTGAGGGTGGCAGAGCCCTGGCAGAGGCTGCCCAGGGAGGTGGTGGAGTCTCCATCTGTGGAGACATTCAAAACACACCTGGACATGTTCCTGTGGGACCTGCTCTG
>JAOXNG010000001.1:81730632-81755973 GCA_028566535.1 Scolopax minor | reverse complement strand
TTTATTTATTTAAAATGTCTCACATTTTAAACAACTTTGGTTTTCTTACGGTATCTTCATCTTCTTAATCAAAGATGGAAATAAAGAGTACTATAAGTACTATCTATTTATTTTTATTACATAACGTATAAAAATGAAAATTATTTAGCTTTGAGCTTTATTAAATTCTTTGACCATTTTCCATCAATACAATTAAAGAGTTAATTAATACCACTTAATTGAAAATGCTTGGAAGGAATTGAGGATTGGAAAAACAGCATTTTTGGAAAAATTAACAAAAAGAAACAGCTATCTACATAAAGATACTACCATTTGTTTTTTAAAACAAAGGATTTCTTTGGCAATATTAAAATATTATGTGTTTTAATGCAGTGACTGGCAATTAAGTGATGAGATATTAAAAATTTCATGAAAATTGGTTCAAATACTTGAAACCAATGATGCTTCTCTGGAATCAGAATGAGTGAGGAAATTATTGGCAAGATAGAAGAGAAAACAGTACAACTGGTGAACACTTTACTACTGTAGTTTATGAGAAAACTCAGTTAAAAGAAACTATGCCAATACATCATCATTGGAGTTTGATTATTTTACCCATTACTAACTACTTGCTAGTGTCCAGCAAACCATCTCCCTGGAAAATGCTTTCTGTCCTATTTATACGCAGAAGGACCCACTGTCATTTCCCAGGTTCGTGCTCCTGCTCCTGAGAGAATGGTCAGTCTAAAATAATTAGAATTTTGTGAATTCTTAGAAGATTCAGGTCTCCCTGTTTGTGAAGTTACTCAAGTCTAGCTCACAGATCTGAGTACTAAGTCCAGACTCAGGATAACTGAAATTGTGGTGGATCAGTTGTTTTGCCTACCACTGTGTACATGAGCATGTAATGTCTAAGTGCAAATTTTGAAAGCCACCAACAGCGTTCATTCCAGCAGCAATCATAAGCCTTTTTTTCTACAAAGAAAATGTTTTTCATTGAATGACTGAAAAATGAGGGCTTCTGCCAAGGCTAGCCAAGTGTTATACAGCTGGTTCAGAGCTGGAAAATAGCTTATTTCTTCAAACTACATTAAGGTGGGGCCTAAAGGCTCTTGGCTTTTCTATTTTTGAGACCTTAGTAGGATTTATAAGGTAATTTATGGATGAAACAGAGCAGAGGTCACCGAAGTTCTGGTCTTGATTATGGACAGTGCTTCGCACACCACCCCACCAGCAAGTAGGCTGGGGGACACAGCTGGGACAGCGATCCCAACTATTCCATACCATGGGACATCACGCTCAGCATAGAAAGCTGGGAGAAGAAGGAGGCAACTAATACACATGATGGAGCCCTGCTTTCCTGGTAATGGCTGAACACCTGCCTGCCAATGGGAAGCAAAAATTCCTTGTTTTGCTTTGCTTTGCTCGTGTGTGCAGCTTTGCAGCTTTTGCTCTACCTGTTAAACTGCCTTTACCTCACCCCATTAATTTTGTCACTGTTTTGTCTCTCCCCCAGCCTAGCACGGGGAGTGAGTGGTACTTAGTTGCCAGCTCAGGTTAAACCATGAAAGTGATCGTGATGCACGGACAGTGATCCAGTACCTTATGTTTGCCTCTGATTGTCCTCTGTCAAAAAATTCTACAGTAGAGAGAGGAGCATTGTAGAGATGAGAAAGGAGGAAAAAAGAAAAAAGTTTGAGTCTCAGAAATAAATAGTTTCTGCAATAGTTTAGAACAGCGGAGACCATGATTGAGTGTCCTTGTTCTGCCACACATTTCATGTCTGACCACAAGAGTGTTCTTTAAGCTTTCTCCGCTTTAATTTCCAGCCTGGAAAATGAGAATAATTATGTAGAAAACAACATAAACATTTAGATTGGATCTACTTTCTATGCTCTTCTGAAGAGACTGTTTCACAGTGCTACTGTTGAATTAGAACATTCCACAATAGCATCAAGTTATAAAGATAGCTAAAAGGGAAGAACTGAATAAAACAAGATAAATGCACTTTTTTTTAAACGTTAAAATAGAAAGATACAAAAATACATAAAATGAATTGATAGATACAATGGGCTTCAGGCTGTAGTGAGCAACTGCTAGGCCTGAATGTCTCAGCTAGTACGCACATACATCAAGTCACTACAGGTCTCTTATTAATTGGGCTTACTAGTTCTGTAGTTCTCGAGGGCATCTTCTCACGTTTGCTTATATTTAAGAGACGTATTTACTTGCCTTCTGTGCCAGGTGGTAACAGCAACTGCTGCTGAAATGTGGCCAACCTTCAAAGTAGAGCAGTTGTGTTCATGCAGAATTGTAACCTGTCCTAGTTTGGGCTAGCTCAGGTGTCTCCAGTCACTCAAGTTTTCTACAAACAGTATAGCTGCGGACACAGGCAAAGTGAATGGGCCACTTTAGTTATTTTCTGATAGCATAAGACAAAAGACAATGAAACTGGAAGGCAGTATGCTTAGAATTATAGAAAGAAATGTTTGAAAGCAACACATAATGTGAGGAAATAGAATCTTTGAGGCAGTTTAATAAGCTAAAAAATAATTTGTTTATATGGAACTACTTTGGGCATGGTGTGAAAATTACTATGTCATGTTTCGAGGCTTAATCCAATTATACCACCATTTGATAAATCACTAAAGCATGTCAAGAACATGCATGGTTTCATTCAAGGCAATGGCAGTCTTGCTTGGAGACAGTAAGTACTGAAGTGCTTGACTGGCTCAGGAGCTCGTAGTTTATTGTTAGAAAGATAATGCAACTATGGGCTGGTTCTTTTGAAGTGGCTATTGTGTCTTTCTTTTACTTTCCTCTAAAACAAATAGTAAAAGTTACTGTCAAAGGCAGGATATTAGGACAGAAGGATCGATCGATGGTTCGATCAAATAGTTTCACTGAACTTTTAGAGTTGGAAGGGACCGTAGAGATCATCTAGTCCAACTCCCCTGCTGAAGCAGGATTGCCCAGAGCTAGAAGTTAGTTCTATCTAACTGTATAACTAACTATAGTTAGTTCATGTTCTTATCTTTTCCTGTAACTAGCAATTTTTTAATACTAGGGTTGTTTTTTCTTTTTTCTGTGATGCATAGGTTAAAAAAACCTTTTAGCCCTGTGTTCTGCATGATCTCTCTGAAAACAGAAGAGGTGTATCCACTAGGAAATGTAGATTAGAAGTGTACTTACTAGGAACAGATAATGGAGATTACCTTTTTTTAAACATTATATAGCATCCAGGTTGTTTTAAGCAGATGAGAAAATAATTTCATTCCTCAGCGATGATGTCACTAAGCTTGTAGCCCAAATGCTGTTCTCATTCTTGGCAAGTAACATTAAACAATGAACGTATATTTTTCAAATGCTGCTTAGATTAAATAAAAAGCATTTATGCAAACAAAAGCTGTTGTGTCTAGAAACTGCTGTTTATCTTTAGAATGGAGCCATGTTAATAGTTTTATTATGTGAAACGCGGTCTTAAATGCACAGAAGAGTCAAAATCTGATCATCTGACTAAAAAAGCCTGTCATACTGTGATCTGAATTAGGACTGGAGAAACAGAATATTTGAATGCTGAAGCCTCATTCTTCAGTAAGTGGTGCATAAATTGGATACCATAGAGGTCTTTTTTTTATGTTTACTTTCCATGGAAAGTATAGTTGCATTTCTAGATTTTAGCTGTATTTTCTTGAATGTTCAGAGAAAATATATGTATGATATATATAATAATCATTGTGCTGCATCAATATACTGATGTCTTTCTGGAATCTTGAAAAGGATGTACATTGAAGAGACATCATGAGTCTTTTATTCAAAGGGGTTAATGTCCGCATCCTAGATGATTACATTGAACAGTGGGTTGGTTCTCAGTGCTTTTGGCATCCTCTGTTGTCTAACGAGTGCTATAATTTTATTAAAGCATACAAGGGTAGTGAGTGTAAATATATAGAGTTACCCTCATTTTAGAGAGAATAACCAAGGACTGAAACCTTTTGGTGAAAAGGGTATACAGCTACTCTGGATGTCATTTTATCTTGATGGCTCACCTTATAAACCGGCATTCCTTAGCCAGTTTCAATCACATTTGGCAAAATGGGAAAGATCTTAGTAGGAAGTTCTCATGAGCCTGAATATAGGTAACAGAGAAGGATACATTAAAGGTGTAGTTGAAGAAAACCCTGCAGCTCTATTCATTGCCAAAAAAACTACGTGGGAGAAAAAAACTTCCTTAATTTCTTTAACCACAGCAAATGCTTCAACTGGAGTTTGTAGCTTTTAAAACACCTGTTTCAAATAATGACAGGAAAAAAAATAACTGTCAGGAACCAAGTGTTAGTATTGATACTTTAGTGTGACTTGTCTTAATATTTACCTAGAGTCCAGGAAAAATGAGAAGAAAACAAGAAAGGAAATGTAAGATAGGAGGAGAAAAGAAATGGCAGCTATATGAAATAGATGTGTTTTCATTTAAAATGTTCATCTATGTATCTAAACATCTTTTAATCTCAATATCACTGTGAAATTCAGTGGAACAAAAAAGGAACATCTGTATGTCAGCTATGTACCATATCATTGTAAAGCAAACCTCCAGACCATTTGGATAAATTAAATTATGATCACAAATAAGACATAATAAGCCATTTCTGAAGTAATATACAAGTGAAAAAGATTGTTAGTTTCTCATTGCTTTCATTTATTCTTCCAAGATTATGAAATTAGTGTCAAAAGGTCTTGGAAAGAGGAAAGTGACAGGAAAAACAAAAAACAAACTAAAAAAGAGGAGGAAACAAATGAAGTAATGAAAGAAAAAGGAAAAAAACCCAAAGGTTAAATGAATAGGGTAACAAAAATAACAGGTATCCATTGAGAAGAAGACACTCTAATAGAGTAAGATTTGTCTACCCAGAGACAGGAAGTTTTAATCCCTTCTGGGAAGAGTTTAGGGTTCCTCTCAGTAGTGTTTTCAAAATTTATTCAGTAGTATTTTTGTGGACAAAGTTAATCGTTCTATGTATATAATGAATCCATCAATGTATATACATACATGAAGTGCATGTTTCCAAAGATTTAGAAACTATACAGCCTTGGTAGTTGCAGGGAAGCAGAAAGCATATTTAACGCATATTATTTTTTTGTCATTTAAATAGGAAAAAGCGCTCCAAGCGGCATAAATAGTACCAATAGACTGCAATTGAAGCATTCCTGTAGGACAGAGAAAGAAAGGTGCTATTGTTTGGGGGACGGGAGAGATGGTTCTTTGTCCTCTGCTACTGTGAGACATAGCTCTTTCCCAGTGAACTAGAATATTCCAGCTTATTTTGGAATATGAAGAGCAAATCTACAAATCAGTAGATTCCCGCCTTTTCAAGAATATAGAAACCGTATTACTTATAATTTGAGGCAGCCATGCTCAAATTGTGAGTTGTGTAGATGCTATACAACTTGTTTAAAATTGTGGAAAAAAATATAATCCACCTTTTAAAATGACATGTTTTTTCTTACTTAATGACAGAATCCAAGATCTAGGTGCTTATTTTTAGTTGTTATAGTAGGCCTATTACATACAAAAATGTGTATTTGCCAATGTCACATTCCAGTCCACAGACCTACTCTCACTGATTAGTAATTAATAAACTTTTCTACAGCAAGATAAAAAAAATCTCTTTATGATCTGTAATTTAATCTTTCTCATACAAAACTGAAATTAAGCAATCAGTGGGGATTACATGTTCTATTTCTGAGAATCTCTGAGGCAGCCATATATAATCATTTTGCATTTTTCTGTGCCAGTTACTCCAGTAATATATTTTTGTAAAATTGTGTGCAAAATAACAACAAATGATGCTTGCTTCATATATATTTTTGTCTCAAATTCGGAGTCTAGGAAGTTCTAGCTGCTAATTTAGCTTTGCCCAAGGTTGAAAAATATCTGCCTTCTTTCTCTCACCTCCTACCTCTTATGTAGTAATTCTTTTGCATCAAATTAAGTAGTGACCTGGGATCAGATAAGGTCGTTCTTTATCAAAGTACCTATTGTCACAAGCCTTATTGGAAGTTAATAATCTTTTGCACATTTATGTGTCTATTGAATTTGGCCTAGGCTGTGAAAAAAATTACAAGAGACAAACGTGTGAACATTCTAGGAAAACAAAAAATTAATTTAATTTAGTTTTTATGAAGTATTTTAGACAATCTATCCTGCTTTTTGCCTTCATTTCTTTTTATTTTTCCTAGCCTTTAATATTTGTCCTAGAAGACTTTTTCACAAAGGTTATAGCAGCTGAACTAGAAATCACACAGGAGAGTTAAATGTAAAAGGAAATTGCAGTAATGCAGTTGGAGTAACACAGAGCAAGAATTGGCTGCAGCAGGAAATTTTAACATGCTAAGGTAAGAATTGTTTTGCAAACTTGCCAGTGTGTTGAACAGACCAGTCCAATACCTTGTCCCCTAACGTTATCTCCCTAAGATGTGACACAACCTAAGTGTGTACAGAGAAGCAACAGTTCACAGGGAGAAGTATTTGCCATTCATTGACAAGGCAAGTCATGATCATTTACCTATGGGTTTTCTGTTGTGCAGAGAATAGTCTTTATCTGTTGCTGCAGTGCAGTATTTGTACTTCAAGCTACAATCTTGGGATAGAACAAGGAGGGATTTCTATTGGGACTCGTCACTTTTAAGAAGTTTCTTCTTAAGGAGATGATTCCTTTTTTTTTTTTTTTTTTTTAAATTCTTGAATCTCACACTATATGGTGCACCGAAGAGGCAGGTAAATTGAATTTCAAACTTGCACTGGAGATAAGCCTCCCTTATCAGAGACATCTAAGTATTCCTACCAGATCGGCTTAGCTAGAGGTATAACTATAGGTGGAGAACTGTAGCAAACAAATCAAACCTTCAACTCGTTACAGTCTCAAATGATTACAGTACGTTGTAAGTTTAAAAAAACCAAACCCAAATCCACGCTTTTTTTCTATACAATAGTGTTTAATTGTAACAATTGTTATTTTAACCATTAAAGGCCAAAAAGTTCCTTACTCATGTGCAGAGCTCCTGTTGCCAAAGACCCAGTAATTGCCCCTAAAATATTATAATTTTCATCTTGTTACTATAGCTGCCTCTCTCATCCATACTGATGAAGCTTATGCTAAGAATGCTGTAATTGTAACATGCTTCTTGCTGTCTTGAGTTGTTTTCACAGCAGTATTTTCAGAGTGTTTGTGAAGCTTACCATATTGTTTCCAGACTTCAGTGCTGACCAGACTCTGGCTATTACCAACAAACACAAACAACACTTCTTCAGAAACTCTTGTTCTTTACTCCTTGCATCTTGCATCTGTTCATTTTTGCAAAATATCTCTAATAACCTAGTCTTCATTAAAACAAGAGAAACTGAATTCAATTGCTCTGTATATGTAAAGCTGATGGCCACACAGAGGACACTAATCTGTGGCTGCTCTACTAGCTCTATTTGTCCTTGTACACCTCTTGAATTTACTTTATAGTTACTTTGATGAATGACTTATTATTGATAAAAAAAGCTGAAAATACTCAGTAAGAGGGTACTGAGGAGGTCAACTATTATGACAAACAAGACAACTAATTTATGAGAGCACTACCATTCTTTTATTAGTTTGTCCTCCATTTGTGTGTTCACCTCTCACTGTAGTTTTCTGTCCTAAATTTTAATAAGGACTATTTTGGAACATGGGTGCTTTTGTTTGGCCTCTAAAAAGAATTCTGTTTTCCATTTTTTTGTACATGGTGGAGTTTTAAATATGTTTAGATGCTAATTCAAGTTGAACCCAGAGTTAAATGCCTTAACAAATATCTTTGCAAATGTAGCCTTAATGTAAATACAAATTAGATATGTATTTACTACGTTGGGAATGCTATGATCCAGATGATATTTTTTAAATCATCTTTGATTTTGCACAGTAGGGGGATTGCATGGATGGACCTTGAATACTAGTATTCCTCCAGACAGTAGAAAAAGAAAATATTTCTGTTTGGTGTGAGCTTTCTAGGGATTATGAGCCAATGTCATATATATAGGCTAGAGAGCATTGCAGCTGGCTTTGGAACACTGGCTGTGGGTATCACTTAAAAAAAGTAACTTTTGTTCGTACAGTTATTTTTACATCAAATACTCTCATAGGGAAAGAAAATACAGTTAAATGCTGTATTTTTCTTTGAAGATTTTGCTAGGTACTTTAAGTAACCTTTCATCTGGCTAGAGAGTATTCAAATAGAAACTTGCTTCCCAGACAACTTTACCTTTCCAGGTTTCTAGGTTTTCACAATTAATTGCTTAGTTCTGTTCCTTCTCATGAATTACAGAAAAAGAGTGACATCTGACTTTACATTTTTGGTAAAACCTGTAGTTTTAGCTTAAAGAATGGTACATTCCAATGAAAGTAACAGCCAAGCAATCGGGTTTACCATCGATGTAAATCAATACAGCTTCCTCAGCTGCTGCTTTGACACACTAACAAATCTAATATTTTAGCAGCTTAAAGACTAGAAATATCATGGTTACATCCACTGCTAAAGCTGCGGTAGTATAGGCTGAAGGTAGCAGAGCCATTTCTCCACCTTGAAAGATGTTAGTGTCTTCTGTTTGAGCTGACTCTGCACATTTCAGAAGCACAGAATGGCAGATTCTGCTTTGTGAACCTCACTGAGTAACAAGGTCTCTCTCATGTATTCTCAAACCTGAATGGAAGTTTAGATGATAACAATTCAGCTGCACGTCTGGGCGAAGAAGGTAAGAGAAGTAAGACCAACTTTGGGATCTAATATGCAAAGTAAAAGGTACAACGTACTCATTTGCTCCCCTTCCAGACCAGGCACCTCAACATAAATGAAGAGGATTAAATGTAGCTTTGGTGAGCTCCTTGCTGAACTCAGCCAGTATTAGCACATGATAGTGCAATTTACAGCAAGTGCAGCCCATAAATCAGTTTGTATTCCTCAGAAGTGCCAAGATAGTAAGAAGGAATATCTGATTTTCTGAACCATGGTATTTTCCCCAGCAATCTACCAGAACAATAAGGTATTACCCCTTGAGCCACTGGAACTATGGCAAGGATGCATTGTCTGACTCTCCCTAAGTCACTGCCTTTCTTTCTTTGCCTTATTCCCCCCATATATGTAAAGACATTACATGTTTGCATTTGGAAGTACTAATTTGTTAGTGTTTATAATGTGCAGTCATCTGTTCCATGCAGAATTCTGTTATAAATTCATGATAAAGATTAAAATGGAAATTAAGTAGGAATTAAATTGAATTAAAGTGGAAACTTAATTAAGTATGATCTACATAAGAGACTCAGTATGACTTCTGCAAAGGAAGGTTTTGTCTTACAGACCTCTGGGTAAATACATTTGTGGACAACATTGTTCCGAGCAATATCTCCTTCTCTGGAGATATTAAAAATCTGCTTGGATATGTTCCTGTCCAGCCTGCTTTAGATTCTGTGGTGACCCTACTTTGGCAGGGGGCTTGGTCTGGATGATCTCTGAAGGTCCCTTCCAACCCCTATAATTCTGTGATTCTGTGATACAGTCTGTAGATATGTAATGCATTTAATGAAGTCCCTCACTGAAAGTTTTTAAGAAAATTAATCATCCATAGAACAAATAGGATGGTCCTTGTATAGCTAAACAGTTGACTAAAATGGACTGGTCAGCAGTGGCGTGCACTAGGGTCTATTCTATTCAACATACTCATAAATAACCTGGAAGCAGAGGTGAACAGTGAAATTAAAAGTTAGTGGAAGATACTTAGTGGATAACTTTTAGAGTGAGGTTCTATTCAAGGTAGAAAGGAGAAGACTGTGAAAAAGAACTTCTAGAACCAAGTGACTGGGCAATAAAATGGCAGTTGATATTGATTGTAGAGTGATGTGAAGTGATGCATGTGGTGAAAACGACTCTAGACTTATATGTAAAATTGAACCAGCTGTTACCGCTCAAGAGCAAGATTCTGAGGTTATGATCTTTAGTCTCATAAAAAATTGATTCATTGCTCAATGGCAGTCAAAAAACCAAATCAGCTGTTAGGCGTTTTCAGGATTGAAAACAAAACAGAATGGGGAATAACATTATGCCACCATATCTGTTTATAGTTCGACCATGTTTTAAATACTATGCAAGTTCAGATCCCTTGATCTCCGAAAGGAGTGTATTAACACTGCAAAATGTTCAGAGAAGGTAAAAAAGGAGAAGGTATAGAGTTTCTATAGAAGGGATGGATTATAAGGCTAGGTGTTTTTAACTTGGAAAGGGGTGATTTAGAGGGCTGATGACAGATGCACAGAATTCTGGCTTTCCTGGGGACACATGATGCAGATCAGCTGTTGACTGTAACTTCTCATACAGTGAACCATCAAATAAAGAACCATCAAATAAAGCTGGCTAAGCCAACTTCAAAACCAACATAATACAGTATTTCTTTATGCAAAGGGTAGTAGACCCATGGAGCTGCACACCAAAAGGCATTGTAAATGCTCATATTTATCTGTTTTTTAGGAGAGGCTGGACAAGCACTTAGAAAAGAAATCCACTGAAGATTAATAAAGAGAAAAACCCCATTAAACTCAGGAAATTGCATGACCTGAATATAATTGGAGGCTGAAGGACTATTGAAGGGAAAGTCAAGTCTGTTTTTTCTCTCTTGTTCTTCAGTGAACATGCGCTTACGGCTGCTTCTAGAAACAAGATACTTGGCTACACGGACTCCTAGGTTGATTCCATAGACGCATTTCTGATCTTATATGAGCCTTATTTCATTTGCTCAGCTACAGATGCTGAGCACTCCTGCTGAGAATATAAGAAGTGCAAATAATGTGTTTCTTTTTAAAAAACAATAAAGACTAAAGTCACCCAGTTAGAGATTGTTAGACATGTGGTGTTCTGTGTTATTAGGCTATTTAGATACCTAAGAATTTAGAGCTGTTTTTTTCATAAAACATTAAAGGAGCCTGGATTGAATTGAGGTCAGGTTTAGATTTTTCATTGTATATGTTCTCCTTGAAGACTGGAAAATAAAATAACATACAGGCAATGCTGTTGAGTAAAGATTAGGCTTAAATTATGTTTACTTTTGCACTTTAATTAGCAATCTGTCTCTTCTCTTAGATTATCTATCTTCTCTCTCAGATAGAGATCCATCTCTTTTCTAAGATTATTAAGCTGACATACATACTTTCAGTTCAGGGTGAGTAGAAACTCATATTTATGTTTTAAATTTTCATCCCCAAAGCCTAAAAATACAAAAAAACCAGAGAGTTCAAAACCAAGCTGATCTCAATTTTGATTTTCCAGGAAACATGACTGTTCCATAAGTGTATTCAAGCAGCATGCTATTCTCTGCATTTTCTGATTCACTGAGGCTTCTGTAACCCTCCAGAACTGTTTAGAATGTCTTTTTCTTAAGAATCAACTACCTTTTTTTTTTCAGTTAAGACTCAACAAAAAAATTATGTGGTTCCTCAATGTGTGTATTTCTTAAAACCTCAAACTAAACAGTTTAAGATCTAGAATAATATTGCTGTCCAAGATTATATTAATGCTTTCAAATATTTCATCTGAGAATTTATGTATGAATGGACATTCCCAAAGCATATGCATTAGATTAACATTTCAGTCCACAGCTGAATGCATAACATTTTTTCAATGAATTCCAGGGATTTAAGAAGAGTATATTTTACGTTATTAACTTCAGCTTAATGCTATTAACAACAGTTAATCCTCTTTTTTGTTCAATTTCATGAGATTGTGCAAGTTTAGGATTTTGAAAATATTATTATATTAGCATAAAACTACTAATGAAGGGCTAAATAGTGAAATCACCATTCACTGTCTCTCCAGTGCAAATTCACTGTCTATCAAGGTGCTGCCACACTCTGCATCGTTAACATGCTTACTTAGTTCTCAGTTAAGCAATTTTTCTAGTTAGCACACTAGGACTCTGAACTCCACCTGAAGGCTCCTGCTGACTGATTAGAAAATTAATGTATTTTTTATATATATATACACGTATATAGTATTTCAAGCAATCTAGTACAAGATTTGTGATAAAATTAGGAATTTTCTTACTGCATTAAGGCTTTTGCTTGTATTATTTTTTGGAACAAGAATATTTTTAAAATTTTGAATGAAGAAGGGAAAACTAGCTAAGAATCTTGCTACCAATATCAGTGCATCCAAGACTCAAGTCTAAAAATAAAAGCAGCGTTACTTTTGTTATTTTGTTATTATTTTGTTATTTTTGATTTTTCTCCTCCTCTAGCTCTAATAAATAATGCTCTTAACCAGTTTGCTTGATGGCATTTAGACTTTTTAATATTGTAGAGTATTTCTTAAATCATGACACAGGCTGTGTCAGTTCCTGTGTATTGGGCCGTCATTTGGGAAGATGCTTAATGTAGTTTTTTACTTTAAAAAGAAGTCATCTTGTTTGGTTAAGAGCACTGTTGAGATCTTTAAAAGTTACGCTTGTGTTTAGATTCCTTGCTGCATAAGAGATAAGTTTCTTAAAGTAATGTATACCATTTTTGGCATAAGCAAACAATTTCTATCTTGGCAACAGATGGTATGTGTTTGGATTCAGGCAAATTGCCAAAAGGCTTCCAGTATATTATCTTGCATTGTTAAAAAAATGCACTTAGTATAGCAGAGTGCCTAGTATAGGCAAATCTGTTTGAAAATCAAATTCTAAAGAGTTTGCAAATGGCTAGTTTAGGAGCAATGAAATCTTAATTTTCAGAAGACCATGACATTATGAGTAAAAAGAATGTGCACATTCATAAGTGACATCCTAGAATAATAACTATATGATTGATTAGTATATGTGTACATACCAACTGCCTGCTAGTTTTCATTTTCTTTGAAGGATGGAGTATGGCTAAAGTCATCTCCACAGTATAAAATTTTTCACGTAACTTGGATTAGATCCTATTTTCTATGAAGTCACAGAGAATTTTGCCATAGACTTCAATGGACCTAACCCTTGCCCACATGCTTGTGTAGTGAACTGGGACAAAGCAAAGAAAATGAAAGAAAAACCCCACTGTTACTCCATCTTCCTCGCAATTAGCAGCAGTGTTAATGACTACCAAGACACATAGGACAATGGAGAATAAGGCTCACAAAATACTGTAATTTGGAGCATGCCAGAATTTATATGTTCATTTATATTGTTACATGGTATTGTAGGAAAAAAGCATTATAAATACTAAATCAACATTTTTAATTCAGCACAAGCGCTAGTATCTTACTCAAATAATTAGCAGATACTAAGCTGTATTACACAATTTCAACTAGATAAAATGTGTTAAAAGTTGTTAGTTCAGTGATCTTTGGACTAAGCTTGCATGTAAATGTACAAAATTGTCTTGATTTTGTAGTTAGATGTTTGGGTTTTTTTAAAGACTAGATTTCAAATTAAGCATGGTCTATTTTAACCTTGTGGGCAGTAAGTATTTCCATTGATTTGTTTAGTGCAACTGTAATGTAGTTAGCTTGAACCTTCTAGCCTACCCTTGAAATTAATGGCAAAATTTGTGCTGATTCCAGCAGCAAAACCAAGTCTATATTATAACTAACCACAATTCCCTCTACTTCTTCTTCCCTCTCCAAATACCTTGTTTATTACAGAAAATTAATTTTAAATGTTCTTTAACTAATGATCTGCTGAAAGACATTTAACTTTCAATTTAAATTTACTTTTGAAATGTTAGAAGTTAAGAAACAGGTTGCTTGATATGAGAAACAAAATACTTTGATTAATGGATTTATTTTTTGATCTCTGCATATGCCAAACCTATGGATAGAAAGGAGATGTTTACATGGTACATTGTATATTGGAAATACTAATAACATTTATCAAGACCTGTATTGATGCAATTTTCTTGCTTAAATGTATTCTTTTGTGTTTTGTGTGGCACTAGTTAAAGATTATTATGATACAAACTAAATGAAAGAGCCTAGTGAAATAGGCAGTTGTGAGATCCCACATGATGAATTGTAACTTCAGGCATCTCTGTTTAAATCTCTCTGCTAACCTGTTCCCAATTAGTGACATCTGGGAACAGATTTTCTTTTATTTGAAGCAGAGGCTTTAAGAAGTTCTGACTCTGGAAACAAAAAGACATAGAAAAAAGGAGACGGGAAATGTAATAACAGAAAGAACTTTAAATCCAAGTCCTATAGGACTTGGTATGATTTTACAAGCAGTGTCAGAATATTTTTAAGATTTACAACTAAGTGTAGTGCTTTATACCATGATGTGTTAAAGGTCTGATTTTACAGTGATTGGTATTTTTCCAAGTTTCAAAACTTTGGCTAAGATTTCTTAAAAGGCTTTTCTGTTTCTTTTTTTTTTTTTTTACAATAAAGAGATGAACTAGAATATCTTTGAAGAAACACTAGTAAACTTCCTATCCTACAGAAATATGTGTAGGATACTACCCCTTTTTTTTCCAAGCTTTGGAAATCCTCCTGCTGTAAATTGGCAGTTTTGTCGAAACGAGTGGAGCTATGAGGATTTACACAGTTGAGACTCTTGACACATATGTATTTATACTTCCTTTACATTTTTGGTTATGATACCACTTCTGTTTTTCATCATGCCATGGATGACTTTTTAGACTATGTATCTGTTCAGTCTTTCCCTGAAATTATGGCTGGAGTGCAGGAGTCCTGAGGCAAAAACATCTAAGTTGCTGAAATGTACAAATGGTCTTTTAAACAAGAATTCCTCATTTTCAGAGACACTGAATGTTAACCTCTTGTGCATTTCAGCTGGAACTGGGAATGTGTTGATCCAAAAACCAAGCCAGCTTAAAAAAGCATGCATATATACATAAATACACAAACAAGCAAAGAAACACATGCCCAAACTTAGCATTTTTGTGGTGTTTCACAAACAATTGGGTGCTTTTCATATGTATTAGTGTCAAAAGAGAAGTTGGACATTTAAGCAAATGTAAGTATTTTTGTGTGAGTCCCAGGAAATACATATCTGTTCTTGCGTTAACTAAGAGTGCTTAAACAATTAATTGTATAAATGTAATCATATGCGCTGTAGTGACAGCTCCCACATTGCAAAGGAAATGTCAGTCCACTATCCTAAGTACAATGGAAAACACTATTCTTTTTACTTTTATTTGAGTCCTCTGAAGCAAAGAGGAGCACCATGAAAATGTCTCCAAGTAAAATACAACCAAGGTCGTATCTGGGAATGCCAAAGCCAGATTTGGTACAAACTGGGAAAAATGTGAGCCAAACTCACTCATGGTATAACTTTATATTTTATTATATATATTATTATTTTTATATATATATATATATTTAAGGTATAAATTTTGAACAGTGTCACATAGGACTGACAGAGATAGGCAGAAATCATTATGTGTGTATTCTGGTTCTGAAGTGAGAGATTGTAACAAAGAGATTGTAAACAAAGAGATTGTAAACAAAACCCTTTTGCATTACTCTGAAGAGAACAAAGGATCTTTAAATTGACTTTATTAATCAGTCTGTCACAAAAGCAGAGAGTAAGGGTGGCACACAATGACAGCCAACGCAATCATCAAAGTGACTGTAAAGATAAAAAACCCCAGCAAACCCACAAAGACTACCAGGTATGAAATAATTAAAACAACAGCCGAGATGGAGGAAAAGTACAAATGACTTCTTGTTCTTTGACTATATTCTTACATGAAAGCTTTACAGATGGCAGTTCATAGGCAGAAGCTTTCTCTAGGACCTGTATTAGTTTAAAAAAAAAATAAATAGGAAGAAGTATTTTGAGGTTCCCTTGTCATCATATGTCTGGATATAAGGGCCATATAGGACATAAGACAGTAGGAAAACATACTGTGAACGCTCATAGTAAGCTTGAAAGAGCCCATGCTGAAGGCAGTATAAAGACTGATAAAGTCTTTCTGAATAAGTACTTATTTGACCTTGCTATTCCGCTAGCATAGTAGTGAGGACTGTATACAGTCACATACACAATTCTCAAGTCCATCGTGGCTGTGCTCTTAAAAGCAGACTTGTCCTTCCAGCAAGAAAGATCTCTAGTTAATCTTCCATCTCAAAAGCCCTCAATCTGATTAGAAGCTGTTAGCAACTTTGCCATCTTAAAGCTCAAGTATTTTAACTGCCACCTAAGGCAAATATTAAGCAAAATGTATAAGGAGGAGCCATGGAATGTAGGAAGAGAGAACAGATGAAAAGAATTCTTTAAGTTATCTTCAGAAAGGGTTTCCCCTTATTTTTTATTGAAAGTGCATATATTAGTTATATGGTATTATATCAAGGTTTATATCAAGGGATCTGTCTTGCAAATGGGATGCTGCAGTGCTGGATGCCCTTAGCAGTATACAGCTGATGTCTGCGTAATCAAATAAAGGAGTGATTCTGCCAGGCATAACTGTGCCTGAAACAGCTTACATTTGGCTAACACAATGAACAATAGTCATGGTGATGTGTCAGTATATTTACCTATAGTCTACTGAAAGACCCTACTTTCACTCCTGATTAAAGTGAATATGGGATACACTTTCCTGAGCTAGCTTTCTAAAAAGGAAAACAGTCATCGCCTCCTTTACAGAATAAATAGAGAAATGGACTGTTCCACCTTTTCAAAATCTAAGGTCAGTTTTAGACATGCAAAAGCAATGCTGACGTTGTTATTCATGTCTTCTTCCCCAATACTGAGTTGAATAGAAATGTAGCAGTGACAACTTTGGGAGCTCCAGCAAGGATTTGTTACTAGAAAAAGAACAGCAGAGCAGGAGAGAATTTGCAGACATTTCTAGTAAGGCTGGCTTTTCTAAAAAAGGAAATAGATCACTGTAACAACAAATGAAGTCAAAAGGACCTCAAATTGTATGAGCTGTCAGAAAATACAGGAGGCATGAGCAGCATGAGAAAAAGATTCTTCTGACCCATGATGGAATCTGGCAAATGCTAGCTTTTAAATAGCACTTGTGGAACAGTAGTGAACGAGTACAATTCCCAACATGTACTTTGGAAAATGAAAGGCATGAGTGAGCTTTTCTGTTGAAGACATTTTATATAACCCAATTCAGTAAAGTATTTAAGGGCATATATAAACTAAGGTGTGTGAGTAATCCCACTGTAGTTAAGAAGACTATTAAAAAATGATGAAGTGTTTTGCTGTATTGAAATCAGACTACATACCATCTCATGGGAACAAGTCTTAACAGCACTCCAATAGAAATATTACCATTTACTTCAGTGGCAGTTACTTGCAAAGTTAAAGCTATTCTTAGCTTTGCTGCTTCAGTGCTCACAGTCAATTTTCTTTCACCTAGGAAGAGAACAACAGTACTTCAGCATCTATTGTAAAACTTCCCAGAGTTCAAAAGAAAAATGCATGTAAGTGGCTAGACAGATTTATCAAGGGGACACAGGTTTATTTAATGACCAATAGCACGTATCTGCATTCATTATGTTTAGAAAAGCACTTTAAATATGGAAGATCAGTATTTTATTACATTGAATTCTCCATGGTTGGGTTTTTAGAGGTTCTGTTGCACTATGACAATATTGCTGAATTTTCTGTTACATGTTGGATGCAGGGTTTCTTGTTATCTGGTGATCAGCTCAGGACCTGGCTTTCAGTCCTTTTGTAGTGGTCAGAGAATGGGCAGATTTAAGTTGCACACAATGCATCATATAAAACATGATGTGACCAAACCAGTGATGTTTGTAATGTATAGTGAAGTAGCAGAATATGCAGTGTAAAGTCCAGTTATGATCGATACTAATGCCCTGACTTCAGTAAATGCAGCAAACAAAAGTGTTGGCTTTTAGTATGGCTGCTGCTAGGTGGAACGTATCTGAGGAGCAAGGCACATTATATCTAAATGAGTATAGAAATTTCAGTAGATTACTGAAGCAGATTTAAAGCGTTTGATGAAAGGTGTGGAAGTGTTATCTGTGTCTCCGTACGTTGTGCATGTATGTCCTTTAAGTGCTTTTTTTTTTCTATTCACAAAGTCATCTTTATATTTTGTTGGGAACAAACAAGCTGAAACATACCAAGCATAGTAACGAACAGTCTGGTGTAAACGTATATTTAAATCAGCCTTAATTCTGATAGCTTCAGGACATATGGAATAATATACTAAGATTTCACCAAATTTTGTATATTTTAGTGTATTTATAATCAAATGTCAGACCCGAAGGCAAAACATTTCATCAGCGTTCATTTAAGAAACATGAGTTTCTTGCTGAAGCTGAGAATTATTTTTTTTAATTTTTGTTAAAGCAAAACTGTCAGTGAAATGTGAAACCATTGGAAGATGCAAGTCTGCAGAGGTGCTTTCACTTATAAAGTGAGAAGGTTTGTTTTACTCCAGGGTAAGAGTTTGGGGATAATTTGTGATGCTAGTTTTGTCTTACGGATTTGGTAAATTCTCAAGAATAACAGCCTTTATTAATTGTACCAGGTCAGTTCAACTTGTAAGCAGTCTGGACTGCGGGCTTAACAGAGGCCGGTCAGTTCCTTAGGCAATTTGGATTTTCCTTGTAGGGAAGAGTTAACAGCAGTATTGGCCCCACTGAAGTCAGTGGGAATTTTGCCAATGATTTCCATAGAGCCAAGATTTCACCCGTCTTTAGCAGAGCTATTAAATACAGTATATTGCATAAACTGAGGGAAAAAGTGAAAGCTACAAATAAAGAAACTTCTTTTTTTTGGAATATGCTAATGATTCTGCAAAAGCTTTTCTTACTAGCTATCTGCTTTATGAGAGTTAAGACACAACTTATATTACTCCCAAATACACCTATTTAATGGGAAATCTAAAATCTTGAAAGAATCTTGAAATCCACAGTTTTCTGACTTGCAATGAAGCTGTTACTTACATGCACAAGTTAGATCCTCATAATAACTGGCCTCTCTGTTTATGGAACATTTCAAAAGTAAAGTACAAATTATGGAATAACTATCAAAGTAAATGTACGTATCTGCTATTCAGCTGGAAATTTGGCTGTCTGCGCATTTCTGAGTTTAGAGAAAAGAATTCAAGAGCTATTCTGAACACTACATTATTATAACATAGACGACTATATACGATGCTGCTTTTAAACACGGGAAATAGAAGTTAAGCTAAAATTGGCCTAAATTACTTCATACCACATTCACGGGAAGTTAATGGCTCAAGGTTGCTAGTTTATAACAGCTAGCTCTTATGCAGCTTGTTTAATTTTATGGAGCTCAAAAAAATCTTACAAATCAGGTTATTCTCATCGATAAAATGAGACACAGAGAGGTAAAGTGTCTTGCCAAAAGACGTAAGTCAGAGAAAGAGCTGGAAACAGAACTTCGTTCAAGTCTGCTCAAACTTGCTGTTTAGCAGGCCACATTGCTCCCTGATAATTAATTCCTAAATAGTTAGGACTTTTGGGTTGTGGCAGAGGGTACGTGTGTCATTTTTGAGATGTGATCATGTTTTTTCTGGCTCTGTTTGGTGCAACTTGCTGCTGTCTGTATGTCACAGTCTCTTTTTTTAATACATTGCGCTTGGGACTGGTCTTCCCTCTTGTAGGAATATGTCATTGACCTAGTTCCAAAATCTATGACTAGACGTAAGAACAGTTGTGAGATCACATTTGAGAGAAATAAGAGTGGAAGAAAAGGATTTTCTGTAATAAAATGGGTAGTACAGGGCTGGTTGGTTCAAGTTTTTTTTAGAAGGAACCTAAATTCTGTTGCTATCCCTGCTTCCAGAGCTAAGAAAGGAATGTCAGAGAAGTCCCTGACAGACAGAAAACTCAACTTTTATGCAATACTTAAATTATACTACAGCTCTTTTCCAAAGCCTCAAAGCCAGTCTCCTCATCTACTGTGGCTAATGAAATGAAAATGTCTGCCCTGAGACCTGGGAGCCACAGGGCACATGCAGCATGGAACAGCTTAACCTATTAGGTTCATTTAATAGAATCTGTTTATTTTTCCTTTTGCAGCTGTCCAAAGATAGTCTGAACCATCCACACTTCCAATTAAGAGTCAGGGTCCACCAACTTTGCATAGCCCAGATGTCAGCCAGTTTCTGCAGAATCATGCCAGAAAGTATGGTAAGTTTATAATATTCTTCTTCCAAACAGTTTGCTACATTACAATGACCTTTAAATTAATTTGTATTAAGGTGCCCTCCCATAGCCACTACTCTGAATTGTGTAAGCATTGTGTAAGCCCCACTCCCTGTGTATAATATTATTAACATGTGTTTGCACAATCAGGCCACCAAGGATGATCTTGGGTTCCTGGGACAAAGATATTACAGCCCAAGGCTGTAAAGTCTAAAACATGTGGTAAATAAAGTTTGGGGAACTCTTTTTAAGAAACTGAGACTGAGGAAAAGAAACAGAGGCTATCTATGAGGCTGAGGGAAAAGCATGAAACCCAGTGTACATGAATTTGCTGTGGGGCTTTATCAGTGTTCATACGCTTTCCGCTGACGGCTTACGTTATATGGAGTGATTTAATCACAGTTTTGACTAGAAAGATAAAAGTTTTCTGGCAGGCTGGGACTGTTTGCAGATGGATAGATAGCTTCTTTATTAGACTTATGCAAAAACATTTGTAAATAATACAATAAATTCATAAAAAAAAAAATGAAATAGCACCAAATTAAGCAGATTTTAAGTGATCATGAGGAAATACTGAAAAGTCTGCGCTCCTGATTCTAAGCTATTAGATATGACAGACTCTGGAATTTTATTTATGCAAACCTGAAATGTCTTATGTTTGCTTGTATATTTTCTCTTTTCCAAAGATCATGTGGTCACATACTTGAATATTATTTTTCGTTGGCAGGGATAGAGCTCAGATTTATGAGGGATGTCAGGAAGGGAAATGGCCTGTTGCCAGAATAGCCATTTGCTTTATTGATGGCTTTTCCCCACCCTTTATAATGAGATTTTATCTTTGTTCAGACACTGAAAATTACCATTGATACAGATGCTGATTGACAAATGCAAGAGTCACCCTCTGAGAGATGGCAGCTAAAATACTGACTGATCCTTGCTGTTGTTAGATTTGAGGGGGCCCCAAGCAGAGCCTAAGGCAGATGCTGTTGTTCCCTCCAACCCTTGTGAGCATGACTCACACTGCTCCCCAGTTTATCCAAATGGAGCCCAGCCTTCCTAGGTGTCAGGTCCTGGAAAATGCCTTGCCTCTTAAGACTAGCTCTGCCTGCAGTGACCTGAGAGAGTCTAAAAGGAGAAAGGAAATTTATGGGAAGGGGGACATCTGAGACACTGGGAGGATGCATCTCTAGAAGGTAGGCAGGAAATACCCCATGAATGTCAGATTGACTTATTCCTGAATTCTACAAGTAATGCATGAGGGAAATTACATGGATCATCAAAGCATTCCTTTATGCCCAAATAAACTCCTCTTCTTAGACACAGATCCTATACATATTAATAGAAAACTAGTGTATGTTTTGAGTGTCCAAGATAGCTATATAATTTTTTGTTACTCAGATAGGAAAGAAAAGAAAAGAAAATGTAGGCAATGTTTACAAAATGGATACAAACTCCAAGCTGGATAAAAATCTCAAAATGCTTAGAAAAAATGATGTTGGAAAGGGCTCAGGGTTATGAGTCCCATTGTGGAATATTTAACTGATCCATGCAAATAGGAAAAAAAAAAACTTTCAGAAGTTAATCGAGCAGTAAAACAGTTTGTCTGTACAAGGAAAGCTCTATAAAGAAGCCAAGCCACTTTAAACAATCTTTAGATATTTGAAACATAGAGCCCAGGTAGATACCTTGGTTTGGATACAAGCATCTGTATTCCTACCCATATAGTATAAGCAGCTTGGGCTACTGGCATCCACATAATTATATATATGCATATATGTAATATTACTTAGATATGTACTTATATACAGATAGTAATATTTTTTAAATGCAGAGCAGTCTAAATGTAGGATGGTTATTCTGACATTGAAATTACTCTGGAAGGCGTCCTAAGCCAGCTTCTCTGCCTAACTTTAGGTACAAGATGCTATCATCAGCCAGATGGCATAAAGGTCAGCAGGTTAGGTTAGCCTTCTTGACTAGTCAGGGAGCACTGTTTCATGCGCACTAGGGAGCAGAGGAGTCTCTCAGTCCTCCCCTCAGGTCTTCCCTTGCTTGGCTAGGGCCTGGCAGCATTAAGGCTGGTATCCGTTTGGCGTGGATAGTCAGTAGTTTGGGACCTGAAAATGAAGAAGAGCCTGTGGCGTGAGGGACAAACTGACTTATCTAAGGGGAGTTTTTATTCCAAGCAAATCCCTAATAGAGGCATGTTAGGTGCCTCTGAAGTGTCCACATGCTACACTACTCTAAGGTGCTTTGATGGTCACTGATGATGCACAAAGCACTGAGTACATACTGGCGTAACATAAACATTAATAGAAGTCCAGGGATCTATTAAAAACTAAACTAGATTGATTTAGACTCAAAATAAACAATTAATTGTCATCTGTAATGCCATTAACTGTTTCAAAAAAATAACCAAGCATTATGGTGCTGACCAGTTTTTTTGTGAAAGGTGTGTCCTAGCTCAATCAGAATACTTGCCTATGCTATTCAAAAAGATGGGCAAGATGGTGAGAATGGTGTCCATAAACCTTAAAAATCCATTTCCGATATTAAGATGCTAGAAACTAAAAATTTCCATAACTTCCAATATTAAAATGATTATGGGACGCAGAGGGCTTCCTTATTATTTAATTATTTTTTAATTCATAAAAGATTGAGGTAGTGCTTTCTCCAAGAAAGAAGCCAAATGCCAATTTTAGTTGGCACATCCTAGTGTCTGGAACTAAGCTGGGTGAATCATTTGTACTCCAATAGCTACGGATTTGCCTACTGTAGAGTTTGGGGTTCTATTTTTATGGTGGGAGATGGTAAAATCCACACAGGCTTTTCTTAATCCTTGTGCATCCATAGCAGTCAGTGAAGTCTTCTTTCCACTAGGAAGGAAAGAGGCATTTTTCTGCATCTTTAGTGTGGAACATTACATTACTAAGAGCCAAAAAGTAGCTTAATTTTTTACCACAGGGGCCAAGGAGTTTCCTTTCAGTAACTATGGGTACATTTCATTTCTAGGTCAATCTGTTTTCTTACTTGCACCATCCTTCCTGAAAACAGGGGAGATACAGCAATATCTTTTTCCTTCTCTTTTGCTCAACTTTTGGGACAGATGGGTGGAGGAAAAAAAATAAATCAGGATTTGGGAGCTGCAGTAAAACAGGGAAGCTGGAAGGCAGAACAGCTGGGACTATGCAGCAGCTTTGTTCTGCAGCTATGCAGGCAGAGGTTGATGTCCTTACATAGACTTATTCAGGCCATCTGAAAATTTCCTGTTCCCATGAAAACTTATGTGGCGAATGACAACTGTGAACCTGCTGCCATAGATGGAATGGATTTGTTAAAGTAATTCTAAATTCTTTGTCAGTCTACTTGCGTATATCTACTCTCAACAAGACCCTTGGAAATGACTTGCACAATGATTTGTTACGCTGTCATTACTCATTAATCTGAGCTTCTGCAAATGATTTTTTATTCTTCTGAAGTAAAAATAAAATCCTTATTAAAGAATTTGTTTGTTTTAAAAGCTACACAAAGGATTACAGGGCCTTTGCAAACAGATGTAAGAAAAAATGTGGTTATGCAAAATGGTCCCTCTCATAAGCCTTTACTTTCCATTGATTTCCAGGGGCTTTGAATTGAGCCCAAAGTGCATGGCTTAGCTCACAACAAAGTTTGAGGGCAGTAATTAGAATCATGTATACTCCAGGGCACTGAATCTGATTGTAGGTGAGAGTGCTGGTTTATTCTGGAAATGTGTAATAATGTTTTGCAAAAAAACCCTCCCCCAAACCAAGGAAAAACCTATTATCAGATCTGCAGGTGACCATAGCTGTGATAGTTTCTAGAAATAGTTCTGAAGCTCTTACTTGAATTTGCCTCATTTCTGGTAAATGGCTTGTGGTGGCACACTGAACAGCAACAAGGAATTCTTACTCTGGAGCAAGAATGTCGACACATGGTGTTAATCAGGTTAACTCCATGTGTGGACAGGCTGTTACGTATGACTTTACACTGGTTTATTCAAGCTGATAAACTTCTTTCTACCAGCCTTTAATCAATCAGGAGAGGGTTTAAAGTAAAGTGAAATAAATGAAATATTGAACTGAATCTGGGGTTTCTGTAGAGGGGTTTCCGCTGGTTCAGTTAAGCTGGTACAAACTTTAGGCAAGGTGTGATCTTTGTTAATTGCCTCCTGCAGTTGTGTGATATGTGAAAAACAGTAGCTTGGAGGTTGTGATGAAATCCTGCCAAGGTCCCACTGTAACTGATGTAAGGTCCTTGTAAACCTTTTTGTAAAGGTCCTTTGTAAACCTTAGGGCATTTAAAGAAGAAACAGAAATAGGCATGCATGTGTAGAAAAAGGAGGAAAGAAATATCTTAAAATAAAGTCAGCCTTCTATCCCTCTTCCCCTCTTCTAGCTGCCCCTTCGCAATAAAACAGAGGAAAAAAAACCCAAGCAGACAAAAAAGAAACATGACCTAGGCAGGATATGATAAAGGCATAAGAGTGCAGATAGGGTCAGTTCTTTGATGTCTCTTCCTGCAGTAGAGTTCGGAAGCACCAAGAGAAGGTTGGTGGAGCCAGGTTCAAAAGGAACAAAAGGAAATGGCCCTTCATGCAGTCAGTGGTAGATCCATGAAACTTCTTGCCAAAGGATATTTTAGATGATAAAGGTTTACAAGAACTCATGTGGAGACAGGATAAATACCTGGAAAATTCATTGGGGGCTATTAAGTGCATAGAAACCACATCCCACTGAGGAAATGCGCCAAACTCAAAGCAGCTGGAGGCTGGGAGAATTACCCCATGTGTTTTCCCAGTTCATATTCTTCCTTTGGTGACCACTTATGATCATTGCTGAAACAGGCTCTTGGGCTAGTTGGGCCCTTGGCCTTTTTTATGGTCTCATGTATGAAAAGGAAAAAGCAAGTGACCTAGTGCAGAACAAAGCGTGCACGCTTTCAACTCTTACTGCCTTAAATGCTTTTTCCAGTTGGACATATTGAAGAGAAAGATTCAAAAGTTGACTTTTTAAGTAGTTACAAGAGGGACAGTCCAATCAGAGTCCATATGGCACAACTACCAAGTAAACACAAACTAACTTCCGGAGGTGCTGCTCTAATGAGGCGACGTGATGCTCTGCATAGGCACAGCTCCGCAGAGATGAGAAAAAGCAAAGCGCAGCTCCGCAGAGGCGCAGCTCCGAAGAAATGCAACAAGTT
>JAOXNG010000001.1:81706702-81724977 GCA_028566535.1 Scolopax minor | reverse complement strand
GATCATGGCCTTTATAGAAATGAACAGGACTGACAACAGATTAATTGTAACATCCCATATAAAGCTCTCTAATCACACATTTTTTAAAGATTTGAAATGTGAAGACAAGACAAAAACTTGTTCTTAAATGAGAAAGGAAAAAGTATCACTTCAGGCTATCAACAGCCTGTGAAGCAATATCATTATTTGCACGATTTTTTAATACAGCAAGGAGCGAAGGACAAAATTTAGCATGTCCTTGTCAGAAAGAGCAGTTCCTGTTCTTCTTCCAGTTATGAGTCTTTTTTGTAGGTCCACCTGTGTCATCTTGGTGGGACTGGGTTCTTTAGATGACCTGTGTCCATCAGAGCTGTTTCATGTTCTTGTGAGAGTGTAAAGTCTAGGACAGCGGTTACTAGCTTTTTATAAGGTGCTGTCATATAAATGACGTCAGTGGATGCCATTATTAAATTTCTCCTAATTTCTTCAAGTCTTCTAGAAATCCTCAGAACAGTTTTCAGTCTTCTAGTCCTAATCTTTTAAACTCCAGCCTCCTCACAGAAGTCCAAAAAATAACCTATCCAGAAAGATGAAAAAATCCAAGTTAATTTGGAAAGACAGAAAAAGCATGCACATCAAGTAGCAGTCCTCAGGTACAGGTTGTTGAAGTGTGTAAGAGCCTGTGTGTAGGAGGTAGCAAGAAAGGAACGGGCTTCTGGAGCGGACAGTGAGGTAATATATTATTAAAAATTCTCTGTCATTAGGGACATTGAAGCACAAGAGCACATTGTCTAGAGAGGTTGTGAAATCAGCCTCACTTGGTATCATTATGAACAACTGAGAGTAGTAGGTAGGACAAAATAACCTCTTGAGAGCTCCTACATCCCTGTCTTCTGTGGTATTTTGGTCTGTATGTAGGATGCCTTACAGTCGTCCTGCAATAGATGGAGTCTTCTAATTTCTCAGTAGCCAGTTGCTGCTTTTTTGAAAGATTTTTTTTTTTCCAGAACTTTGACAAAATAAACCCCCCCACTCCCAAGAAAGCACTTGCTTTCCCCACCAGGGAAAATACGTTGCAATAGATTATTGCCTCCCTTAGGCCTGACCATATCACCAAACCTCAGCTATCTCATCACCACCTATTGAATGATTTTAAGAGCTTCTTTTATTAACCGCAAAGAGACACCTCATAAAATGAGTTTTGTCCATATCTGAAAAATCCCAATTGTGTGATGATCAGTGCTGGTGCTACCAGAGCCGCATTCCCCATAAATGAGTGTTCCCCAGACCCAAGAAAATTTCCAGTAAAAGGTTGGCTGTTTTAAAACCAACCACAAAACACACTCGTCTACCAGGCATTTCCTTTAGGGTGCTGCTACTTCAGTAAGAGTGCTAAGTGGGTTTCTTCAGTCCTTTCAGCTGTCCTGAAATAGCCACACTCAGCTGAGAATTAATCTGAAGGTAAAGGTTCAAACCCTTTAAGCCTTTGTAGGGAGAATAGCTTATTTGGTAGCAGCACATGAACTGTGAGTGTTTATCTGTGAGTCTATAAAGATTGGGAGAGACCAAGGACCATTGTCTTAGGCCCTCTCTGAGGGCAGAGTAGTCTAGAGCAGCGCAAGGGAGGGGGAGCTGGTGACAAACACAGCCCAGGCTGCAACAGCTGTATTGGAGACTGATTTCTGGCTTGTGCTGTTGTAGGGAAGACAACAGAGAGCATCCTGACTCGAGGTTTCATGCATTTGTTACAAAGTTCAAGCTCGTAAATTCTTTAAGGGGACCTATGAGAATGGCCTAGTGGAAGGACTAAGAATAGCTTGCTGTCCAAAGGTGACAAATGCTGCAGCTCAGCTGTGTCTGTTCATCTTACCCCATCAGTATATTGGCATATTTGATGCATGGTCTTGTAGTAAACAAGAATGTCCCTGCAGAAAAATAAAAGCTCCTGTTCATTTTATTTCTTTCTCTGCATACAAAATGGAGATGGGGCGTCTTCATTCCAACTGCATTCTGAAGAGATCCAGGAATTACTCGCATCATCTCAGGTAGAGGATGGTAATGCTTTCCTGCATCACTCCATTGCTGCCAATTCAAAGCATTTTTTTCAGGGAATCCTGAAGCTAGGTACTCTGTTGTATGTCTTTCTCTTTCATAGTTTCAGGTGTCCTTCACCCTTTCTTCTGCTCCGTGTGCCTAATCCCTAGGCTCACACAAGATGAAGATGCAACAGAGCTGTACTTCAGATGTTAGTCTATTACCTATTGGACCTTTGAAGTCAGCTGGCTTCCCTCTTGTCTAAATGGATCTCTGGGTCTATTTACTGCCTTAGTTGGCCAGCCAGAGTGTATCTGCATTGCCAGGAAACAACATTTCTCCAGTTTGTTGTAAGGGCAGCCAGAAAATCAAGACTACAAATCCCAGCTGCCAGCACTTGACTGCTGTCCCTGCTACAAAGGCAGTTGACCTGTCCACCTAATATTTGCCAGGTGTCACTGTTTCAAGAACAGTTGGTTTGGCATCGCAGATGAGGCCAGGCACATTTTTGTCTGCCCTGAACCTATAGCATAGTGGAGCCTTGGCCAAAGGGATATGCAGTTGCTCTGTTTGTGTCAGGAGAGTGCAGATGGAAAAGGAGGTTAGAAGGCAAAGAATCTGTCATTTTGAAAATCAAATTCTCTAGGTAGACTTGAGGTTTATTTTCAGCCAACAGTTAGATGGATGAGAAGCTCTAGTAAGACAGTTTTCTTGACATGACAAGAAAAGCTTCATCAGAAAGGTACGCTGTGATAGTCGACGGTATTTTTCCTCCTGGAAACCTAAACCAGTGCGTGTCTGTTGTAAGCATGACATCCTGTTACTGAAACGTGTTGGACTAGTACTGAGCTTTCACAGAGTCCATCTGCTGCCTGTATCTGCATATGCTGAGAAGTGATAATCATGTTCTGTTTTCTCACATTCCATAGTGCTGAGTTACTTATAGAGTAAATTGAGTGAAGGGCAAGACCTGCGCCACATTTTCCAAACTTAATGAATTACTGTGCTTAAAAGATTGAAAACATCTTAATAAGGACCCCCTGACCTGAACTCACTTTCAAATCCATAACCAACTATAGCTGGTTATGTGGGCAAGGAAGTTGGTAAATTATACAGTTGCACCGCTTATTGTGCTGAAGAACTCAAAAGCTTTACTAGCACTAGCTTGAGAAGCTCCCCTGTGCTCAGGTGTAGCTTTGGTTTGGCATTATCATCAGCTTTATAACTGTTGCATAGATCAGCACTGAGTATCGAACAGCTATCTAATCCTGGGTTGTACATTGGCTTTTCCATCAGCAGCAGCTGTACAGAATTGTACAATTGGTATTGTAGATTGTTACTTAAAATCTGTCCCTTTTTGATCTAGCTGCAGTGCTACTGTCATGAAAATTATCCAGTCCTTTTTACTTCTGCTTATTGTTTGCACAATTCCCAGAAACAATTCAGGATATCTCATTTCAGGAATCATACTTTTGGGTAACATTCGTAAGTTTATCTTTCTTTTGCAGAAAATACTCACTGTAGCAGCTGCATAAGCAATTATTACATCACAGAAGTCTAAGCCTATACAGATTTTAACCACGTTTCTTGCTTTGAACTCCCACACAGCATGGCAATCCTGTTAAGATTAGTAAACTACCTTTTTTTAAAACAACCATATGCTCATACACATTATGTCTATGTAAGCATAGTTCATAGCTAGCACATGAATGCACATTATGCATAAAATATTTTCATTTGTGTGACTTTTAATCACTTCTTATCTGATAGGTCTTCTTCATGACAGCATTTGTAAAATTAGAGTTCTGAGTTCCATCTGTGTTTCTATTGCCCTCTTCCCAAGACTCCTGAAATCTCTCTCATAATACTACAGATACCACCTTAACATCAGGACAGAAATCCTTGCTGTACCATACTAACATGACTCAAGTTCTTTTGTATACCATGCTGCACATACTTTTTCACAGGGAGAAAGTAGTGATGAAGCTGCATGTGATTTTATCCGAAATAGCCTTCTATTTTCTCAATTAGTCAGTTAGCATGCAAAACTAGTATATCTGAATGAAAAGGAATTAAATATGCTACCATCTTAACCGATCTCAGAATTATCTTCATATTTTTCTGTCTCATGGTACCAAAAAGCTGAACAGTTGCTTCACAAACTTACAAAATGGACCAGATGGTGTATTCCTGGATGTTACAGCTTTCCGGTAGGGTTTCTCCCTCCAAATAAAAAGCCACGTTTCAGCTGAATGCTGACAATATCGTCAGCCTTTCCCAGAAGTAGTTTGTGTCTCAGATGCTTGATATTTCTTTGGCTGATTTGCTTGAAATATTATAGACTTGGCTAAACAGCTGAAGGGGCACCAGGTTCAGAAGAGCAGTACTCTAATTCCTATTTGGTCATCTTTGGAACTCCAGCTCATGAGCCCAGTTTAATTGCAGTAAAAGTCACCTGGTCATGCTCAGAGAAAAAATGAATCATGACTTTTCTGCCCAGTAAGTGAGATTCTTTGAGATGCTGTGATCAGAGTTGTTTCTACCATCTGCTTTCCACTACCCCTCCTTTCAGACACCCTGCATTACAAACTTCTAGTTATGAGAAAATGAGGAGAGGCCATGGCTGGTCCCCTGAGGAGGTTGAAAGGAGAGCTTGCTGTTGGTCCTCTGAGGAGGGTGTAAGGAAACAAATGGCCTCAGTATGAACTGCTTGCCCAAATTCTTCCAACTGGGAACCACATAAATGTGCACATGTACAGTTGAATCCACAACACTGGAAAAATACAGTTATGAGACAGTAAGTCTATCTTGTTTCTAAATACTTATTAACAACTCTTGATGCCAAAATAGTCAGAATCAATTCCAGTGCAATCAGGAGTTGACACCTAATGTCTGAGACACATACTTTCTGAGATTTTGAAAGAGCAGAGATTTGTTGACAAATGAACATTTTTAACTGCAAAGCAAGCTGGAGAAAATGTTTTTCACTGTTTCACTGTTTTATTGTTATGTTTTAGAAGAATGGCCTTGAGGGTGGAGTCTTTTTTTTTTTTTTTTTTTTTTTACTGCTTGTTTTTCACTTCCCTCTATTCTCAAGAGATTTTTGGCAGGATCTTTGGAGGATATGAATTGTGATGTCACCAAAAAAAATTAGTCTGGACCACAGTTCTCCCTCAACAAGCTAACCGACATCCTTCTTTGTCTGGATGCACTCCTACTGACGAGCATGCTTAGCTTAGCCTGTTTTGAATTCTTGAGTTATTTGGTTGGAATAGAGGTATGTTTCCAGAGCTGGGAGGGAAGAACTGGTGTCCAGAGCCAGGGATTGTCCTTCTGGGGAGGAACTTGGCTGAAGACCCATTTGTACTAAGCCCTGCAAAAACCTGCAGCCAACTCTGCACTTCAGTTAAGTGTGTATCATTTTTCAACACTGTTAAGATTAATTGCAGACAACAATACTAAAAATATGGTTATTTGTAACACATTGTATGAAATTTGATGGATATAATGTTTGTTAGCAGTACACTGGCAGTCAGAGAGCACCATAAAGGATCCCTATTCCCAAAGAAGAGATCAGACACAAATTCATGTCTTTCACCACAGACAGATATTTTATTTGACTGATTTTTCTCTGCAACATTATAAGCAGCAATTAGCTTTCAGACACTGGCATGAATTTGAATTCTGGACACACTGAAGCATTCAAGAGAAATATTGCCTTGACTTCATAATGACAGAATTTTGACCATTGTTTTGGCTATGTGAGTAAGACTAGAAGGGTGACCTTGGTCACAGAGTACAGAGCTCTGTTATAAACTAACATTTAATGTCATTCCATTTATAAGTGTAATGATTTTTTTATTTTAAAATGTTTGGTTTATTGGATCCCATAATTTTCATTATTGGGGCAATATTTATTGACAGAAACCACACCTTTTCACAAACTTTACTTATCTAGGCTTTAAATGGTCTATTTTTTCCAGTTTCATCTCATATAATAGGGATTTAATTGCCATGCCTTTCTTTACACGTTTTCCATTTTAATGTAATCTTTCCTAAAGAGGGATAGCCAGACTTACGCTCAGTGCTGCAGAGCTTAGAACTTTAAAATTGATAACTACTTTAAGAGTGCCTACCTTAAGATGACTGATACATCTTAAAATCTACTTTAACTCTTACTTTTTTGAGTTAGATTATTGGATTATAATCACTGGGGAACATAGGTTGTTCCCTGGAAACAATTGAATCACAGGCAGGGGTTATCTTCTCTACTGGCTTTCAGCTGCTTTTTACTTTGTCACCATATGAAGATCTGCCAGTTGAGGTACTCTGGTAAGCTCTGTCTGATATGTGTCAAAGTGTGGTCATGAGCAGAAGAGGTTAGAAGGTTCTTCAAGAACTTCTCTCATTTGCCATGACCTCTCAAAGATAACTGTGAGTAGTCAGCTCAGCCCCTCAGCACTTGTGGGTGCAGTCTGTCAGGGCCATCAGTCAAAATATGTATGAAAGAAAAAAAAGAGAAAACATTAGAAAGCTGTCCCTCTTGATAATCAGATGTTTTTTTACACAGATTGTTTATTTGTTATAGAAGGGGCTGTTCAGTGTCCAGACTACAAGATAATTAATAGGAAAATGTGACTCATGTTTTATTCCAAGTTCTGATACACCTGCTGTGCAGTGAACTTTTGCACTTGGAGTATCAAGTAATGCTTGTCAGTTCATTAAGAGTATTTAGTTTAGTTAGAGACTTTTGCCAAATTCATACTTTGCACAAATAAGTATCTTCAGTCTGCTTTTCCCTTTAGTTTCAGGGTTGGTATCGATACTCATTTTTCTTTCATATGGTAAGTGATCAAAATACCATATACCCATCTCTTTGTTGAGTACTTTTGCATTTGCAGACATACTTTTTAGTAAAATAGACTAATGGGATAATAACCTTGGGGAAAAAGTAGTTCTGCAAATCAACTTGTAATGAGATTCATCTGTTTTTTGTATCAGACAGTTATTTGATTTCTCCTTTATTCTCCATGATTTTAAAAGGTTGCTTATTGCTGTTGCTACTTTTGGTAATAAAAGAGTGCAATATGACAGATCCCTTTATTGTGCAGGACTCTGTCTATTTGAACTGTTTTTTGCTGGAGTATCAGTCCCGAGGCTTTTGTGGAAGGTTAAGAGAAACTACAGTTCAACGCCTCCAGCACTAGGGCTGATTATAAAGTGCTAATGGATGTGTCATTTGGCCATGGCTGCCTCTTGGATGGGAGCACTATTCTGTGTAGATTAAGGAAGGGAAAACAAACTCTCTTTTGTTTTGTTGTGGGTTTTTTGGTTGCTTTTGTGATATTTTTTTTTCTAACGGGGAGATGCAATACCATTTATTAAGGTTGTATTAAATATATTGTTGTGTTTTTCTTTCTTCCCTTGTTTCTGCAGATCCTTCAATGGAAGAATGCTGTGACAAGGGTATTGAATGGGCAAATGAAAACAGAATATGTACTTCTCTACCATTGATATCCGAGTCCAGAGAATGCAGGTATATCATTGTGCATTTTATATTAAACTAGAGTTTATATGTTCATGTAAAACCATGGGAGTGGCAGGTATGAAAACTGATTTAGAAGATGAAGCACCAACTCTTATATCCAAGAGTTTAAAATCCACGTCTAGCCTTGGCGAGTACCTACTGACCACTTACTTTTCCTCCATTAAGTCCTTTAAAATTTTGCTGTTGAGCTACTGTAGAGTCACCCAGCTCTAATTTGCTTGACATGCACTCTCTATTAGAAGTTCTTCTGCTCTAGTCTACTCATAGGGCTTGGACTCTACCTACAGTCAATATATCTCAGTGTGGCTGCACTAATGTCAGCAAACTTCTTCAGTTTGTATGGATTATGAATCTAGCCTGGTGATGGGCTAAAGTTTGTCAGGAAACACAACAGATCCTGTACATGAATGATCTATGGATTGAATATAAAAATATGTGTGTATGAAGACAGCCTTTTAAAACTGTTTCTCCTGTGTGGTGCCACCCAGATAATTGTCCTGCAGTTCTTAGTCGAATTGCTGATGGGGGGGAACTTAGAGCTTAATTCAAGGAGATTGCTAGTTATGTGGAATATCTGACTTCTTGCAAATGTGTTTGATGGTAGGAAATAGTAGCCTTTAGTTAATAAATAGATTTCTTAGTTCTGCTGATATTTTATAGGATACTAATGTAATCTAGAAAATGAAATAATGAAGTTAAATGATATTTCTTTTTTTCCACAGTAATACTTTGGTTATACTGAATCTCTTAGATGGTTGGGGCATTCATATATTTTATGTCAATGATAGTTTGTGTTATTTTTGCTGTTAAATGCTCTAGTTAAATGTAATTGGTGGAGGTAACAGTTTGTGACTGGTGGGGCAGTGTCATAGGGTATTTTTGTATTTAAAACACATTATGTTACTCCCCTCTATCTTTTCAAATGGATTGCAAAGTGATTTAACCTTGGTAATTGTACAAGTATTGGATTGATCTTTATTATGGAAAGAATGTGTCTTGCAGGCAAGTCTGTCCATGTTTTCTGACTTAGGCATTTTTATTGGCATTGAAAGCACTCTCTTATGCAGAAGAATTGACGGATAGAACTTAAGTCTCAATTTAGGAAATACTTGGAGAGTCAGAAGTGTTACAGACAAAACAGAGGCAGGAAAAACAGGAAACCAAGTTTATTGAACAATGTGGGAGTGAGAATCTTGATGATTTATTGATCATTTGATTAATGTGAGTTGCGATATTGCTGTAAATGTAATTTATTCTTTTAAAGATTACCATTTTAGACAGTCTTTAGGACTTCATAGGAACTAAGCTTATTAATGCTTCTTCTACCTTTTATGCATAACCATACATAATTAGAATTATAGTGATGTAATGGTAAATAAAAAATGGGTAAAGGCACATATTCTTTGAGAGGCACTTGGCGAAAAAAAAAGTTGATAAATGCAGTTCAGTGGCATGTATTCATGACTGTACAATACATAAACATAGCTCCCTCTGAAGCTTGGCTTCATCCTAAAAATAACTATGTAAAATTGGCAACTTTGGCTGCTTTATTTAATAGGAATATTATTTTACTCCAGCAAGCAAAACCGGCTTCCTTGCACTTGCTTAGGATACCTTATTGGTGATGGAGTGTCAAAAGAATTTGCTTCCTATTTAGACACCTACATGCAGTGGGAGCTCCTGGGCGACAGACACTTATCATATATGTTGTTGTTTAAACACCATTTGGGATCTTTTGGCTGTCCAGTGCAGCACAGTGTTGGAGAGTGTAGATCATCTGCCTTGAGTGCTCTGAAAATATGTGGCCTCTTGGGTGTACAAACCTATATTACTTCATGCCAGATGTAGCTGTTTGCCCTGCATATTTCAGCTTGGATTTGCAAGGTTAGCCGTTGAATGCAAGGGAAAAATACCATTGTGAAGGGAGCAGATTTGATGAAGTTACTGAAATAAAATTGATTTTGTACAGTTACGTTGCAAAGACTGTGCAACACAGAACAGATTGGATGTGAGAACTTTCCCCAACACAATTATAAGAATTTACATGCTGGTTTTGAGTCCTCTGCTTAGAATAGTTATAACATAATGGCTTCTCAGATTCAGTCCTTCCCTCAAAGCAAGCCCACTGCTAGAGTTTCTTTTGCTTTGCTTTTGTTCATGTGAGAAACAAGCTGCTTTATTGAATTAGTGTTGCACCCCTTGGCCTTTTCCCAACTATTTAAAGCACAGTCACAATAATCAAGAAGGGCTTCCACACAGGCACTGACATTCTAATATGTACTGTGCATCCTAGAAACAAGCTGACAGTTCTGGGTTTCACCATCTTTTTAGGATCCTTCCCCCAAAGTCTCTTGTGCCTCTTAAGGGACTTGCCATCTGTGTGAGCATCACTTATCATAGAATTGCAGGTTCATCTCAAGGATCATCTGATCCAACCTTCTGTGGCAAAAATATTCTCAATATGGTACAGTTCAACGTGCAGGTGTACTAACTTTATTGTCCTGCTCCAGGTGAGCCAGCCTTCTGCCTGAAGTTCACGTGAACCAGGTCTACCTGGCTACTAGGTTACTAGGTTGCATTTAAGTCGAAATAAGGCTTCTGGCTCAATATCTAGAATATCTGGCTCAGCGTTTCTGCAAACTGTTACTGTGGTTGCTTGTCCAACAAATAGGTATACCTCGTTATATTATCACTCAGGACAGTGACAGTATTTTTCTGTGTCTTTATGACTCAATAAATATGAGTATAGCATTTTAATGAATATTATCTTTGGTTGTCGTAAGAACAGTTTTTTGCCCATATTCATCCATTTTCTTGTGATGTGGTTAAATTCACAGCAGCTGGAAACAGCTTCCATTTATTTTTGGAATTCAACCTGCCCAGTAAATCTTCCTTTTGAAATGAAGAGTTTCCCATGCCCAGAGCTCTTAGCAAGTAAACTTAATTCCTGGGCCAGAAACAGCATATCTTCATATGAGAATTGCATGCCTTTAGCACTACATCAAGTCTTTTTGGAGTTACATTGGGAATAACATCATTTATTATTAGTGTTTCATGGAAGTTGTGACACTTGTCTGTCTGAAAAAGCTGTTTAAAGTTATTTTTGGAGAAGTTGTCTTGATTCATTGTTACCTCTTCTCTGTAGCCTGCTAAGTGTGCCTCACAGTCACTTAAGATTTTTGGCTTCACAGTCAGAGCAATAGAAGAACAATCTGCTATGTTGTCAGGGTTTTATTGCCACTTGTTTAGGATAACTTGCTTACTTCGTCTTGTGAATAATGTCAAACTCAATTCTTTCTCTGCCATAATGTTATCAGTATTGTTTCTCTACATAATATATGATGCCAATATAATTTTACTCTTTACCTTCAAGAAAACTTTTATTAAGTAAAAAACAAAGTTGTTTATGGATTGCAACTGATTAATTTTGAGCTTTGAATCAGTTATCATTACTTGAGTCCTTTGTTCATTTATAACACTTGTTCAAATATATGTATTTTCATTGTTGAGGCACTCTTTATTATTTTCAAATTGTTGTATTGTGTCACTCATAATACCAGATCTTGCTTTTAATTTTCCTAAGTTAATTCCTTTCTCTTGCATGTTAAACTGCAAACGGAAAGGACTAAGGGTGGAAGACCCATCTTATTTTTGCAAAATAATTCTGGAATGGAATAATTCCCTTTTTAATTTTAATATTTTTTGGTGAAAGGCCTTCCACTGTGTGTATGAATAGCTCTGACATAACTTTCGTCAGGCTATTAAGTGGAAGGAGAGAGGCAGAGGGTAATGAAATTAAGCTGCCAAAAACCACATTGTTTTCAGAGGAAAGCTAGATTTTAATGCTTTTATGGGAAGAAGTTAAAAATTACAAACTCTGCTGGTTTAGGAGTGTATCATCTGGGAAGGAGAATAATAAATGTGAAATTGTGGATTTAAATCAACATGTAGCTTTTCAGCTAGAAATTTATTCCATGAAAACCTGTAACATTGGTCAAATTTTAACTGAAGGTGAAAGTGATAATATAAACCATGATTTCTAAACTTTATTTATAATCAAATTATGTAGTAATGAAATAACTTTAATTTTAGATCAACATGTGCAACAAAGAATAAGGACTTCAAAAATGTCTGTGATTTCTTTTCATTAGTGAGCCATAACTAAAACTCATCTTTCAATGAAACTAGGAAATGCCTGATTTTATTTGAAATATCCTGACTGAACATCAGTTATGAGGCCTTATGCTCCTAGAGATTCTGTATTTAGTGTTATAAGATTTCAGTTATATTGTAAATACCTATTTATTTCAATAAACTGGTGTTGTACTAATAGGAATGCTACACAGGAAAAGTTCAAAGGTTTTACACAACGAGACAAATGGCTCCTATGAGCCATTAGAGTTGTCTCCTTTACTCTGCTGTGAAGTAGAGAATGGATATGCATCATGTTAGAGTCTAACCCATGGAGACACACAGTTTAGCAACGGCAGGGAGAGATGCTTTTCATCTCAACAGCCTTGGACTCTGATGAGCTTGTGGTGGCAAGCTCTAGCGATCATCAGCACGTGGGCTGGTGTGCAAAAGGAGAAGGATGGCTAAGTTGCAGATGGAAGACCAGTACTGTGCAGATTTTTCTATCATCTTTCTATGCCATCTTTCAGGGATTTCTACCTCTGTTATAGCCACACCAGTGTTTACAGACTCAAGCGGTATTTGCTACCAGTGCAGCTTCACTGTAGGATTTGGGCAGTGAAGTGTGATTTTATTGTTGTTGTTCTGAGAATGAACAAATGGTATTTTAATCTAGCATTCAATTGATGTTTAATTCCTTATTAAAGGAATTGGGGTGGGCCACATGACTTATGAATACAGCTGTGGGAAACATTTGAAGAATCTTTTTAGGTTTGGTTGAAATTGTCAATTAGTGGAGGTGAAATTTGTCAGAGATTTCAAAGACATGACTGGTATTTGAAAAAAAAAACAAAAACCCACACTGGAAATCAAACCGATTTACTGAAAGACTGCTGTTGTTTATTTGTTTGTGGCTAACATATCTAGCTCCTCCACAGGACTTGGAGGATTAAAGGAGCTGGAAAGTCTCAGCTCCCACACTCTTGGGCTTGAAGTTCAGGTTTTACTGGCTTCCAAAGTCCTGACAGTCAGACCACCCCAGAGCTGGGCAGGGAATGGAAATTCTGCTTCAAGAAGGAGTTTCAGCAACAAAAAAGCTACATATTCTTCCAAACTGGAAGTAAATCAAATATCAAAACCCTCAAGTATTCTGCCAAATAAAGTTACTGTCCTGGGCTTAACTTCTTGCTGTGACTTTCAAGTCTATTTTTGTATATAAACTGTTCATCAACGTAACTGCATTTTGTTTCTATACATTGAAATCTCATAGCTGTTTTTGTCCAAGTGGAAAGTGCACAGTCAAACCATTAAAAAAATCCAATAAATAAGAATCAGGAATCTTCAGGAGTGTAGCTTGACAGCCTTGCTTCACTAATATGTACTAATACCTCACCAGAGATGCAGAATCTGAGCCCAGTACCCACATGTACCCTGCTTTTAGTGGGCTGGACTGGATGGCCTGGCCTTGGAGCTCTGGGGGTTCCTCATGCTCATCCTATGGTCATTGAGAGCAGGGAAGCTCTTCCAGAGGTAATGAATGGGAATCCACTTAGATGACAGTAGAAGAAGCCGGTACCGCAGCAGTTCATCTAAACCACCCCTTTTCTTTATATTTGCAAAATATCCAACAGTGTAAATAAGGGATTTTTAAGAGTAAAGGGTATTGGTTTGCTGAGTATCTTTACATAATTTTATGTATTTCTAGGTAACCCTTGAAAAGATTTGACTCATCAGTTCAAATAACTGGAGTTGAGAAAAAAAATCAAGTGAATACTCTTAAGAGGAAAGAGAATGTTCAGTGTTGTTGGTCTGTAAGATGCATAAGATTTCCCATGGTGATAGGTATAAAAGTGCATTTATAAGGTTTTTCTGTGAATTTCTTAGAGCTCTAACATACTGGGCCATGTCTTTGTGGTGCCCCTGTTACACTACAAATATATTTTATCAGTTTGGATCGCCTTTGGGATAACTTCCTTTCCCCTCTAGCAATTCAGGTGCTTTGCATGCAGGTCACGCAAGCAAGAGGATTGGAGGATTTTAAAGCCTGCTCACACAGATATTTTTTTTCCCACAGGGAGGATTTTGCAATTTATTCATTGGAACTGAGATAAAATAGAATGATTTTATGAGCAGTAGAAGTAACAAAGCTGAGTTTCCTGCATATTTTGATCCTGTCTCCTCTTCACATCTTCCTGCCCTGTAATACTCTTCTCTCCCTTGTCTTTCTTTGCCTCTTGCTTGCAATGTGCTCTGTTTCCCACTATGACTCTCCTTGGTATCTTCACTTCTCCCTGTGTCTCCGGTTGTCACTTCCTTTGAGCTTCCTTCAACATGCCCTACGTGACAGCTTACACTGGACGTGGGACTGCAGATTCTCACTGTGCCCAGGGTCTGAATTCTCTCCATCAGTCGGACCAACAACTTGGTTCTCACCATCCTCTCCTCAGCCACCAGCTGTCACAAAACATGCAGGAATGCAAGTCCTGGAGCCCTGTGCCAAATGTGGTTGAAGTTAGCCATTTGCTTAAAAAAAAATGCCAGGACAGACTGTGAAGTAGACAGGCAGTTAAATGTATTAAACATGCTACCTAGATATTCTGCCTACTCCTACAGAATATTTTTACTTTGTAACTAAAATTTGTGTGCACAGGAATCTCTTTCCATGGCACTAGTACAAGTGCTAATCATCAAAATTCAGATTATCTGCTCTTGAACTATATATGACATCCTTCTATTGCTTCCATCCTTTCGCCAGCATGACTCAGGTACAGTGCTGCCGCAGCCAGTTGGAGAAGCAGTATTGTTCAGATGGGATTGAATTTGCCAACGTGCGTGAGGAGTGTGACTCACATATTGGTGAAAATTCCACCTGTGAAGCTGAATACTTCAAGGTGAGACCTCAGAGCTATTCCTGTTCCTCTTTAAGAAATGGTATGATTTGTCTGGGCCTGGAGCATCTCCCTTACAAGGAGAGGCTGAGCGACTTGGGTCTTTTTAGTCTGGAGAAGAGAAGGCTGAGGGGGCAACCGATCAATGCTTACAAATACTTAAAGGGAGGGTGTCAGGAGGATGGGGCCAGTCTTTCTTCAGTGGTGCCCAGTGGTAAGACAAGAGAAAACGGGCATAAGCTTGAATATAAAAAGCTCCACCTAAACATGAGGAGGAACTTCTTTCCTTTGAGAGTGGCAGAGCCCTGGAAGAGGCTGCCCAGGGAGGTGGTCTCCATCCCCATCTCTGGAGACATTAAAAACTTGCCTGGACACGTTCCTGTGGGACCTGCTCTGTGTGGACCTGCTTTGGCAGGGGGTTAGGACTAGATGATCTCTAGAGGTCCCTTCCAACCCCATGTGATTCTGTCTAGGTTCATGTTAAGGGTTGAAGCTGAAGGTCACTGTACTCAGTTTGATGCACATGGACAGATTTTTTGCCCACCTACACCTCCTGTCTGTGTTAAGGCTCTCCACTTTGTGCTTCTTTGAGAGAAACAGTTCCTCGTTGAGTGAAGCAGACTGTCTCATTTTGTTTTAGCAGAGGCAGAGGGTAGAATGCAAAAGGGTGGAAGTCTTGAATGAGTAATTGGCTAGGAAACTACTCCGGCGTGAAGAGAAGACATCAGCACTGTCGGAAGGGCTGGGTGGGAAACTCAGATGTGTTTCATACTTGAGTTTTCACTAGACCTTCATGGCCTATGGTCAAACTCTGTGGTTTTCAGTATTGGTGGTCCAAAGGCGTAGGACTGAAGTTAATCCTCTCGGTGCAATTATAATTCCAGCTTCTGTACATGTCCTTAGTTATTACAGCTTTGATTTACAATTGAATAATATTGATAATAGCATTTGATACTAGAATAAAAATGCCTGTCGTTGGCATCTTTGGTTATTTTGTGCCCTGCCCTACACCTTTATTACTGATCTTTGTCGCCCATTTCTTAAATGAGATACATTTTTAAAAGCATATTCATACCACTGCACAGAGTGTTTTTGGAAGAAAGTTACACTAGTAAGGTCATGACCTTGACCTTGACCATGACCCAGGCACAAACAGCTCTGGTTCTGCTGTAGATTTCTTTCAGTGGTGATGAAAATAGATGTGTTTTTAATAATAGTGTTTTTAATTCTTCCCATTGCTCAAACATGCTGAGTGTTTTGGTTCATTCAGTTAACAAAAAAAAAAATCTACTATATAGAAGAAGGCAGACAACGTCTGACTCAAAATTTTTGTATCTTCAAAATGCTGGCTTGATCATGTTCCTGGTGGTAGGATGGTGCTGATGTCAGGGCTGAGAAGTAATCCACGTTCTTGCTGTGAGTAAAAGAAAGGTAACACATGATGATGAAGTTGGCATGGTTAGGTTGTCATAAACTTTTCTGCATGTGCAGTGTGATTTTGTCCCATGGCAGAACATGTTTGACAGAGGGGACGTATTTTACCTGTTGATCATGTCCAGAGCGTGCCCTGCTCTTCGCGTGCAGATTCTTCTCTGCAGCATGTAGCATTAGAAGCCTGTCCACCCCAACCTGAATGTAGCATGAAAAAATATTTAGCCTCCTGTGGCAATACTTTGAAGGGCTATGAACAGATGAACAAGAACTGTGCTGGTGATCACGCTGCAAGTTCAAGTGCTTGCTCCCAGAGATAGGTTTATAACAGCAGCACTATTTGAAGCATATGCCATGGGACAGCTTTTAAACAGAATGCAATTGCTCAAGGAAACCCATTTTCTCATCATTTGACTGATGTTTCCCTATGTGGACTTGTCAGTATGAGGAAGAAGAGGAATTAATGATAGTGTTTTTTAAAACGGCCAGATTTCTTCAAAGACAGCAGGTTTTTATATTGATGGCTGTATTGTTAAACAAATCAGAATGGGCCTTCATCTCTGGCCCTAAGAATAAATGTCTCAGCACAGCTTATGTCACGCAACTGACATCTTTCCTCTTCAAAACACAGTGCATGAGGGCTGTTGGGAGCACTCGCTGGCCTGGGCAAATCCCAGAATATGCTTCAGCATTGTCTGAGGGATGTTAGTTGCCATTAGAGCTTGCTAATATTTAAACATTACAGACGATTGTGGGACAATGCCTGAGCCCGAATTCTTTCCCTGTTTAATTTACTGGTATAAACATAGCGTTATTTAATCTTTGTGAGCTTGTTCTGCTTCTCCTCTCCCTAATAGGAACATCCTACGCTTAATAACTCCTGAGGTAGCTGTAGGAGTATCTTTGTAGATAATCTCTGATTCCTGATGGACACAGACAATTTATGATCTAATATCTGTGAACAATTATAATTTCTTTTGATTAATACTTTTGTAATATGATGACAGCGAGATGTACAATTTATCTGTCAATTTTGCCCTGCTGTGCTGAACTTTTACATTCACACCAGCCCCAGCACAAGGGGCTTGAATCTCATTTTGTCTACGTTGGTTCATTTTAGTTTAGCTTAGGTAGCGTGGGAATTCTTTTGGATTCTCTTTGTCTCCTTCAAGGAAGCAGAAAAAATGATTTAGTAATTCAATTAGTAGGATTAATCACAGCACTTCACAGCAAATGAGGCAGCTAATCTATCTTGTGAATCCAAAACTTGTGATTGGAAAGAAGATAACCATATTTTGAAAACACTTGCCTTAGCTTTTACACTTAAAGGTGGTAGGCATAGGCAATAATGAGCATAATTTTACTCCTCCATTTTCTTGAAAGCACAGCTTCTTTTTGCTTTGAAAAAAGGGATGCAAAATTAATCATTAATCTTTAAAATGTTAATAAAAAGACAATCATTTTCCAGATTTGTTGCTGATACAGGAGAAATAGAAATGGTTTCGTGAAACTTTCTATCAGGACAGCCCTGTAGAAAGGAGCAAAGCTTGTAGAAATTTTACCTTCCTTAAGGTGCTTGGACACTTTCCTCCCAATTTATCATAGGTACTTTCTTTTTCCAAAGATTGAGATACGGTCTTATCTCCCCAATTTTGTCAAGAATACTTTGGGTTTGTATGTTAGGTGATGTGAAGTTTTGTTGCTTTGGACTGATGAACATATTTAATTTTTTTTGCTCAGATCTTCAAAAGTTCTGAAAAATTCTGCTGAGTTATTCGTATATATTTTTCAGTCAGTTTTTTATAGCTTCTGCTAGCTAGCCTGGACTTCAGCAGGCGAGAGACCTCTTGTGGACAGATGCACAAAAGCAATGTTAATACATGGTTCACCTTTCCAGATCTGGTAACTTAAACGATGACATAAATAATAAAGAACTGTTACAAAATGTAACTAATTAAGAGATCTTATTGATTAAAGGTATTTCAGGTGCTTCCTAATCACAGCAAAACTATATCTTCAAACTTTTCACATGTAATGATTTATTCCTTTATTCTTTACATCTTTATTCCTTTCTGTGACAAGGCAAGGTATGAGAGCAGTCAGGGGATCATAGGACTTCAAGTAGGACACAGCTTTCTATCCAAACACAAAGAAGAAGGCATGGCTTTGAAGCTGCATGGGCTTTTGCTAGTAACAGGGGAGAGGCAAAGGAAAAAATATTTGAGGTTATTATCAGGATCACTTAAGAAGAAAAGTCTTCCAGG
>JAOXNG010000001.1:81636527-81650477 GCA_028566535.1 Scolopax minor | reverse complement strand
CCTCATAAGGCTCCAGGGTCCTCATCACCTTCATAGCCATGTGCTGTCCCCTCTCCAGCTGTTCCCTGTCCTTGAACTGGGGAGCCCAGAACTGGTCCCAGTGCTCCAGATGTGGCCTCCCCAGGGCAGGGCAGAGGGGCAGGATGACCTACCTGCTGGTCACACTCTTCCTGATGCCCCCCAGGAGGCCACTGGCCTTGGCCACAACGGCACATTGTTGAAATCCCCTGCCTCATGCAATGTGGGGCGGCATGAAAAGTGTGGCACCAGCTGACTTTTGGCAGAGCAACGACACATGACAGACTGCACATTTCACAGAAGCAGGTTCAATGCAGTTGCGTCTTACATCTGTGCTGGCATAAAGGAACTGAACCAGAGACAGTTCCCAGATTAAATACAGTAACACTTTGTAATGATCTGTGGCTGAACGAGCAAGGGGATGTGGATCACAGCCCGTATTTCAAGCCAGTTATACACATGCATACTGGTAACTAAAGTGAATGCAGTTGTTATTTGATAGCTAGTTCTGAGGGGTGGCACAAAGCCACCAATGCAACCCCAGTTGCCTTGTATCAGGTGGTCTATAGGTACCGCTGTGAAGACAACTCCTTCCAGGAGCGAGTGTAAAAAGATGATGAGATACACTGCTTGTTCCACTGGACACAGAGGACACATTCTGCTCATCAGTAATGTGACCTTGCTACCTTTATTTGTATTTTTGGCCTGTTTGTGAAAATGTTGTTGATGTAGATAATATTGTTGATTGTAGATAATATAATATCTACCAGCTGCGGCAGATAAAAAGGAGCATGGGTACTTAGAAACATTTTCTGTGAATGAGAGCGATTCTCTTGCAATGTCTCAGCAGCTTGGTATTCCATAAAAGGCATTTGCAGGGATGCTGCCACATGACTTTTCTGTATTTTCTCCTGGTGTTAATCCATATTGCACGAGAAAATTGTGTGTGTGTGTGTGTGTATATATATATATATATAATGAAGAACATTTCCCACCTGCTGGAATGGAGAGGTTTATGCCATGACCATATTGGCTTTATATTACCCATCTGAGCCTGATGGCTCATCTCCTAAGTCTCTCACTCTTGACACAAGCAAGATCACTAGTGCCACAGGATAAGAAACCCACCCCAGAGATGCTACCTGTGGGATGGCCTTTCCCAGGTAGGTGGTCCTTCACAGAAGTTAAAGCGTCAGTTTACTTTGCAACAGAGCCATTTCAATGTCATGTATATTCCAAACTTCCCATGAAATTACAGCAAAGGCTAGTTTGTATCCAGTCAGGAGTAATTCCTATTAACAGATGAGCTGAGAGAAACTCAGAGTTTTTCCTGTTACATTCCAGTTTTAGTGGCACTTAAGTAAAAATTTATTTCATCAGAAGTAGCGTGACACATCCCTGTTAAATATACTGCAGGATTATATCATTTTTGAACACAACAATAATCTTAGTTGACAGTTTGATGCATTTACTGGCCAGCTGAATCCGAGACATTAAATCCTGGCCTGGGGAACCCCATATTGCTGCTGCTGGCAGCATGAAGGCCAAGCCCAGGCCGTGGGGAGGACCGGCTCTCCAGAGGCTGCCTCTGTGAGAAGTCCTAGGACTCCCAACCCACAGCCCACAACAGATGGTGTTTGTCCCAGGGCTCAGGGACTGACCTTGCCATCAATGTCAGATGAGCACAGAGTCCCCCACATGCTCTCAAGTAGTAATTCCCCTTCTGTAACGACTCTGTGACTTATTTCAGAGAGCTTTTGTATATGATCCATGTGCTGTATTAGATCAGTGCAAAAGTCAGTGTTAATGTAGAAAATGGTTTGGTGTGTCATCCCTCTCCTCCAATCTGTTTAATTTAGCTTTTTTTGCTAGTGACTTGTGAGGATACTATTTGCAAGAACAGCAGGAAAAATACTCAAGCTTTGAAAAAACCGCACTTTTATCTACTTTGTGCATAAAGATCTTGTACATCTCAAAACAAGCAAATGATGGCCAGCAGAGTAACACATGTTTTTGGATTAAAAATTAATTTGAGGGAGTTCCAAGCAGAAATTAAGACAAAGCTGTTGGAATAGCTGTTGGAATTCAGTAGAATCAATACAAATAAGTGTGCTCCTTAACATTATTTTCTTTCTTCTTTTTTGAGAAAATCAAAATCTTCTTATAAAAGCATTCTACAATTTTTTTTTTCTACTATGGACATACCTGTTGTCTTGATATTGTGTCTTCTCATTTGAACAGTATTTGTTTTCCATAGCAAGATTCCACTGGCTACCACTTTGCTTTTGCTTTTTGGCAATTGCAAATTTGCAAAATTGGCAATTTGACTGGCATTTAACATCCAGTCAGAACTAAATAAACGTGCTCCTTTAGATTTGTGGAAAAGGCCATTCTATCTAAAAGGAAAAAAATAAAATCCTTCTCCAAGTTGGGATTTTTTTGCTAGTTCTTTAAAAGATGTCAGCTGAGGTCTCCCGAGGATGCTCATTCCAAGGGCGTGCAGTCAGTCACCCTCAAAAATAGCACTTGATTTTTGTCTCTTGGCCGAGTCTGAAGTGAGTGCAGTTTTGCTAAAAGTACCAGAGCCACTTCTGTTTGGCCAGCGTGCGCTCAGCCATTAGTTGGGAAATACCATATCTCCTACGGAGAAAGAATGAGAGGGACGAAAATCTGGTTTGTATCTCAGGGTCCCGAGTTTGGCTGAGGTTTCAAACCTGGCTGCTGGCAGTCCTGCACCCTCCCTTGCCCTCTGCCCACCTCAGCTGCTGCCCATCATCACGGCCGGGGCTCCCCAGGCGGCCCCGCATGCCTGTGGAGGACGCCCTTCCCTCAAATTACCCGTCTGGTCTGACGCTGAATGATCCTCCTGGCTCGGCAACGGCAAGGAATGCCAGAGCCCTTCCCAACATCACTTCTGCTTTCTGAGCCTCTTTTGTTCCCTGCTGCCTGTGGTGAGCGCAGGAGGTGTGAGGCTGCGTGGAAATTGCTGCTACTAGACAAGAGAGACATAAAGTACACCCACCAAGTCTCCAAAATCATTGATCTGATGAAAGATTTTTCATTCCTGCTGTGGCTAAGAATGCGCTATCTGTTCTGTAATGAGCCCTTTTTTTTTGCTTTCACCTTATCCTATTTCATCTTTTTTTTTTTTTTTCTCTCATGCCCCTTTATTGGATTCTCTTCTCCCTCTCCTTATTTTCACTCCCTGCATCCATCTTTTTCTTTTTCTTCAGCACTGAGTGTTTACTTGTAACTGAGCAACTGAAGTTAAACATGTCCACCAGACCCCAAAGAGAGATCTTGAGGAGCTACAGAAAAAAAAACCTATCCTGGGGTCACTGCAGACAGAGAGAGGTATACTATGCTTTCATACCCTGGATGTTCTGCTCTGTATCACATCCAGATTATGCTGGGTGGACACCTGCATGGGACAGTTAATGGCCACCCGCTTTTAAATTTTTTTCTTACAATTAAGTCCATGTACCTCATTACTTCAAGGTGCAGGAGGTAACGTGAAGCATGGGGCAACAGAGGAGACTCAAAAGCCCTTTTCTATAAGATATTCCCATTTGGGATGGTATTTTGTCATTCCATATGGGAAAACAGAGGCCACACAGGGGACTTCCCCTCCTCTCCTGCTGCAGCACTGGTTGCTCTTTGGATAGACTGGGGTCCAAAAGCACAAGAACAGCTCTTCTCTGGAACTGCACTTCATCACTGAACTAGGTTAACTAAATGTCACGTAGGTTTACCTTGAACAACTTGGAATTGTTATAATTATATCATTTAGTTATGCCCTAGCTCACGCTGAAATTATGTTTGCTAGTGATAAAAAGAGACGATTAAGGTTCTGGGCTACTTGTTGCTATTCTGGTAACTGGGTATATCATATCCAGCCCCTCCATGTCTTCCCTTACACATCTGCTAGTGGCTCTAGTAACCTCATAACTTCACTGAGGCACCGACTACGAGGATCAAGCAGACAGCAGTCACAACTCGCTCCCCTTTGCTGCAGGGGATTGAAGGAGTTTGCTGCAGTGAGAGGAGCAGGTCATCACCCAGTGCGTGATGATTCACAGGGTGCAGAGGTGCAATGGGGGATTTAAGTGTTTGAGACTTCATGAGGGCAAAGCACTGTTATTTTAGGATCAACACCAAGCTTAAGGCTAGTGTTGGTATTGCTCTGATGGAAATAGATTCCCTCATCCCATTTAAACTAAAAAAAAAAAGGAATTAAATGAAAGAAAAGCGGTTGTGTCCAACACCATAGATGATAAATACCTTGGCCTGACAATTCTCACAGAATGACCTTTGCAGGTTGATTACTCAGGTGGTAATTAGCTCTTTTGTTTTGCCATTAGCTGATGGTCCTCACATGAGTGAGGTGTGGTGCAGGTCACACAGTGATGGTGGGAGAGAGCTGATAAAAGAGAAATGCTTTTAGGTTCACCTACTCAGACTGACCCTGGCAAAGGCAGGAGCAACTTTCTCTGAACCTGCCCCATCAGTGACCTTGGACCTGATCAGAGGGACCACCCTCAACTCTGGATGCAAGGTAAGTTAAATTACATGCTGCTGATTTGCCTTAATACTGCCAACATCTTGGGCAGAAGTTGTAATAATGATAAAAAGGCACCAGTGTAATGGATACCATCATAACTCTGTAACTACAGTTTAGGTTTTGAAAATTACAAATATGTGTTTAAGTAAGGCTAACCAGAAAGTACTAGATGGTGCTTTAACTGTGGCCAGCTGTCTAGTATTTAGAAATTAGAAAAGAATGTTTTTTCCCTTCCAAAGTGGAAAAATTGCTGTACATTTGTGCATATTGAGCTGGTGACCATTTGTCCAGTTATACCAGGAAGCATCAGGCTATCTGTGGTATCAACAGATGAAAAAGTACTTTGTAAAACAACTGCACAAAACCTAAGGAAAATGGCCTCTGTAGCCTTCAACTTATGATGCACATCACCTCTTATGGACTAGAGACCTCATTTGCAGCTTTTTTTTTTTTATCAGATTCCATCAGTTCACAGGTCATTGTAAACTTGGCTTTCTTTAATAGCAAGTTTCATTTTGTCTTGAATTATACTTGTGAATACACACACTATTTTGCTGCTGATCTCTTTATAATTGTTTATGACTATAATTCATTTTTACCACTACCCTGGGTAAGCTTCACACCTGGTCCCTTATTCTGCCTCCCCCTCCTTAAGTTTCTCAGTTGTGGAACAAGTGTAAACATAGAAAGAATATTTCATCTGTCAATGTCTGTGTCAGTAAAACTGAAATGAGATATTCTGCCCCCCTAAGCCAGTGTGTTTTGTAGAGGTTCTTCAGACAGAGACCAAATGAAGAAGGCTATGTGGATGAGATGGGCAGATAGATAGGAGGAAGAGCTCATTGTGTCTTTGCTTTCTATGCAACACCAAGTGTGCAGAGAAACCATGCTGGCTCTGCTCACTTCCAACTTACTGTGCTTACGATACCAGACCTGGCTTCATATCTGGTTGGCTGCTAGGGCATGGCTCTGGATGGCTTCTCCAGTGCAAGCCAAGGAAGCCTGATGGAGGGATTCCCAAGCTATTTATAGCAATATTATTCAAATACTCTCTATGGCTGCACCAGGGTCAGGACACTGTGATTTTTATTTCATCTCCTGGCAATAATACTAAAAGCCTAAATTGTGTGTCCATTCAAATTAATAAAAAGTTCATACTTTTCCAGGCACCCAACATTATAAAGAGACTTTGGGAAAACATTTCGCCTCTTTATGCTATATATTACCCATTTCTTCTGTCTATGGGGAGTACATAGATGGGTACCTCGAAAATCCACGTTTGGATGCCTTTTTAATAAATACAAGGCTTCACAGGAGAGCAAAAATTGTTGTTAATTGGTTAATCTTAATATGTAGCTTTAGCTATATAAAAAGATCTTAAGACAGTGGAAATAGTTTAAATCATAACCAGAAACTTCATGGAAACAGCCCACCCAGTTCTGTCATGGTGACCCTGGGCTGACTGGTAAACAAAACAGCCTTGTTTGAATTTGTTCTGCTCCTCTCCAGGTGTGTGAAGGTGGATGTTCAGTCAGAAATACCCCTGTCAGCAAGGACCCGGCAAGCGGGATTCAGTTGCTTAGTCGGGGGCTCCTAGTGCCATTTTTAAATGTCTCAGTGTCCAAGACATTTGTATGTGACTTGGGATATGACTTGTGACCTGCACCCTTCTGGAAGAGGAGGGAGTGGGGGGGGCATCTAGGCTGTCACTAACTGCCTAGATTTCAGCATCTGAACCCCAACCAGTGCCAGGTCCGGGACACCCTAAAGCACTGAGGCCTGCACTGGTGGGGAGGCACAAGGTTGGCATCACTAAACTGGTGGTGCTCTGCTCAGTCTCCAATAGGCAAGAGCTGGTGTTATTTATGCAAGACTGGATCCAGATGTTTGTGTCAACAGGAAATTCCCCACTGAATTCAGCAGAACAAAAGCCAGCAAAGCTTTACGCTGATGGGCTTTCATAACCATTTGTTTACATAAAAAGCTCCTGTAAAGGGAAAATGAGGCTTAATGTAAGGGAGGTAACAGGAGAATACAGTTATGTCTTCTGTATGGTTTATGTCATCTTGCCGTGCTCGTCAGAGAGGATAAGTAAAAGCATATGCTATCAGTAGAGGAAGGTGTCTATAAGCAATGGAGGAAATCTGGAAGGAAAGATTTTTCAGTATTATCTTACTTAGCTGGAAGATGGAAAATGCAGACTGTAAAGTGACTGGGCAAAAAAGAAGTGGAAAATATTCAACCAAGAACCACCAAAATGGAAGAAGAGTGTTGGCAGAAAGAAAGATTGCAGTAGGAGCTGGTGTAGAGTTAGTTCATGGTTTTGCTTTCCCCTTTTTTCACCTGATTAAAGTAATTTCAGCCCAGTGGATTTACAACTAAGTGGTTGAGCGGTTGCCTGATAGTATCAGTGCAACTGCTCAGAGAGAAGAGCATTTGATAGCTACCTGTATGTAAATCAGATAATGAGTTATGTATAGACCACAAACTCCAACAGATGAATAAGAAGTGCTTTTAGTTGGCTGATTCTTGGCAGGGAAAAAACAATGAATCTGCGAAAAGCTGCACCCAGGGAGACCTCTGTGTGAAGTACCTCTGAGGGTTTTGTGGGATGCATCTTTGTGACTCTCTCAGTAGGAACTGGTAACAGCAGGCTAGGAAGTTTAAATCCTATTATTCTTCTGTTATAGATGAAAAAGCAGAACTAAATTACTGTTTATCCCCTCCCCAATCATTCACAGAAAGCACATAGATATTATGGTTCAGGATAATTTACCTATGAAGTTGGAGTGAAGCAATTTTTCATCTTCTTTTAAGTTGGTCTCTATAAGTCTCAATTAACTTGCATATTCTAATTAAAATAACATTTTAAAAAATATACATACATATTTTACAAAAATAAAATATAATTAATAGAACAATATAGGAAACTACATAAACTGTATGCCGTAAGCAAATGAAGGCCATCAGAGGAAATTGTCTTTGAAGAAACTCAATTCTATCTCTAATCTCTGCTGTCCGGTGTACCTTACCAGAGTGCCAGCAAGGGTCTGTAACTGAATCCTCCCAAAAAAGGCTATTGAACTGGATTCACTTCAGTATCAAGGTTGCTTTACAGAAACTGGTGTGAGCTTTAAATGCAAAACTCTAAATTGTCCTATTCTGCTCCATTTGACTGGAATTTGAGGGCTTCAGTCAAAAAGGGTAGTCTGAAAAAATAATGTTATTCTATTGACAGATCCCCAGACTGAGAGGGAGATTGCAGGCTTGATTTGATGGGGCCAGGGCTGTGGGGACAGTTAAAAATTATTTATTTTTACACATCTTTATTAATAGTGGTTGTGAAATGGCTGGAAGTCTAAATGGTGCTCACAGCTCAGATGAAAGGAATAGGGTTCACTTCTGTTCTAGATCACAAAGACTTAGATGAGGTAAATGCAATGAGGATAGTGCTCCTTCTAAGAGACAGGATGTCATAATGAAAAAAGAAGAGAGAAAACAGCTGTAATCAAATTAATCATGACTAATTTACAATGCTGTGTCGGCGACTATCAGATCCAGACAAGTTCAACAAATCAGCTTCAAACCTCACTCAAAGTTTTAAGTCCCACAGGTGAGATTAAAGGAACTCTAAGAATGTAATTATTTGCAGCATGTTAACGAGTTTATATCAGATTTTTTTGAAGGAGGAGTTTGTGTATTATAGGCTGTTTACAGGCTAAACACCAACCTTGCAATTATGTTGTACCTATTTAATTTCCTCTGCAGTTCTAAATGATTACACCAGTCTTCTTCCTCCTTGCCTTCCACAATTCTTTAGTAGCTGCCACACTCTTTGGTATTTCTTTGGAATATTGTCTAAACTACAGCGTTGATGTAAACAAGTTCCACTATTCTGCAACTAGTAAAAGCTATATAATACTTAATTCTCACTAAAATAAGGAGCCCTGGATTTGGCTCATAAATGCCACATGCTAAAACAACCAAGTAGCATCCATCTCTGAATTTATACTACACCTATGTCTTGTTCAGATAATGTTCTTATTCTCTTCTTCCCATTGCAGTTCATGGCCTGAATTTGCTTTCCAAAAATCAATTTCCATTAGTTTTGACTAGAGAATTTCATTAATGACTGAACCTCTTTCTCTGTTTCTCTCTCTCCAACCTCTGTTTTCTTTTTGTTTGGCTCTTCTACTTAAATGCATTAGACCCTCTATAACACATCAATCTCATTTTTTATTTACCGAAATAGAAACTCTTGGTAGGGGGGAAAAAGCCCCAACAAATATGTTATAGCTTTGTGGATCCAAAACCATTTTCCACATGGCCAGATTTCTGAAGATCTCCAGATGCCTACTGAGATTATCATAAGAGTCAAGAAAGATTAACTGTCTGTGATATTTAGGCATGTCAATACTTTTTTAATCTTTAATTTTAATCCTTAATCTCCTCAATATTTGGCTGTATAACAAATAAGAAAGTATGTGCTAAGATATTTGCAGAAAGGCTTGCTTTTTTTAAAAATATCATTCTTTCCTGAGTAGAACATGAATAATATGGAATGAATATATTGGACTTGCTAGAAAGTCATGGGGCACTTTCCCACTGCCCACCCTTAAATTTAAACCAGAGATTATATATGTAAAACTTGAAGCACATTGACAATGACATTGGCTCTCCAACTGGGACTGAGGACTAGGATTGCTGATATTCTGTAAAATACCACTAACTGTAAACCACCTGCGCAGCAGAGCACATAATCACTTGTTAAATAGTGGAAGAAAGTCTACGGATGCAATGGCTTGCAGCCTCTTCACCTTCGACTCACAGTGACTAAATCTCATTTGAAAAGTAATACTGCCCACTTATCCTTTCAGCACCAACAGGCTGTCATCGCCATGCTATATTATTTCTGGCCTCACGGTATTTGCACTGCTCACCTATTATTAGTCAAGTTATATCATCATCCATGACTAAGCTGGTTTGTCAGAAGCCAGTGGGTGGAATTGTCCCAGGTCACTGTGGAGCTCACTGATGGGAATAAAAGCACTTTTCTGTGGGAAAGAAAGCGAGCAGAGAGGGACAGGCCCATGTGATGAGGGCACATTGTGTCTCACTGCAGCTGGTGACAGATCAGATGTGCAGCCTGATACAAGGCTATATGTATATATTATATATAGGCCTGAGATGTTTAGAAGCAGCAGTTTATAACTGCACACTTGGTTGTGTTAAGTATCTTGAAGAGGTCAGAAACAGATCAGGATGGCGGAGCTTTATCTTCTCTGCCCTTGATGTTCTCTATGGCCTTGAACAAATAGGTTTTGTCTACGCTAGCAAGCAGTGAAGCAGAAAAGGATCAGATCTGGACACTGAAATGGCTGAAGGCAAGGAGCTGATGCTCACCACACACATGCACAAATCCTACAAAGTTGTTTTTTCCAAAAAAATGACTAGCCTGATCCTTAGTACTGAATATCCATGATGCTGGAGCATACTAGGAGCCCTCTTGATAGGCATCTTGAATTAGTTTCATCCAGTGTGAATCCAGCTGTTGCTCTCTGATCTCTCACAGTATAAGCCAAAGTACAGAAGGTGGGGTACAACCAGGAGATTACCTTCAGAAGTGCACTAAGGTGCAAACTGAAATGCAGGTTACCCTTTTATTCCCGCTGTCTTGGGGATATTGCTATACTGCATTCATTTATGTGTGACATGTTTATCATGATAATGATAGTACATGTGATAGTATATTTTATTTCAGCATTAACTTGACAATAGGCAAGCAAAGATTGGATGTTGTTTAGTAGGTGCATAGTTAGCAGAGGTTAGACTGAAAATTAACAAGGAGGAGGTGATTCTTCACACAATGGGTAATTAAGCTGTGGGGTTCCTTGCTACAGGATATGCTAGATACTAAAACTTCAGGAGGTTACGATAGTGGCGGCACAGATTCCCATAAGTAAAACTAATGGAGGGATTTTTTCAAAGACTCTTCCTGTGTGTTGGGAATTCTGAGCTGCAAATTGTTGGAAGAATCACTACATGCTTGCCCCAAGTACACAGTATTGGCTGCTGCAAGAGATAGGGTAATGGAGCAAGACAGACCTCCGATCTGACATGTTATAATGTTTGAGTTCATCACTTCTCTCTTCTAAAGGCTTTAGGCTTTTAAAATTCAATTATTCAAATACATTAATAAATTGAATTATTTTTATTTGAAATATATCTCTTTGGAAATTATATTGTGGTGGTGATATTTCCCCCCAGGGTGGGGGAAACTGGATATTCCTTCATCCAGAGTAGCTGAGGTCCTACAGACCCGGTCTCACAATGACGCCACGAGGTTTTCCCCAAAGTTGTGGAGTGGCCCACGATGGGAAAGGACACAAACTCTCTTGTCTCAGTGATATCGTGGTAGAGTACTGAAAACTGAACATTGCCACGTCAGCCTCAATATTTTGAGGACTGAGCATTCTTGTTTTTACACAGAACTGTGATTTCATCAGAACCCAGATGCTTTTTATCAAAATAAACCTGTTCTGTCCAAATCTCAGCATCCTACCAAACAACAGGCAAAAAAATGTGTTACTGGCTCGCACTGAAGCTTTTAATCTGCCACCGGGTGGAAAGCCTTTGTGCACACATGATGCAGCATAAATATACATCTTAAATGGACACAAGCAGCTGCTGTCACTGTTGGTCAAGCTCAGACTTTTCCACATTCATCAGGGGATCAGATGTTCTAGTGACTCAAACCAGGTCTGAGACAGCAGCTCCCTACTCTTCAGAGGGGTTATGAACCTTGTGAGAGGTTTCCTTCTCTAAGGCAGTTTCAGAATCTGCTCCTCAGCAGTCTCTTTAATGCCTGCAGCATGCCTTAAGCGCTTCACTTTCCCATCACTATGGCTAATGCACAGTTTGAGGTTTACACTTTGTGATATGGAGCTGTACAGGATGGGAAGAAAATGGCCAGATGCTCAAAGGAGTGAGCCCAAAACACTGAGATCTATAGCCTGGAGTAGAGTCCTGGGAAAACAGGAGGGTTGATGCTGGGGTCCTGTTGAGTTTGACTGCTACACTGCAGTGTATGTACCCATGCATTTATGCACTATTTTGTCTCACCAGCATCCCAGGGCATACAAATAAAGGACAGTAATAAGAGCCAGACAATGCCTTGCAGACAGAATATTCTTGCAATTAAGGAAATTCACTCTTATTCAGCCAAGGCAGGTAATGGAAACCAAGTTAAGCTTGTGCTCTCTGTGTTGCAGCTGCTTTCCTGCTTTTACCCTTTCTGCTTCCTCTCTGCTCCCCCAGCCCCAAGGAGATGTTGGGTCTCCCCTTCGTGTGCACTGGCTCCTCAGCTGCTGCTTTCCAAGAAGGGTACTTCCTTGGACCATGGGCTGAGGTTACCTAAGCATTTCCCAGGTATCTGCTTACCCTCCGTGATCTGAGACAGAGAACTAGATATTTGGTCTGGCCTGGAGCTGCTGTCTTTGTCACTGTCATCAAGCTCCTGAGCTGTCCCTGACAGAAAGTGGGATGCAGATGCTTGAAGAGGGTTTCTTGGCTGGGGATGTGAGAAAGGTTTAAGAGTCTTGGTCCAGCCAAAATTTCTCTAATGAGGAATTCTCTTGCACACAGTGTAGCTAGAGTTTTCATTAAACCAAGATCGGAAAGAATCCTCAAAACAATTCAAGGAACAAAGCTTCCCTTTCTCTTCTGAAGAGTTTAACCCACAGGCCAATAGATTTAGTTGACAAAAGGATTGGAAAATCTGGTACATGCAGACAGATGCAGACATGTATAAGATACCTAAAGTAGTTACCTGTAGGCATAAGGATTATAATAAAAACACTGATGTTTGTCCTTGTGAAGGTGGGAATGTCAGTATAAACACTGGAGTGCTGCTTTTTATACCATCATGTAATGATCCATTGTTGACCCATAATAATGTATGGGGCAAACTTACTTATGCATTCACCAGAACAGAAGCAATCTCCCCCTCTGGCATGGCGCTTCCTGGACAGGCTGCAAGAATGATTCAACTGTCTGAAATTAGCTGAGATCTTTTCAAGACTGCATTAGAGCCTGTCTGGGCTCTGGCTGCCCCCCTGGAAAGGTGTGTGTCTTCCATAGCTGCTCCATCACATCTCCAGCCTGCTGAGGGTATCTCAGCTAGACTGAACCATCCAGTGTGGCCCTGCACATCTGCGTTTAGGCACGTGAATCACAGTCCTCCAGAGCTCAGCTGGAGCCCATATTCAGAAAGCATTATGGCCAGGCAATAGTGGATTTCCACCATTAGGAAGACCGACACACTGTGGAAGGAAGAAAAAAATTATACTAGATTACATAGGGATTGCCTGACTAAAATGCTACCAGCTGCACACAGGAACAGGGAGTTTTGTTAACGCTAGCAGGAAATAGAGTAAAATACCCACTTTGTTAGTTGGGGGAGACCCAATTTGTAAAGTTCAAATCTGCATTCAAGCCAAAGTCCAGGGTTATTTTGATCAAAGAAACGAGTAGAGCCTGCTGTGGAGACAGAAACAATAGCCAGACTGGACTGGCAGAGAGGGAGCTGAAACTTTCAACCACCAGCTTCTCATTTCTTGGAGGGCTGAACCTGGATACAGCTGTCCAGTGTGAATTAATGCACAAAAAAGCTGCACTTGGGAACACTGAAGCTCTGTTAGGTAGATAAGACCCTAAGAGTAGGTTAGATTGTAATGTGCTGAAGGAACAACTGTTTTGGGGAACTGCAGCGGGAACAAAAAGACAATATAATGTGCAGACGTTAAGTTTTCATAGTGTTGTCAATTACCTGAATTTTTAGATTTCCAATACAGTTGTTTTATTCAATCATTGCTGAACTTTCCTGCTGCTGGTAAGGAGTGTTATTGCAGGAGGTGCAAGGAGTTTATACATATAATGAATACTGCAGTGGAGAATGGCCAGTTGAACGGCCATACGTGATTTAAAGTGGTGAACCACACCAAAGGCAGCATTTATGGGGGTGTAGAAGCAGCATCTGCAGTGCTCAGGGTTATTTAAGAACTATCTTTATTGAATCACTCATTGGCTCAGCAACATGAATTTAAGGGCACAAACCCTTCCTCCTCACGTCTTTTTATCTCTCCCCATGACTTTTGTCCTGAAAAAATAACAATCAAAACCAAACTGGTCCAGACAACAACAGTCATTTGGATGAATAAAAATGCTGACAGGACAGAACTGCTCAGCAGCAGATAACAATTTTGCACTTAGACTTGCAGGGGCTACAGAGAGCTCAGAGTGCTGCATTCCCAAGGAGGATAATATCATTAATTTATTTCATAATTTCACCTGCCTCTTACTGATAGATGGCT
>JAOXNG010000001.1:81572368-81582794 GCA_028566535.1 Scolopax minor | reverse complement strand
TAGTTGGGCTTGTGAAGAGTGCCCAGAGCTTGCTGCTTTCAGAAAGTTTCAAAAAGTATGATGTTACAGAATAAACTTCAAAGCCTATATCTTTGCAAAGACACTGGCTCTGCAGAAACAAGTTAGTTTCTTTCTTTGATTTTATTTATGGCATACACTAATTAAATGATCCTATCTCCTTGATGGTTCTTTGCTGTGCGGTTGTCTTCTAGAAAACGTGTTATTCTTTGCAACATACAACTACTACTTAGGTTATTCGCTTAACTTAATTCATGCCCCTTAACTCTGGTGAAAAAGTTCCATGCTACTACAGCCTGGTGCATGAGTGAACATTCCTGTCCTATCTTTAGTCCTGAGACCTTGTTCTTCAATGTAGGCTCCCCTTTTCAGGGGTTGGTTATGATCTTTTGCTTCCAGCTTGCTTTGCTCATGATCACAGTTGTGGGATTAGCATTCCATTTAAAATACTTCCATGCACATGGAAGGTTTTTCACCCTCTGAACTTCAGTTCTGTTGCTTTCACCCTCTTGTGATTTTTTTTTCCTTTTAGTATTACTTAGTTCCTTTCTATCTGTTCCCTAGCAGCAGAAGATCTGTCTCAAACTGTGACGGTCTTTATGCATTACCCATCTTTTGGTTCTGCCTTCTCTACCCTTATGTTCCATCTTCTGTTTCTATTCAAAGAGATGAGCGTGGTTTTCAAGCCCTTGTGGGACAGTAATTTATCTTATGTGTATCTTCCCATCTTTCCAGTACACCTCTGTAGTGGTGTGCTCATTTAATTCTTCTGAAGGGTTTTCATAGTAAGTTGAACATACCTTAAACATGTAAACAAATGTACTTACTCTATAAGCTGACTCTTTTTCCCCGGTGCTCCTTTCTTTCAACAGCTGTTGCCTACCAAAGGTGCCATCAGGAACTGAACATATCCTTCCTTTTTGTACACTAGAATACACTGTCAGTAACTGAAATGTATTTCCTATTCACTCTTATTTCTTTGTGCTTGGTACCAAGGTCTGATGCGCCCCCTGTAACAAACTTCCTTGTTGTTCCAAAGCAAGAAGAAAGCACAAGTAGCATCTTCTGTCATATGTGTGGTATGCTGAAAAGGCTTCTCAAGAGGTGCCTTTTCTTTTATTTTCTTTTTTAGTAAAACCTCCTTCTTAAAACATGAAGAGATATGTGCCTTAAGCTCTGGAAAATTATGGAGCCTTTAAACAGTCATTCCTCTGTGTTTCCCCACATATCCACTCCCTTTTTGGTTTGTATTAATCAACAGCAGAAAAGTGTGTCACACAGTTCAGAAGCTACTGTATTTAGAGGAGAAACCAGCACAGAATGCCACATGAGATCTATTTTAGGCTATCGAACCTGCAAACATATGTGTTTTGTAAAATAATTAGGAAAAAGTAGTACAAAATTACATTATAATTTATCCTAACCGAGACCAATGTGTATTCTAAAAGCTGTTTATTTTAGAAATACTTCGGTGGTTCCATTAGAGATGAGAGTCTAGCTTGTGTCATCAGATTTTCCAAGTGTGTGCATGGGGCAGTGTAGCTACTATGGAAAGAAAAAACAGGTTGTATTTTTGATTCCTGAAGAACAAAAATCCTCCATTTTAAAATAGGAGGCGTAATACGCCTTTTGGCTTCCAGAGAAATGATATTAAGAGTGTGGTCAGCTGTTTGGCATTGGAAGCAAGATTTTTCTCAACATCCACTTTTTCTTTTTGAAACCACAGCTCAATGATGACTGTAAAGATTAGGATGTGGGGCTCCCTCTCCCCATTTTTTGCCTTTGGTTATTTTGTCCTGGCTTATGGAAAGAAGTGTGGACAGAAACTAGCACTCCTGTGGCAAGGAGTCTTGCCTATGGGCAGAGATTTAAAGGCAAAGATGGAACTCCTCAGTTGCTTAATTGGTATGCGTGTGGTGGAGAAAACAGAAATTGTTACCTTTATTTGTCTATTTAATTATATTTTATTCATTTTGGGTTGTCAGCTCTCTCTTTTCTCTGACAGTTTAGGGTATTCCCCTCCCTCTTCTTTTACTCTCCAGAAAGTAATTATTATTTTTAATTCCAGGAAAGTTGGAGTTACTTTGCAGGTTCCAAGTTCAACTGGAGTTTTAAATAGTACTGACAATTGGAAAAGTTTTCTTAATTGTCGAGATCTGAGGGACTTCTACTTTTTATTTGCAGTAGCAGTGTATTGGCACAGATTTCCTCAGTCTTTCAAAGCCCAACCTCACACATTTATTTATTTTGTCACCTCTTTCTTTTTGTATATTTTGTGGAGAGAGTGGAGCAGGAAGTGATTGTATTGCTAATCATCTTCCAGTTTTTTTCTTGGTAGCTCTTTAGAAGAACATTATTCCAACTTCATGCATAAGTAAAAACTCTTTTTAGTGCCTTTCAAATGTAGCTTAAAATTTGAATGGGAGTGTCTTCTGAATCAGAGAACTACTATGGATAATCTGAACTCAGACCTGAAAGCTGTCTTGGTGGACAGTATGATGGCCTGTAAGGAGGATACATTCATTATGGGTAACACCATTTGAAAATGGAAGGATTTCATGGTTGTGCTTGATTCAGATCAAGAGAGGAGTATTGTGATGCTTGATACTTGCAGTTGAGCCTTAAATCTGGAAATCATATTCTTTTTTTTGAGTGAAAAGTGCTCGTGTCTAATTGGGATGCATTATCTAGTTTCTAGAGGTTTTTGTGACAGCACATATGTTCCATTTGTTATTAAAGAGAGTTATACTTGTAACTGTTTGGGTTTTTTTGTAAATAGTATTGATAGGGTGCTTATATTCTTTTGCAAGGATAAAAATTACTTCTAAAATATGTTCTGGGCTCAAGCGATTCCTCAGAAGCATGTTGCTTTTTTTAGCATCTAAAAAGGCTGGTGATATGGCTTTGGGAGGTTAACTGTCTGTATGTTCTTCTTTTTTTTCTTCAAAACTTAGGTGATTTGTTACATTTGTTTGTTAAACTACAGTAAAAATAGCTATTCCGTTCTTACTAAATATTTTGGATGGAGTGTCATTATTGTAGGATGATGAAAAATGCTTTTGGTTTTGAAATTGGAAGTTTGCTGATCAAATACAGAATTGCCATGTCTTTTTCTTCTTTCTTCTAAAACATTTGTGAGGGTTTTTTCCTCTCGTTTTCTGAGACCGAGGACATTGTTCTTTGAACTTGCTAATGGGATCAAATCAACTTAATATGGAGTATGACATTTGATGATAAAGTTGATTGCTTACACTTGGCTTTGATTGGAGCAAGCTTAGTGGTCACTTGGAATATACTAAGTGCAAATGTAGCTTATAGCGTTTCATCTTGGCTGCTTCTCAAATTCAATTTGGTACAATGCAGCCCTTGTGCTATTGTACAGTGAACTGAACATCTCCTCCTGTATTTATCTACTATGTAAGCACTTGATTTTTTAGGATTTTAGCCAAATAATTTTTTAAAAGTCAAGAAAATTGGCATATTTAACACTGTTCATTTGTTACTGTGTTACGCTTACATAACAACTTTAATTTTCACCATTTCCTTCACTAAATTACAGTGGTCCTCAGTTTATCCCAGTGGTTCTACTGTTCGCCCCCAAAGAGAGTTTAAATCTCCTACCAAAGCCTTTTGTGTGCATCTGAAATGCCATATTCAGTCAGTAACCCAAAACTGAATGTCTTTTTTTATTTCAGAGTTGTGGATTGTCTTACTTTTCCTCTTTTTCTCCCCTGCCCCAAATGAAAAACAGGAGACCTGAGGACTAAAGATATTAGATTTAATATGCAACATCCTTGCTTAACTACCACCAAAATTTCTGGGCGTCGTAGCAAGAGTTGAAAATGCTTTACTCCACTACTAATTCTTCTGTCATCTTGGGATGCTCTTGTAGAATTATGATACAGTCATACAGGAAGTGGGTATGGTAAAAGAGGAATTAAAATGCAGAAGCAGAAATTTCTGAGATGTTACATCATGTCATGAAATTAAAAGGGTAAGAAGCATATATGGAAGTCTGTGCTCCTTTATAAGCAGAGACTTTATTCTGAAATACTGCAAGGTCCTGAAGCAGTAGGGGTCTAGTACACAGAACGTGAAAATGTGTGTGAATAAATACAAACAGCTCTTCCACTTTGTAACAGTCATCAGTAGCGTGCACTAATAGCATTAGATCTATTTGTGGTAAATACCGATCGCTTTTTAACTACAAGGCAAGTAGTCAAGAAGATTTCCTCAAAGTAATTTTAATAATGAAGATAAAGATTTAGATTCATAGTCCCAAATGCAAAATTGAAAAAACTGGCTTCAGGTTGTTTCCTTAAATACGCTTTTACCCGAATTCATTGTCAGCTGAAATCTGTACATTGAGATTAAGTACTGTGTTCTGCACAACTTCGATTATTATGCTTTTTTCTTTTGCAGCTCCAGATAAAAGCCTTTGCTTCTATATACTTGAAAAAGTTAGATGCTACCATTCTGAAGGTTGACCTGTGAATGGCTTGTACACTGAATTGTTGGTTCAGGAACAGTGGAAGTGTTCGCCTTGCCTGCCCCGCAGGTGGCTTGATTCAGTTGTTATGGCTCAGGCTGTGCTGCTCAGTTGGAATACATTTCTGCTGTTGACTTTGGGCAAGTCTGTAGGTTCAAATTTGTCTTGAGGAACTCTTGAATCAATGCTACACTACTCAGAGTGCCAATTTTAAGTTGATGATTCTCTATGCCCGTACTGTTTTTTTTTTCCTGAATGTGTGTATAAATATCAGTTTAAAAAAACCAAAACAACACAGCACAAAATAGCTTTTCTTTTCCCTCCCCATCTTAAAAATGTCTAGTTTATAGTAACTAAAACAGATGCTGGCTAAGCCCACAATTTCCCTTAGAAATATAATAGTTAATAAACTTCTGTACCTCTTATTCTTCTGTATTCCCCATTGTCATTGAGCATTTGTCCAAAAAATATTTTGTTACAGCTGGAAGGCTTCTATGGGATCTTTCTGTTAGCTGTGTAGCGGATTACAGATACACAAAAGGCTTTCAGCAAGTGAAAAGTAAGGGGGAGGTGGAGGTCATAGTGAAATTGCTTGGTTTTCATATTATTTTAGCTATTCTTTATCAGTAGCTTCATCAGCTCAGAGGATGCTCTGAGACTTGACCTGTAATTATCTTATATGTAACAGGTAGACACACTGCTTTTAAAATGTGTAGTTTAGTATGTGTATGCCTGTGCAGCATATATAACACTGTCAGTACTCCAAGGAATGTAATTTGAGGAGAAAAATCTCTTCACATACTTTTGTTTTTTCCCATGATGCTGAGAGTACGTCTGGGTTGAAATTATATGGCTAGCATCTGGTACTGACTGCTCTGAGGGGTGCTGGGGACAATGATCAGTGTAAATGCTGGCATTAGCATAGGGGTGGAGTGACCACACTACCTGCTCGTAGAGCAAGGAGTTAGATTTGGTTATCAGCTTAGATTCCTGTTACGCAAGGAGGGTATTTTTCCTAAGTTGAGAACAGTATTTTGCTGCCTTGCATCTGACAAAGAAGTTTCCATTTGCTTTGATGCTGTGTTAGAATTTTTTTTAAAAGAGAAATTATTTGGCACTTTTTTGTCTGTTTGGTAGGCTTACAAACAGTATTGTGATGAGTAGCATAAGAGTTTTCAAGCTTGAACTTTGGCTTTTTCCTGTGATGCATAAACAATTGGATGAGTGTTTTATGATTTGAATTGTGGTGTGCCTTTTGGCAAAAGACTGTTGCTGGCAAAAGACTCTAACCAGCTTTCCTTCAAAAATTTGAGTAAAAGTGTGCTGAATTGATGGGAAATGGCCATTGCTGTATTAGGAAAAAATACTGCAGAATAATGCACAATTATCTTGTGACAATTTGTATCTATTAGGAAGTAGGACCAGAAGCATGTCTCAAGGCTGTCTACAAGTAGAAATAACCAGCACTGTATGGAGTAAGTGTAGATGCTGTTTTTGTAACACCAGTAACACTTTTTTGGTTTTTCTTTAGGTTCTTGATTGTTACAGACCATTTGCTGAAATGTCCAGAGTTGGTAGAAGCCCTCTATGCCAAACTGAGCAATCAAGAAAGGTAACCCCAAAAACCAATGTGGCTTTTAGTATTTAGCATTCCATATAGAGTATCCTGTTCACATGATTGAAAAACTGTGTGGTTTCATAGTTGGCACAAAATCTCTAAATACATGTTTCTATGTCAGTAATGGTTTTAAATTGGTTGGTTAACATTACAGCTTAGCCACAACTGGCAGTGATTTATGTAGGGTTGCAGAATCCAGGTTGGCGCCATTACTTGGTAAAGAAATACTTAAAAAAAAAAAAAAAAAAAAAAAATACAAGATTTTAGGCCTGTGTCTTGATTTCATAAGAGCACCACAGCCTGCAGTGTTTTACAGATGTATTTGAAATGTTCTCAGCTGTTCATACTCCTGTTGTAATTACAAGAAATTAAAAGGAAGCCTTTACTAAAGTTGGAAGTGTCTCTAATACTCGTTAGCAGAACCAAAATACTGTAGGTGTGCAGATGCTCATGATTACTTAATCTTTTCATATTTCCACTGCTGAAAATATAAAATACTTCAATAAACTTTCACCTTGAAAGAGTTCTACTCCAAGTATTTGAGTAAACGTATGCTAAATTGATGGAAATGGCCATTGGTATAATTGGGAAAATGCTTATTTACAGTTGCTTTAATGAAGAATTGAGGAAGATAAAACCCTATTTTTTAGAGTAATTAACTTTGGGAAATCCTGTACTATAATAATACAGCTTCTCCAATTGCTTGAAGATCTTGTGATCTTGTTAATGTATTCAACATGGCTACTGTGTTCCCCATTTGCTCAGTGAAACTGCAAGTTCCCCCTGTATTTTTTTGTTGGTGAAAGATGAACCAATGTGCAAAGCAGTCCCTTCATGTGGGTTTTTTTTTTCCCCCTGTGTTTTTTGCTGTGACAGTGTTACTACAAATGGGAGTGCAGATGCTGATTGGACATTATAAAGAAACAAAAGGGAAGGCAGGCAAAATAGAGTATATGATGGGCTTACAACCAGAGATAAAATATCATTAATGTGTAGGTATGGGGTGGAAAACAAGGAATGGGAATGATAAGGAGGGAACTACTGTCTTTCTCCTTTATTCAGGTTGACCAATGGGAATGAGTATGTGCTGTGTCTTGAGGTAAGGGCTTCTTAACCAGTTAGCAGTGAAAGACCTGGATTTAATTCTTTTGGAGGATGTCATGAATGGCAATTTGTTTGTATGTTTTCATAATCTCCTTGAGGGCAGCCACAATTGGGTTAGGGTGCTCAATTGTACTTAAAAGCAATTGATGTAATTAGTTTCTAGAAAGGTCACAGCTGGATTTGTGATACACACTGTGCTATAGACTGTGATCAGCTGCCTTGACTGAAAGGCTTTTGGCGTAGGCATCGTATGGATGATCACATGTGGGATGGCTAGTCACAGCATATTCGCTGAATTTATTATCAATCCCAAGAGTTCTGCAAATCAAGTAAAACTCAGCTAGGTTTTTCAAAAACATAATCACAGTTCAGTTTATTATGAATTTGATACTGCTTAATTTACTGTCAAACATATGGAAGTGGTGTAGAAATAGTTCTTTTGCATCTGAGCTAGAGAAGAAAACCCTTACTGTGGCATCCTCCTATATAATGTTAGCATATTTGAGAATGCATTCTTTAAAGATATATGAGGAGACAAATCCAATTCAGATAAAACCATTTTGACTGTCATCAACTGAAAAATGTAACCATATAAACCAAAGCATAGGGAATTCATTGTTTCAAAACGAGACAAGGAGCCTTCACCGCAAGAGTTGCTGCACTGGGTGTCCAATAAGGCTGACTAAGACATATAAATGAAGAAAGGACAGATGTGGTATTGAGGTGTCTGGGGAAAGCAGCTTGAGCTCATGAATATGTGGTAACTCTGTTAGAAGATTCTCTATCATGCATATTAAATGTATTTACTGAAACAAAATTAACTATGCTGAGAAGGTTTGCAAATACATACGTTAGCGGTGACTTTTAAAGTTGGCAGTTGCCTTAGATAGCGGAAGGATATGCTTAGCCGCAGTTATTTGCACTATTCAAAGTATTTCCTGTAATTGAAATCTTGTGCATTTGTGATACAGTGGCCATGGTGCATGCCATGAAATAGTTATTGTTGTAGAAGTGGATCTGGAATCTGAATTTTCAATGAAAAGACAAATTCCTGACTTGTGGACATCTTTCATTTCCACACAAATTGAAGCTCTTGGGTGTTGGGTGTCTGAGTTTGCAAATGGTCTGACATAAATACTGTGATGATATGATCAGCTTTTTAAATGATACTCTGGCATTGAAAAGTGTATGATGATGTGACAATTCCTGCTGTTTCTCTGCAAGTGATTCTTGTACAAACATATGGCTATGATATTGAGCCAAAAAGATTGTAGATTCTTGAACTCTTTGCCAGATTGGAGATTTCCCTGCACGTTGGTGCAAGTATTTGACAGAAGTATTTAGAAAAAGCCTGCTTTGCTTTAATCCAAGACATCTTGTCCACACTCAAGGCTAAGTTAATGCCTTGATAGTCTTAATTACATTGTAAAATCTTCAAAATGATTGAAGATTTTAAAATCTATGTTGACCCTTTTAAAAAAGGGTCTTGCTTTAATTAACAGCATCAAAAATGCAACTGAATAGCTTCAGTTGCTTTTAAGATGCTCAAATACTTCCATCTTCAGTTTTGACATTTGTGTTATTTCTCATGAAGTGTTCTCAAGGAATGATGTAGCCATTGAGTGAATTACGGGCTCGAGCAGTGTAAGAGCACCACTTCTTGCTTGTGTTTAGCTGCAAGGCTGCTAGTGTCAGTGTTGTGGTGGGTTTTTTTCCTTGGTAATGCTCATAGATGCAGAACAGCTGAAGGCACCATCCGATTATAGTACCTCACAAATTTATCAGTTTTCACTTAATAGGATGTTTACAAGTATCATTTGAAGATGAAAGAATTGAAAATTTTGAGGAAGGACCTAATTTGTCTCATGGAACCATTGCTGTCAGTGAGGGATTCAGGAAAGAGAAGTCCCAGTCTCAGAGATAGAATGTCCCAAGTGGTACTTGCTAAGAAGTTATAAAACAAGTATGCTTGATACAAAAATTGTTTGGCAGTAATAAAATTGATAGAATTTTACAACCCTATTTTTAGACAGGCTTAGCAGGACTTGACTTCATTTTGCAATAATGAGCTAACAGATATAAATTGCGCTTGAATGCTGTAGTTTATTTGCAGACTATAGGAGACAGCAATATGTTTTACTGATGACTGCAAATAGTAGTTGCTTTGTAGTAGTTGTTCTAAGTTCTTGCCAATTTGGTTAGCTTCAGGAAGAACTGGTTTAAATTTGGCTAATAGGAAAAAAAGGCAAGAGGCTGACAAAAAGTTTTCCCAAGTGGGGTCTAATGAAAAGAAAGATGACATAGCATGATCATTTCCAAGTAGAAATACAATCATATCAGTATACAAAATTGTATTTTAGATATTGAAGTGTTACAAAAATTCATGACATGCTAAAACTGGTACTAAGAATTGTCCTATCTTTTGCACTTAGCTATGGGCAAACAAGTAGGAACAAACTGTCTTCTAAACAGTTGTGAGATCGTTTAAAAGAAATGAGAAAATTGCATTGTGTGGGGGAACTAACTTGGAAAAATTCGGGTGAGTCTTGGAAGAAAACTGAGCAAAACAATAGAAGAAAGGAATGTAAGGGAACTTGCACCAGAACAAAAGGCCTTGCTTTCAGGAAATTTTGGCTGAATGGCAAGACTTGCTTGAAATTCAGGGGAAAGATGGGCATGTCCTGAATGACTGTGCCTGGAGGAAAACTCAGGAAAACAGTTTTGACATGAACGCCTAAAGAGAACAGAAAAATTTAAAAGAAATTACACAGAGTTGGTGTTTTACTTTCACTCCTGTTTCTCTGGAAGGATTATGGTTGTGTAAAAGGGCACCCAATTATATTGCAAGAGGAAGAGTAATGCAATAAATTTCCCTATTGGCAGCAATTTCATCTCACTAATACAGTTTATGGAAGTATGTGGTGACCCTCCAACTTTACAGAAAGATTGCTTTTATCTTTTAAATGTATATTATTTATATGATGGTGCAACAATAGCTGAATGGAATTCTCTTATGCAGGAGATATTTTATTGGAATTATTCCTGTAATGATAAAGTCTGTGAACAGCCTGTTTTCTTAACTGAGCATATGCTTGAAAGGCTCTAAGCTTGGTAAAAACTGGCAAGTAAAATCTAGCCCTGCCTTGGGGGTGAATGGCACGTCTATGCCCTTGATTTTGGTGTAGCATGCCAAATCT
>JAOXNG010000001.1:81527693-81543889 GCA_028566535.1 Scolopax minor | reverse complement strand
GGGATACCACTGGTTACAGGCCTCCAGCTTGAACCAGCTTTGTTCTCAGTCCTCATCCAAAGTTTCTGATCAGGAACTCCCAAACTTCAATATTTCACCATTAGCTATTACATTACAAAGTACATTTTCTGATTCTATGCTGTTCTAGTAATTAACTTTCCAAAACTGACTTTGCTACCTGTAAACAAATATTTAAACATTAAGACATATCCTCTACCCAAATTCACAAGGAGCTACCTGCCTGTATTTAAAAAATCTTCCTACATTATGCAGATATGATTATGATCTACAAAATAAAAAGGTTAAAAAAAGCCCAGGATTATATATAGGCTGATACTCCTTTATAAAGTCCTATGATCAATAAGAAATAAACACATCACTCTAAACGTATTTAAAACTAAATTGTTTGCCTTTTTACATGAAATTGCATTTTAATAAAACTAGTTATAAAGGCAAAACTACTTAATTTCTTGTATTATTTCCAATGTTGAATAATTTCTCCACTTTTAAGAAAAAAAAAAAAGACATATCAATTTCCCTTTTGGAAAGTGTAAAGGCTAGACATGTAGAACCAGGGCACTGTCCTTATTCAATGTTATATTTTTGGTAAGCAGCTAGAAAGTTAATGAAGACTCTGAGTAATCTTCTACTTCAAAAAGTTCCATGAACCCATTCCAGGAGTTTATAAAACAGTGCATTTTACAGCGTAGCCCATGGGTTATGATAATATACCATCCACAGGTCATGTTTGTGCCTGCTTTTTATCCAACACAACAGTCTGAAATAAAGGTGTATGGCTGATCCACTGCAGCTATTAAAGGGGCCTTTTTTTCCCACCAACATTATCCATCTTCCCTCATAACCATGTCTGAAATATTTCCAAAATTCCATGTGCAATGTCTTTCCATCCCATCTTGTAAAAAACAAAAAAACCTCACTGAAACTTTTACATTCTTCCACCTTATCAGGAATTTTTTTAAAGTGCTTGCAGGATACATTCTTAGGGTTAGATTCAGTTCATTTTCCTTTAGCTACCTTAATCTAGGCATCTTGCCCAAACTAGTCACACGGGCTTCCTTTGTAGTCAGAGGACAAAAGTATTTATCCTGTTATCTTTGGAGACGATAGGACTATTCTGCTCTAGGAGAAATTGGAATAATTTACTACAACTTCTATCTAAACGTTAAGCCACTTCATTCACTTCAACAATATGGTGGGATCAGTTAAACTGTTTTGAAGACTACATAAACTGATCTGGGATTCAATCATTTGAATTCTAAATTTGGAACTGATAAAATTACCACAAAAAAAATCTGCTATAAAAATCTAGATTTGATTCTAAAAAGACAAAGCTGAAAAAATTCCTACACATAGCTTAATGTATACTAACCTAGCTTTTGTTTGAGTGCAGGTAATCACTGTTTCATGGAGCTCCACTAATTACATGGAATCAGTGCTACAAAATCCTAGTACATCTTCTTGAAAGAAAAAAAAACATCCCTAGAGCAATTGACCACTGCTTGGACGTTTCAAAATGCTCTTCCAACAGTTTCTCCTGTGACTCTAGTTACTTCAAAATATATTTAAGTCCATTTTGCTTTTAATCTTAAAACAAAAAACACAAGTGAGAACCTGAAAAGACCCAACACTAAATTAAGAAAAGTATTTTCATCATTTAAGTCTTCTAATTACAAAAAGTGTGCTACAGTAATTACACGAATGAGCAACTTGTTGAATAGTTTCCACGAGGAACAATATTTGATGGAGATGATATTTGGTGCCCTCCCCCATCTTAATTAAATTCTTATTCTGGCAGGAAACCCAACAGAGGAGCAGCCAACTTATCTCCTTCAAGGGCTACTGGGTAGAGAACCTCTGGGTCTGGCACTAGTTTGGTATTATTGCTCCTAATGCCCTTGAATTTAGCTGTCAGCACGGCTGGAAAACTCCCGAGAGTCATCAAGAAGCTCCAGGCTCTGATAACTCGGGAGCCAGAAGAGAACAGCAAGTAGGATGGAAATCAGTACCAGCTATTTCCCTCTGCTGAGACCAAGGTTTATCAGGGCCAGTGGAACATCACCACTCTGGCAAGCAAGCGAGCACACTGTAAGTTAGCCCAGGTGATGTTTCCTTGGCACTGTGTCAGCTGCTCATACAGCAGGAGCTGGAGATAGAATGTAAAGAGCTGCAGGTTAAAGTCAAGAACTATGAGACCACATTTCAGCATAGAAAAATGGTAAATTTACTGAGGGATGCAGACCGGAGGGATGCTCCACATTTAGCTTAGCAAGTTTCCTGTTCTGATGTACTAGCTGCACTGGCATTATTTTAAAATACCAGAGGGGAAAAGTGCTTTTAGCAAAAGAAACAACTATTATCTGCCAACCAGGAGATCTGGTCTCACTTCTTTCCTTTAATTCTGCTTGCATTTTCATGCTCTTCACACCAATATTCTGTCCCAGATGGATGTTCAAGATCACTTTTCTCAAAATTCAAGGAAGAGATTCCCCAGCACAGAACTGCAACGACATCCAGTCTCATTCATTCATTACAGTGACTCCCAGAATTAGTGCGCTCATCAACTTGAATTAAATGCCCTTCTCTTCTATGCTCCCTTTCCCAGAAGAACTGAGCCTGCAGTAAGACAAGCTGAGAAGGTCCCTGATAAGGCTCCTCTGCACAGTAATGGGAGTGAGCAGCCCAGCACTGCTGGCAGAAGCCCAGGCTGTGGCTGCCAGGCTCCAAAGCTCAAGCTCTGACGCTGGGTGCACTTATTTTGGGGAGACCAAACTGTCGCACAACAGAATTTATTCTCCCACTTTTCTGTTTGAACTGCTCATTTATTTTATGAAACAAGAAAAGGATTTTCACATATGCTTCGCAGCTTGAAGAATTCACTCTTGTTCTGAAACAAATCACATAATTTCTTCTCCTTATTGTATTAGTTTCTTGCATAAGTTTACAGCATGCTTTGAAGATGTCCTCAATTCATTCTCACTTGAAGAAACAGTTTAATGAGTTCTGGAGTGCAGAGTTTGCAAACTGTGCCAGTAGCTACCTCTGGGGAAAAGCCAGAGCACTCACTGACTGGCAGAAACAACTCTCTCCACAGGTATGCACCGGCTTGCTCGGTCAATTTACTTTCTGTACTTTTGGCCTGAGCCCTTTAAGTTTTATAGAATTACATCATCATCATTCTGGAGTTTCACAATAATTGAAAAAAATCCAATAAAGAGCTTTAAAACCACTTCCTTTGCTGCAGTTTCTAATCTTGTTTAGAATGGCAGAAAGCTAATTTCAAGAAACCACATCTTGTGCTGTACCCCTTACTTGCTCAACATCAATACTCTTCAGTTTCTCAGTGTCATGCATTTCTGTGTTAGGAGTGGGAGAGTGCACAAAGTAAACCAACTCAGAGACAGCAGTGACATTTTAGAAAGTGAGTCAAGCAAGAGATTACAATTTCGATTTATAACACTTCTGTGTTTTTATTATAAAATGATAAATAAATCTAGCAAGGCAGGGAATGTAAATATTTTTGCAGTTGTTTACATTAGGGAAGAGGAAAGGAATTTAACATGCAATTAACCACTTAGGTGATTCTAGATATGTACCATATGGTGTTTGAATTACTTAGATTAAAGAAAAATATTTCATTTTTATTTATAAACTACTAGTGCATTTGAGCTGCTTATAGCAAAATCATTTAAAAGTATTTACTCTTTGCTTTCTCTCCTCCCCACAAAGGGCCTGGAGGAAGGGAGCCATGGGATAACAAAACGCTGTATATATGATCTGCAATATGCATTGTTCCACAATCCTTAAAACTTGGATTAAAAGACAAAAAGATATGAAAATTGATTTTACATTCTGCCCTTTGACTGACTTTATTTATACAAGTTGAGAGACAATGTTCCTTGTAAACATTATAACTAGTCTTAAAAGTAAAATATAAAAACCATGCAGTAGTTGCCACTACTTCCTGCACTGTTCCTTAAAATGCTCTTCTACATGTAAATACTATTGCTAAAGTATGTTTGAGTTTCATGGGGCTAACCCTTGCAAAAAGAATTTCCTTAAAAGTGCTTCATATCTCACAATATCTGTAAACACTCTGCTGCTGTAGGTTGTTGCCCACTGAATAGTGTCATATTACCACCAGAAAACAAATCTTCACAATATTTGCTATCAGCATTTTCTTTATCATAAAGTGAACACAACCCCAGAAAGACAGAAACCTAAACAAACCTTGAAGGGTGACTTTAAGAGCTTTTGAAAGTCTCAGTGTCTCCTTTAATACTGACCTCAGCAGGGCACTAATCTTTTTGAAACGGCTTTTAGCTATTAATTATTTATAGAAGTATCACTTCCCCAGAGTTCACTGTGCACTCCTTTATTAATCTTTTCTCAGACCCAGACTCTTTAACTTGATTTTGAAGAAGGCTCATATGAAAACTAATCCAGGGATTTGCTCTTTGTGTAAACAACTTTGGTTTCCAACATGGCAAGGTAAAAAATTACTTTGAAGGGGTTACACAAACTTCAAGAGGTTGAGTAGCTTCATATGACTTCATGTCTCTTCAAAACACTCCAAAAAGCAGAATATGACCAACATCACTGCCTCTTCAAGTTACTGAAGAAAAAGTAGAAAAGCAATCTTCTACGAAGGCTCTCTGCTTTTACCATGAAATTTATGTCTCTCTGATCTACGACAGCAGTTTCTTTAGCAGTCCCTTTAAGAGAGATCCTAGACCTACTGGGTGTCTGCTTCCTTCTACAACAAACAAGGGAAAAGATTGACAAGTGTTTCAAAGATTAGGTACCAACCATAATCACATTTTTTGTAAATTAAACCATTTTTTCCCTCCTACTATCTGCTCACTAGTAAGAAACAAATCATCACAGTTTCAATTCCAATTGTATATTTTTCATAAAGGTTTTCAATACCAGAACATACATACTCATGTGTACCCATATAATTTTCTCTCTGCTAGCCAAATAAACTCAATTTCCTCAACTTTCCTCAAGGGACATGTTTCCAAACATATTATCTTTCAAAAATCACTTTTCTATATTTCTTCCAGTTTTTCTACATCTTTTTAATATACCTACTGCAGGACATATTACCCACTGCTAAGTCCCCAACACCAAATACTAGAATATATTGAAAAAGACAGACACGATTTTTTCTTTAACAGCATCCCACAAATGCTCTTTTAGCATTTATTGTTCTTTATATGCTTATTAATTTAATTGCTTTCCTAACACAAACTACTTTGGATCCAAATTCTACTTTTCATTATTTCTGCAAACTTTGGCAACTGAAGGATTGTCCATAAATATTAAACACAAATTCTCATCCAAATCATTAACAAAAACACAGAACTGCAGTCATTCCTGGACAGACCCTGGTGACTTTCACTTAAAGTTGCCCAGCTTGAAACTAAGCTTTCACCTGCTCTTTCAGCATGTTTTTCTACATGTTGCCTCAGCCGTAACTCCCCAGGTTGCTTGTAGAATTACGACTTAGAGGTGTCAGGAAGCTTGCTAAGTCTAGAGTTATGCTATCTCCACTATACTACCACCTCCTTGTTCCCAAGGTCAATCAATTTCTTAAGAAGAAAAGTAGATTTTTTTCCATCTCACATGGTTCTTAACAACACCATAGTTATTATGCTCACTTGATTGTTCTTAAGGTACTTATGAGATGCTTAATAATTGGTTCTACTACTTCTTGAGTGACAAAGTCTGAACGATTAGTCTACAGTTCCCAAGTTCTCCTCCCTTCATAACAGTAGCTAGCATAACAGCACTACCACTTTTTCATGAGTTCATGAGTGATAATTCCTCCAGTCAGTGACTGCTTTGACAAACTTAAGTATTCTGACAACCTGACTACATCTAATCTAATTATTCTCTAAGTTTTCATTACTTAATCTCAGTTGTGTTTCCATCAGTATCATAAATGGTATGTAGTACTTACCTAAACAAAACTTACTTATTTGTTTAAAAAATAAGGCAGAGACATGGAAAATTTTTGCTTTCTGTGACGTTTGTTGTTCATCTCCCCTGCACTGAATCCATGCTCTCCTCTTATTTCTTCAGCAGCTATGGAATTTTATTTTCACTACTTGTACTTTGCAAGTCAGCGTTTTTAGCCTTCTTTCTTCTGAATTTCTTTAGCGTTCTTTCAGTAATTAGCCCCAGTCCTATACTCCAGACCTCTACTTTTTATTAAATTAGTAAAGGTCTTTAAATGGCTTGGTTCCTTATTCCCAAATCTTCTTTGCAATAGGACAGTTTGTGTCTGTAGTTGATAAATACACAGTGTCTTTTGAATCATCAGTTAGCTGTTCTTTTTTCATTTCCTTTAATCTAGCTTTCAGTTCTGCTCAGGCTCTAAGATTATGTTAGTTTAATTAATATATCTAAGACAAATTTGGGAAGATTTTAGATAAAATAAGTATGAAAGGAAATAATTTAAAATTCAATAGGCAGCCACTACCTAGTCTTCCTTAGCAATAATTTCAAGATTCATGTCCACCACTTGAGTCTTAAGTTTTCAAAATTCAAAACCACTTTTACCTTCAGAGGTTAAGCGTTATCCCTTATTTATTTTAAGACGGCTGCCTCATTGCATACCCAGCCTGACTATTTATTCTCTTTAAATGGTGTTACTGATATTCAGACGAAATGTTACACGGCCTGTATTAACCTCATGACATTCTCTGGTTCCTAACCTCAGTAGTTTGTTTTGCTTGAAAATGGTTTTCAAAACACAAATAACTCTCAACCTGCAGGAGATGTGTGCTAAGTATTGCCTTTATCTGCTTCTCAAAGGGTGCTCCGGGGCATAGGTATTCTGAGTTGGCAGTAGCATTTCAGAATGCAGTTGGCCTGGGTTATGAAGCAAGTGGACCGTGTCATTTGATAACTGATTTCCTCAGCTTTCAGTAATATGCTCTTACTTATTGGCATGTTTGTAGAAATCTGCTGGAAGGGGCTAAGTGAACTATTTCACTAATGTAACCTAGAGCATAATTTGGCTTGCTTTGTGAATCCTTTTGTGGTTTGCCATTGGCAATTTGGGACTTTCCAAAACTATAATGGAGAAATTATGAAAACTTTATGCCACCAGAATTGCACTTTGTAATGATTCTCATTGGGGAAACTCTCTAGCAGTTGCATTTAACTGCAGTTCCATTAGCAAAAGGGCTTGCAAGTATCAAGAATGATGAATAGTCTTTAAAGGATCAACATACAGATTTCTTTTTCAGTGAAAAAAAAACCCCACCCTTACTAGCAAAATCCTGGAATTGTTGAGGATTTGATTCTGTTTGTATAAAAGCTGTAAAAAAAGAACCCAAACCAAAGTAAAACCTTTTTTGTTCTGAAACGTGAGGAACATTAAATGCTTGAGTAGTATGCCTGCACAGGGATTTCCCCCACTTAATTGGTGAAGCTGACAAAGAATAGCAGTTTTATGCAACTATACCAGTTTACAAACCTTAGCTTAATATTTTTCTCTTTAAATGACAGAAAAGGCTGGTTTGTCATCTTCCCATACACTGATAATTTCCATGTTTCGTATTAGCATACTGCTAATATGCTGCTAATACTCTGTAATAGGTTGGCAATTCAAAACACCTTCATTAGTACATCTTACTTCTCTAGTACTGAGTTGGCAGTGGCATTTCTTGTATGTTTCTTGTCAAGAAACATGACTAGTTTATGTAAGACACAGCTGAATCAAATTTGATTCAGAAACATAATTTATAAAAAAATATTTGTGAAACTCATTTTTTTCACAGGGCACCGCAAGCAGACACATTATATTACTGATTATTAGCTTGAATAAAGCATCTTTTAATGTATTTGAATGCTTTTTCCATTGAAAAGTGTTTCTATCATGCAACAGCTTCTCTTGCATTAGTACTATAAAAGTTTTTAAGTAAGTCAACGAGAATCGTCTGTTTTCTTTTAACATTCAGTTTCAGCATGTGAGAAATCATTTGGTCTGTCTGAGACAGTCTGTTTTCAGAGTGTCTTCTTCAGGCAAGGATCTTAGCCATGAGGCTTTTTTATTCATGAAATGTGTAACTGTGACTATAGTTGTTTCAGTAAAAGCATTGCTGAAGTAGTTTCTGGCATTACTTCAGTCACGAAAAAAAATTTGATCTGGCTTCTAAACAATGCTAAACTGAACCAAGTTGCTTTGTTCATTTTATAATCACTTAATTTATTGTAGCCTCTTATTTTTGTCACTGCTTACAAATAATTTGGTTTCCTTGGCGGTAGATGCTTTCTACAAAAGCACAATAGCACAGAGAGGCATAAGGAGCTTAAATGGGTGAACCCTACCACCTGTCATTCTGTCTGGGTTTGCTACATATAAAGCAGATAGTGGGTAACGTGGGCAGAAACTGATAGTGAGTATACACAGCTTGTGGGGGAGGATTGAAAGGGGCTTGGTGTTTGGTCGTGTTTTAAAGAGGACATAGTCATCCTGAAGTTAAGCTGAATGTTTCAACTTCTCTTACTTTTCTTGAATGTTACAGTGAAAGTTGCTGAGATTTATTTGTGTACTGAGCCATTGAGTAAAATTGCACTGAATTTGGTTTTAAAATTACTTGGAGGAAAAAGTGAAAAGGCTTTACAGGAAAGTGCTTAGACCAGGCTTGATATTTTGTAGTAACCCAACTAATTACTTTTGAAAAGTGAAAGAAAGGGTACTTGTTTTGCTTTGTATTTGAAACCTGTTCTATTTTGGATGAAGAATACTCTGTGACTTGAAGATATCATAAAAGAAAAAGTTTCTGGGAAGGAGATAGGAATTGGTCTCAGCAGAACAGTGTCTAAAGCTTCTTTCCTCCCAACTTGAGACTTGATTTGCACCTGCATTAACCTCCTTTTAAAGCATCCCCAGTAGGCTGTACATACTGCTCTCTCGTATATTGAGACCACTTCTGTTAGTCCTGGAAAAAAAAAAGATATTGTAATTGCAAGATTTGGGTTTTTTTTTTTTTCTTTGGAAAGGACCATAGTTCTGTTATTTATATTTTTCTTGGAAAATGTATCATTTCATATAAAATGGAGTGTGAAATTGGCGTTGCTCAATGAGAGCTATTGTTTATGGTGGTATTAAAGGATGGAGCTCTGTGGCTGGCTTCAGACTTCTGAAAGCTTCCCTGACTGGTCTGATTTAAAACACAAGCAGTAAACACTATTAAACTGTTTTCTGGCTTTAGTAGTCAGCTGGGTCCCACAGTCTACCGTTTACAATTTCTGTAGAATTCTAGAAAGGCATTTTACAGTCCTTTCCTGAAACACTTGCTTTATTTTACTATGCTTTAACCTACTGAAAAAAGTAATTATCATCAAGGATAGGTTTATACTTAACATGTAATGGAGTGCATGTCGTCTACACACGTATTAGAAAATTAATGGTTGTTCTTTGACCCGTCACTAAAATCTTGGAAGCTCTGTGTCTGAGGGAATGTGTAAACAGAGAATAGTGAATGCCACTAATGTTGATGTGCTGTTTTTGATCTTCAAACCTAGTAGCTTTCCCCCTTTTTTTTTTTTCTTTATTTCCCTGCACCCCTCTTGGCTGAGAAGTTTGGGCAGATAAAAATATTCTTAATAACTTAATCTTTACATTTCCTTAAAAAATTTCTCACTACCAAAGTCACTTTGTGCTTGCAATAGGAAACTCTGGGGAATTATGGGAAACTGCTACAGCTTGGATGGTTTTGGTACTTTGCGTTTAGTCTTGAGTCTCTCAGTGCACTCCAAGCGCTGCAATTCAGTGTGGCATCCTGTTGTATTCAGAGGCAGAATTTTACCATGAAATGCAGCAAATATCAACACAAATCACTGTACGTTTTTAAATCATCCTAGATCATCTCTCACATTTATTTTCATCATTTGAGTATTGTATTTTGCTGTCTGCCACAGATGAATTTATATATCTGACATAGAATTTTTTTTTAAAAGAAGAATGCTAAATAATTGTGGACACCACAAAAGTCATTATTAGAGCACAGAATATCTGATTGGCATTTAATTTTGCTTGCTGAATCCAGAAGTTTCTAAGGAAGAGTTGTAATCCCTGATGTTGGGAGTGGAAGCAATTTTGGAATACAATAGTAATGTGGGAGAGTGGTTAACACGTGACTTCAGTGAGGGTGTGTATTTGTCAAAAGAGGATATGACTTTGAATTGCTTTTTCCCCTTTTCCATTCCCACTCACTCAAAGTTAAAAGCAGCTGGCAGTTTTGGGGCATATTTCCACTCAAGTGGGCTTCAAGGAGCAATTGGAATATCAAGAGAAGGTAGTAGCAAAGAAGGCGTGCAGGCTGTCGGGGAAGAAATGAAGTTAAGCACCACAGTTGGCATGAGTAATGGAATGAAAAGGTTAATGGAGAGTCACAAGACTGTTGTGCTGATTTTTGGGTAGAAGAGTGGGTGATCATGTGTAGAACGGTAATGAGGAACTCTTCAACAAAAATGCTCTGTGGTAATCTGTTTTTCTATGAATGTGAATGGTTTTCAAAATTGGGATATATTATGGAATGTCTGGAGTTTTGTTCCAGAAGAAAAGCTATTCTAACATAATATGAATTGTGAAACTGAAAAGAAAAAAAAACAGTACACACAACCAACAAATCAAAGTCCCTCATTTTAATTGGGAGATGCTTAAAATGCTTTGTTAAGCTTGACAAAAATACTGTAGCCACCAAAATAGAGGCAGCTTGCCAGAATGACTTGCAACTTCCTATTGCAATTGGTGATTATAGTGGCTGAAAGGAATCATATGACTTACTGAACCTTTATCTCTGTATTTTTTCAGAACTTTAGAGTAATATGAAGACTACAGTTTTCATTCAGCTTTGGAACAAAGTACAGTTTTGAAATTTTCATTATGTTATATAGGTGGTGTCTTCAGTTCTAGTCACTTAGCTAGTTCTTAAACTTAATTTTCTTTAACTTTTTTTTTCTGTCTGATTACTGGGTTTTAGTGGACTGAGAATAAAATAATGAGTGACTACAAGAAACATATACTCTGTTGTTGCAAATTTGTACAAATTCAACTGGTACAAAGCACAGTTGTTTAATACTGGATGATATTTAGCACTGTTTTTTTCTCTTACTGCTGCTGCTCCCAGGATAGGCAAAGACACACTAGCAAATATTGGGTATTTCAAGTAAAATCCATCTTGTGCCGGACCTTACTTTTTCCATGTTAAGTAGAAGATCTAAACCTAAAAAGAGCTAAGAGTCTGCTCCTCAGAGCAGCATGTGTTTGTTACTGAAAAGTGGCTTCTGTGTCAGGAACTGTAAATAAGTGAATGATGAAAGCTGAATTGTTTAAAAAACGAACCAATTGTGTTACTGTCTCTTGCGGGAATCTATTCTGAATTCTCAAGTGTTTATATTGTCATCCCAATGGCTGGAAACTCCTGTGTTTTGCTCTTGGAAAGACTAGTGGAAAAAATTATTCAGCAACTGAGATGGCTTGTTACCCGCTAGATGGACACTCTAGCTTCTGCTTGTTTTGGCTCAGTCCTGCTGGTGTGCTTGGTACCTTTGTGTTCTCTTCTTTTTCCTTCTCCCTTAGTAAGGCCAAAACCTTCATCTTCTAGACCAATTCTCTTTGGAGAATTTTAGGACATCACAAAGTAATCCTACTTGTAGATTCTATGATTTTATTCTTTAAAAAAATTTCTTTTTATCTCCCAGAAAGACATGAGAGTCAACTCTATTGAAGAGTTGAAATACACCTCACGTCTCTCTGGGAAATAAAGAGGGAGAATGTATTTGAAATTACTGTAGCAGGATTTCAAGCATTAAAATGTTAAATAAATGCTTACCTAAATAGAAGAGTAGGTGGAAGAGTTTTCTGGACACACTGCTTTGACTGAAATGGATATAAAGATCTCTCATAGCTCTCAAAGTCATTCATGCTGGTGCAAGGAGCCTTCAAACTAGCTGAGCAAGTCTGCTGTGATGTCCTGGAGAAAGGAGCCTCTGTCCACAAGTATTTCGGTAGATCTGCAGGATGTGGTGAACTCCAATAATAGACTTGATTGCCGCAAGCCACAGCTGCCTCTATTCTAAGCCAAAGTGCATGTAGTCTTCAGTAGACCAAGAGATCCACTAGCACTAAGGAATTAAAGTGTTCTTTTGTACTTTGAAGTAGATAGAATCTCCTGTCACTTCTGCTGCTTGGAAAAACAAACAAAAAACTCAAACCCAAGATACACAAATGAAAAAATATTATTTCTTTTTTTAAAACCATCACAGCTGTAGAGGAGCCAATTTGTCAACCCAACCAGTCAATATATTCCTACTCTTATTAAGCTGCTCTGTTACTCAAATCAAATGCTGGAGTCTACCCAAATGTCTAATTATTAATTACCTGTCTTATTGAGCAGGTCTTCCAGGAAAAATGACACCTGTTGATCATCTTATTTGGTGGCAGGGCCTGAAGGATATATTTCTCATTACATAGTCATTATGTAATCCTCATGTGGTACATTCAGTAGGAATAAGACTTAAACATATCTTTCATGATGACCAAAGATTGGCAACAAATCCCCAATGTGTATTTCAATGGATCGCTTTTCTTTGGCATGATTTATTCTGGTATGATTTTTCTGTTTGAGAAAGTCATGCAGATTTAGAGACAGAAAGGACTCAGAGAGTCATCACTATTCACCTGCCCAGAGCAGAACTTAGAGTGTTCATGGTTAAGATTTGTTGGATCATTTGTGGAGACTTGCAATATTGGAGACTGCTAGAAGAGACTTTGAGATTCATCTATTTGGTGTATTGCCGTGCTTGACTAACCATTACTGTTAAAAATATTTTCTGAATGTTTAATATGGATATTATGTTCATCAGGCCCATTACTTTTCATCCTCCTGAATGTCAATAGTAGACATACTTTAACCCTTGAAGAAGTTGTTTCATGCAAGATGGATGTTAAGATGCTGATGATTCAGCTCTTGAGAAGCATGTTGAATGACAATAAATTCAGTAATCAAGGGTACTAAGAGAAAACAGAAAATAATAGTCAATAGTTGTCTTCTCTGTGACCATAATATGTTCTTTAGGTTTTCTGTGATCATCCATCCCAGCTGTGTTATTCTTCCTCCTCCTCCTTTACTTCTTCCAGCTTTTGTATTCATTAGCCAGTTTAAATCAAATTTGTCAGAGAAATGTGGGTATCAAAAATGTTGTTATACTCATACTTTTTATCTTATGAGAATCAGAAAATAGGTAAACAAAAGGGAAGCTGGGTAGTGGCAGCTTAATCCATGATCCACTGCAAACTAAGGCTGACATTTGGCAACTGATCAGCACACCTGTGCCTATGAACCATGTGCTGCTACTTGGATGTTTTTTGATGCTTTTAGCTGTGTGACAGAACTAGGAGCGTGGCAAAGAGTGAATGAGCCAAGTCTGTAAACTGTGAAGTTTGCCAGTTTAGTTGCTCCCAGAAATAATTTTTATTTTAAGTTCCATAATGTGAATTGAAAATTAATACTGTGGAGCTAAACATTGTTGGAGGCAGACTTTTTTTCTGGTAGGAAATGTTTAATGAATGTTGCATCTAGAGTTTTTCCATATAAATGGTTCCTGCTTGTTCCTATTTTTTTACTCATTTCTAGAGTATGTGTTTCTCACCTCCAGCCACTTTCTAAACTAGAAAATTATCCATTTTTCAATGTAAGAGCAAGTGTTAATATGGGTTATTCAAGCTGCCAGTAGCCCACTTATGTTTTAGAGAACGCATTTCCTTTTGTTTATCTATAGTTAGACCTAGAAAACTTCTGAGAAATAGATGTATTTCTATGGCTGAAACAAACACATTTCTCATTCTGCCTTCTGCATCAATGGAAGACTGAGAATGAGTCAAATTCTGGTGGAAGAATAATTTATGTTGAAGCTGTTTTTGTCTAAAGGCATAGATGCTCTTTTTGCATAATAGTGCTCCTGTAGTTGACTAAGTAATGTTTCTAATGCCTGAAGTGTTAATGCTTCTTTGAAGAGGTTATTTTTGCTCGAGGTTTTCTGTTACGGGCTGTATAGTTGCTGGACCTGGAGGTTGTAGTTGCATTTTACTAGATGCACTCAGATTCAGTAACAAGCACTGTCATGCTTGGAGAATTTACATTCTTACCCCTGAGCTTGGCTCCATTGCTGCTAGAGGGAAAGAGTCAAGAAAAAGGCTGTGGTTAATTTATACCTTTTCTGCGCTCTGCTCTGAAGGATTGTGTTAATGAAAATTACTTCTGTGAACTTCATTAGAAAACACTGGGACATTATCAGAAGTAGTTCAGACAGATATCCTTAATTATGCTAGTGACCTTATTTATATTTTGGTCAATAAATGTGAATTCTGTAAGATAAAGTTTAAAGCTTTAATTTTGGTTGGAATATTTTCGTTGGTTATCAAGAGAAAAAGCATAGTTTTTTCCTTGATACTGACATGGCCCACAGCATCCAAAAAAAATGCTATTGAATCTTGGGCGAGAGAGCAGTGATCTGGGCTGGTCACTTTCATAAGCTCTTGTTTATTATTTATATAGAACTTCTCCCTACATGGCCTTCTGTTTAGTGTCTGGTTTAAGTAATTGAAATACATTATTAAATGCCAGGTTCAGAGAAAGAGGGGAAAAAAGACTAGCAGTCACTTTGTCACTGGGGAAGGCATTTTCTTTTAAGTGTAATATACTTAAATTTTTCACTGGCATGATACCGATCTTCATTATGTTTCAAAGGCAAGTACAGAAAACAAGTGGGACAGAAATATAAAGCTGTGGTTGTGAAAGATACCATTTTTAATTGGTGGAGATGGATACCTGCCTTTGCATGCTGGATATTCTATTTTTCTGCTTTTTAGGAAACAATTTCAGAAACTGGAATAATAACATTAGGGCAAGATTTTTGATACTGACTTGACTGAAGCACTAAATATCACTAGCACAGAACTGTATTTTTTTTTATTATTTTAAACTTGTCTTAAGTAATTTTCTAGGTAACTTAAATGTGGTCAAGATTTCAGCCTGCACATAGGTTGCAGCTTCATTTACTGCTTCACTGTAGTTCAGAACAAAGTATTACAGTTCCTCATAATGAAATAACCTTGTGATTTTGTTACAGTCCAGTGCAGTTCCATGATATTGGCCAGCTATGTTGCCAATAATGTAAACAGAAAATAAGTTTAGTTATCTTCTGCAACACAGGCCAATGTGAGTAATTACATTTACAAGACAGACACCAGAACCATCTTATTCCTCAGTTTTGATCTACAATTTCTTCTGAAATCTGGATGTATTACAGCCAGCCACTACATGTTTTTTCCACAGGATATTTTTGCACCTTAAAGTGAGACTTGAGGCTTGTGCAATATTGATGCCTTTCCCAAGCCCTGCAGAAGATCCCTGAAAAAAGGCCAGTGCCTTTACTCTGCCATTTGCATTTCACAGACATTTCTCTTCAAAGGAAAAACTCTGAGGCCAATGATTAGTTGGGAAAATTCACTAACCTCTTTGTATTGGGCAGTGTAGTTCCAGTAAATGTGTGTAAGAGGTTGAGATCTGGGGTGATGGTTTCTCGATAGTTACAAAATCTGCTAGTGTGGGAGATTACAGGCTTATGAGTGAGGAGATTTGAGAGACTCTCAGCGTGCAAGTTGGAAAGTCTGGTGGGGTCCTTTCATGATTTGAACTGCATTATCGTTGCAGAAATCACAGAATCACAGAATTGTAAGGGTTGGAAGGGACCTCTGGAGATCATCTAGTCCAACCCCCCTTTGCCAAAGCAAGTCCATCTAGAGCAGGTTGCACAGAAACTTGTCCAGGCTGGTTTTGACTATCTCCAGAGAAGGAGACTCCACCACCTCTCTGGGCAGCCTGTTCCAGGGCTCTACTGCCCTCAAAGTGAAGAAGGTTTTACTTATGTTCAGATGGAATTTCCTGTGTTCCAGCTTGCGTCCATTGCCCCTTGTCCTGTCACCAGGTACCAATGAGAAGAGTTTGACCTCATCTTCTTGACACCTGCCCGTTAGATATCTATAAGCATTGATAAGATCCCCTCTGTCTTCTCTTCTCCAGGCTGAACAGACCCAGGTCTCCCAGCCTTTCCTCATAAGAGAGGTGCTCCATTCCCTTGATCATCTTTGTAGC
>JAOXNG010000001.1:81513907-81525616 GCA_028566535.1 Scolopax minor | reverse complement strand
ACCTTTCTTAAGATAGTTATGCTACATATTTATTGTTAACATCAGTTTGTCCTGAGTTCTTGGTAGTGTGGGTGTGTATGTATGTGTGAGTCCATTAGGATTATACATTATTATCTCATCCACACACAAAAGTGTATTAGTGTAATTTGTGAATTCAGATATATATATAGAAACATGTATATATGGACAATAAAAAATGACAGAACTTGTTATTAGCAAACCAGCAAAGACGTAATGAACACCTTATCGAGGGGGAAAACGTCAGTGGCTCTTACTTGACACAAAGAATTTGTGCTCAAGTACCTTGTTTTTGAAGGCTGCATAGAGAATACACGTCCCCCCCATGCTAACTCTTGTGCATGTGCATATATAATTTTCAACTTTTTTTTTTCCCCTATTTTTTTCACTCTGCAGTTTTTCATGGTTCTTCCTCTGAAAGCAGGCATGAGCTGTCAATAAGCATAGCTTATCTGACTCAGTGTGAAAAACATGACTTGGAAACTACCTTAGTCAAACACCTGCTAAATGAAGGAAGAATGTGAAATTAATGTTGGCTTGTGCTACTCTTTTGTGGTACTGCTGATAATACCAGATTTACTCTGCTATTTATCTTAACATGTTTAATATTTTTCATGAAATAAAAATCCCTGATATATGTTTATGTATTTCTTGCATCACTTGTATTGTTGAGACATCTGTTAAATTGAACTTTTGGTTTTATTTAGGTTTATGAATTAGATGGCATCTCCTTGATCCTGGACAACTGCAGCATTGATGACAACAATCCTTGTATCCTTTACAAAAGAATTCTAATTATTGAGTATGACTCAAGAAAAGGTGTGGGGGTTTAATATATTCATGTCAGCATTGCTTTCATTTGGTGCCTAAGTCTAACTGGCCTGGGTTGTATTTAAACGCTTGGCTCAGAAGTGAGCAAATCCATAGATATGTTTTTGTGAATTGGAGTCTTATTAAGTTTAACTGTGATTACATTCTGTTTCCTGAAATAATAAATATTACTGGTTTACAGAGGTCAATTCAGAGAGCTAACTGACGCAAATCTGAATTAAGACTACATTTGGTCATTGTGTCAGATCTTGGAGCTTTTCCTTCAACTGAAATCTGTTCAATAGACTAAAATAAGCACCCCATCAATTCTATATGCTGCTTAAATCTGGCTGGAGAACTTATACTAAGCATAGAGATAAGGCTAGCAAGCTGTAATGAAATGTATATAATTGAGAGAATTAATGATGCAGATTACTGAAATGTCAGGGAGATTTTAATATAAATGGCATTGTGCTTCATATTTGGGATTTTTTTTCTGGGGTTTAAGAGCAGAGACTTTCCAAGGTAGACTGCTAGGCGAGGGAAATAACTTTATATTAAAGATAAACAATTGTTAAGCAGATTTACCCATCTCTTCAGGAACTGTCTAGTAATCCTGCTGATGCATTCAGTGGGTGAGCTATTATTTTCTGTCATCTAATCATTAGCTTCTTGTAAGTTTTTGATAAGAGCATGTGGAAATCAAATGCTTTTCCTGTCTAGAGTAATTTCAGCTTTCTTACACTGAACACATGAAACATGTTTTTTAAATTAATTTGTCAGAAAAAGCGTGCTTTTTAACAAGTATTTTAAAACAAACAAACAAACAAAAAGGTGTGAAAATGTTGCCTATTCTCCAACTGTGTGCTGTAGAACACCATCTACTTATAAATATATCTTAAAAGGATGAAGGGACAGATGATAGCAGATCCCTGTGTAGAGACAGATGATAGCAAAATATTAATAAGCTGGTTGGAGGAGCAATGGTGTTAAGTATCCTCTGAGTTACTCAGTTGCTTAACATGCAAATTTTTTACATTTATCATTATTCCTATAGTTGGAGACCTCTCAGAGTGGCTTTTGACAGTGTGCTGAGTAGAAGAGTTGTACTTCCACGGTCTGATTCTGGTGAAGGGAGCTGCTGGCTGTGGTGGGAAGGGCAAGGAAAGTTACCTTTCCCTAAGCAGACTGGGTCTAACAAAACCTAGTAAGGAGTTTTGATCCCAAGTTACTCTTCCTTTGCTGGAAAGCTCAGCTGTGCAATGACTTTTAGAATTTCTTTCTAGGATTAATCCTTTGTTTTAGCTGTTAGTAAAAGGGGATAAAGTTTGAGGCCTTCAAAGGGTTAGAGTTGTAATTTACAATCCTGAATGAAATAAAAATAAAATACCATGGGAGTCTTTACTGCCTTTTGAGCAACATGGAAGTTCTTACACCTTTTGATACAGGCTGATGTTTTATGGCTGTGCTATAAACTTCTTACCAGAGGATAAAACTGTGCTTACTTGGTTTATAAATGCTTACTAGACATAATGACACCTCTTAGTATAAACTTTCACCACTGATCCGTAGTATTTGGGTATATGAAAAAATAAGTAGCACTTGGGCAGAGGAGGGACTACCCTGCTGTGACAAGTTTGCTGGGTCAGCTTTTGGAGCACAGCTCTGGGTACTGCTCTGTTCGTCGTATTGACCTAGAGCTATTCCAGGTGCTACATGGAATTAATGCTCCCCTGCCTCTCTCCTGCCTCTAATGTTCCTCAGCTGCTGCATTCTCAGCATGTCTTATGCAGGGAAGCAGAAGAGGAGTTTGCAGTTTGATTTGGTCCTTCACCTGCTTTGCAGCATATTCTGCTACTTCTAGACTGTACAAGCATGTACAAACATCCTTAGGAGCATGAAGGTGCCTGACTCCATTGCGTAACAATGAAGAGACTGAACTGTTTCTCTCCTCCATCTGCACACACACACATCTGTCTGGTGCAAAATCTATTTTGTGATGCTGGTAATCCAGAGGAATGCTCTTACTAAGATTTGAAAGCCTACTTGCTTGAAACTGAAACATCTTAAAATTACACACATCATTACTTTATGATCCAGAGTGAACATATTTCATCACTATTCTCTTTTCAAGGAAGATTAATTAAGAGGAAGTGTTTAGGCAGCTCTTGAGCTGGGTGTCGAGAGAGTTGCTAAAATTCAAGTATGATCACTCAGTGGTGCTTCCATTTGCCAACGTGATGTAGGAAGCTTGAGGGAAAGCTAGGTGTAGCTTCAGTCAGGGTTCCTTTGGGGAATCGTGCCCAGGGACTTCTTGCTACATTCTTGTTTCTAGTGCCTGTTTTTGTGGGTTCAGACTGTGTTACTCGGATTTCTCCATGGATAGAGCTAACTGGAAAAAGTTTCATCCAGATTCCTTTTATATAATATCTTCCTAGATTTCTAAAAAAGGTAGAGTGACATTGCAGAGATACAGTTCATTACAGACCTTGGGGTCTGAGGAGTTAAAATTCAGAGAATGTTGAATGTTAATTTAACTTTTTTTTTATACCCTTTAAATCTTTCATCATGGGTTGGCCGTATTTTAATCATAACTTCATTTTTTCTATATTTGAAAGAAAAAAGTGTGCTTCAAAATGCAAGTGGACTTTTTGCCTTTGCATTAAGGAAAGGCTCTCCCATGATATATATTTCTGGGTTTGAAAATTCAGTTTCTTGTTCTGCTTCTGAAAAGTTGGAAGCATCGTTCTTTACTTATGTAACCTGTGTTTAAAAGCAAATAAATTGTCCTGCCACAGAATAGCAGAGAGGGTTGGAGGTGCTTCTCTTGGTATACCAGTAAAGATGGAATATTCTTATTTTTTCAGGATGTTTGCTTGTGTTACCCTTTTGAGCTTCTTATAGTAGTTCTCTTGATAAATTGATTTTGTGAATGTCTGAATTTAACTGGACCTCAAGCAAGTGTCCATATTATATTAACCTCTAATCAGGCATGTTTTCCTGTTAGCGAAAAGGGCAATCATACTTGAAGAAATAATATGCTGCTGTGTAGTATGTGTGCGTATATGCACACACACATATATATTTGTTTATATGAGTAAAAATCCAGCTGGCTCTGTTTTAGAAGTAAGAATTTTCAGCATTTGTGAGAGGAAAACCTGTGGTTGCTGTTGATATCCATACATAGGCCCCTTAGTTTGAATAATGGATGAAAACGTAGAAAATGTAAACTTATTTTCAGATACTCCTTCCCTAAGCTTCTTCTATTATATTCAGTTTGAAAGTCATCTGAGAGGTAGATTGGAAATACTTCTGACTTCGTGGCAGCAGCAAGTATAATTGTGGTTTATAAAACTTTTGGCTAAAGCTAGAAGAAATCAAGTTGCAATGGTCTACAACAATGGCAGTTTGGTTTTGTGATATCCCAACAAAGACTTCTGGGGGAGCTGACAGACATTTCATTTTGAAGTTACAGAGTGCAACCTAAAATAGGCCACATACTGTAAAAAAGCCTTACAGCTGAATAGAAGCCAGGAGAAAGCTAAAAAGTGTGTGTTAACTTTTTAAGAGTAAACCATCATACCAAGAGTAAACGAGTTGAGCATTTTCATCATACAGTTGAGCCATAAATGTGGCTATCTCATGTATGTTGGCAAGAAAATGCAGCATAATGCTACATTAGTAATGGTTGCCTTTCTTTGGAAAGCTAACTTTCGGCACTGCCAATGCATTTAGTAGTTTGAGGAGACCTATTTGGTTCTATATTTTCATAAGCATACATAAAACCCTATTATTTCAGTGGATATGGTCAATGCAAAAGACCTATACTACTGATGAAAGCAGTAATGACTTTCTCCTGTCCAGTCAAGTTCTGCTCACTTGGAAGAAATTTCCCTTTTCCTCATCCCATTGACACTTGCCTTGCTGCACAAGGAAGCCCAGAATTTACCTGGACTGAATGGAAGTTTGTTCTTTGGTAGGTGGCTAAAGTTTTGCATTATCACAGGTTGCTGCTATTGCAGTACTTATGCTTGGAGACAGAACACTATTAGAAGATTATTTTCTGGAAACCAGTACTGATTGTCCCTATAACTTTTAACAGAAAGGTAAATAATAAGCTTTTAGTGACCTAGCAGTGGCTGAGGTCGGTAGTGAAAGAATGGGGCTGGTCAGTACAGGTAAAGAGCAGAAGATTTTTGGCCTGAACCTTGAGGTTCCTAGTGCCGAAACCAACTCAAAATATCAAATGAGTGGCAGCCAACTACCACAGATGGAACTAGAATGAAAAAAAATGGTCAATCAAGAAAAAATCAGTGTATTGCTATAATCCAGTTCAGTCCTATTCAACTCCTATATGCTGAGAAGTCTTCTCTGAGACCCCAGAGAGTATGCAGGATTTCTTTATGTGGCATAGGCACAAACCTTAGCTCCTCTATGTCTTACAATTATATTCAGATGAACTGATCAGAACTATAAACTGGAATAGATACAAACGTGGTCATTCATTCAGCAAGAACAGTCTCTGAGAGGGTCTTATTTCACCTTATTCAGCAGATTAAATCCTATCCCATTCCTGCAAGTTGCTGTGAATACTTTATGACTATATTTTGTTAGATACTAATAGAGCTGTGAGTCTGTGTGGCTCACAAAGGGATCCCTCAGTGTTGCATGATATCGGGTTATTTTAGCTGCAGTGGTGGGCCAGTTTCCTAAGTGATTCCCAAGAGTCTTCAACCTTGTTGTTATTTTTCATGGTAAAAGAGAAAAACACAGCTATTCCTAAACACCGCTTTTGGTTTTATTTGGGAAAGGCATTCTGGCTACCACCAATTTCTATTTCTGTCACTGCATCAGGACACCTGCATCAGTAACCAGTCTTGTTCTTGCAGAAGTCATAATATGGACCAAAGAGGTCTGGGTTTCACTTTAAGTAGGATTTCTCTATATAATGTTGAGTAAATTCTCCAAAGACTGAATATTGTAAAGTTCTGGTGGGGGGAGGACTGTGGAACAGGGTACAGGAGGCATTTGTGTAACCTAATCCTATTTTAAATCACTTGTGACATTGGCTTTGAATCTGAAGAGTTGAGACAACTGCCACATCTGAACCCATTGTTTATCTTTTCTGTGTTCTGCTTCAGAACAGAACCCACCTAAAGGTGAAGAACCAAGAAAAAAACCCACAAATTACCACATGATATTTGGTAGATATAACTTCCAACTCAAAGACTGCGCTTCTGAAATGTTTGTTGTAAGATAATGTTTACTTTAAAACAAAACCATCCAGTTTTCTTCTGAGATATTCTGCCTCTGCTAGCTGTATCAGTAACCTGCATTGTTCCCCAGAAACGAATTTTCTCATTTCAAATGCAAAGTTCTCCTTAACATGAAAAAGACTAAGACCACAGGAGGAACGCAGTGAGCAGCATGGGAAAAGATTCTCTGGGAAATGAAAGTGCTGTCCCTTTTTTTATTCCATAAGTGACCACAGATTAAGTTTTGTGTTTGGACATTTAACAAAGTTATAATCCCTAATGGTGTATTTCAGGTTGTTGATTCCATAATTTCAGGATGCAATTTATTTAGTGTATCTGCAGAATGATTAAAATACTGAAATTCTGAGTTCATGATGGAGGGGAGTATGAATTTTCTTGAGAGTATATAAATCACTGAAGCAAATTTGCAGAGATGTAAATATGAAGTCTGTTCTTCAGTATCTCACTTATACACAGCTTCAGTATCTCACTTATACACAGCTTCAGTATAACTATCATTATTAAGAAACCTGTGACAAGTACGGGGTCCCTCTTAGAGCTGGAGAAAGTTCAACAGAGCTGTTCAGAATGCAGGAAGCCTCTTTCAAACGTTACATTATAATATTTCTAATCCCTTGAGAAGAGTAATCTCTGTAGGCACCAACTCATGCATGTAAAAGTGAGGAATTAAAGTTAATAACTCTATTTCTAAACCAAATATTGTCATATTTGTCCTCTGCCCTAATCCTCTTGGTGGATTTAAATCCATGACAGGCTTGAATTCTTAAAAGAAAGTGGATCTTTAGTTACTGAGAGCACTGGGGAAAAAAAAAAAAAAAGAAACAGGGAAAATATAATATTTCACTGCTTTTATAGCTCAAACAGCTTGCTTGATTTTTCTGTAGACTTTCTTTTGAAAAATTCCCCTCTGGGCTGAGACAGAGCACTAGAAATTTGAAACCTAAAGGTTTGATTTTTTTTAAATAAAGCTAGGAGTGGTTCAGAAATATTGTTGAGAATGGAATGCCTTCTACAGCCACCTTATCATATTTCAGTCTGTCTTCTTGACATTGTTTCTTGCAAGCCTCCACAGAATATTCAGATGTCATATGACCAATGCTTTGCATAATATCTTTATTCTGACATTTTTCTGTTGTTCCATTTTCAGTCACTATTATTAAAACAATCTGTAACTTCAGCTGGTGAATGCCAACTTTAGTTATAATTCGGTTGCATCTTTCAAAACACCCATTTATTTAACTGTTGTTATTTTTGGATGCAAACTGGACATCGTCTGGTGTCTATGAGACTGGATCTGGAGATTCATTTACTTTCATTATTTTGCTTACTTGTCATAAAGGGACGTTTGAAGTTACCAAAAGCAGCAGACATGGGAGTTATGTCACATATGTTATTCAGAAACCCTGAATCAATAAAATACCCAAGTACTATGCTGATATGTAAACTGGCATAGAGATCTTTGTTGAATCTATATAAATAGATTAATCTCCACAGATAATAAATAGAAAAAGAGCTTCTATCCATTGTGAGTCAGTTTATCTTGTCATCTACCTTAGTGATAAATTATAACTAGTTTGATCACATCTCACATATTAACTAGGTTGGTTTTTTGAGACGTGCCAAATTTTTGAAAGTTTTATATGACTTCTGTAATTTCCATTTAAAGCATTTTTAGAAAAGCTGTTTATTTCTATATGTATGCATGTAAATGCACATTTATGTGTTTCTGTGTATAGGTGGAGCTTTTTTCTTTACATGTCCAAGGAAATTTAAAACAATTACCATCTGCCTAATATTTAATCAGTTTGTGATTAAATGTTTACCATATATACCACAGTTACCATCCCCCTATGCTTTACATCTCAATGTTTGTGGTAGGTTTTAATAGTAATTTGATACACGAGTTTCAATTTAATGGAATTTGGCCTTTTTTTTTTTTGTACCTGGGAAAATAAGATAAGCTAAGGCATTTTTAACAGGTAGGTAACAGTAACTGAAGCTTTTTAATGTAACAACCTGCTAACTCTCTGTTACCTCTTATAGATAACTAACAGATTTAGTTGTCATGAATTCTTAAAATGGGATTAGTGTAACAGAAAGGACTGAAAGAGCAGAAGATGGCAACTGTGGAGCATTAGCTTGAGATTGATCAAGGGTGTGATTCTTTCTGTTTTAAAACCAGATGATTTATAGTTACTCATAAATTATGGGTTTCTATTATAAATGTAAGTCATAATTTTTAAAAAAATTGGCAGCCTAAGCAGCAAAAATGAATGTGCCATATTCATGGTTTAAGGCTAGTGTTACAAGTCTGAGTATAGGAAGAAGTAAAACAAACTAGAGGTTATGGCTTAACTTTTTTGAAAGTTCTGTAACTTTTGGCATAAGAGACATTATAATAAAAATAGCCTGACATAGCAAAACATGTACTATGACTTTTGTAGCTCTGGAGTACTTGACTAAAATTTTGTGTTTAATTTCATAGTATGCTAAGGTGTGTTGGCACTGTGCTTTTAGGTGCCACAGAGCACGAAAGGTGGCACACAGCATATGGATTGAATATTGTTTAGCTGGCAGGCAATAAAGACTAATAGCAATCTGGGCATATAATACACAAGACACCACTGAACAGTAATATGTTAACCAAGAAATACCAGGGATCTAAGGAGAAAAATCCCCATGTTTCTCTAGGTAAGAAATACCTTCTCCCTGTATGCCCCCCTTCCTGACAATTGAAGTTACAGCCCAGCGGAGTTTAGATAATAAATTTTAAATTGCTGTATGAAGATGTTTCAGTTGTGTTGTTTGTATAAGTGAAAATTACATAGGAGTCCTGTAGCATACGGTACTGATGGATTTTGAAAAAGAGTTGCTATTAATGCACACAAATGTTTGCTTCCATCCCCTAAACACAGATAGTCTAGTAATGAAAATTCTGCAAAATTAAATGGAAAATTTTCTTTCTTTTGTATGCCCTCTGAACTGTGACAGAGATAGTGTAATTTTCACTTCTTGTCTGTAATATTAATTAATTTGAGAGGCAAATATGTCCTCTTGGAAAAACCTGGACATGTCCTCACAATCTGATCTACTGTGCTTGTTACGTTTCTTTTCTTCTATGCAGTTTCACAACAAACAGGCTCATGCTCTTATTTGTAGTAACTATGGAAACTTTAGAAGCTCTCTTTCTAAAGCTGAGCATACAATAAAGTGCTTAAAGTGTTGGTAGGATTAGAGACTCTAGAATATGTTTAATTTTCTCTCTGTGTCTCTATCTTTGGAGAGGAGCAAGAGGGTAATGTGAATATTAGCTGGGGACTAGCTTTAATCTCTGCTGACACTTAAGTCTGTCTAGGTCTGCACACAGCCTTCCAAAGGTCTTAGCCTCACACAGCATGTGAACAAGGGAAATCATGCATATTTATGACTGAATTTACAATGGAAAACCTACATACAGAAAAGAGTTTTTGAGTGAGTGAAAACGTTATTGAAACCATTTTGCAGCTTCAGCTACAGTAGTCAATAATGATAAATGCCATAATGATGATAGAGTTCATAAGATAATGGGGATGTCTTAGATATTATGTAAGCATGAATGGATATGATAATAGGAAAACATCATTTGCTGTGGGGTTCAGCAGTGTTTTTGTGTTGAAGGACATAAAAATGATGGTAACAGAATTATTCCCAAGGCTAATACTTTAAAAAAAAAAATTTAAAATTCGAGAGTACTTTTTCTCTGTGTAGCACTTTGCATGATTGAGATCTGTCATTCTTTGAAAATAACTGGTTTGGGGTTTTTTAGGAGGTATTCTATTATGCAAGTGCTTTATTTTATGCAGAATTGTCTTTTAGGAGCACAGTAAGTCTGCTGTCATCCTCCGATCCCAGGAGTCGAGCCAGAGAGGGTAGTAGCATGTGTCTCACAGTCCATGAGGGAGAGTCCAAGGGAGAGCTTGATGCTACTTCTTGGCACTCGTGAAATGCCTTAAATCGGACTTCGGAAAGACCTGCTAGGTGGTATCTCCCTTTGTTCAGCTGTTTCTTCATGTGCATTTCTCAGCTTGCACACTTTACTATTCTGAAATATATTCTTACGGTTGGAGCTGATGAGTGAGATTCAGCTTTCATATGATTTAATTTATTTGTTAATTTATTGTTTTATACACTCAAATGCAATCTTCAGTGCAAATATTCAGTTTACGTAGAACTTACATGTATTTTGGCAGTTGTCTTTTCACTTCATCACAGTAGAGGTGCACTGAAGGAGGAGAATGCATTGATATTCTCAGTTGTGTTCGTCTATTAAGACTTTGAGGTGATACCTAATTAGTGTTTTTTCTTAATTTCTCTCCTCTGTTACTGAATCCAGCCTTTGGCCAGAATTTTTTTAATGAAGGAGGAATGCAGCATGTTTCCTAATAAAGTATGAAGAACTCTGTCAGAAAAAAGCCCTATAGCTGTTACTGCTTTGCCATTTTTGATCTTCAGTTCAGGGATGCTTGAATGTGAAAATAAATATAAACTGCTATGAAAAGACAGGGGGCTGTTTCACTGGAGCATGCCAGTGAAGGATTCTTCCCTAGACATGTGTTTCCTGTGACGTTTCTTCAAGTCACTCTTCGTTTAAAACCTTCTCTCTGTTCACAGTTCCTCATGTGCTTTTTATTTCAGTCCTATCTCCCTATTCTCTTTTGGCATCTCAGTAGCGCTGTGCTTAGGTATAGACATAACTGTTTCTTTTCTTTTTTTCTTTTTTTTTGGTCTTTTATATTCTCAGTTTGTCACTTTCTCTCTCTTAAAGTGTAAGCTTGTGAATGCAGGACAGGGTCTTATATTAAGAAAGCTGCTCCTGTGGGTGAACACATCCTGTTGTTGTGCATCCAACAACCCAGCACAAGAGGCTGCCTCTGCTGAGGGTGCACAAGCCTAAGGGGCAGCTGGAGGTGGCAGCAAGGGAGGCACAGCAGTCACTGCAAAGTGCACTGAGAAAATGGCCAGACTGCTACTGCAAGAGGTGCGTGCAGTGGTACGGATTTTCCAAATGCTGTCATGACAGATTGTGGAAGAAAGTCCGGTTCCTGTGTTTTGTTCTTTTGGCTGAAGTTCCCATCTTCCACAACTGAGTTTTCCCCTCCATTCGCCCTCTGGCAAATGCCCATGAGAGCACTATCTTATCTCTGTGCTTACACACTGTCCAACCCAAAAGACGTCAAGGAGATGAGTAAGTTATGCATATTCTTCTACTGGATGTGAAGCTACATGCAGTAAATAATTGGTGCCCTGCAGGCAAACCACTTCTGTGTGATTCAGAATGTCTTGCCTCCCATATGGGTAACTGGGGAAAGTTTATACCATAACATAGTTTTTCAGCTGCAGAATTGGGACTAACATCTCTGACACTTCATAAAATGAACACTAGTTCACTTGGAAGATGCCTGGCTGATAATCCTGGGAATTTAAATCCTTCGTCTACGGCCCTGACATGTGCCTCAATCCTGGCCTCAGGGGACCACCTCAGTATGGGAAGGAGTTGCAGCTTGTGCCCATTTAAACATGAGCAGGAGCTACCTGCTGGTGAAAAGCACGGAGTTTAGATAACAGT